>JACBWW010000016.1:14569460-14641236 GCA_020086605.1 Lanius collurio
CCCCGTGCCTGCCCCGCGGCCGTCCCCCCTTCCCTCCCCCGCCTCGGGCTCTCCCCGTCCCGCCGCTTCCCCCGCGCCGCTCCGCCCCCGGCCGCGCACCCGGGGCCCGCCAGCCGCGGATGCCCCGCAGAGCCCCTCGGGTTGCCCCCGCTGTGCCACCCCCGCACCGGGTGTCCCGAGTTCCCAGCTCTGCGCCGGCCGTGCGGCGCTCGCAGCCGCCGGCCCGTGTTGACACCCGAGCTCCCGGGCCCTTCCTCGGCCACCCTGCGGCCGCGGCCCCCCGGCAGCCCCCGGCAGTGTCCCGCTGGCTCTGCCTGCCCTGCACCCCCGGCCCGGGCTGTTGCCTCTGCGCTCAGTCGGGTTTCTGCTCTGGAACCCAAGCGGCGCCTGCCCCGCAGGGACAGGGGCGCTGATGTTTAAGGATGCAGGGGTCCAGAAGAGCTATTTACCATCCCAAATCTGCTCGCGATGGAGGCTGTTCCGTTATATCACAAACTTGTAGCATACAGTTCTGTTTTCTCTTGTATTTAGAAAAATTGTTTCAGTAGTATCCGAGTGTCCCAGCTCAGCAATATTCCCTTTGTCTCCTAATCCTAATATCTCTTAAGGGAGAGCATATGGTTCTGCTTCTTCCTTATGGTGTTTTGTATTCTGTCCCTGATTTTATCCAGTAACGTTGGCAGTTTTTGTAGTCTTGGAGTATTTTACTAATCTGGTTCTAGGCTAACACATAACAGATACTTAAGCTTTCATAAAAGAATATGTTCTTGAGGCTTTGACGTTCCAAATTTTATTTTGTAAATATGTTTCCAGTAGTTATTAAACAAACTAGTAGCTCTTCCATGGTTGTACATATATTTGCATATTTACCATTGATATTGTCATTATACTGTACTAATCACTCTGTAGTGATTGTTTACTGAGGCCTTTAAGTGAAGCTCTAAGTGTACTCTGTATTTTACATTAAATACTGACTTGTGCAACCTTTAAAGAAGATGCTTTTTGGGTGTATTCCCAACCTGTGGTTAGATACTAGCTTCCTGTTCTAGCTGCTTCAAGGACTGGTGATCTAGTAGAGACTGGTAGATTTGGGATTACTTAAATGTGATTCTTTACATAAGCAAGTGTAACGTTCCAGAAGATAAGCTGACAAGGCACTGTTGTGGTTTGTTTTCAAGCATCTTTTAATCTTACTTTACTGTCTTTTGGATTAATAGTATTAGTATTTGCTTAATCAGAAGTAGAAGAAAGTGTAGGGGAAAAAACATGTGTGTTAATCAGCAGGGGAGAAAAATGCATCTCTTTAAAGAGTGTAGAGGTGCCTTTCCCTGCACTACAACAAAAGAGCATGTGGGAAAATGTTAAAAAGAAATGGCTATCAGGTGAAAATTTTCACTCAGCTGAAGAAACTTCCCATTGCCTTAGAAGGCCTTAGCAGTTAAGTTAGTTTGACATGTGACTTCTAGCAAGTCATTAAGAAGCTAAACAACTTTGGTTTCAAGCTTTTTCTAGCACTGTCATGTTTATTCCATAAAAAATTCTATGCCTTGAGTTTACAGGCTTGAATTTAAAAGCTTTTTGTGAAGAAGTGTTACACAGTGCTACTGTGTGTGTCAGTAAGGAGCAGCAGTGAGTGACCTTACATTGAAATACTGCTGATAATTTATATTTCTGGTTGTTTAGTTTGTCATAGGTAGTTGTTGCAATTCTCAATTGTACCACTGTTAAATGAAATTATTTTTCCTTGACCTTGCATACTCTTGAGTGTATAATTATTAAGAGAGTTGCTGTGTTAAATAACTTAGTTATTTAGATCTTTAGTGATGGAGTTCAATCATATGTCTTGTCTCATCATTTTTAACATTTCTGGATAAAGAGAGTGAATAAGATTCTTTGGCTCAGTGTTATTATGGATCTAATATGCAAAAATAACTAGATCTTTATTTCACAGAATTTGGGAATGTATCCTAATAAGGGCTTTTGTTCCACAGCTGAACAGCATGTGACTGCTCTGATGTTTATCAGTGTTTCTAACATACTTGTGTAGTGAGATTGCATAGTGAGATATGCTGTCTGTAGTCTCATACAGAATGAAGGTTTTACACTCCCAGTATTTCCAGGAAACTTTAAGGTTTGGTTGTTTGGTTGTTTTGGGGGTTTTTTTGAGGGTTTTTTTTTTTTTTTTTTTTTTGGTCCATTTGTCTGGATCTGGTTCTTCCAGATCATTTAAGGTACTTAAGTTGACTTCTGGTCATTTACAGTTGTGTGGTTGATACAAAGTGAAAGGACTTGTACTCTGCTCTTTTACCATAAGGGAAATAAGAAATGAGTTTCTTAACATTCCTAAAAGTAGTGGGGAAGTTGGAACAGAAGTCTTTGCAGTCTGCTCTGCTTCCAGTTGTGTTTTTTTTCTTGTTTCGGTTTTGTTTGATTTTTTAAAATTGCCTTTCATATTTCTAAACTCCTCTTTAAGGTCTCTAGAGCTAATCTATGGAGGTTTCCTTTGTTTTGGTATTCCCAAAAATGTAAGTGTTTGCACTGTGTGGGAACTGGTGATACATACAGGTCTTTCTGGTCATAAGGAACCAGATTTGCAAGAGAGAATTTATTAATCAAGTATTTGGCACTTACATCTGTAGATACAGGTTGCACTCTGTTCTAGAAATGCAGTACTGTAGGACTTGTTGTTCCCTTCTCTCCGGTTAGTTTATAACTTCTTGGATTATTTCAGACAGATATTTGTGATTTTGTCCTTAAAAACCTTGAAGAAGAAAAATTCTGCCACTTTTGTAGGTGGGAGTGAAGTTGCAGAAAGTGAGAAACCTTCTCACTTCTGTAGTGAGGGGGTTTTTTTTAGTTTCCAAATTAAGTGGGTTTTGCTGGAAGTCAAGCTGCTGCTGCTAAGAATTCACTCCTGGTAAACTTTACTCTAACACTTAAGGGTATATTGTTCTAGTTTTAAGAACACTGTAAATATGGTTTGTGGTTGAAAAACTGCTGTGGTTGTAGAAGAACCATCATGGGAGTTTTAGTTTTCTGAAAACCTTCCTTCTGTCTGAGTAACTCTAAAAGACACTTCAGACATGTAGAGCTGGACATTAAATGGTGTGTTCTTATTGGACACTTGTGTTTCAAAGAAAAAGACCTTTAAAAAGATTCCCTTATGGAGTGCAGCTTTGTAATCAAAATACTTGGGTTTTGTAGCATAGTAGGTTGATAATTGATATGGTTTGTATTCAGAATTTGAGTATTAGTTAACAGTTTGCATTTAATTACTTTCCCTTTGACAGGCAGTTGGTTGTATCTTCAGTCCAAAAGCTTAGTAGCTTATCTTACAATAACTGTTCTTTAAAGTACTTCAGTACTTTGATGCTTATAATTAATTCAGTTAAACATAGAAATACAGAAAGCTCAGCAAGTCCTCTGCCCTTTGGAAGCGTAGTGAGGTCATTCCCTCTGATGGCAGAGTTCCTCATTGTGTTGCTTGTTCCAGCAGCTCCATCACCCACCCTGTGGTTAAAGTTTTACGTGATACTCAATTTAAATATTTTTGCTTTGCATACAGCTGATTGCTTTGTCTCTTGCTGCTTCAGAAAAGAGTTGATTCTCCTTGTAGCAGTGTTTGAGATTGCTGTTAGCTGCTCTCCAGTTTTTCTGGTCTTCTGAACTTCATCACAGGACATAGGAATATGGATGTTGGCAAGATAGATAGTTTGATTGTCTGATATCTTACAGATGTTTTTAGTAGTTCAAATTTAAATATAATATTTAAACACAAATACTTGTTTTGATTGAGGGTGCACATGTACCTGACAAAGTATCAGTAAGAAGTATATGTCAGTAGTAGAGAAGTGGGTTTTTTTGCCTTAAAAGGGTGATTCTAACTTTGTTTAAAACACTTCAGTTAGAAAACTTAAAAATCAGAAAGGAAAGGAGTGTTCCTGAGAGTTTACCTTTTGGTACATAAATTATAACATCCTGCTTTTTGTTGATGTTTTTGCTTTATTAGCATATATATATGTGTACATGAGATCTGAATTTTTCAGAGCTAGTGGTGCAGGGTTTTTTGTGTGAATTGAAGTGTCTCTGACGTATCTCTGGTTTAGGAAGGAAAAACAGAGAGCCCACATTGCAAATTGGAAGAGCTATGCAACTGGGTTACTGTGCCACACAGAAACGAATTAAAGAGGAAAGAGAGTGACTGAACCTCTCCTGTATGTTTGTGTTTGAAACACTCTGCCTATACAGTAGTGTGGAAGTTAGCAATGTTACCTCCACAGCCAAGGAATCTAGAAACACCAAAGATAGATACTGTCAGATAAGTTTTGCCATGCTGCCTAATTACTTATTAAATAAATGCTTTAAGAACATTTCAGATTGAAGGCATAGGTGTGTCTTGTGTAGGTGTATTTTCTGAATTTATTCTTGTTTATTTTTTCGTCTTGTGGCCTGGGTGATAGAACAAAGCAGATTTACTAATTGCTTGGACAGGACAAGTCTGGGAGGGAATACAAGCATTAGAGTGTGAAATAGTCTTGGAAAACTGGATGAATGACCTGAGGTGTATGGGATGCAGTTCAGTAAAGAGAAACACAAAATACTGCCTTTGGGTAGAAATAATAAATTTAAATATGAGAAACACTTGGCTGGGTAACAGTTCTGTAAATAAGCAGCTGGCTGTATCACACTGTATCACACAGTGAACACAGTCGTGACAGTTCTGTGAAAACCCAGGGCTCTTACTGGGATGTAGGAACAGGATTGTTGTTGTGTGTGAGAGGGGAGTTGCTCTGCAGTACTCAGTGTAAGGCCTCACATAATGCAGTGTCTCTGTTACTCAGCTTCAAACAGATTTGGACCAGCTGAGAGTTATTTAGACAAGAGTTGCAATAATGACCTTTATGGAAGGACTGAAAGAATTGTACTTGTTTAGTCTTTAGCAGAGGTAGGGAGACATAACAATAGGTTTCAAATATGGTAAAGTTTGCAACAGAGAATAATGTAATAAACTGATCTCTCTAGGTGGGATAAGAAATAATAGTCCTAAAGAGCACAAAAGGAGATTTTGATGTCAGGAAAATCTTTCCAGCTCCAGGAAAGATTATCCAGGACAGATAATCAGAGGGTTATATATCTGAGAGAAGTAATGGGATATCTATTGCTGAAAGCGCTCTAGAAAAGGTTAAATAACCTCCTTTTAGAGGCGATTGAGATGTAGTGTTCTGTCCTTGGCAGAGGTAGAGGGGGTAGGGTACGGGGTAGGATGACTTTTTAGCATTAGATCTCTCTTCATTTTTAGATTTTTGTAATATTGATGATCATGATTTAAAAAATAAAACAAAAAGACAACATGGTGGAGAAAAAAACTAGTGATGTAACAGTTGTACGATTTAGTAAAAAAATTAATCAAACATATTCCTTAAAGAGTTTTTATAAAGTATTTATTAAAGCCATCTGTAATGTAATATTGAAGATAACTTTAATAGAGTTTTTGTTGTAGATTTAATATCTTTGACCTGCTTTTATATGATTTTTGTGATCCAAAAGAAATAAACTGAGCTAGAGTCAAAGTCATTCAGAAGACTTTATTCAAGAGAAGCAAATCTCAGAAGACACATTCTAATGAGCCAGGGAGTCAGGTGCATTCCAGCCTCTGAAATAGAGCACACCATGCAACTTCACCTTCTCTCTGTAAAAAGGAGATTACAGTTAATATCTGAGACATGTATTTTGAGGGATAATCTGCACTGATAAAGTCTTCAGGTTCCTGAAGAGTTTGTTATATAAATATATATTTGATTAAAATGGAAGAGCTAACATGACACAAATGTGTTTTTAAAGCTTTTTAGAGTTAAAAATACTGAACAATTTGATAAAACTGTTTTGAACCAAATTCAGTTTAATGCCTTATTCTGCATTTTTTCTATTCAGAATTAACTGCCTACATCCCATGTGACCTCGTTCAGGCATTTCTGATTTTTGAAATTTGACAAAGCTGCCTCAGGGTGAAGGATAGGCTTTGTGTCACATATGTCTGTGCTCTGGAATTAGGGAAAGGGTTAAAGTGAAACAAATGCTGTCACATTCCCAACGTTTAGAGGATTTACATAAAACAATGCTTTCAATCTATTATAGCTTAACTGTAATTAGACTTTTAGTACATTTTTCCATCTCACCAATTATATGGATTAAACTTTGTGTACTTCCACTTCACAGGCTATGAGCATTCTCTTTGTTGTAATTGATGGGAAATTGTGACTAAACCGTTGAGAAACAAAGTGTTGGTAACTGACAAGGCCCTGGGTTTAGATCCTGGTGTAGTGTTTGCTTACATAAACCTGAAAATCAATAACAGAAGAATGCAAACACTGTTCACCATATTAGACTGATGTCAGAAAAGGAATTTGTTCCCTTCCTCAAATAAGTCTTCCAGGGATTTTCCTTTTATGTATCACTGCAGTACAGAGGCTTTTTTGTAACTTATTGTAATGGGATCATGGTATCTTATGTAGTAAGGGCACAAAGGCTTAAGTCTTATGCAGAGACAGATGCATCTATTCCCTAAGCTCCACCTGGAGAGCTGAAACTGAGATGCAGTTGTCAGACAGAACTGTCTGGAAAAGGCTGCTTTAACCTGGAGTTTGGAGCAGCAGTTCCTGCAGAGTTGCCTGGGGCAGCGTATTGGTGGTGCCTGACTAAAGATTTGGAGTAGAAAGATGTTAACATTGCAACAGATGCTGTGGTTTCCTTGCTTTGCATTATTTTCCTGTTTCTAATATAAAAAAAAAATTGGCAACCCCAGAAATTATATCTTATTAATAATTTGAAAATTAAAATATATTGGTATGTGTTTTCCACCCACTACATTCTTTTCTTTTACTTGAGCTTTCTATGTAAATGTCTCTAAAAGTCAGAATATAACTAGCAGCAAGTTTTAGTGGTTAAGGATACATGATTGTATTGCTTTTCTTGGTAACTAATCTGTGTAATTGTCACCTGAAAAGATTTGTCAATATTTCTGAGCCTTGCTGTGGTGCCAGCAACGTTCTTTGGGGATTTCCTCAAAAGCTAGACTTCAGGAAAAAGAAAGCTAACTAGATGTTCTCAGGTCTTCTCAATCCTCACTTGTCAACATTTCTGGTTTTGTTTGGTTCAGATCTATTTATTTAGCCTTGGAAAAACAGGCTAAATGAGAAGCCACTAGAGCTTATGGATTTTTTTTTATTTTTAACTAGTGTTCTATTTTCAGCAAAATCATGGCGTTTATTGCATCCGTTTTCTGGAAATTCTGCTATATTCAGTGCATTGTAAAAAAAAGCAGAAAGGCTGAAAAAAATCTTTATTCACAGTATCAATGTAAAGGCTGCTATAGTGCACTTACTTTTCATATGTGCGTGGATAGTTTTAAATCCATCTGTGAGGAAGTGGTTTCTAACAGAATAAAGTGTAGTTACATAATTTCTCTTCAGTGAGGTCAGGTGAAAATTTTTCTGGATGGTGGGAATTCAGTGATCTTTTGTTAAGAGGATTCCTAAAATACTTCAGATGAAAAAGGTTCTTCACATATCTGCCATTTGACAGCCAGTGCTGAAAAGGACAACGAGAAACATTCACTCCTTGCGAGATGTCCTAGTGCAAATAAAGCTTCCCACGCTTCTGCCATCCCCAAGTGAAGTGTGTCTTTTTCAGATTTCTTGACATGTGTTTTGGAGGTCTGAATTGTTGAACCGAAGTGAATTTTGCAGATCCTTGAGAATCCTCGATACTTATTCTCATAAATGGATTGCTTTATGGAGTACAGTTTGCTGTCAGGACCATTCAGATTATACAAGTGTATGGGAACAGATGTGTTGTGCAGCCTTTTGTTGTTTTTCTATGGCTGCACCTCAGAAAAAAAAAAATCCTCACTCCAGCAATATAGGTAACTAATTTCTTGTTAATATTGATGAGTTTTAAGTTATGTCTCTCATGATCTGAAAATGTCTCTGGTTAATTCCAGATCAGAAGCAGTTTTATTGGAAATTCCCATGTTGCATGAAGGGTTATTTTTTCTTCAGTGAGAATTCTGAATATAGAGAGGGAATGTTTTCTTCTCTTTCAGATTCTGAAGGTAAAGGCAGGCCAGTTACTGTCATTTTATCCAGTGTGACTTGTGTCTCATTGATTTTCCACTTGAGAGGTAACTGGTGATCAGACCTTTGTGTCCTGATTTTAGGGTGTATCTCATAATTGAATTAGTTGCAGTTAGATTAGCTACCCTTTTAAAAAACTTTTTAGATTGTTGTATGCCTGTATATTTACTTGGCCAGAGAAATTCCCTTAAAGAAACCATCCGGAAAGGTCAGGAGACTCTCTGTGAGAAATAGGAGAGCTCTGGAGAAGCTTACTATGTAAAATTCTTGGTACCATTTTCAGTTTTGATTCGTGTGTCACTACAGCTTTGTTATACGACTTGTACCAAATAATCATGTGGACGTTTCTTCTCATCCTGTCTGTTCTGTCAGCAGACCTGATTTGCAGACGTGGCATGAGCTCCAATTTAAGTTCTGTTTGCTTCTCTTCCCTTAAATGTGCCCTTCCTGTGTGTGAGCTGTGGTATGGCTTCCCTGGTTGGTTCACTCCTGCAACTGCTCTGAAATTAAAGTTTGCATTTCCAATACTTTGAAATTAGCTTCTGTTGAAGTGTGGACAACTGTTGCTTTTTTGACCTTCACTAACCATATTTTCCATTATGAGAAGAAGTCAAAAAGAGCCTGGGGCTTGAATCAGTAACAAATAAGAATGCAGAAAGTTTGCAGGGGGTTTTCCCCATCAAATGCCTCTTTTTGTGCCTCAGGTTCTGTTAGTGAAGACTTGGATCAGCTGGATTTCAGTTAAGTTTTCAACAGAATTTTAGCTGTTTCATATTAAAGTGAACAGTAAACCAGAATGAAAATAAAGTAAAACATGATGCTATGACCCCTGCTCTGTGGTAGCAGACATGAAGAACGTCCCCCCACCGTTTTATTCCAGAGTAATACAGGTTATATAGCTGGGGAATACAGATAGATGGAAACAGTAACATGGTGGAATCAGTTCCTGTGCATCAGTGGTAAAATATTTTTATCCCCAGCACATGGAAATTGAGAGTTCCAAGATAAGGGAAGTAACTGTGCTACTTAGGCTTACAAAGTGTAAGGGAGAGCCTGAGAGAAGGGCTTCACATTACAGCAAACCTGATCCAAGGACTGTCTGTCACCAGAATGCAAAGTTGTGGGCCCTGTTTTCCACTGGCACCTGTGCTCATTTCACCATTACAGTGAGCCTGTCTAGGAAGCTAAACTAAAAGAAAAATGACTCTTTTGTAAGGACTTGTATTTTTAAATCAGCTCACTGTGAGATTGGATTGAATACAGGAGCAAATACATGGGAAAAATAAGGGTGATGTGCCTGAGAGTTACCGGGGAGTGGGATTGCTCCTGTTTGTAGATTAAATCACTTAACAGTAAATAAAACCTCACCTGGGAAGCCTTGTTGCAAAATTAAAGAGAGAATGATTGAAGGCTCATCAGCCTGTTAATCCACCCTTTTTTTAAGGGAGTGGGAGCACAGATGGGTGTGGCTTTGAGTGCTGTGATAGGAAGATAGAGGGAAAGTTGTGTCTTGGCCAAAACAGTAAAGAAGGAAATGCTCTTTTGGGACATATCTAAATGAATGTAATTGAGCAGGGGCAGAGTAAAGAGCAAAATGATGAGATTGTTATGAGAGTTACCCACTTGGAGTGACAGTGAAAATCTTTGGATGTCAAGCCACCTGCTGAAAGAGGGTTCAGTCTCTAAAAAAAAGCTGTTTGCTGTTTTTGTAACCTTAATTGTCAATGAATGGATAACCTTTGACATAGGCCTCTAGATTTGCTAACATATTTTTAAATATGTTTCTGTTAAGTCACACAGGGATTTACATTTTTGTTTTCTTAGTGGCTTTTAAATACACATACATTGCAGAGTTGCTCCTTTCTTACCACCTAGAGCCAATAAAAAAAATGTTTTCATGTTTTCCTCAGTGGAGCGAGGATAATCCAAACTGTGTGCATGCAGAACTCAGAAAGGAAGCAGTGCCCACTTAGCTGGCATATGATTTAAGAGGGGCATTTCAATTCAAAGTAGGCATATGTTTAGAAGATGGCCATTTCAATTTTGATAAGTAGTGATATTTTAACAAAATCATTTCAGTGACTGCAGAAAAAGCCCCTCCTCTTGTCTAGTGATGATACAAATCTGATGGCTCTTTATTTCACCACTGTCTTGAGTGAGAAGGATCTCACAAAATGGAGCAAATGGGTATTAAAATAGAAACTCATTGTTAGGAATGTGAAGTAATGCATAAGAATAAAAGAACTTTATGCAAAAAAGCCCAGCCCTGACTTGAAATCAGCTATTAGTGCTCAATAAAGTCTTCTGATAGACATTTCTGTAATGCCATCAAGTCAGTTTTCACTAGGTGTTAAAAAAGTAAATAGAGTTGAGTATTAATAGAAAGGGGTCATGACATAAAATATTAACTATTCTGTGGTAAAAATCTATGACATACATAGGCCATGCTTTGAATATGATTATCCCACACTGATCTGTCTGCCAGACTTAGTACAGAAAAGGGCAATAAGAGTAATCAAAATTTGGGATAGCTTCTTTATGCAGAACACCAAGGAGATAAACCAGATAAAGTAACCATTAATTCTAGGAACTCATAGCAAAGATATGTCCTCAGATACTGTGGAACTTAATTTTTAAAGGTATGAGAGTTTTATGTAGGTTTTTTTTCCTACTGTTATCAAGGAAGGAATGTGTTTAATTGCTTATCGCCCTAGGAGAGATAATATATCACTGAGTTATGAGAGCTTTGTATGTTCAAGATATAGCAAAGGCAGCCTAGGAGATATATTCTTCATGTATTTATTTTTCTTCTATGGCTACAGCATTTTGCTGAAATATGGTTGTTCACAGCTGAATAATTTTGTAATTTCTTTACAAAAATTTTAGATGTTCTCCAAGATAACTGGCAGTCAGGGTTGGGGTTTTTTTCTATAATATTTTTAAAAGGTTAAGCAGTTTTATGGATGGTATATATATTACATTTGTCAGGTTAGTCCTTACTTAATATTTAATGTCTGTTCTTCAGAGGTACTAAGTAAGGAATAAGCACAGCACTTGTTTTGATATAGTGCTGTTAAATTCCTTAGAATACTTTGTAAAAAGCGTGCCTTAGAAAGGGTAAGTGAGGCTTTTTTAGGACATCACTGGCAAACTGTAAGTGATTTTTTATTAAAAAGAACATATATGGAGTCTTCTGCTTGATATCTCTATAAATGTGAATGCGCAAAGGTGAACCATTATGATTTCTAACTCAGTGACTGCTTTTATTGATTATTTTCAAATTCATACTCTAAAGATTCTAAACTATCTATGGCATACTCAAAAAGCTACTGGTCATACTGGTTTTGGTCTTGTAAGACACAAACATTTGGAGTAATTATATCTCTGTGGCTGAATGTTTCAGAGGGATAAAGTAGGAAAAAAGTCAGTTTTATGTTGTATTTGTGTAAGTCAGTGTCTAAGCCCGTAGTAAATAATGTAACTGTTTAGTCTACACTTTATCTAATTTCTTCCAATGAGAAGTTTCTAAATGTGTTGTCATTTGATACAGTGCGTGAGCAATCCTGGTGTGCAGCTCAGAGACAAAGCAAGAACTTAACTGCAGGTGCAGGGTTTTTACTGTTGTGATGGGTTGGCCATTTAGGGACATGTCTGAACCCTGGCAATCTGCTCATGTTTGCTCAGGATAGGTATGGAAACTACATAATTCACACTCTCTGACACACCTTCTGGCAGCTTCTTCCTGCTTCCTGAATCTGTGATAAAATGTGCTGAAGGTAGATGGTATCTCTTTTTCCTTTGTTCTTATGCTCTGAGAAATTCTCTGGTGGCTGAACCTGGAACTTGAATAGCCTTTTAATGTTTCCTCAGTCCCTTAACCTGCTGTTACAGGGTAATTGCACGGAATGGTAAAATGAGTGTCTCCTTTTATTTATGGAAATAGATACTATCAAGAATTTTAGATACCATAGCCAGGCATGTATTTTTATAGAAAAGGTTGAATTGCTGTTCTACTAAAGTGGGGTCAGAGTTTGCCCTGAATTATTGAATTAATAACTGTTGAAATACTACCACAGTCGTGAATCCTATTGTTTTGAGACAAAAGAGGAAAGTCAAATCTGTGAGAAATTACTTCAGTTTCAGAAAATTAAAATGAGAAAAGGCAAGATGCTGAAGTCTCTTGTGTTCTATTAGGGTAGATACAGCTGCAAACATACACCTTTGTTTCTAGTGCTGAGTGTATGTATTTGCAATATCTATGGCATTACAATTGCAAAGGCATGCTTTATGCATGCAGTAGCTTTCTGTCCGTGGTAATACCATGAGGTGGGTTTTTTTATGCCTGAAAAATGTATCTAGGCAAAGTCAGAAAAACTGAAGTAGAAAGAGAAGCTCTGAGTAGAACACAAAAATTTATTCTGCCAATAAAAAAAAAGACAAAGCAAAACAGAAAAAAAGCCAGCTGAAGGCAGAATGGAGAAAGCTAAAATGAAGTTGCTGTGAGAGCTGCAATTGATATCTAACCTTGTCACCTTTCCTTTTCTTCCAGGTCTTTATACCCATTTGTAAAAATGATAATACAGAATTCTCTTTTTACAAAAACATCAGCGTGATAGCGTGAACGCTAAAAATTTCAGGTAGCTCAAGGGAAGAGAAGGAAAATTCATGGAAGAGAAATTCACTGAAGTTTAGAAAATAGATAGAAATCACATATGACTTAGGAGGACTGAGCTAAAAATATTTGGAAGCTATAATGGTATTATACACAGCAGCTCTTGCCTAACCATCTGCTTATCTCGGCTGTTGGAGACAAAGTACTGACTGCAGAGATGTGTGGATTTACTCTGTGTGAGAAAAGAGCCTTGAAGTTAATAATGTTGAGCATAATTGAGTTGCATTTAAATTTAATGAGGAAGAAGTTTTGAAAGTGAATAGTCAATTAACATGCAAAGGGAATCAGGTGTCTCTGTGCATAGGTGACAGATATGCTCATGTGCTTAGGCAGTAATAAGTACATCCCTTTTGCTCTGGAAATGTAATGCAACAGCTCAATATCAAGAGAGATCTTTACAAAGTCATTGGTAAAGTATTCAGCTGGTGGGACAGGGTGATAGAATCAGAATGAGTTTCAATTTATAGACATTCTTTCATTTTATTCTTGAACTGTGAGCATAGTTTTGAAAGTAAATTGTCTCATGTAGTTGCATGAAATCATAAACTGAGTGTTGCAAAACAAAACCCTGAAGAACAATAAATACAAAGCAGAATATCTGGGTATTCCTTATATCACAAAGTTGAATAAAGGAGGCCAAAAGAAAAGCGTATGTAGGGTAAACTGTAGATGTATTTCAGCAGTGTGTTGACAGATTAATGGTAGGTTTAGAGTAACAGTGTAAAGTCTTAGAAATGCTTTCAAATGCATTTTGAATCTACAAAATACGTATATTTAGCACGTTAATAAGCTGATGCATAGTGGTACCATACAAAAAGTTGTACTCTCCTGGCCTAATCTTTCAAGGGAATAAATTTGTGACTTTGAAAGATCAAGGAACTGTGAATCAGACTATCCTCAGTTTTTACTGTGCAAGGGCTGTAGGAACTGCAAAACCTAGGAGCAAGCCTACATCTAGATAAAAAATGAAAGTGGAGCAAGCCTAAAGGTTCTTTGTCAGTGGTCACAGGAAAAGCAAAGACCTGCAGGAAAACAACAAACAACTCCTGCATTCTTACACGGCAGTTACATTGGCAGTTAATTAAATTTAATGCCAAAGTGTTCAAATTAAAAAAATGTTCATACTGAGAAAGTAAGAGTAACTAAAAGACTGAAATTTTAAATGTAAATGTAGGCTAGACAGAACTTCCTTTGTATTTCCAACTGGAACTGTTAGCATAGGCCTGACAGAACACAGAAATTGTAGGAAATAAAAAGCAGCATTTTGTTTATCAGTGAATGTACTGGCCTACAAAGACCTTCTGAGCACAGCAAGAGGGGAAGCAGAATAGCAATCAAGTAAAACAAAATTATGTGTGTTGCAGCCATAGTTCTGTTTGAATTATATATATTAGACTGAAAAAGTAAACCAGGCTACTGATGTACTGTTAAATCAAGGAAATTGTGGCCAGCTATCCTAGCTGAAAGTAGTTAGATATAAACAGAAATAGCTAGAAAAAGTTAATATACTAGTTGAATTGGGAGCAGTCTTACAGTAAAGTCAGTGTTTTTTTAAAATAAAGGCCTCTATTAGCAGTAGATGTGCTGTGATTAAAAGGAAGGGTGTATGATAATGTTCATATTGTAGGTTTTGTTTCCTGTGCCTGAAGACAGCACAGCAGCAAAACAGAAAGGAGCTGCTCACTTTTCCTTTAAGAGCTCTTGCAAAACACAGTTCCTGATGCACTTAAAACACCTTCCGTACTTGCCAGGCGAAATTCCCAAGCCAAGTAGACTGAAATATGCATAACAGTCTTCTTACTCAGAAAACTTAAATACAGGCTGAACATAGAGTGAGAACGTCAGGCTGTAGGGGGGTATTGAAACCTCTCTGCTTAACAGGCTCAGTGTTTGTTACAAAGCAGAATTCAGAAAGTTTCTAAGAATAAATTATAAAACATTTTTCAGTGCCGATATCTACAGTTTTGTCAGGATGCCCAAGCACTGGGAGAAGATTTGTCTGCCTTCAAATACTTCTGGGGAAAAAGACACATTCTTGGTGTAGATGATGCTGACATCCAGCTCACAGAGCAGGAACGTGCTCAAAACTGCTTTGAAAGACTGTCTGCAATGGCAGAGCTGTCACGTATGGCTAAATATGGCTGTAGCAGTTGTGCTGTGTGTTAGACCAAACTGCTGCATGAGGCAATGAAAATAAACAATCTCCTATATGGAAGGCAAAAGGAGGGATGGCTCTTTTTACTGCAGATCCCTATTTTGAGAACTGCCACAATGTTGATGTTCTAGCATAGAGTACAGTAGTGAAACATGTCAACAGCTGTAGCATCTCACACGGTTTCTTTAGAAAATAGATGTTTCTCTGGCTGTTCATCAGAGAAATGACTTGATGTAGTATAATTTTATTAATGTGTCAAAGTCAGTTGTGATAGAGCCACATGAGCATTTAAGAGATCTGGGGCTCTTAAAAATGACTGCCAGTCAAAAAATGACAAAAGGCAAGTTATTTACAATTGGATACAATGATCATAAGGGTTTTTTCCAGCCTAAATGATTCTGTGATTCTATGGTAGCAGGCTGTGTTTAAATTCAAGTTTAAAGCATTCTTGGCTTATGAGCTTGTTCATTACTTTGCTGAGCCCCTTGCATGTGAGAACTCATCTGTGTGGTGGTGGTTGGTGCTAGATTTTACACCCAGTATCAGATGGTGTGCCAAGGGATGCTTGTGATTCTGGGAGCATGAAAATGCATCTGGTGAAAAGACACAGCAGGGCCACAGCATAGCAGTGACAAGCTGCTTTCTTTTTTTCTTCATGGATTTTGGGATAGTTCTGGGTGCCTCCCTGCCCCCAGTCTGCCTGAATGTGTTCTAAGCATTGAGAGTGTGATTTAGATCAGCCATTTAGGTTTCCCTCTCTTTGTTTACTGTTTTCACTAAGTAATATTTGAATCCTTAGGCTCCCTAAATTTAGCTGAGAGTAAACATCTCAGAATTGTAGAGAGCTTGCAGCTTTCACAAAAATTGTCGTCCCCTTTTTAAGGGGGATTTGAGCCAAGCAGTTATCTGCTATACATGATTTTCAAGCAGTCCAGTCAGTGCATGTATAGGTTGGAATTTGCTACATCATCCTTGGGGTTTGGAGATGACCAGAGTGAGGAACATGAAAATTTTCAAAACATTGGAGGTTCAGTGGGGTGTGTGTCAAAATGGTGCCATATTTAGGACTACAAAGCCAGCCCATTGCTGATCTACTTACAGAATAATTTATATTCCCTAGATTGAGGCAAAAGAAAATCAGATGGAAAATAAGTGGTTAAAACAGTTTTCGTGAATAAAGATAGCTGGAAAAAAACAGCCTTCTCACTTTTTTTTTTTTTGGGGGGGGGGAGGAGAGAGGGTATATTTTAAATTCTGAAGAAAAAATTAGAACAGAAACATCTTCATTCTGAAGCAACGTTCAAAATGTTTTACAGGAACTGTTGCATGCACCGGGTCCCTCTTGCAAACTCTGGGTTTGGATTTGCCTTGGTACAATGCAGCAGCACAGCCCATGCACAGCACCTGGTTGTGTGTGTGTGGTGCTGCTCTGAGTTGTAAGTTGGGCATTGGGAGAGCCTTCTGGGGCTTATGGAGCTGATGCTGTAATTTTGCATATAAAAGGCTGTATTAACTGGCACATTTCAAATGCATGCCCTTGACTGAAAATCATCTGGGATAAAAATATGTTCTAGACAATATTTCATACCATATGCACTTTACAGTGTACTTCATAAGGTAGCATATTTGTAGTCACTGCTCCAAAAGTAAATCAGACAGAGTAGTAATTTCCAGTGTAATATTCTACAAAAATGAGCAAACTGGTTTATTCTGAGGCTTTTAAGAAAAAGAAAAGGAGCACTGATTTTCTCCATCAAGTTCTTTTTCATCTGTAAACTGCTAGCAGGATTATTAAGTACTTGACAACCTCTTATGATTGCAACCTACCTATAGGAAAAAGCAATGTCTTTTTATGCTAGGTATTTTCTGTGTATTGTAATAATAACTTTTTCAGGAAATAAATGCAGTTTTTTCTATTTATATGAAACTGTCTTCTGTGTTTAAAAGATTAAATACAATTGGAGTCTTCTGCTAGAGTAACAGTTTGATAAATGGTTACTGTAATTAAGTTAGTGTAATTAATTTTATAATGAGCTTTTCAAGAACCTGTGTGATTTAATGTATCTCAAAGATGTTAGTCACGTGTTTTAGTAATCCTGCACAGGAGATATTCTTTGGATAACAGGACAGCTAATTAGCAATTGAATGGTTTCACATGAAAAAGGCATATTATAATTTAGAGTGGGACTTTCACCTAGGATGATAAAGTGGATTGGGTAGATGTGGTGATAAGGATACAGAGGGATGGCCAATAAGTGAGGCTAAGCATAGTTCTTTTAGTTGGGACATGGTATATACCTAGTCTGGTTTTAATTTTCTTGATAATTGTATCAGACAGTAGTGACTTTATTGACTATATATGAGTCAGTAAAGTAGGTTCAGTAAGGGTGGTTACTTAAAGCTACTGTCTTTATTCAGGACAAGTGCAATTTGTATTAAATAATAATTTTTTACATTTTTCTGTTAAGCTGACATGGTTAAGATGAACGCACCAGGTGGTGTGTTGAAGTGTGGAATGTGGGTTATTGTTCCAAGGGGCTGTGGTACCACCTTACAAAGTTCACAGCTTCACCTTTCGTTGTGGCCATGTGAGCCCATGCTTGTGCTGCAGCACATTGTCCTTTAATATGACCCACAGGAAAAATTTATTCATCTAGAACCATCTGAAAAGAAAAGAAGAACAGATGATATTTTCAGCTCTGACCTATTTGTAGATTGTTATTTCAGGGTACAATTTTACAAATAGTTGTGTTAACAGAGTTGTCCCAGGTATTTGTGACAGATAATCGGGATGAGTGCAGTGTGATGTGTGTGAGTTGGGACTAGGTAAAATCACAGAATCTGCATTTTCCTTGCAGTTATTCCCAGTTCTGGTTTTCCTTCTTCACAGTTGTGATCTTTCTGTCTTCTACCAATTCTTCAGGATTTCCAGTCTGTCTCTTTCTCCAGTCAGCATCCACTCATTTTGCTAATGTAGCTGGTGTCCTTACCTGTGCATTCACATTTAGCATTCCCCTCAGCCTGCCTTCATCACAGCTCCACCAGGATTTTTGTTTTCAGGCAATCACTTCTCTATGCCAAATTCCAACTTATTACTCCAAAATATGGAGGAAGAAAACCTTCTTGAAGAAACAGTTAGATGTGTCTTAGGCAGTAAGAAGAGTTTAAAATAATTTCCATATTTGTGCACAGAAATGAGTAATTATTTTGACTGAGAATTCAGGAGAGAGACAGCAGGGTGGGAATATCAGTCTGAGACAGATGCCTCAATGTATAATTTCAGCACAAACTCTAATTTGGCCAAGATACAAGAAACTGAAAGCAGTTTAAATGTTTCAGCCTTTCAAGAGAAGAAATAAGATATAGTGGTTGCTTTTCTAGAGTTCTGCTGTAAAGTCACACTTGTGTAATTCATATTTAGTTTTATGTGAAGTTATTTTGCAGTCTTATCCTGGAATGTCTGGCTGGAAGAGGGATGATGCCTATATCATACCCATCCTCCCAGTAAGTTTCCTCATATAGGCAGCCCAGAAGAGTGAGAAATACCAGTGCTGTCAGCAGTTTTGATAACACTGCTGAGTGGAAGGGGTGCAGAGGAACAGAGGTACTTTGCTGGGCATGGTCATATAACTTTCTGGTTCAACATTTTTCTTATATTTTGTGATTTTAGAGAAAGAATAAGACAGTGTTGGAGAGGAGAAGGATGAGCTTTTGTTTGTTTTCATATATCCTATTATTTAAGTCCAAATTCATTTTACCTGGCCATGGCTTTTTTTTTTTCCTTCCAGAAAGAAGTAGAAATAGCTTTCCACAAGAAAGATTCTTTCTAAGGATTTTTTTTTCCTCTTATGTAAGAAAGGGTTTGTCTAGCCCAGTGAACTCATATTTTAAAGAAGAAAAATAGCATATTGAACTACCCATTCTGGTTCTTTGCAGTTTTAGTTTTGACTAAAACATTTTCCTTGCTAGTTTGCTAGCTTTAAAAATCTGTTGATAATTTTTTCATGCTATTCTACATCTTTTTCTTTTATTTTATCATGCTAGCCTTTTATATGTAAGATTAATATAAGTAGTCCCATTCTGACAGACTATATTTTGGCCATATGTAATATAATCTTACTGCATCAGAGACAGCTGAAATCTCAGAATAGTTCTGGTAACATTTATTTATTGCATTTAAACTTTCATTATAGCTTTAGGCTGCTTATTGTTATATATTATTTTGAGTAACATCTTCATAATGTCTTTTGGTGGAGGTTGTTTCTATCATTTGAAAGTACTGCTTGTTTTGATGTAATGTAGAATCAGAAAGATAAAATGCTGTTTCCAGAAAACTGATTTCTTGCTAATGTAGTTAATGTGAAGCTCAGTATGTGTGGGAAGAGATGCTGGCATACTCTAGATGTGATAGACTGCTGAATATAATTTGTTAAATGAAATTCATCCCTAATTTAGTAATACTATGTTAGGAAGTGATTTATTTTCTATGTGGAGATTATCCAAAATCTTGATAATCTGGTGTCTGTGTAGATTCTTTTCAGAGGTGCTAATTTTTTTGTCTTGGGCAATACTTCTGTAAGGGATTAGATTCTGTTTGCATAAAAAGCTGCTGCTTTCAGTTTTTAAAATGTACTGTTTTAAGTAACATTCCATTGCTCTGCAGAGAATTTAAGAACTGCTGTTTTATACCACAGAGATCCATCAGTTTTATTTATTACTTTGGGCAATTCTATGTCACATTTGCTCTTGTAAATGGCAACTTTGCTAATAGCAGATGATGTCTCAGAAGTAGTTTGGGGATTTACTGAAGTATGGTACTAGAGAGTGCTCCTGCTATCAGATATCCACAGATGAAATATCTGAACACTGGGAAGAGCTGGAATCTTTATCACTGCAGTATCATCGCTGGACATGCTGATTGACAGATGAGACTCAGAAGAACAAGAAGAGAATAGATTATTTCTCTTCAGTATGAAGATGATTTGTTATACTCTAGATCAGATGAACACACTGTTCTGTTTTCTAGGGTTGAATGGTTGTGGTAGACTTTAGATATTCCCCGTTTTCATGAAATAGTAACATCAAATAACTATTGGAGACTTCTTCTGTTTCAAGAGTCCATTCTCCCCCACCCCCAGTACATGATTATTTTTTTTATTTGTTTAATGTTGCGTGTAATGTTAATTTATCCATCTTAAGTTCCAAATACATCATTCCACCACAGTTACAGCAGAGGCTTCGGTTGCTTTGCTGCTTTCAGGTGTGATACACACCCAGTATGTTCAGGTATCGACTGCATCTTTTCACTGTCTCTTTTCTAGCTTAGGGTCACATGGAACATACTTTTAACTGTATCCATGTTTCTGAATTCCTTTAAACAGTTGGCCTCATACTTGACTCCCAGATAGACAGTACCAGTGTAACACAGTAAAAAAATCGGTTATTCTGCATATTTAGGAAGGGTTTTCCTCGTGCTGCTGTCTTTAACTGTTGGGTTTCATCTCTATGTAAATGTTTGTTTGTTGCTAGAAGTTTTCATGCACACAGTTCACATTCAGTAACTTCACTAAATAGGCTTGTGGTTAAGTAAAAATTCTAGCATAATGGGAGTACAGTGTGTTTTGGTAGACTGCCTGAAGCTGAGTAAGTTTAAGGGTTCTTAATGCAAAAATGCGTACCCTGACATACATCCTATGTGGTCATGAAATTCCTGATTGTTTGTAAGATGTACAGACAATTTCTGCAAGCAGTTGAACTTCAGTCTCACTCTGAAGATTGTCCATACTGATGAGTGTGTGACCATTTCTGGTATGGTTTCAACAGCAACATTTGCTCACTGGCTTCTTACCCAGGTCCTTTCCCATAAGAGACACATTCAGAGTCCCTTACTTATTTCACAGCTCTGTCTGCATTACACTCTATTTATTTAACCTGTAACTTCTTGATTTTTAGTAGGCTCTACAAACCATAGTGTGTTGTTTCTTGGCTGATTATTGCTCGTCAAACTTGCAGTCTTTATTGCAGTATTCCACTATTCTTTCTTAAATATTGATGTGGTTCCCTGAAGAAAGGCTTTTAGACCTAAAAGCTTATTTAGTTTCTCTTGCACTCCTAATTCCAGCTCATAAATAGCTTCTAAAATGAGTGGTGTCCAAAACATTAAATTACTGTTCCATTGAATTTCTCTGCTACAGAAGATGTGGTTGTTCTAAGTGAAAAATGTCATTGTAATTGGTTATGCAATGTAAAGGAATAGCAGTTAATTTTCAAGACAGTTTTTCCAAGGAAACTTCTGGGGAAAATTATATAATTGTTCGCTTGTTAAGCCCCTGTGAATGTTGTTTTCTAGGTTTTAAACGTTATTAAGGTGCAGTCATTTCACTGTATCCTGATTAAAGTTTCCTGGTTTTTTTTTAAATTATTATTCCCTCCTCCATCCCTGCAAACTGCTACCAAACAAAAAATCCTGACAAGGTAAAACTTTTCTTTTCTTACCCGCCTTGGTTTCTCCTCTTTGATATTTACACAATGTTCTTGCTGTGTCTAAAATGCTTTAGCTGTCCCCAAAGGCAAATAGACACAGCAGGGGTTGTGACTTTCCCACTGAGTGTGAAAAAAGGTTGTTTTGGGTGAAAGACAATCAGGAGAGATGAGGTGTACAAATCTGGCAAAATACTGGCATCACAATTCCAGCCATTCCTCAAACAACTTATTCATGTGTTCTTTACTTAGGACTGATAAAGTAATTAAAAATGTTGAGATTAGGGCACCTTCTGATTGACTCACTGTTATATTTTGTTTAAGTGTTTTGTTTAAATGTTTTTTTGTTTAAATGTGTTTTGTATTTTTACCAAAGTTACTGAGCTTTAGTATTTTTTTGGGATATGTTGTTCTTTTGCAAAAATTTGTCAAAATCTGTCATACTTTTGGGGTCTCCATACAATATGGATTTAGTAATGTGCATTTTCAAGTGGTTGTCTTTACCTTCTTGTTCTTCCATTCTTTATCTGTCTTATTATGATGTTAGTTCTCTGCTGTTTGTTAAATTGAGAAATCCCACTGAATAAATGAAATCTGATTTGATTTAGTTATCTACATAATAGAATTTATGGTATTTCATGTAGCATTACTGTAGAAACATCTTCTATTACTGAATTTCACCGCAATTAAACATAATTAATCTCTTCTCCTCTTACGTAGCTCAGTTTGTATTTTGAATTGGCAACTTAATGGTGAATTAATTTTCTGTTCTTACCAGTATGAAATCCTAACTAGGTTGAAAGTAAAGACATTTTCCAGTAATCTAAATATAAAAGCTATGTAGAATGAAGAATAGAGAGGAACCTGTTA
Organism: Lanius collurio; assembly: GCA_020086605.1. Classification (NCBI taxonomy): domain Eukaryota; kingdom Metazoa; phylum Chordata; class Aves; order Passeriformes; family Laniidae; genus Lanius; species Lanius collurio. The sequence goes on from JACBWW010000016.1 coordinate 14,591,770, forward strand.
GCTTGTGTTTTGCATCATGAAGTTTTGAATTGTCAAGATGAAAATAAGCTCACTTTTATGAAGTCAATAGAATATGAAGAAAGCTTCAATAACCACTATTCTTTAGTGAATTATGGTGCCTTTGTAGTACTAGATGTTGTTAAAGGTGATTGCTGGTATGTTTTTTCAAGTAGTAACTTGGTCATTGCCACAAATGCCCAACTTGGAGATGACTGAAAGTGTTGTGTGACTTTTGGGTCTATAGATGTATTTCTGTCTTTCAGTATCCAAGATACTTCTCTTCCACTACAAATGAAGTGCTATACACTGTTTTCCTTGGATAAAGAATAGGTTTAATGTGAGCTCTGGAAAGTGTTGTGTCCTGTTGTGTAGATGGAAGCTATTCAAGGATTTGGAGCCAATATAACTTTAGAGTTCTGCTCAGTTAATTAAAATTAACAGTGTACCTAATTATAAAATACATTGGACAATGCATTTCATAATTCATGAGTTGTAGTAATACCTTTCACTACTTGTTTTCTTATGTCCCTTCAAATACCTTCTGAAATTTGAACACTCTAACACGACTCTGGTGAATTCATTTGCTTGCACATTTAGTGTAATACAGTGAATCACTTAGAAACTACCATGAAAGGTGTTTTACATTTGAAACCTAAATTAGCATTTCACATACTTAATTACTTTATAGCATATCGTTCTTCCCTTATGTAGGACACTTTTAAAATGGTTAATTTCTTCTTAAAAAAGCTGTTACTCTTTATATGTCCTGTTGCATTCTTCTTCATTTTCAGTGTAGTAATTTAAATGTTGACATCTTTGTCTTTTTCTCAACAGTTTTCAAAATCTTGTTAATGTGATGGCATAAACTAGTAAAGCATTTGGATTACATGATGGATATCAGAAATGTTGATTGATATTATTTGAGTGGTACAGTAAGAGTCTGCTGCATGAAATGCCAGAAGTTTACATTTCTTCTAGTTTTGCAATGGTAAGTTTTTTTACATTTGTACTGAGGAAATAATAACTTTTTATCTTGTCATGTAAGGTGTATTTCCTTAGAAAGTATCATATCAGCAAATCAGTAAAGATTTCTCTCTTGCATAAGATAGTCTGCTGAGCTCAGCAGTAATTACTAACCAAAGTAGACATTTCTGTTTGGTTTAGGTTATTTTTTGGTATTGATTTGAAATGTCAGTTTCTCACCCCTAATGTGTGCTAGCTTTAATTAGAACAACCTAGGGGAAATGGAATATGTAAATAAACACTGGTTTTCATGTTTGGGTTCAACCCCAAATGAGATCACTCTCCAGATGGTATTGAGCTTGTGTGCAAAGAGGGAGAATATGCAGGCAAGTTTATCCATGTGGAAAATAGGTATGAAAACCATTATGGAAAACACATAGTGTTTTGCTCTCTTCAATCAGCTGCTGATGTTTGACCATTTTCTGCTTGACGTATTATTTATATTTTCTCTTAAGGCAAAGTACACTGGAGAGCTCTCAATTATTTAATTTTAAGTGGACAGAATGAAAGTTAGTGCTGCAGCATCTCATTAGATGTATTTTCAGGAATACAAACTGCATTCATGTAAGGCAGCAGGAATAGCTAACAAGTAGGAGGGTTATAGCAGCAGAAATAAATTGCAGTTTTGAGAACATTTGAAATTTTCACTTTATGATTGTTTTCTTTCTTTGTTGCACAAAATGATGTGTTGTTGTACACAGCTGTGTATAGAGCTATACCACGTGTACACAAAATTATGTGCTTTCTTCTACCAAGCAATACTTTTAAGCTACATTGCTTTCCTTAAGAAATACTACTTGCATTATGAATTCCTAAACATAGAATATAGTAAATACTGCTAGTTGTTAAGCAGAATTGTATTGATTGGGAGTGTACTGGTCTTGTCCAATTCTCTTTTCTTTTCTAGGACCCTCTGACACTGAAATAGTAGATATGGGAGAATTTATGTTCTTTTTTTTTTTTTTTCCTTCTTTGCTGAAAATGAAAAACACCTCTTGAAACAATTTTCTCCATTTGTTATTTTCAGCATTTCTAAGTAATATGTGAAAGGTTTGATTCCATATTTTAAATCTGTAGTCTTGACATCATATAACAATTGAATGGGTATGTATAATCTGGAATTATGGTAGATGAAAAAGGGAAGGTATGCCATTATGCACAAATGTGAATCTATTCCATTAACATGGCTATTATGACAGATCTGTGATATGCAGTTTGACACATTGAACTTCTAAAGATTAAATGAATAGAAGGGTAAGACTGAACTGATTTATCTTAAAAATTACTTTGAGATACTGGGCAGGTCAAGTACTCCTGCATTTCACCCTGAAATGTGACATACAGGCACTCTGAAATGAGATGTTTCATAGATATCTTTGAATGTGAATTTACTTAAATCTGATGTGAATGGTGATTCATCTCACAAACTAAGAGACTTGGGAAACAGCCTTCCAGTGCCTCAGAGGAGATTACTGACAGAGCCAGACTGCTTATTGTCATAAGTGATACAGAAGTAGGAGAGGCCCCACCTGGGTAAAAGAAAAAATATTTTTGTTTTAAGGACAGCTAAACACTGGAACAAGTTGCCCATAGAAGTTGTGGAATATCTGTACTCAGTGTTTTTCAAGACCCAGCTGGATAATGTCCCATGTAACTAAATCTGAATTTAGGCCTCGTGTTCATTTGAATGGGAGGTTGGATAGGATTGCCTCCCAAAGCCCTTTCCAGCTGGAGTGATTTCATGATTCTGATTCAGAAATTTTATTTTATTTCATTTTTACTGATAATAACTGTAAGTATTTTTTAGTGGTGTGCTTTATTTTTTTTTAATTCCCTGCTAAATTAGAATTGCAGTTCTGTTTTGTTATTTATGAGAGATTTGTTTTTGCTTTTAGCAACAACTGAGTAAGCAAATGCAATTTTAATGGTTTACTTCTTAGTTTGTGAAACCATGTAACTGGAAGCTGTGGGATATTAAGAAGGCAATCTCATACCTTTTACTAGAACAGACACATTTAAATAATAATACCAATACATTATAACATATGTACAATACATAAAAATAGTGTATTTTAGTAACTAGAGCCTAACTGGGACATTCCAGCCTTACATAAGGCATAAATATGAGCAACACTCACACAAGTACTAAAGCCAGAATAACCACAAATACCAAGTCAGCTACTTTGTAGCTGAGATGGAAAAATTTAATGCACTAAAGGAATACCATGGGAAGAAGCAGTATAAATACATTGAATGGGCTTATTCAGTTTTGCATTGGTATATTTGGGACAATACATTCTTCACATTTGCTGTGTCTCTAGGTGTTTAAGTATTTTTCTGACTGTTTTTGTTTACATTTTTTCAAAGGTTTCCCAGTGAGTGGATCACGATGAACATACTTTAGGGACTCGCCATAGTATGGCTGCTTCTCGATCTACTCGTGTTACAAGATCTACAGTGGGTTTAAATGGTTTGGATGAAAATTTTTGTGGTAGAACATTAAGGAACCGTAGTATTGCTCATCCAGAGGAAGTCTCACCCCATCCTCCAATCCGATCCCGGTCACCAAAGAAGAGGCCAGAGTCTGCACAAACTCAGAAGGGCAGCAACGGTGGCAGAACTACTGATCTGAAACAGCAGAGTGCTCGGGAGTCATGGGTGAGCCCTAGAAAGAGAGGGCTGTCTACTTCAGAAAAAGATAATGGTGATAAACAAACTGTGGAAAACAGTGAAAAAAAACAAGCAGAACCTGTTTCACCAGTTTTGAAAAGAATTAAGCGCTGTCTACGTTCAGAGGCACCCAACAGTTCCGAAGAAGACTTGCCTGCTAAAGCAGAGAAGGAGCCATTGGAGCATAAAAGCTTAGTGTCAGACAGTGATGCAGCCTCCACGGGGACTAAGCGAGCTTGTCGATGTCTTATATTGGATGATTGTGAGAAAAGGGAAGTTAAAAAGGTGAATGTCTGTGCAGAAGGGTTTAATAATTCTGCAGTAGTTGAAGAGGTTGCAGGTTATCAGACTGTCAATGGAGTTGGTGAGAGAGACTCAAATTCTCCTAACTGTGATGACTGTCAGCTTGATGGGAATGCTAAGCAGAACAGTGCTGGTTCCCATACGCCCAAGGACAAAACGGTAGCAGAAAATGGAAACTCATTTGCCCATTCTTCGTTGTTGCTTAATAGCAGCAAAGAGGACAGTGTTGTAGACCATTATGTGCCTTGCACAAACTCTCAAGAACAGGTAAAGGTAGAGGACCACAAAACAATAAATGACTGCTTGCCTGAGGAGCATGCTAATCAGGCATATGAGCCAGCTGCAGGGTCCTTTTCTGAAATCCAGTCATCTTTGTTAAGGGATTCGGAGGAGGAGGTGGATGTTGTGGGAGATAGCAGTGCCTCTAAGGAACAGTGTGCTGAAAACACCACTAGCAACCTGAATACTCACCATGACAGTGCATCAATCTCAGGTGAACCTGAACCACATTCTTCAGTGCTGAACTGTGTTTCAGCTCAGATGACAAATATGTTGGAACTTCAAGAACACAGATACACGTTGAGAACTTCACCACGAAGGGCTGCCCCTGCCAGAAGCAGCCCTACTAAAAATAACTCTCCTTGTAGAGAAAACGGACAGGTTGAGGAAAATAATCTTAGTCCTACTGAAAAGAATGTACCTGTAGGTATTAATAATATCAATGGATCTCCCAAAAAGTCTGAAGAAATCAAACAGAATGAAAAAGAGAGAAATAGTAATACAGGAGATCATGGGAGTGATGGACTAAGAAAGCCACTGTCTGAGTCTAGGCTTGTTGCTGGATTTGTACCATCTGCCAAAGAGAGTGCCAACATCCACACTGCAGAGGAGGATGAGGAAGAGCCTGATGTGTATTACTTTGAATCAGATCATGTGGCATTGAAACACAACAAAGAGTATGTGTAACTATGGTAACCATGAATTCTGCTTTTGTTTCTTACCAAAAATATATTATTATTACTAAAATCATTAAGTATTTAACATACTTCCACAAAAATTTGTGCTTTATAATTTTCATACTCTTCAGTCTTCATTTTCCTTGTTTCTACCTCAAACAAAATTAAACTCTAATATGCAGTATGGTACAGCAATGTGGTTTATACATTTCTAGCAATTGGAATTCTTGAGCCAGAACTTGGGTTTTTGAGTTTTTTGTCGGGTTTTTTGTTTATTTAAAAATGCATCTGTTATATATTTTCTCTTAAAAACTGGCTATGAGGAAAACCAAAGGATACCAAACCTTAAATGAGATTTCAGTCATTTGTCAGCATATCCAGTAGACACTGCAGGTACAGCTTATACAATTATCCTCTGTACACAGAAGTTAAAGTTAGGTACTTTTTTCAGAGTGTCATGGGAAAGAACTCAGTGTTATTGTGTTCAGGAAGATTATTGATCAAGTGCAGCAACTTTCTCCTGAGTAAATTATGTCTAAATTGCTATTTATATTCTTTATATGTAAATACAGACATGTACAAATGGTGATGATGATGATGATTATAAAAGAGCTCTAACTTGTTTTTATATTTATCATCTGAATGTCTGTAAGTAGAACTGTGGTAATTATACCTTGTGCAAGAGATTTTTGAAACAAAAGGGCATTCACTGAAGAAAGTTTACATGGAGAAATTTTGTCTTCAACTAGTAGATGAGGACACAGTCTTTTATTTCACAGTCTTTGTAATGCTGTTTTGACTCCTCTGTTTTGCTGTTTAGTAGGTGTTCTCTGTGTTGTTGTGAGTTCTGAAAGGCCAAGTGCAATTTGCTTCATATGAAGGGCTGAAGCACTGGAAGCAGTTCAGTGTAAATGTAATGAATGTTCACAGCACAGTTACTGTGAATATGGGCACAAGGCACAGATGCTTGTTTAATCCAGTATGACTGGATTTTTTTATATTAGAGTTGCATTATTTATATAGTGAAGTTTTGTTCAGTATTAGATATGAATAAATAATTTTAATCAGAAAATTCTGAATTTGAGCATGGGTTGGACAAAGTAGGATTTCAAAGTAATGATCAAGTATTTGCAGCTTCAACCATCAGTCTAAAGTGGACACTTTTGCCAGTAGATAGAAAGAAAATTGCTTTTCCTTAAATTATAAATGGGAAAAATGGACTGTTGTCTTTTGACTCCTTAGGATGATTTTGGATCTGTATGTAAGATGACTTCATCTGATACTAGTACACAGGTGCATTAGTAATGCGGTGTAGGGGGGTGTATTTTTTAGGAAAAATACTGTAAAAATAACAACAGTTTTTTCTGCTCTTAAATACAGACCTAAATTGTCCTTGAAAATTTCAGATGTGTGCCCTAGTGTTAGCTTTTGAACATACACAGTTCTGAAGAAATGGGTAGTTGTTGTTCAGATTGGCAGCCTATTTGTGACAACTTGTTGGGGAGCTTTTGAAATTGCAAGTAAAGGACCTGGTAGCTTGCTCCCAGCTTGTTTCCTGAATGCAGAATTCCAAAAGAAATGGTTATTGATTTTATCCTGTCTTATATTTCTGTTTTCCCAAAGGGAAGCATGCTACTGGAGGGAGGGAGTGTTAGCCATATCTTTCCTTAATTTAAAAAAAATTTTGATAGAACTGGAAAATTACGGGCCATCCTTTTTTGTTGTATACATTTGTAATAAAGTAAGCCTGGTATTCTGGTGGTTCTGCATGGTAATAGGGTGCTTCTAAAGAGCTTAAGTGAATGTTTTGACGTATGAGTGCAATTGTCATTTATGCAGAATTTCATAGTTCAAGAATAAATCAAGTGCAATACACTATATCCTCTATCCAGTTTTAAAAATAGCAAAGTTCATTAGAGGATACTCTTAATTCATGTGTTACAGTTTTTGAATAGTGTCTTAATTATACCCTTATTTAATCTCATTTGGTATTTATTTTCTAAAATGTTAAACTAAAAAAAATAAAACAGCCAGTTTTAGCTGAAATGTATTTGCTGATTGGTCAGATGCAAAGAATTCCAGAGCTCCCATGCTGTTAAGGTAGGTGTAGCTGGAGATAGAGGGTATTTGTTTGTCGTAGTTCTGCCTAAGCCAAATGTTCTGGTGTTCTACATATCAGATCTTCAAATGGTACAGTTTTTTTTTTCTCTCCTTCTTCTGTTTGGGATTATTATGGGTGATTTTTTTCTCTAGTTTATGTTTCTGTTCTCTTTTAAAAGCCAGTTCAGAGAGACAGTAGCATTTTGGCTAGGTTGAGGAGGCAGACTTCTCCAAGAAGGCATTAGTATAATTCTTTGGATGTTCCATGGCAGAAAAAAAATACATTCCTCTGTGTCACAGAAGCAATTTTATATGGCTGTAAACTTCTGCTATTTCTGGTTACATTACATAGCTTGGTGACATACACATTCATACAGTTGATTTTCACTCTTCAAGAAATTGTTTTGGCATTGATGAAATATTAATATACCAAAACTTTTAAGAGCTGTTGATAAGACTGGCTATAAGAAAGAAACCTAAATGTATATTGTTGTATTTCTGTATGAACTTTGTTGCCTTTTTAATCTTGACATGTTTAAACAACATTCATATATTAATATTTCTGGGAAAACTGGATGACATAATAGGAAAAATAACCGTCACAGGTTGTGGAATATTATTATTCAGAGAGAAGGCTGAAATGATGGATGTTCCCACAACTTCTTTATTAAAATAGATCTGTCCTACAAAGACAGAGATGGGTTCTCTTAAGCAGAAATTTTATCACAACATAGACATTTTTGTAGATAACAGGCTGATCTGGGGGTTGTATAGTTGTAAAGTGTTAATGTTTTCTGTTGGTACACACATAATTGGAATTTTTGTGTATTGTAATTGCTCTCAGAAAAGTATGGTTTGGTGCATATTTGAGGATTTTGCTTCTGTGTTCTAGCTCAGAAACATTTGCATTTTCTCTTGAGATACTTTCATCAAGACTGAACTTCCTGATTTAAAACTTTCTACACTGCTGAATTTTATATGCTGTGCTTAGTGTTTTGCATATGTCTTTCCTCAGGCATTTCTCATATCTCTTTGCTGTATCTTTTTGTACTGTAATTCTATCTCATACTGCTGTAGCTTACTTTAATTTTCTATCTTGTGCAGCATTTTATTCTCAGTGCTTTTTGCCTTTGCCCAGTGTTTCATTTAGTGCCTTTTTTTGGTTTTGTTTTTTATTTTCTTCCTCTCTACTTCCTTTGGAGATTTGCAGTGTTTGGCAGGTATTAGGTTGCACAAAGGGAAAATCTTTGACTCTTACTCCTGGATTGTAGAAGAAAATATAATTGAGGAATTGAGGTTTCATATGCATATAACATGTTACAGAATGCATTTCTAGGATTCTGTAAACTGCAGTTTGCTTTACAGGAACCACTTAGACTTGGAGGTAAGATGGCTGAAATAGAAGCATTATGCAGGAGCAATTCCCTACATGCATTTAATTCTAAGAATAAGGACCTTGTTCTGTAGGTAGATACTTCCATGTGTCTTTATTACTTGATAAAATTTAAAATCATAAGAGCTGTACTGCCGTTTAAAGTGAAGACAGATTAAATGAAAGGTTTTAATACATCTCTTAAATCCCAGTCTTGTGGATTCTTACCTAGGGTGGGTTGTGTTGTTGCAGAGGTCTTGGAAACACAGACAACCATGCAGGATCATGCAGTCAGATTTACTTATACCCAACAATTGATGATAATAAGGTTTATGCCTTTGGATCCTCTTCTAATATTATATGAATGTGAGAAAGGAAAGAAACATTTGTAGCATTTCCTATGGCATAGGTTTTATATTTTATTCAGTCACAATTTTTCTGCTTAAAGAATCCAGTTAAAGCAGTTCTGTATAAAAGTTCATCTTACTTCATTTGAATTGTTAGAATAAGGCTTGGTGCACCTTGCCATACCAATTGAGAACTGCCTTCAACACAGTAGTCTTAAAGTAACTGTAATATCATCTTCCTAAATTTCTAATTTTCTAATTTTACCTGCACCATGTTTTTTCCTTAACTGGAAAAGGTAAAAATATCCGTGTCTATCTTCAAATATATTGGCTAATAATAATACTAATAAATGAGTTTTATAAATAATCCCTGTATATTCAGTTATATATCTCTGAATTAAAGTTAAATTGATCACACAGTAGGGATTTATTTCAATGTGCAGATAAATCTTATCATTCCATGTAATGATGTCATTTAGCAATGAGTAGCTAATAATTCATTTTCCTGAGATGTCAGTTTTAGTCTGTGGGGACTTTGTTTCTGACTTTCTTTCATCTTAAAGAATAGAGTGAATTGGTGTAAATCAAGTTACTTTTCATAGTAGCAGTTTTGATTCATACCTCTGAGTTATTTGTAGAATAAATCACCAATATAAGAGAATTGATAAAGGGTATACAATTTTAGTGAAGAAAAAGAGAAGTTAATAATTTTAAAAAACCAAACATAAATGCCATATGTATTAGATTGCAATGTGTTTTAATTCATCATTTGTTCCACAGAACTTGTGTGGCGTACAGTGATATTTTTCTTAAACTACCTATTAGTGTCAAACTAAAACATGAAAAGTCAGTGTTTTTTCAGAGAGGGATTTCTACTTTCTAGTAGATTGGTTTGTGTTCTAAGTAAGTAATCAAACCCAAGACTGGCTTTAAGTAAAGTCATGTAAAAGTTGGATGCTGCAGCTAGTTAATCCACAAAATAGAAGTACAGTAGAAATCAATTAAAAACTTCTAGTACAGCTTTCTGATCAACTTCAGTCTGGGTTTGCAGGTAACTATGTTACTAAAATGTGACATTATAACAGGCGTGCAACCATATTTATTAATTAAAGCCTTGTATTTTAGTACAGCTTAAAATATGAAGTATTTTAGAATTTTTTGCTGCCAGCATTACTATTTTATCATGTTCCATAAGATAAATGCTGTCTATAAATACTTGTCAATGGAAAAGTTAGGTGACACAAAATTTTTGCAGGACTAAATATTAAGGTTTAGTTAAGACTACTGTAATTATAGAATCATATTTTATAATTACATAAACTATTCAGTAAAAACTAGAGCTCTTTGCAAGAGGTAATGCCATGGGCAGGTGCTGCATCAGCATTTTGCTCCCTAGGAATTGGCACACTCTGGGAGCCATTAAATTTCAAGTACATTTGTCACATTCATTTTTCTTCCCTGAGCAGAGGCATTTTGCTGCCAACCACAGCACAATCCCATGAACAGCACTAGCAAACACAGTGCAGTCCTCACTTAAATAGTGCATCCTGTGGAAAGCAAAGCTTGATTTCTTTTGGATTTGTGTCCTTTACCCCTTGAATTCCTGATTTGCCTGCTTTTCTTCTGTCTACATCTGTGTTCTCACCTCCAAGAGTCCTCTGTTGCAGCAATTCACTCCTGGAAGAGAGTGTGAGCTCTGCAGTGCAGAGATGTTTCCTGTTGGCTGCCTTGATGTGGTGCCTCTGGATGTGTGGGCTGATGGACTGATGGAGGAATGGGATGAGAAACAGTTGAATTCTGCCTACCTGTCTCTTGTAGAGACAGTAGTTATGGTCTCACCTCCTTTCCAAGCTGCCAGTTTTTGGAGAAGACACAAGAATTCAGTTTGTCTTTCCAATTTCTTTGGTCAACATGGACCAGAAATCATTGGGGGGAAAAATACACAAATATAAAAAAAAATGCAACCACAAGCACCAACAAACCTATTATTCTAATACAGAAAAATGTAGAAAATTGCTCTTCTGCCTGTTCATTTGGAAATGCTTACCATTTCTGAGGATGCTCATTAGTAAATTCATCTAAAATGGAGAAGGATCAATAAATAATAAAAATTGTTTTGGGGTGTAGGAAATAGCAGTTGGAAACAAATCTCAAATGCCATAGGAATCATAGTCCTGATTTAAAAGCAAGAGCAAGAAAGCCCAGAAAAGATGGGGCAGTAATGTATTGACCCAGCACAGCTGTGGGGAGGGTAAGGCTCTGGCTGTGGTTTTGGCTGCACACACAAGGACCCTTAAAAGCAGCAGCAGTAAATTGTGGTTATACCCATTATGTCAATGTAAAAGTTGTGTGGTGGAACAAGGAATAAATTAGTGTCACCATAATTGCCTACTTGGTAGGGATCACTAAAACATTAGTGAGCATAATGATGCCACCAAGAAGACAAGAACAAAGTGGCTGCCATTTGTTTTGAGAATGTGGGTGTCTTTATTTGTCCATATTAACTAACCCAGCTTAAAATTGCCCCATTACTAATTTTAAGTTTTTGTTCTGCTCTTTGATGAGTTTCAGCAGCATCTCCAGCATGAACTGCAGAACTGACCAGCAGTATCTTTTAAAAAGAAATTGCATGAGCAGTACGTATTGTACAAGCTTCTTTCAGTCATCAGTGAGTTCTAATCAATACAGTTGTTCCTTTGGTACAATACAGGCATTTGAGAGTTAGAAAGGTCCTACTTTTGGAGTCCTTTGAACTTTGTTCTTGGTAGGAATAGCCAGCTGATTTTTCATTTTTCATCTTGCTTTGGATAGCTCAAAGTAAAAATATTGCTGCTGTTTTGTGTAACAGCCTTTGATGGCTTTATGCTTTCTAAGCCAAGGACCAGCTGTGTTTGTCCATGGTTTATTATAGTGAGTACTAATAAAAATACATTTTTTGCTAATTTTCTTCCTTATTTCTAACTTTTCTTCCCCTTCTTTAGCCAGAAAGTATCCATTAATAATGCTTTGTATTGCTGTTAGAACATTCAGCCACTCATGATTGTAGATCATATTTGTGTAATTCAGTTCTAATATTCAGATATCACAATAACAGATAATTGGAGGGAATGTGTTAATTTGTTCCTATGGCAAGAGTATATACCTGAATAATTGAGTGTATGTGTGTGTCTTGCTTGGATGGAAACCTGCAGAAACTAATGTAGAGTGAGTTGAAGGAGTTCAGTAATGGCTGTCGTCAGCTTTCTGTGCTTGTTTTGTCAGAGGATTTCTGTGCAGGTGCATTGGTTTCATGGCAACATGAGTCGCTCTTACTTTGTCTCTGGAGTAAAGCTCCTTCTGAACAGTTGCTTTCCCCAGCATCTTTTCTAGAGAAGAATATCCAGGTAGTCATGCTAAAGGAATCTCTGTGGTGTTTTCCCTCAGTAAAGGAATTGGGACCATTCTAATTAAGAGATGATGAGGGGGAAGGAGATGAAGTTTGGGATATGCTGTCAATCTGTCTTTCTGTGCCCCTTGAGAAGAAAACAATTTTACTGTCATTATCTTGTGTCAATTCAAGCGTGGAAAATAAAGGAATGACAGGGAACTGTATCTTTTTCCCTGCTGAATGTCACTGTCCTGCAGACAAACAGTCTAGAGTGCTGTCAAAGAGTATCAAAAGGCTTTAAACTGTGTTTACTGGAGGAGGACTGGTGGATGGTGTTTCGTTGATAAGACTGAAACAAGATCCATGTTTCTTTAGGGGCACAGAGACCTAACTGCTACTAAAAATTCTGAAAAGTTGCTGGAAGTGTGGTTATTTGATAAGGGTGCTTTTGTACAGCTAATATTAAATCCTGCTGAGTGTATTGGACAGCTCTTGACAAGAATGAAGCCTATAGAAATATATGAGTGGGTGTTCTGTTTCTGGGGAAGAGTTAAGAATTTAAGAAAGAAGGGGACATCACAAGTTGATAACCAATAAAATATTATTCAGATGCTTGAAACACAAATTCTGAAGCTGTGAAGGTTGAAAGAAAGGAAAAATTTGAGTGGAAGATGGTTCCAGGTAAATTACTGCAGTAGGATTTTGTTTTGCCTTGGGATTTGTTGGGTCTTTAAAAATGTGCTTTTTGGGTTAGTTCTGTTTTGTTTCAAATAGGTGTGAGGCTGACATTCGGAAATAGTGCTTTTTGTTCCATTTTTGGCACAGTAGACTTTGAGAAGCCATTAAATGTGTACTTTAGTTGTTTAATGTATAACATAGCGATGCAGTTTAATTATTTACTTATCTTTGAAATACTTTAAAAGGTCTGAAGTATGAATATTAAATATGCATAGTGAAAGTACAGTAAATGACAGTATGTGTAAAGAGGTTAAGCCAGAGTAGAAAGCAATTGATGAGAGTTGCAGAAAAGGCTGTATGTAAGTAGATTACCTTGGTCACAGTGTCTAAGCATTAGGTGAGTAAAAACCCCCCATATGCTGCTGCTTCCAGGCAAACGTGCTTTTACAAGTCTTGACGGGTTGATCTATGTATGCTCTTTTTGATTATGGCCTTAAACTCTTTGCTGTTTCTAAAGGGAGATCAAAGAAGGGCCATTCTGCATCAGTCTGTTGTGCTTTCTCATTGCTGTTGTGTGCTCTACACATCCAGCATTGAATCCCAGACTCTTCCAGAGTGCAGTTAGAGATTGTTAAAAACCTTAGCTACGCATCAGAATAATTTGCAAGAGACTTTGCAGTGTCAAAATTAGTGTATTGTGACACTGGCAAAGATTTCAGCCCAAACTTAGGAGCTGGAAGCATTTTCTGTTATTTCTGAACTCAAAGAAACAAAGCCTAAACAAAAAAACCCCACACTTCTTTGAAATTACAAGATTGTGTTTGATCTGATTCTCAGGTTTCTGCAGGGAGCCAATCTCTTAAACTACAGCTCCTTGGGTGACTTAGAAATTCTAAGTACAATTAAAGTTTCCCTTTTCCTACGTAATTTACAGTCTGATAACATGTTTAATATCCAGTACTTTCTCATCTTGGCGTTTAATAAGGGATTTTTTCAAAAATTGCTGTTAGTAGACCAAAATCCAGAGTAATAAACTACCAGGGCATGGGAGAGCGGGTTATAATCTGTACTTTGCTGGAGTGCCAGTAGATGGCAATGAAACAAAGACTTCCTCAAATGCTCCCAGTGACTGATAACCAGTTCTGTGTCACAGCTCTTGGAAACACACCATAACAAGGTTTTTTCTATATATTTTTTACTGTGTTTTATTATGAGATGTGTGTACGCCCTCATGCAAAACAATTTACCTGCATGAGAACTAATGAGTATTTCTAAATGATGATACACATTTTTAGTGTCAGAGCCTCCCAAAATTGATGATACTGTACATTTTAACATACTGTGTAAACTATATATAACTGGAGGAGCACAATTAGTTTCAGGAATGGAAACTGATGACCACCAACTGCACAGCATTTTAGAAGTCAAGAGGCTAAATCACTTCTTTTTAATTAGGCATCAAAGTACATATCTTTGCAAGGTACTGAATGATGTGAGACAAGTATAGCTGCCAAAGTAATTTCAAGTGACTTTGGATATTGATTTTGAGTTTTGTTTTGGTTTTTTGTTTTGTCTTGGGTTTGGTTTTGTGTTTTGGTTTTTTTTTTTTTTTTATTGGTGTGAATGTTCTACAGCCACTTCATTTCACCCACTAATTTGATTTAGGTACCTAAAAGTTAAAATCTTCATTTTGTAGTATCAGTTGCTCATATCACTTACTCAACCAAGGCTTAAAGTACAGTACATTCTTCTCTTCAAGGGAGGGGAAACCTGCAGAAACCATGGAGGGACTTTCTGACTGACAGACTCTTACTGTAAAAAATTAATTTATTTAAAAATGATGAATGATGTGTCCCCTTTTACAGGTCAGTGCCAAGTCATTTTGTATAAAAAACAAGAGTTAACTTAAGAAGCATGCAGTTGTTAAGGCAGATTGATTCCTATTCATATGGTGTTTTTTAAAGGCTGCTGTTAGGTCCTGATGCAGAGAAGCTAAAATCTGTGATGTGACTGGGTACTCTGATTTGGAAATGTAAATGCTATAAGAATGGAAAAAATGGAGGGGAAAAGCATTTTGAAAGTAAATCTCAATAAACTGGATCAGCATGGACATAGGTCTCATTAAGGTAATAGATCCTATTCTCAAGTTTTGTCACAGGCAAGAGAGGAGGCTGCTGTGTCTCTAATCACTATTAGAACAAGATTCGTGGAAATTAAATACATGTGTAATTGCTTATGGCACAGCTTCCAGAAATCTGGCTCTGCTCTGTGATAATTATTTCATAGAGCAGTCCAAAAGAGTGGAGTACTTACCACTGCAAAAGAAAAACTGAATCAGCAGAAATTCCTGCTGATCAGTGTCAATCTGTAAGAAGTAGCTTTCCTTTTTTAAATATTGGTCCCTCAAAACCCAGTGTTAATCAAGGTTTTTCAGCAGAGATAGTGAAGCTGTTTCTGTGCTGTACTGAATGATTTGAGTGTTCATCTGGAAGATTGCTGGCAATTAACATTATTTAAGAACTTGCAAGAGTGTTTCAATACTGGGATTGTGGGAACAGAATTATATTATCTGGAGTGAGAGTTTTCCTGCAAAGAAAACTGCTTTGGGTTTTGTGTGTGCTAACCAGTTAGTATTTAGCACTGAGGAAAGGGCAACTTCAGTCAGTGGAGGGAACCTGTCTGTGAGTTTACTCGAGTGTGTTTGGTTTTGGCAAAGGATGTGAGATAATTTTCCTTGGTAATTCCTGACAGATCTTTCAGAGAAAATAATGTAACTAATTGTTGCTGAATGATGTAGAGGTGGTTGCTCTTTGAATGCCTCGTTGAAGGATGGAGCTGGTTTTGCAGCAGATTAATGAGCTACTTTCTCTTTTATTAGACTTTTTCAATTTTGGAGAATTTTAACGCAACTGCAGGAGGTAGTTTGGATTAGAACTGTACTTGCTTACAAAGAGCCTGGAAATGTGGAGAGCAAAATTGTTAGCCACCTTTTTGTTGGTTTGTTTTGGTCTGTTTTGGGGGGGGGAGGTTTGTTGGTTTGTTGTTTTTATTTTTTTTTTTTAAATGGTCGTGGAAATGATTCACATGATCTCTTTTGTGTTGTGCAGCAGAACGCAAAAGATTGTGGCAGTGTTTGAGATTAGGAGGCCAGAATAGACAGATGCTTCAGGAAGGGGCTCAGTGTTTTGCTATTATTTAGCTTGCTGCTTTTTCATAGAAATACTTGGCTTTATTACAGTCACAGAGGACCAGAGAGCCTGTAGAAATAGTAGTTGTTCAAAACTTAACATTTGCAGGCATACAGCTCACTAAAAAGTCCTGTTGAAGTTGAAAGGGATGTGCAGTGGTTTGGGTAGAATGCAGTTCTGCAGCAAGTGTAAAGTACCAGAATATGGAGCAAACTGTGTATTTCAGAACAAGTATTTTCAATTTTTTTTCCTAGGCAATGGAAGATCCCCAAATTCTCATTTTTGTGTATTTCAGTACTTCTGATACTCACTTGATAAAACTGCAGTCTTATTTTTGGGCCTCAGAATATATTAATTCATAAAAACAGAATATGGAAGTTAAATTAGGTGGCTCCATATTAATCCGTTTCTTAGCAGAGGGACAAAAAGTGCTGGGAAACCTTTTTATCTCTTCAGTTATTTCATTATAATGTTACTCTAGTCACAGATCAGTATCATGTGACATGTTTTCGAATGATCCTTACATTATTGTATTTTTACTTAATTCCACAAAGACCACTTCAGTGAGGTCACATGAATGTTTTAATGAAGGAAGTAAATGAAGTTGAATACTCTTGGTTTTGTGTTATTTTTCCTCAAACATAAATTCATCTTTCCATTCAGACTAAGTTATTGAAGGCTACCTCATTAAGATGATTCCTTCCCTTTACACATGTGAATCATCATTAAATTATTGCTTCATCTAAATCTCCAACATTTGGTTGCTTTTTACTTTTATATATTTACATGTTTTAAATGAAATTATTACTTTCTTCCAATTTAATTTAGAAAATCAATTGCTTAAATACAATTTGAACAAATGAAGTAAAATGGCTCAAGAAAAAAATGTTAAATAAATACCTGTCTTTTTCTTGGATGCAAATTTGTGCACACTGCTGAGCCTCTGTTACTGTGACTCTGCTAACACGAGTTTGGGCACCTGCTGATGGAAACAGGCTTTTTGTTGTCTAGGGTAAATCCTCTCCCCAGGTATCTTTGAGCTCTTCTGTGTTGTTACAGCTGCATCTGCATGAGGATGTTGGCATCCTGCCTGTTTGATGTCCCTGGAGCCTGCAGGGCTCAGAGGTGCTGCCAGCCCCGAGTGCAGGCAGAGCTCCCTGAGCACGTGCTGTGTGTAAGGGCTGAGTAAAGGTCTTCATTCCACTGTGTGTAAGGGCTGAGTAANCATTACCTCAGTAACCTCTAGATCTTTTCTGTTGTATCCATGGAATTCATTGTTCCAGGCTTGTCTTTGTTTTAGCAATAAGGGAACAGAAAGAAAATTTACTGAAATACTGTAGTAGTGAACAGCTCTTACCTGATTTTAGTATGAGTATTTTGTGCTGAACTAAATTACAGTTGTAGTATTAAATGTCAGAAAATATTTTCATGAAGAAAATTGATACATAATAATTTGCAACAACAGGGGCCATGGGTAACTATGGGATTTCAGAAACTGAATTGGGCAACTATAACTTTAAAGCTAATAAAAGGTATTAAGTGTGGTTAACTATTTTTTAAAGGCTGTGTTAAATGTCATATGATTTCCTGAGTATGAGTTAACTGTATCAAACACAGTTTGGAAAGCACACGTTACTGGGTACAGGCATGACAGTCACATCAGTGAGACTCGAATGTGTCTGTTAAATAGTCCAAATTGTCTGTGAATCTGAGGGAACACTGACATTTTTATTCAGCTTCTGTATTCTTAGGGCAATCTGGTTTGAATTTATTTTGCAAATTACTTATTCCTTGGTTTGTTGTTACATTTCAAGAATTATGTTCTGCTTTAAGGTGGGGCTTCTACAAAATGCCGTGTATCTAAACCATTCCTGTCCAGCATTTGGATGGTTGAGTGAAATGTTAAAATTCTGTGGTAGTTACTTGTATTGGGGTAGAAGGAAGCTGATGTTGAAGTGGGAGAGAAATTAGCTTATTTTGTTTGTGGTATTTTTAACTTTATAAACAAAGCTTGTTGGTTACAGCTATTGAGAATATGAACTGAGGTTGTCCCTGACACCATATTGTTTCAGCTACTACAGAATGTATGTTTAAAGGAAACCACTGGAGAGTTAAATATTTTTTATGGGTTATATAAATTCATCTACTCTTAAAATAAATTTAATTTATTTTTACTTTAATTCAGTAAAAATGTTTATGAAATGGTTCAGATAAGCTATGAAATATGGTAGGTACTGGTAGGTAACCATGGCTAGTGCTTAGGTGGGGGGTGTCACTTTTAAAGGCAAATGCAGTGAGATGTTTTCCTTTGTCTCTGTAGTTATCAGAGACTGTTACAGACGATTGCTGTACTCGAGGCTCAACGTACTCAAGCAGTTCAAGATCTTGAAAGTTTAGGCAGACACCAGAGAGAAGCACTGAAAGATCCTATTGGATTTGTGGAAAGACTCCAGAAGAAGGTATTTCTATGGACTTTTCCTAAGTCTTACTTGGAATTTTTTTTAATAACTAGTAACTCACCCTCTATAGAAATTGGAGAATAGTTATATATACTTGGCATAAAAATTACAAGTTTAAGCCTTTTAACTGCTGAGCAAAAATACCTCTTTGCTTTCTTATTAGATCTGTAAGAAATAGGTCTCTTCAATGATTTTATCAGATATGCTTCGTTTCCTTTGGTTTTGGTACATAGAAATGTAATTTTAAAATTTCTACTTGTAGTGTTGGTATTTTAAGACAACTTGAAATCTACAGGTGACTGGAAGTATCATGAAAAATTTCTAATCTTTCTCATTTGAGAACTGAAACATGCTTTGAGTGAATTTGATAGGGTATATTTAAAGAGCATGAAATGTAATCTATATCCCAAACCCAAAGTGAACACTAGAACACATAACAGTTACAGATGACAGAATATTGGCTGATAGAAGAGAATCCATTTCTATAAGGAAGAATTTTCTTTTTAAGTTGTAAAAAAACCTTATCATAACAGGAATACTGAAAAAATGTTTTCAGCTTGAATCCTTTATTGCTGCAGCATCTACCACTGGCAAACATGGGTACCTGCTAGTTTGATAGCAACATTGTATTTCAGTGAAGAATGGAGTTGTGGTTCTCTTTTCTTAGTTTTGTAGACACCTAAGTCAGATGTAAGCCCCTTGGTTTCAGTAGTTGCCTTAAGTGTTAATAGCATGCATGATGTAAGAGTGTTGCATTTGGTAGTCATTTTTGGGGGAAATACTAATGACAGTTTATAGTACTCTGGTGTATTTTTGTCCAAAAAGGACCAAGGGAATAATAGTCTTGCAGTTGACCTTTAAACAAAAAGGTGAGCTTTGCCACAGTATTGTTCTAGGCAGAACACAGTAAAATCAGTACAAAACAGGCAGAGATTGCCCTGATGGGAGGAGTTGAGGTTTATCAGGTGATAAAACTGTGAATCTTTTGGGTTCCTGGGTTAAGAAAGGTACAGATCCTGAGCTAACAGTATGTTTAATAAGGACAGTCAGAAACAGGTTATTGAAGTGTTAAACACCTAATTTCAGCTGTGAAATGCATGCTTTAAAGTTTTATGCTCAATAAGCCATCATTGACCGTGCCTCTGCATATTTTATATGCACTGTTGTGTATTATTCTTGAAAGATCTCACCTTCTCTTTAAAAAAACTGTGCACTGCATGGCACTTCAAAAATTCTGGTTTTCCATTCTTCTGTCAAATAAAAAGCAGCATTGGGTTTTGTAGCATTTCAGTATTTGTAGGTTTTTGTTTGGATATAAAATGATTGCATTAAATATTGTTTTTTACTTTTTATTCTTGTTTTGTCAGGTTGATATGGGTCTTCCATTTCCTCAGAGAGTTGTTCAGCTCCCTGAGATTGCCTGGGACCAATACACCACTAGCCTTGGAAACTTTGAGAGAGAATTCAAAAACCGAAAACGAAACAGTAGGAGAGTGAAGCTGATTTTCGACAAAGGTAAAAGAAAGTGGGTGTATGTTACAAGAAAGAAATGACCAGTGTGGAAGTTCAATAATTCTTCCTTCGTGTTGCTTACAGTAGGTATACCTGCAAGACCAAAAAGTCCTTTGGATCCCAAAAAGGATGGAGAGTCTGTTTCATACTCTGTCTTGCCTTTAAGTGATGGTCCAGAAGGCTCCACAAACAGTCGTCCACAGGTAGTTGTTCAAAAGAAAAGAAAAAAAAATCACAAGATAGTGATTTTTAATTTTTTTTCTTTTTTTCAGAATGTGAATATCTTAACTGTTTCTTCAAATGTTCATGTTGGTGATGGGCAACATGCCATTCTTGTACTCAAATCCTGGAACTAAACTTTGTCTTAGGCAAATTTTGTTTTGAAGTCTCATGCTTTGGTTTGGTTTTGGTTTAACTTAAATAGGAAAAGGATTCAAATGAATTGTCCCAGCTATTATTTTTCTAAACACATATTCCATTTTATTTGAACAGATGATAAGAGGGCGACTTTGCGATGAGACCAAACCTGAAACTTTTAACCAGCTGTGGACTGTAGAGGAACAGGTAATGGGAAACTCTTTAATTTTGTAGCTATGGTAACATACTTGAGCATAAAAGTAAAATGTGTAATAGTGTTTATAGCACTTGGGAGATCAGAGTCACATGTATTTAGATACTTGAAAACTCATACCTGTACTAGGAAGAATGTATTTATTCCTTTTCACTGTTGATTTAGAAAAAGCTCGAGCAATTGCTTTTGAAGTATCCACCAGAGGAAGTAGAGTCCCGACGGTGGCAGAAGATAGCAGATGAACTGGGAAATAGAACAGCAAAGCAGGTAACATGTAAAACACTTTGAGAAGTAGTCCCTTGTCTTTTTTTTTTTTTTTTTTAATATCAGTAAAGAAAATTCAATGTATTTTCGGTAATCACCTCGTCTTAAAAATGTAACAGCGGGGCCTGCATTTCACCAATAACAGTGTAACTCTTACACTGGTTCTCAAATACAGAATGTTAAATGTGCCCAAAAGCCCATGGCAAAGTTGCCAGACCTAACTGTTGATTAGATTTTGACAGTTCACATTTAGTTCTATACAGCAAGTGTAGTGACACCAGCTGTGCTCAGACTGAGTTACACCAGAGTGCTGAAGTTCCTGCACCTCAGTACTGTAGAATGAGCAGACATGTATTTACATCACAGATAGAAGAATTAGTTTTGTACTGGGGCTGAGATCCACAGAAGGACGCAGATGAGGAGGCACCAAATATTTTTGCATCTGACTTGCTGGAATTTTTCCCCCAAAATTAATTTTCTCCATTTTGACCAAAAGTTAAAAATGGTGATATTCTGTGTTTACAGTATTTTAATTTCTTTTATTTCAGTTGTGTGCTTTCAGATAAAAGTATGATTAAGTACTTCAGTATACAGGATTAGCTCATTTCTAATCATACCTATATTTCTCCACACTCAAAAAATAGGCATGCTTAATTATTTCATTAATGGGGACCTACTTTCTGTATGCTATCTGTGGATAACATCGCTGGCATTGTTAAGAATGAGCTTAGCTGCAGCAGGAAGCAAACTACTGAAGTTCTTTCTATCACAATTTTTGCAAGATTTTCTGTGTATGTTTAAAGAAGGGTAATTGTTTTTCTCTGAAAACTTTCAGTGCGTCTGGAAATAGTACAAATGCAGCACTGCAAGATAGGTATCAGAGTAGTTGTCACAGAATAGAAACTAGAGGATTTTTTCCTAATGTTCTTAATCAATGTAGCAATCCTGGCAAAACTTTGGAGTGAAGACCAGTTACATTTCACTTGACATTGAGTTGTTGCATCTTGGTTTTTTTCTAGGTTGCCAGTAGAGTGCAAAAATATTTTATTAAACTGACTAAAGCTGGTATTCCAGTTCCAGGAAGAACTCCAAACTTATATTTATATTCCAAAAAGGTGAGACAATTTTACAGAATTCTGTGTTTCTGTTTCATTTATGTGCAAGTTGAGTCAGAATCATTAATACTTTTAATAAAGTTACTTAATGAAGTAATCTTCTTCTTTTGTCAGTAGCATTATGGAATGAATTAGATGATAATTCTGGTTTCACATTGACAGCTCTTGGGGACATGAAGTGTTCAGATTGCAGGCTGAACTAACAGAGTAGAATGATGGTCTTGGGGTACTTCTTCCTCATTTGTAAGTTTACTGTAGCTAATCAGGAAGTGGTAATGAAAACCCTGTTGAAGACGATAAGGCCTGTAATTCATATTGCACAGTAATCTTCTAATTAATAAAACTATAGAAAATTGTGTATAACTGAGCCTACTGAATTAGCTCAAGCATAGGCTTAGGACTGAAATGTCCATTAAAATACAGTGCTGTTTCTGATCTTGGATGAGAAAAAAATATGGTCCCCAAAAATCTTAATTTGCAAAAGAAAAGATTAAATTTCTATGCAGATCAGTCACATATTTTGATTTAAATAATCTTTAAGGTGCTCCTGGGTACTACTAAGGACCATAGGCAGCAGAAGAGGGCAGTCTCAGATTTCATGGGGGTTTTATTTATTGGGTTTGGGGATTTTTTTTTGTTTCTACAGTATTTACAAAACTGCTTCAAAACCCCTTACAGTGGCATTTTGTGGAGTAACATTACTGGTTTGAATCCAGGCATCCATGATGTTTTCTGATACAGAGTAAACTTTATATTGATTCTACAAAAAGGCAGACTTGCAGATTTGGTTCTTTGGAAGGTTGGAAACAAAAGTTGCTGTCCGTGGGTTGATACAAAGGTTACCACGTTCCTGTGTAATGATTTAAAGTGTTACACACCCTTGGTTGTCTCCTGGTGTTCTCTGAAGTTGCTGCAAACAATGAGTGCTTGTATTGGAGGCTTTCTGGTTTGCCATCCATCATGGTAATAGCATTTTACTTTCACCAGGATTTTAATCTACCATTTTACTTTCACCAGGGTTTTAATCTACTATTGTGCTCTATAAACAGAGGCAGGGAAGGTGCAGACGTGACTCTGTCTGCCCCTTTGTCTATTGGAAAAGAGCTTTCTGGCAGAAGAACAAAAAAACCAGCTGGAAACGTTGATACCTTAAATGCTGTGGAGATTCATCTGTCAGAATTCCAAATTACTTACACAGTTGGGGCTAATTTCTGTAGTATGATAATACTGTGTGGCTGATTTCAAGAGGCACTGAAAATTTAGTTCTGAAAATGACAGTTGAGTTCTTTATGCCACTGTTCCACTTTAAATTACCTTGGTCACACCTTTTGTTGTTTCTTGTTAATTGTGTTTGGAAAGACCATTGTTACACAATGTGTGCAATGCTGCCAGACAGCACATCACTGGATTTGATAAACAGTGGGAGTACTTAATCAGTTGATGTGGGATATTTTAACTGTATTTTTCACTAGTTTGAACAGTGACCCCCACAAACCCAGTATAACCAAGAGTGAAACACATTTTCTATAATTCTTAACATTCTCATACTGCAACAGTAATACAGATTTTTCTTAGGCTTCTATCTAGAGCATATCTAATACTTGCATCAGTTTTTGCAGTGTGATTCACATCCTTATTGCAAGGTCAGAAGAGTAAGGTCATTGTGCCCTGGTTTGTATTAGGCAGCATCCCTGTGTTGTGTTTGTATCCTGTGTAAGAAATACAGCAGATGAAAAAATCAAACAAATAGTGTATGTGGAGAAATTGAGCTCTCAGTCTGCTAACAGAGCACAGATTGACAGCACCATAGCAGGTTAGTTATTCCCAGGTCTCCAGTGCAGATAACAGCAGAAAGGAGTTGCAAGGGCTGTTGGATGCCTGGGTCATGCTTGTGCTGTGCTTGTCCTAATTTTGGTATTGAGTGAACACATACACTGTAACTGCAGGGTGTCTGCTTTGTTGCCAGTAATAGACATATGAAAACTGGATACTAATACTTTAAGCACATACCTGTGGGAAAATAAGACACACAGATACATTTAATGCAAAAATTTGTGCCAAAAGGGCTGCTTCACAAGAAAATACTTGCATTTCTCCATGGGGATTGTCCAAGATGCTTTTTTAAAATGGTTACTGGAGAGATGAGAAGCCTGTTCAGTTCTTGAACACCTTGTTGAAGTTACCTTGTGTATCTACTCATATGACATAGGTCTCTTCTAACAAATGATACAGGAAATTAAGCAGGATGTATCAGTTTATTTTCTTGTATAACCATTACCTACTGCTGGTGAAAATAAAACTGGATCAGAGATTTAGGACTCTAGTATTCAGTTCTTCAATTATGGCTTATCATTTTCAGTTTAATCCTTATATAATATCATTAGTGCACCTGTTTTTAAGCTTAATCTAGAGATATATTTCCCACAGGGAAAATGTTCTTTAACTATCTGCTTTTAAGTAGTATTTTAGTTCATTCTTCCCCAGAAGAAGAAAATTAAAATCCTCAATTCAATTTGTGGGTCACAACACTGTTTTGCATGGCAATGCTACTGTATAAGCATAGGCAGTTTTCCTTTCCTGACTCCAGATCTCATATTGAATGCAGATCTGTTTTCTGTTAGCAGAAAATGTAAATCACTGTGTCAGCTCAATGTATAAAAATACCATCTGTGCATGGAAGTATTTTAGAGAGGTTTGAAGTCTTAAGGGAAACCATAAAAGCACCAAAACACAGGTAGCTGGTGATCATAAGGCAGAAAGTGGAAAATTTCAACACAGTGGTTATAGTACATCAGTGCTAGAAGAAATTCTTTTCTTTTTTGCACTGTGGTAGTTCTGCAGATCAGAAGTACCACCTTCCAGTTGTTAATACAGACTTCAGCTCTTCTCTTAAGACTGAACAGGGCTAATCACAATTCCGTGTGGTACTTCTGTCTGTGTAGATGCATTCCATCTAAATAATTTGTGTCATCTGTGCCTTTACTTTGTAAACTGCTCAACTGTAAAATAATGCTGCATTCCTGTTTAGAGATTGAATCCCTCTTTAGAGATAAAGGGTTGTACTATAATATTACAGGTTTGTAACTGATACAGGAACCTTTGGTATAAAAGCTCTTGCCAAAAAAGGAGAAAGTACTAACTATTCCAAGTATTCCTTTTGCTTTAGCTGTATGAGCAGCTAGGCACAGTGTAAAACAATCCTCTCTTTTATGATTGTTAGAAAAAACACTTTTCATCCTTACATATTTGGTTCACACTCTTGGGTTATTTTAAAGTTGAGGAATGTAAGTTTTGACATTAAATGTCAAAATGCTGGTCTGGAAAGTAGCTAAGTAAAGGGTTGAGTCAGTTTCATTCACCCCAAATTATTCTTTTTGATATTTAATATTCCTGCACTGGGGAATAAGTAATAGAGGCTGAGTGCCTTTTTAAACTGGCATGCATTCTTACCTTCAGACAGCATTAAAGTTGAAAGTTTCTAGATGTGCACTAATGGAGTAATTTATTTCACCTAATGTTTTTTAGGTTCCTTTTTCATGCAGTGGCAACAAAAAAGAACCTTCAGAGAGTAGTTCTTAGCATTCTCTTTTTGGTGCAATGAATTCTTTCTCTCTCCTGCACCAGGACAGTAGGTCTAGACTTGGATTTTTTTTCTAAGGCACAAATACAAGAAGTTGATGAGGAGTGTCAAGCATGGATCTTTTGGCTCTTGGACATGTGCAAAATTACTTCCTTGCTAAGTGTCACACACCACTGGAAGTTTGTTATATTTTTGCTCTCTGGTCCTCTGTCTTCAAAATTGGAACAGCCTTTCTGTTTTACTCCTGCTGTCATCTCACCTGTTTAGAGGGTAGGGGTGTTATGGCAAGGGCTCTTCCTTGCTGCATTTTACCAAAGTATTGCACTGTTCATTTGATTCCCCCTGTTATGAAAGAGAAGAACTCCAGCTGTGGGAGGCTATGATACAGAGATACAAGTAAAAGTAATTGGAAATATGATAGATTATCTAGTGTAAAAGAACAAATTCCAGGCAAAGTTTTATCAATGAAATTTTTTTAATTAATAGCCAAGGAATGTTTTTAAAAATATACCATTTTTTCACTGTAGTCATCAAGTAGACGGCAACATCCTTTAAATAAACATCTTTTCAAACCTTCAACTTTCATGACATCTCATGAACCTCCAGTTTATATGGATGAAGATGATGACAGATGCAGTTTTCACAGCCATATGGATACTGCAGCAGAAGAGGAAGTATCGGTATGTAATTTAAATCAGTCACAGAATGTCTTGCTTGCTGTCACTTTGGCCTTGTTTAGTGTTTAGAGGATTTGGCATCTTCACCATAAAATACCATCGAGTAAGTATTAAATTGTAATAAGATTCATGAGCCATTTTGAATTATAAATACAGCATTAATATAACAGCCTCTAACAGCAAAAAAATCAGATCAAATCAGGAAGGAAGTCTGTAAGTCATAAACAGTTTTGTCCTGAAATAGCTGGAAGAAGTTTTAGTTGCATATTTTTTTAAAAGTGCTCTGGCATGAGAGGTTTGAAAATCATGTAAATTATATAGTTGGGATTCTGGTTAGAGATGTGTTTTAGTAAGGTTACATAGAGTCCTGATAAAATTCAAATGCTGTTGATATCATTGGGTTTTTTTATCTTTTACTGGCTGAATTAATTATGGATTTTGTGAAATCCACTTCAGAGTGTGAACTAACAGACTGAATTGTCAATCAATGAGCATATTTATGTATTCTTAGAGGCAAATTCTAGTAGACATCCTAACCCAGTGAATTGCTACATCATGGTGTGTTCTACTTTCCAAATTTGACCTATGCAATAATACAACAAGAATTTAGACATATGCTGTTCCCATTTCCATACAGAATCATAGAGGGACCATATCCTACTGCTTGGGAGCTGGGCAAGTTTCACAGCTGGTGTGAATCACTGTGGTTTTCCTGTGCTTAGACTGAAGAACCTGACTTGTTAATTCTATTCTTTTTTTGTGAGCCTAGTGACATCTTGTGTGTGAAAAGCTTGTTGTATAACACAAGTATTGAGGCCACCCACTATAAGTCCATTCATTTCTTTACTGACTTTTTTACCTGCACTGCAAAGTCTTCCTTAATTATTAGAGTTGCTTATCTATTTCCCAGTCTTAAATTTTGTCTTCACTCATGTTCCATATTCTCTCTGACGATCTTTTAGCTCCCATAGACATTCCTGATAATTTTGCATATTCCAATAAGAATCTTAAAAGGCATGGAAAGCAAAATGCATATTAGAAGAGATGCAATGCAGCTGGTTTTAAGTTAACATGCTTTTGTTCTGTACTGTTTTTAAATACATATTTTCTAATTGTTCTGAACAGTTTTCTGAAACATTGTGGTTTTGCTATGATGTGCTAACTAATAATTACTATAGGAACCATAAATCAACTGGGCTTTATTTTTATTTAGGCAGAACTTATTGTTTCACATTTTTGCAGTGATAATAGTGGACATGTGCCACACACACACACAAAAAGACTTTTTTTTTTTCCCCTTTTAATTTGGCATAATCTTTTCTTTCTTCACTAGGGCACCATTTCCAGATAGAAACAGTTCTGGCTTTCAGTAAGGTAGAATGACACAGGGGAGCTCAATTACTAAAAATATTCCCACAATCAGAGCAAATTAAAAGCAGTTTGGAAGCAAAAAGTGATTGTAAACTATATTCCAAATGAACATACAGGATTCTGTTCTAGTGTTAAAAGTCAGATCTCTTGCTGACAGTTGCTGTCCTGGAGAAAAATACTTTGCATTGTGGTGCAGAAGAAAAACAGCGTAGCAGGAAAATTATGTTTTCTTTGACTTCACAGTGGAATTACCACATGTTTTTCCTGTGTAAAGACAAAAAAATTTTGCCTGATTATTACCAGTCATAACTATTCCTGAAAAATTACATTTTGGTATAAATGAGTTATTTACAAGTGAGGACCCACTATTTCTAACAGAGTTAATTTACTTTTCAGTTATGATTTCTTAATTTTGTGAGTAGTCTAATTAGTCTAGAACACAGCTACTTACTATTCCAGAATTAATCATCCACACAGGGAGCTATTAAAGCATACTTTATTCAGTATACAGTTAACTTTGTGACAGGCAGTTTTTTTCAGAAAAACTTTTGGTATTTGCATGGAAGGTGAATCCTTGGTGAGTGAATTCCCTTATATTTAAGAGAATGTAGTTTATCACTACACAACTGAATCGTGTCATTCAGCCATAACTTTTCTGAATATTTGCAGTCTAGTCCTTTATATGGGCTCACAATTACAACTAAATAATTGATGAAGCCTTTGAGAAACATAATAAAGCCTCTCTTCCTTTAATAAACTTAATAATACAGAATCTTCAATCTTCACAGATTCATAAAAAGGAATGGAAATTACATATTTAGGCTAGATTAGAAGAATTTTAATCACCATCTTGTAGTTGTTTTCCCTACCTGAATGGTTCCTGTCAGTGCAGGATCTGAAAACTGCTCTACATCAGTAAAGACTCAGCATCTTTGGAAACAGGTGACATCTCCCAACTACAGCTGCTACAGCAAAATCATTAGTTTGAAATGAGCATCTGAACTAGAATTAGAGCTTCTGTCCTTTCATAACAGATCCTCAACCTCTGTTGAAGGAAACTGCATGAGAAAAAACAGAAATTGTGTGTCTTTGAAAAAGAGGGAGCCATTTGTTGTACATCTCTGGCAAAGATGTCTGCACTGGCTTGTAGGGAAACAAACTGCTTCATAATTTATGAAAAATAGCAGTCAAGACACAGTAAAGGGATAAAGGAGTTGGATAACTCTGAAAGTTTTACTCTTTCAGTCATGGTATGGTGCTTCTCATCACATTTTATTTTTACCAGTCTGGGTGAGAAGTTAAGACTGGGTATGGGTGTTACGTTTTTTAAAATATTTCCCCAGTATGTTAGAATATATTGTTTCTTAAACATTATTAATCATACATAGTGATTTAGGGAACAAATATATATCTTCCTAGTTACTCTATTCCTACATTAAGAATATTTTTCTGGGGTTTTTTACCTCAAATAGGATGAAGAGAGTATTCCAGTAACATATCGAGAGTTACCCGAATACAAAGAACTGTTAGAGTTTAAAAAATTGAAGAAACAGAAACTCCAGCAGATGCATGCAGAAAGTGGGTTTGTGCAGCATGTGGGATTTAAGGTGAGTGCAAGAGATGTTCTTCTGTTACTCAGTGGAATTTAGAACTCTTCCAAGAGAACGTGGTTTGAATTTCCTGAAAAGATTTTGTTTAATACAGCAAGTTTGGTTCCTTAGTTCTTGTTCACTGTGTCTGTTTTCCCTCATTTTCTGTAAGTGAAACAGCCCACATCATTCACTCCTTCTGGTAGCTCAGCTTTCACTGAATGCTGATGTGATATGGAAATTAATAAACATTCTGTCTTTTTCTCACCACATTATGAGAATACAGCTTGTATTAGAGCCTTGTGAAATCATGATAGAATTCCATTTGACACTACATTCTGTTTTGACAGTGATTCATTAATGATAATTTTCTAATTAGGAATTTGGAGTAATTTTGCCTCCACCTGAGATGAAAGAAGGGACAGAGACTTCGGATAAGAGTAATAGATTAATAATTTTTTTTTGTTTTGTACGACTTCACAGTCTCATCAAGTGATAACTGACAGAAGTTGAAGCAAGGACATAAAACAATATTTATGTAAAATTAAGAAAATAAACATTAAGTTAAACTGATATGTTGCCCCACTAAAAACCATTAATGGGCAACATGAAGGAAGACATTCTCAAAATCTTATTTTCTGGTTTGCAAGGGATTTTGTGTCTAACTCGTTGGTGTAAGTGTTGGAACAGGGTTTTTTTGTGTTGCAGAGCTAGATTTATTTTCTATACTCATTTACATAAGAATGCAAGGATAGTTCAAGGTTCAATTCAAATTGACTGTAAAATTAAGACAGCCTCATCAATAGATACTGAGAGATTTAAGTTATTAGACCACCAAAGGGCTTTTTATTTTTGTTGTGTTTAGTTAGCATGGTGTGTTTGGCATTTCCTTTTGTGGGGATTTTTTAAATTAGCATTTTCTTCTTCCCAAAATTTGAAACTTTAATCAGGCAGACCAGACTTTAACAAACTGCTTTTTCTACATAAAACTATCCTGAGAAGTAAATTGGTATTACACAGTGTCAAGCATTTGAAGTTTGAAAAGTTTTCTTGTGTTTGAGTTTGATTGTATTATGCATTAGTAAGCTGTGAAATCAGGTAATGATGTACTGTTTTCCCTCAGGGAATTTAGTCCATGGGCTGGACAGACCTCACCTAATAAGTAGTTGTTGAGGGCAGTTTTGGTTCTGCACAGCCTTCAGCCTCATTTACTACACATTATTCAACCTGTGCTTTGAATATTGGATTATTGAATCCCTTGTGGGCTTTCTATGGCTTTCACTTCTATAATATCCAAGCAATTTGCAAATACTTCTTTTCTTCATTATGAAATGAAAGGCATAGTATATTTTCTGTTTCACAGGGCAGAGGGGAGCTGGAACACAAAAATTAAGGTCAGGGCTTTCCTCTGTCTCAGTTCTCAATTTTTAAGTTCCAGCTTTATTCTGAACTTGGTATTTTCAAAGAACAGCTCTTGGTACACTTAGTCCCTCCTTGTTCTCAGCACTCAGCCTCAGAGAGCCATGTGTGGAAGGAGGGGATGCAGCTGTGGCAGATCTGTGTGTAAGGTGTTTGTAACCCCGGGTGCCTTGATGGTGGTGGCAGGAGCAGGTGCTGTACCAGTGGGTTTTCACAGATGCTGACAGAGAACTTCAGGTTCTGATAGATGGGTAGAGGATGAGCTATGGGAGCAAAGGCTTATTTCCCACATTTCTTTTTTGTTTTCAGTCCTATCTCTGCAGCACTCTTCATGGTTTAGGCTTTTGAAAAGATCTCTTTGTCTGCAAGTCCCATTTTCTTGGTTTCCTTTTTTTGTTCAAATATTTTTCCATTTCTGCCCTTCTTCTATACCATTGTGAATGTTTCATCTAGACTTTCATATTTTGTTTTTACTTTGGTTTTTTTTCTCTTCATGCCACACACTTCACTTAGCTTTTGGGTTGTCTGATCTTCTTGGGATTAGTTCTTATCTTCTTGCTCAGTTGTAGTTAGACCTCTGTTTCCTTCTCTGAACATAGTACTCCCCTTCCTTCCCAGCCACCTGGCTTTTAGTTCCAGGCCACCCATGATATGTTACTACATTTCCTGAGTTGGAAAGTGCATCCATGTGCCCTGTTGTGCCCTGATCTGCAGCCCTCAGCAGCCCCCCAACAAGCTCTGCTCGTCTGCTCTTCCTGCTTCCTTCTGCCACGGGAAGGCTGCCATTCCATGGGGCTGGGCTTGTGTGAAGCATCCCGTTCTTGTGCTGTGGCACAGCAGTGCTTGGAGCCAGCTGAGGCTGAGCAGTGTCTGCAGGCAGGGCTGGGCTGCTTTTCTTGAGCAGGATAATGCCAAGATGGAGCATTTGCAGAGTGGGAAGAAAGCAAAAGCTTGATGGATTCTCAGGGCTCTGGAGGGCCTCTCCTAGAGAATGTGGACTTTAATCCAGAAATACGTTGTGGTCCGTGGTGAGGAGAGTTCAGCTGTGTGGGTGGCAGTAACACACGGACACGGGGATTTCCACGTGGTGAATTGGTGTGCACTGTTACCAATGGAAGTGCCTCCAGCTGCTGTTTTCTCAGTGCTCTTCCATGTGCTCCACAGTGTGATAACTGCGGGATTGAACCTATCCAGGGTGTTCGGTGGCACTGCCAAGACTGCCCTCAAGAAATGTCCTTGGATTTCTGTGATTCGTGTTCTGACTGGTGAGCAGCCTGTGCTTCTACTTACTTGTTACTAGATTGAATCTCTCTCCTGCATAATTCCTATGCAGGGTAGAAATCTTTGCTCCAGCACAGGGCATATGTCCTGTGCTGGGTAAAGTGGAAGATAATTTGGCACCTGTTTGTGGGAAATACATGTTGTAAGCAGATTCTGGATGTATAATTTTGTTTTTTAATACAGTGGACAGATAGGTTTGGTACAGTTAAAATAGAGGGGGGAATTAGACTTTGTGAATGAATTGGTATCCAGTTTGGTATTAATCTGTTCATATGATCACTGTTTCTGAAAGTTAAAGATAAGGAAAATATTTGACTTTTAAACTGTTATCTTTTTCTTTCCCTTGCAGTCTGCATGAAACAGAGATTCATAAGGAAGATCACCAGTTAGAACCTATTTACAGAGCAGAGACATTTTTAGACAGAGACTACTGCATGTCCCAGGGCACCAGTTACAATTATCTTGACCCAAACTACTTTCCAGCAAATAGATGACATGGGAAGCAGATCTACCATCTTGGGTTTACTATCCTCTTTGAAAAATAACAATGGCACCATTGTTAATTCTGTGCACATTTTGGAAAGACTCTGCTTTCCCTGAAATGTCACTCACAGCATGACAGCTTCCTGGGTGTACTTGTCAAACTACAGCTTTGAGCTGTCATGGTTCTAGATCACTGAACAGCAGCTGAACATTCCTAGTGTGCAGAAGGTTTCACTGGGAGACTTTTCTATCACCACATTAGTCACTTTTAGGTGGTGAATCTAAACAAAAGGAAAACATACAAAAGGGTGAGCCAGAAATGAGAGCACACATTAAAGATAGAGTAAATTCCAAAGGCTTTGAAGAACTTGGTTATAATGAGATCCAGAGGAGATGAAGTATTTATATAAAAACAGTTTAGTAGCTTGCAGTTTTGTTGTGAAATAGTTTTCAGCACAGTAACTGACTTCTTTAGGCAAGGTTTTAACCAATGACAGTGTTTGCTTCTAGGCTGTACTCTAAAAATACTCACTGTCTCAGCGATGGTTGGCTATAAGCCTTTATTAAATCGGAGCTGCTTAATCATGTTGACCTTCAATTTTTAAATTTTTTTTTAAAACCACAATGAACTCTATTTACCAACAGTGAAGCACTACAGGGGGCAACTGTGGCATTGCTTCCTTAACCAGCTCATGGTGTGTGAATGTTATAAAATTGTCACTCAGATATATTTTTTACATGTAATGTTATATAAGATGATCATGTGATGTGTACAAAATATGGTGAAAAGTGCCAGTGCTAGTAACTGTGTAAAGTCTCTAATACTCAACATTAACTCCTTTAAAATGAAATACACAGCCTTCTGCCTCTGTATTTGGAGTTGTTAGTGCAACTCATCAAAGAAAACTGCCTAATATAAATCATATATATGGTAATAATTTTTCCTCTTTTGTAGTCTGCACAAGATCCATGAAAGATTGTATTTTTATTACTATTTAAACAGTGATTAAATTTAGCCTGAGCAGTGAGCAAGGGTTCACATGCATTCTTTTATACTGCTGGATTTTGTTGTGCATCATTTAAAACATTTTGTATGTTTCTTCTTATCTGTGTATACAGTATGTTCTTAAATAATGTTCAATTGTCAGGAGAACTGTGAGAAATAAACTATGTGGATACAGTCTGTTTATATATAGAATGCTTGCTGTGACTTCCTTTCTGTGTAGTTCTGACTCTTTAATCAAGATGGAATCGTTTCAAGGACGTTTGGATCGGTCACCCAGCCCGGCTGTGCAGCCCCGCGCTGCCCAGCGCCGCCTCCGCCGCCCTCTGCCAGGGGCTGGGGCTGCTCGGCCCTGCTCACCCTGCCAGGGCTGCCATTCCAGCTCTCTCCTTCCTCACTCACAGACTTCTTTGTCAGATCACAGAAAATCCAGATTTTAGTAGCCTTGGTACAGTGTATACCATTGTCTGAGAAGCTTTGTAATTATTGTGACATATTTTACTTAGTATATTTTTTATTGAAATGTATAGCTTGTGATTCAGAAACACTTGATTATTTTATAACTGTAATAGACTTCCAGTTGCTTTGAAACTAGAATGCTCAGAGCAATTAGCTAGAAAACAAATGAATTTGACTTTAAAAGATGGCAATAAGAAGGATAATCGGCTGGCTGCACCTGGAACTTTAATTATAAATTGATCACTATTAATTTTTGCAATAACTTTAGGTGTAGCTATTTTTTGCTTCAGAAAGAAAAAAAAAATAATCTATTTAGTAAGTAATACAGTACAGTTACTAAAACACTGAGCAAGTATCATGTAAACATATCTCACATATCTCGTATACTTAGATAAATTTAATAAACCTTGAAAAAACACAACACAGAACTCACATGATGTATTTTAGTTTTAATTGGAAAAGGTACTGCTCTGAGAGGCTTTCTAATACCATAAAATGTGCTTTCCACATCATTCATGCTCTTTACAGGAAACTAGAGTTGGTGAAGGTGTATTATCAGGAAGAGGATCTGTGGTAACATTCATTTTCTGTTTACATCCTGAAAAAATTGTGGGAATAAAATAAGAAAAGTAAAGAAAATATTCAGTTGTCAATTTAGGATAGCTTGGAAAGAACAAAAGATCTTGGTATCGTTGGAAGCCAAAGCATAATTTCGAGTCTGAATCACCCAAGAAAGAAGTGTCTTGGATAAGTCCTCTTTTATTGAATATGTATAAATATTAATGTTTCCCTATGCATGCATATACAGCTATTTCTACTGCATACATTATGAATGTATGCAAATGGGTATCTAATGCACATACACCAAATCAAGCATGGGGGTTTTTTGGATTTTTCCACAGAAAAGACAGAAGAAACAGGAAGAAAAAGTGAAAGTGTATGGTAAATAATTTTTGCAATTTGATTTTAAAAAAACCCAACAAAATAGCAGCTGACTGTTGCCTTTGGTCCCATCCTGCACAAGTATGAGATGCCACACTTTGTAACTTCTACTGTAATTAAATATCATACAAAATACTCCGAAAACCTACCCAGATGAATTTGCAACTTCATGGCAACTGCAGAGTATTCTCCTTCTAAAGAGAACCGCCTCCAGCAGCAGCTGGGCTCGTGTAGCCAGAGCTGCCCTCGGGCTGGTGCTGCAGGCGCTGCTGCTGCTGCTGCTCAATGGCACTGGCTGGAGCTGGAGAAGCACTTCTTAGAGCCTCAGAGGTAAAATGTAGGCTATAGAAGGACCCAGGAAAGAAGGAACATCCAGGATGTGAAGGATAAGAACATGCGTAAAGCAGACCCTAATAATTAATTGAATTAGCATCTACAGGGCAAATGCTAAGGAAGAAAAGGAAACAGAAGAATCTGCCCTGATTGGAAAAAAGACATACTCTGTAAGCATGCTGATTTGAGCTATATTTTCAAGTCATGTACTGTGCTTTGAAAAGGATTAAACCCACATATACTGTAACAGAAATCATTACTCCTCATTTTTGTACATGTTTTATTTGTATTATGTCTCCATTACAAGAAAGGTAACTTTAAAAATGCAAATCTGCTGCATAAAGTACACCTTTGACAGTACAAGCAGTCATGCAACCCACTTTCACTGTGAATTCATCCAGTAGTTCCAGTAAGAGGATGCAGTTACTTTACAGGAATGTCAAACAAGCTTTTATTTAGCTGTCAGTATACCAAAGAAACTCCACAATATTTTGGTTAACCTAATGGAAATACGCTATGACTTTTACAGGCTTTTTTGCAGATTACAGATAAATGGCTTACTAAAAGTGCAAGCAACATGAATCAAATAATCCCTGACATTTTCCTTTTTTGTTGGTTTCCCACCCCACCACAGCCCCCCAAGTTTTGGCAATGCCAGTACAAGACAATAGATGATGATCTGAATTTTGCATTTGAAATACTTCTGAAGTGTAATTTAAAGATGACATGAGATGTTCTGGCTCTTAATCAACTTCACATACAGACTTTAATAGCTATAGTACAACTGCTGTTAACATGGATCCTTACTGGATTGCACATTTAACTATACACTACAATCATTCTCAGCTCACAAAACTGGGAAGTCAGTTACAGTATCAGAACACTCCCAGCAGAGGACAAGACTGTCTCAAAAATGGTGTCTGCTCCCCAATAATGGATTGACAGACTTCCACAACATTCAATTGTACCTTCAATTCATTTTTCTCCTTGCAATAGTGTTCTGGGGATGTGTGAAAAGTTTATTTTAACTTCTAGTTTGTCTAATTCCAGCTCTCTTAGAGCTGCATGTTACAGAAAACAGGTTTTAGTCACTAAAGCCCAAGAACAAGCTAAGTGACACCACAGAAATTAATACTGTTAATTTAAAGAAAATAACCAACGGGAAACCTGTATGCAATAACCCTAATGTCAGTCTGCTGGACAGTGGCTGGGGTGGGTGGAGAGCTCCCTGCTGGCCAGGCACTGTCCCGTTTCCCATGCAATGTGTGTGACCATGGAATACAAAGCACAGCTGCTGCTCACCTCGCTGCTTTTAACCCGTGAAGAGCAAACACCCAAGAAAACAAAATACAGTTCTTAGAGTGGGGTTAGCATACAGAGCACTTTGTGTTGAGTGTACTGTCAGAACAAAGATTTCATCTAGGGTAACACGCCACATGCACAAATTCCAGATACCTCTCAAGAAAGCAGCACTGCTTTGACCAGCAAATCATGGCTGTGGGGTGCATGTGGGTGAGGCTGTGTACACACCATTGCCCACCATTACTGCATTTCTGGTGAGAAAGAAAATGCTGCCTCTTCCTTTTTCAGAAAAGAGTCAATTGTCTTGCAGATTTCCAGAAAAACATCTTCCTGTGTTCCTTCTGCATCAACCTGTGAAGCAGAAAAAAACCCAGTTTTGATTAAATTACAAATTAATATCTCACAGTCGAAACACTGGCACCAAAAAACTGGTCTAATATAAAATGAAAGTCGTTCTGCTTCATGGTAGAAGCATTCTAATGTAGAGGAGCATCTTCAGTAAACCAGATTACTCATTTTGTTTCCACAGATTTATGTAAGAAGGTTCCACAAGCTTGACTGTCTATAGCAAACTACATTAGTCAAGAAGAAGCTTAAAATTTTAAGTGCTCAAGTTTTAAAGTAAAGGTACACCTTTGATACAGACCAGTTGCCAAGGGCTCTTTGCCCATTGCTCCAGCCTGTTGAGGTCCTTCTGAAGGGCTGCACAGCACTCTGGGTTTTGGCCACTCCACAGTACCTTAGCAAATCCCCGTGTCTCTGTGCATTTATTTTGAAAGCTTGGTGAACTGGTTCTGGTTTTATGACATCCTGTGTCCCTGTCTTTTATAAAGGCACTGCTTTTGTGGTAGAACTCAACTTTCATTGAAGCAATTTTTTTCTTTAACACCTCAAAGAGTCCATTTTCTGATCAAATTATTTTTCATTACTGTACTTCACAAAAACAAGACCAATTTACTTTCGTGTGCTGAGGAAGAGAAAGCTGCACTTTGGCAGAGAGGAATGGTGTGTGCAGCCAGTAATACCCTTCTATGTTCCCTGGAAAAGGTAAGGCAGAACTGAGCCGTTCTGAGCAATGAATTTCATGTCCATCCCATGCTGTGTCACGTGAGGAAGCAGAGCTGTCTTTTGCCCTCGCAGCAGTGACAGAAGCAGCTTTCACACTGGCTGTGTACACCACACAGATGCATCTGCTGATTATTCCTTTCCTCAAATGCCTGCTGAGAGCTTTGGTCTTCACTCAAAAGCAAGCTTCTTCTCTGCTTTGCCAGGCTTAGTCTTTCATGCAGGCATGACATGGAGTTTGCACAAAATTAAATGGACCCATGATAATTTTGCCAAAATATCTTTGTCTGAGCTGCTGCATTTTCATCTCCAAGTTGCTGACCAGAATGCCAGACAATTGTAGTGTTTGGAGGGAACCTTCCTTACCATAATACTTTCTGCCATCTCTTTGGCCTGCAGGAGAATTAAAGGAGTTTCATATTCAAATAAATGTACTTTTAAATAGGCCCAGAAATTCTGCTCAGGTAGGATGTTGTCTTGCAGCCAGCTCCTGTACAGCTTACTGCACTCCGTGTACATCCAAGTCCCTTGGTGCTGAGTCCTGTGTGGGAGTCGGCAGCTGCTGCTTGCAGACATCCAGCAGGGACTGCAGGCACTCTCCATGCCTTGGTGTCGCTCTCGGTGGCATCCACAGATGCTGCCAAGTTTGGTCCCTGGTGCATCCTGTTGGAAGTGCTGGCACATCTCACCAGCCTATTCCACACCCAGAGCTCCAGCAGTGGAAACCCAGCGTGGCCAGCCTTTAGGGAGCCGTGCCTGCCTGGGCCCTGTCCCCTCGGGCCCCCTGCAGGGGTATGTGACAGTGTGAGCTGAGCTGCCCTCGGGCCCCAGGCCAGCTCCCAGGCCAGGGGGCCCTCGCCTCCCTCACTGTCCCTCATGGTGGCGTTTGCTGCTGCTGCCGCTGTTTGCAGAGCTGAGGCAGAGGCAGCCTCTTGGGGTTATAGCTGTCCACTGCTTAATTTTTGTGTCGAGCTTGCCTCTTTATGTCTTGGAATATCCTCAGACCATTCACAGCCTGGATATCCCTCGACTGTGCAGCCCCACTTAAGCCAGTGTTTGTTGACAGCCACCACCAGAAGCAGAAGTTGAGAAGAGAAATAGAGCTCAAACCTCTTATGATGTTAAGTCATTTATTCCCTCTGTCCTGGGGGGGACAGAGCACCGACCTGGGCAGAGTCAGCGAGGTAAGAGGGGGGGGCTTTCCATCCTGCTGGTTTTATCACAGACAGGGGGAAAGGAGATCCCAGGGTCGGAGATGGGACAAACACCCAACCAGCTCAGAGCCCGGGCTGCTGGAACCTAAGGCAGCCCTGACTCAGTGACACGGCAGGGACCCGGCCGGGGGGGCCCAGGGGGATCCACCCCAACAGCGGCCGTGTGCAGGTGCCTTAGAAAGGGCAGCTCTCCCACAAGGGCTGCTGCACGTCTTTCAGAAGTCTTTAGAACTTGGGGGGGTGCCAAGACAGCCACTTTCCTATGGCTATCTCACAGGAAAATGACTGCACGCAGGGTGAAGGCCACAGCCATTTCAAAGCTCTTGTCTAATTATGTAATTTTTTTACNAATGGGTCTCTAATAACCTTTCAAAAGATGGAAATAAACCACATACCTGCTCTCACTATTACCACTGATTACCCCTTCTTGAAAGGGGAAGTTGTCCCTCCCCACACACACTTCTAATGGAATCACAAGGGAAGGCTCATAAGTGGAAGACTGGGAGAGGGTGGATAGTCACATGTTCTTTCATGATGGTTATGGAAAATGTGACTTCAACTGATTTTAGAAAGAAACAGTAGAACACTAAGAAAAAAAATTTAAAAAAGAACGAAAATAAGCACAGAAAAACAAACTTCTGTTGGACTTCGTAGGCTAAGCTTTCATAGCATGTGATCTGACATAGTCAAGGTTTTGGACACCCTTGATCCTCTGCTCTGGCCTGCTTAGTTTATTTGTTAGACTCATGCCCTTTTCCTCAGGTGACTTTGAACAGGGAACTTGTATTTAAGACACCTACCAGGTGTAATATGTTAGCTAGGCAGGATCAGGGCTGTCTTGCTTGACTACCAATGCATTGCTCTTCTCTTTTACTTACTACCCTCCTACATACTGTCACTTTGAAAAAGCTTTAAAGGATGAGTCAGATATTAAAAACAATCTTTTTTTTCCTCCCTTTCTTCTCAGTTGACAGAGGGCCATATATTGGAAGGGATTTACATTTAGCCATGTCAAAGCACAAGTAGGTGTCTACTAAATTTTCAGATGCACTTTTCTGTCCAGCTGCCCTGGCAATCACTGAGAAATAGATTTAAAACCAACAGTATCTACCTGCTTACTACGACTATATTGCATTCAGTTTCATTTAAGTTAATTTCATTAATCTGAAGCACCTGAGTCCCACAGAATCAGTCAGCTTGCAGGCAGTGTTTCTGAGAGTAGTGCTTTCAGCCCTTGCATTTCCAGTACAAGGTCTTTGCTGAAAAGCAACCACTTGCTGTCCTTAGCAGCAGGTGGGTGTTCTGTAACTGACTATGAAAGAAATTACAGCATATTAAACTAAATCCTCAAAACATGATTTTTAAAAAAAATTATTTGAAAAATTTCTAACTTATTAGTCACAACTACTTTACCTTCCAGAACACAATTTAGAAACTTAATGCCTCAGCAGAAAAGTAAGGACACTGTTGCCTTTGCCCTTCATTCTTCAGTCAGTTCATTTTCCTTTGAAAACACATACAGTTCTTCATCTCAGCAGGGTGCTGGAAGGATTGCTGTTATTTATTCCTGTCAGGTTCTCAGGTGTTTCATCTGCACCCACAGCCTTCACCCTCTGTCCATGCCTTATGCCTCCCGTGCTGAGCAGAAACACAAAGAGGTAATCTTGGCCAAAGGGAAATTTCCAACACAGTCCTGATCTTTTGTCAGCTTCACCAGGTCACTGTTGTTGTTCAGAGGTCAGCAGAATGGAAAAATGTTCCAGTTCCAAATATTGTATTAGTTGGTTATGAATGCACCTCTGCACAATAACTCCAGGTTGGAGAAGGTCATAAAATCCTCAAGGATTACAGTGGGAATGCTGTTACAACCACATACCTCTGTCTCTTCTGTGCAAGGACAGAATTCCCAAAGAGTGCAGAGGAAGCCAGGTCAGACCTGAGCTTTTCTGTCTGCACTGTGTTTGTCAGGCTCCATCCAACCATGCCTTAATGCCTGTTCCAGTGCACAGAGTAAGAAAGCTCCTTCAACACTGTACTCTCACCACACCTTGATGTGGTGTGACAGATCAGTTCCTGCTCTGCTCAGTGCTCACCCAACATTAATTCCCATGCCAGACCTTCTGCTGGCCTTCTGCCCAGGACCAAATTTTACATATACATATTTAATCAGCCTGTTTCAGGACTTAAAACCTTTGGACTGGATAGGACAAGTTAAACACATACCACTGTTGTCATGTGCTGTTCCCAGTCTCTGGAAAACTTTGTCCAACCCTAAATACACTTAAGCTGGAGAAATTAAACAACACCAGTACGCCAACCCCCTTTTCTTGCTAAACTAGTCTATTTCTGATTTTCTTTTCTGTGGCCAAGTGGGGCTGGGTGCTACAGTCAGGCCCTATAAAACATTAATCACTTATAAAATTAATATTTAGAATTTAGTGGTCCTTAGCCACACTCTGCAGTAAGCTGACTAGAAAAGGTTAATACCAAGTCTTCATGGAAGTTAGTGGGATTTAGACTCTAATATTCCTCTAGAATCTCAACACCCACTCCTCTGCGTGCTCAAGAAAGTGCATTGCTGCAATCTCAAGGGACATAAAGCTCACGTGGGCCTTTACTGAAGAGCTGCTCCTGTTGAAAAACCAAACATAGGCAGGAATCAAAGATTCTTTTAGACCCTTCTTCTCTTCCTCTCTTAAACAGCTTCTCTTCAGATGCTTTGGCCATTGCTTATCCTGGGATCACAGACTGATCTGCATCTCCAAATAGCACCTTCAGGAAGGCATCACTTCCCTGAAGCTGTTGGATCCCACAAGCTCTAAGCAAAAGAGTGTACAACCTCTGATCTGTAGTTACATGGAGGTCCATGGGTGATTTAAAATAAATCCATGAATGTAGGTGAGAATTTATTCTAAGGGGTCTTCAAATCAGCACTGGTAAATTAACGCTGGTAGCTTTGTCTGAAATGGATAGGAAACACACATACAGTTCTTTCAGAAAATGGAGTTCTAGAGGCAGCAGCATCTCCATGGGAGCATTAATGTCTTCAGCCAGCACTGGTCAGTGTGGAGAGTGATAAAACCCACTTAGGAATGAACAACTTCCCAAGGCTGAAAGCATGTGATGTTTTAATTAAAATAAGCAAGAAAAATATTTAACATGTTAGACTGCCTCTAGGTAAAGTCTCAGTCTTCTTATGTGTGTATGATATTACAAATAACAAAATCAAGGACTATTTTAGCCTAGCCTGCACCAAAAAAAAATTGCAGTCAGAAGCTGTACTTGATATATTTGATCTGAACTTATTATAGTCAGTTGTTCTGCTTTCCACCTGAATTTCCTTTCATCATTCAGAGAACACCCAGTGGCTGCTGATGTCAATGCTTGGCTGTTAGTGAAATCTGTTGCTATGAATAAGAAACTAGCCCCACGTCCTGGGAATTGCAAACTTCCCCTTGACTCTCTGTCTTCAGTACATTCAGCTTAAACATATCCACCTCTAAAATAGTTTTAAAAGACATTTTCCATGATAATATTGTTAAAGCTGATTTTACCAAACATTCATACCCAATGGTTCCACCTGGAAGATGGATGTGTGGTGAACACTACATTCACCAGAAGCAAGTTCAGACAACATTCGGACATTGTAAGAAAAGCAGTGTAGGCACTGTTCAAGCAAAGCACAGGTATTTTCTAACATGCAAACATACAGTGTCAGCTTCCCCAAAAATAATAGTAAGAGCACAAATCACATATCCAGCTCTTACCCACAGATTAGGCAAGTTCCTTAAGGAGCTAATGAGCTACCAGCTTTCAAGGAAAGACTGAATGTTCTGCCATTACACGGGAGATGGAGCAGGAACTTGCAGGAGAAGCATTAAGGAAGGGCAAGGAAAGTCCACGTCAAGTGAAATGAGGCAGACCATGAATGCAAAATCTGTATGAAAATATTAAGTGCAGTTTCACTCTCTTTGGGGCTGTCACTTCCCTGATGCTTCAAAAAAGGAAACACTGTGGTAGGCACAGCTCCCTGGAATAGGATACTGAGACAGAGAGCTGTTTTCCTTTGCTTTGTGCCATATTGGTGTGTTGTGTACTGTATTGAATTCTTAATTAGGCACATCCTTGCAATTTTGGCAAGAGAGTTCCTCAAAGAAAAAACAAATAAACCATATAATTTTTTGTAAGCTTAAAGATGAAAAGTAAGCAGGAACATTTTTCTGCCACTTAGACTTTGTTTAATGTGCACTTATTGTTGGGTTTAGGAAAGGCCACAAATAAGGACTCTTCCTTTGAGTATCATTTTTCTCAGCTTTGTGTCCTTTACCCTGTTCTCAGATCATGATATTGGTGCATAAATTAGCTGTTTCATTTTCTTTTGGGAACTTGGCAGGGGAAAAAAGTTTGGGGCATTTGATTTGAATGTTTGTTACAGCCTCTAGAAAAAAAAACCCATAATAGTTCCAGAAACTATTATTGGATTCTTTCACTTTTAGGAAAAGACAGAGCAGTAGGAGTAGATCTTTCTGTAGCTGAACTAAGGGACAGTTGCCATGACAGAGCACAGAAATAAAGAAAAAAAAAAAACAAAAAAAAACCAAAAAAACAAAACCAAACATCCTATGTAAATGATAAGTTCAGCTAAGTTCACTGATAGAATTTTTCTTGCTTCTCTGTAAAGTATTGATTACAGAATAAAAAGAAGGCTTTAAATATCACATCGTGAGCAGGTGTAAATTGAGGTAATTCATTGAAATTAATATGTTATTTATTCCAGCAAAAAGATCTTTCTTGTATGCAGGTCTGTTTTATTTCAGGATATACACTGTCAGTTTTGAAAATTTTACTAAAGGGCTTTGGATCAACATAATCTTTCTTCTTAATTCTGAAATCCCTTATAAAGTAATAAATCCTAATACTTCAAGAAAAGCTTTCCAGAATTTATGTTTAATAAGAGATTCTATATAGCTGAGTTATTGTTTCAGGATATGTTCTCAGACTAAGGATAAATCTGTGGTTTTATTCTTTCAAACAGTGCTGTGGAATGCAGAAGTTTGCAGAAGTAGCAAACAAACCAGGGAACTGTATAATGAGAACAACTGGAA
Organism: Lanius collurio; assembly: GCA_020086605.1. Classification (NCBI taxonomy): domain Eukaryota; kingdom Metazoa; phylum Chordata; class Aves; order Passeriformes; family Laniidae; genus Lanius; species Lanius collurio. The sequence goes on from JACBWW010000016.1 coordinate 14,635,518, forward strand.
AATGCAGAAACAGTTCATAAATGGTGTTGTATCAGTGTTTTCCAAAACCAGCATATAATTGAAGTAAAAAGCAAAAATTTAATTTAAAAGGTGAAGTAATTTACCTTGCATAACTGTGTCTTGCTTTCATAGTATGCAATCAGAGGGTTTGATGCTTGGTAGTAACTTTCAATGCTTTCCTCAGTGGTTTCAATGTTATCAGAGTTCTGACTGCTCTGATTCCTCATCAGAAGGCGACTGCTCATGGTTTCTGCAGAGCAGTCCAGGCAGAGCACAAGCTTTGGTTCCCCAATCTAGAGACAAAGGAAAACAACAAACATCCAAAGTACTGGCCCAGTAAAACAGATTTTGTTTGGATAATACCAAAACAGTCATCAAGGAATTTATTAGCAAATAGTACTTGTCTGTGCAGAAATTATGCTAATTAACAAACACCTCCCATTACAGCAGCACTCTGAGATGCCAGAATTGAGGATCGAGGCTGTGCTTGCCTGGGCTCTACACAGAGTGATAAAGAGTCAGGATCTGACAAATTCTGGCTGCTTGGGCTGAAGAGTGTCAGTTCATTATTTGCTTGATGCAAACAGTACAGGACTTATGGCATACTTGACACAATTATATTTGTAGCCTTTTCTTCATTCAGTGTGTGAAAAGTGAGTGGTAAATTATAGCTTAGAATTCCAAGATGCAGTAGCAGGCAAAGTCCCCATAAAAGTGTGCCCACTTACAATGGAAATGAGGAACAACAGACAGGCTGAGGGACACCATCAAATATTCACAGGAAAACATTCTGTGAATTACTTGATGTCACAAGGTATTTTATGTCCTCATTTGCAGTGTACCCACATAATTCCTACCCATGGTGTAAAGGAAGAATGTGATACACTTCTCTGCATTTTCAAATTGGCAAGTAATTTCCACATTCTATGAGCAGCTGACCATTTAATGCTGTTTGGCTAGTGCCAAACTAGTCAAAGGGCGAGTCTGTCCTTTCCTATAATAAAAATAAATATTTATTTATTTTTATTCTTAGGCCTGGCAAAGATCATAAATAATTGTCTCGCTCTACATTTGATCCTAGATATTGCAGTACTTTATGGGAAAAAAAATGACAAGAAAGAGCAAAATGTTCTTTATGGTATTTCAGGAGAGAGCCAAAAGTTTTAAACACAAATCCTCATCACTCTTTCCCTGAAACACTGAAAAATACGTGCGTCATTTAGCATAAATCTTGAAATGCACTGTCATGCACCCTGCTCAGGTACCCTCTGACACAAGTTTTGGTATGAGCAAAAACTACTGGGCTGAGTCCAAAGGGAAACACTCCCTGTTTTGCTCTCTCAAACAAAATAAAGGTGTTACAGGTTCAGTGAAAAAAAAAAAAGACAATTCTTCCATGTAGTTATGTATTCAATAATTCAATGACACTCTCGGTATTTTACTCATTCCTTCTCTTTCCAGCAGACATCTGGAGAAGACTTTTTAGGAAAAAGTGAGAAGTCTGGAAAAAAGATGACTGCTCTTCACACTAGTGACCATTACAAAATTATACTTTTACCATGGCTGCAGCAAAGGAAGTCTAAATGACTGATAAGTGGAAATTGGCATTGTTATTTTTTGACACTCCTTAAAGGAAGAAACATTCTAAAGGTAAATCTTTCATGTCAGGCCTTCTGCATTTGACTGAGGATGTCTGGATTGTGTTGACCTTTCTACTACCCTGAATGAATTTCTAAGAGAAGCTGAAGCCAAGGGATTATGTTGGACACTTCAATGACAGGCTTTTATCTACCCATTTTTTCCACACAGCACAGAAAACATTAATGCTATTAGCTGTAGCAGCACAGGGTTTGGGGATTAGAAAAGCCAACAAGGCAGTTTTAATAGTGCAAGAGACATAGAGAATTAAAAAAAGATGTGGACTTAATCAATGATTTAAACAAATGGCCTTTTTGCATAACTGGACTAGGATAGTGAGAACTTATTTCCTCCTAGTTTCACATGAGCAATTCTATGATCTGCTCTAAATTATAATAGAATAAGTGGGAAATAATTCCTTTCATCAGTTATATCATCATCTTACAATGAGGACAGCAAGGAGTCTACTGACTGGTAGGATAACAAGATCTTGCTTGATAGACTCAGTCTGATCTGCTTTTGAAAAATTTACATGGTTTTCTTAAAAGTTGCAGCATTGCTATTTGGAATTCAAAACACCATAGAATTATTGTTCTTCCAAAATAAAATCCACAAAAAGTGAAAGTAATCCCTTATCAGGTACTAGAGCAATTTTGGCTACTTTTTTTTCTTTAGTTAAATTACTATTTTTCTGACACGATTTAGCTTAAATAATACATAGCAAACAAGTCTAATGTTTTGGGTCTTTAACTTGTCTTACTGGGTATTTCCCACTTGGAACTGGGGAATATATTATTTAATAATGTTTTCTCACCTTGTAGAAAGGAGGGAACAGAGGGAGGGAGGGAACAGAACATAATTCTCTAGAAATATGGCTGGGTAAAAGAATCATGGAAGGGAAATGGGCAAAATTGGCTGGAGAATAAAGTGTTTTTGCATAGCTCATTCAGTTTATGAGTCAAGTTTTGAAATACTAGCATTATTCTTGATGTCTTCTAAATGGAACAGGTCTTTGTTAATAGTTATAAAGCTCTTTACATATCATGTAGATATGTAGTATTATTCATCTGTACTTTGCTGCCATTAATTAGTAAGGCCTGATGAGCATCTCTTTTCATTCAATTATAATTTAAGAACTTCTCATCGCCCTTTGGAAAGAACTGCAAAGCATTATCTCAAAAATTACTCATTTAAAAAAACTTCTCAGTCTTACTGAGCAGCCCACAGCCAGTCAAGGTCACACTGTGAAAAGTGGATACAAGGCACAGCAGGGGTGACTTAGTACATTCAAAATGGTCACTTGAGGTCTTTGTCTTTTACTCCAGATGCCAAATGCAGTTCAGGACTAGGGGACCTTTTGTTGCTTTCAGGGAAATGCAAGGGGCTCTGCTTCAGCACTGGATGCATTAAGACTTATTTGGCTGTCAATACCTCAGTCCAGGACACTCCAATCTCTAAATCCCACTTCATAACACAGAACAGTGTCCACAGGACATGAGTGTGTATGCCTGCCAGAGAAACAGCACTGCTGAAATAGTTCTTCATTAGACACAAAATGAAAGAAATCCCCAATATCTTTTTAATAGTCTACAGCATTTTATTAAAGGGACTAGTAAGTCAACGTTTCTGTGAAGGCTTCTATAGCAAATCACATCGACCATTATTTTGTCTGGCTTCTAACATCTAAATCTTGCTAGGCTTTTGTGGTAATCAACTAAATAAAGCAGCTAAAGGTTCAGTGAGAAAACGGGATTCTATAAAGTTTTATTACCTTGCAATCTTATTTAGAATGTTTGTGCAGTGTAATATGATGTAACATATACAAAGTATTTTCCCTAGTTCACCATTTCTTCTCTCCTAAACCCTGGCAGATTCATTCATAGGCTTAGACAGAGTATTTTCTGCAGACTGAGACTTCTCACTAGCTCTTAGCACATACTGAGGAAATTGATAACTCTCGGAACTGCCACGCAGGCACTTGCAGAACGCTCTTTTTATGGCTGTGCCACCTGTTACTCATCACAAAAATTAAATCTGTGTTTGGCTCTTTCAAGAGGCAGCAAGCTTTAGCAGAGCTGGCTTACTGGTAATAAATATTAACTGTAAAGATAAATACTTTTATGAACCTACATCAGATAGTGTAGAAAACTGCTTCTGAAATGATGCTTTCCACTAAATGTGAATTGTTCCTGGTTTACATTAAATTTAGGTAAAATCAGCCTTTACTTCTTGTATTCTAGAGTCTGTGTAGGTAAGGGCAAAAGCTAGATTTGACATACTGATGGAGTGCCAAAATTTCAGTGATCAGCAGTACAGCTCTACTGGATTGGCTTTTTACATGTCCCTGCTGCAATCAGCTAAAGAGAGGGACTCAAGCAGCACCAGAATTACAGGAGTGATAACAGCATTACAACTGTATGATCACCTTGCTCTCAAACTCTTCTGCGTCATTCAGCTCTTGGGGATACCCATCAATCAGGAATCCTTTTGTGTCCCCTAGCTTGGAAACCATGGCTTCCTTCAGTAGCTCTAGAACAATACCCTGTACAGGAAAGAGAGGGAATTCGTTGGTTAATTAATAAGGTTGATACCTTAGTTTGTTACACTGACTTTAGTCCTACACCCTTGAAAATGGCCCTGTTTGGCTATAAGTGGGTCCTGTAAATGCAGGTGTTTTTCTTGTCCTGCTGGTAATAGGGCACCCTGTTTTTTATTTTCTCAGGACCAGCTATGCCACACAAATCTAGTGTTGCAATCCATCCAGAATTTCCCAAAGTGCCCTCTAGATAGCTCAGAACATTTCATAGTTTCCAAATGAATGTTAATGCCTAGAATGAATGTAAAACTCTAGAGTACTATTGCAGCATTTTCCAATCTGATTGCATTTTGCTATGTCACTGGTGTAATTATATTACATGGAAAGTGACCCCATCTGACCAAACACACTGAAGAGCAAAGCAATCAAAATCAAGCCTGAGCACAGACTTTAGTTTCCCCCGAGCAGCATTTTCCAGTATCTTTCATTAACAAACACATCCTCTGACCTAGCTGCACCAAGGGCTGGGACTGTGGACCTGCCATGTAAAAGTCAGGTCCAGCTGAGAACAACACCCTCTGCCTTCACAGTCTCCATTAAGCTGCAGTCCAGCTACTCTGGGATGTCAGCCAGCTCTGCAGGGAACTGCTGCAGGTCCTGTTATTTAAAATAGCTGCCAGGAGGACCAGCTCTGAATCTGAAATATAATGCTATAAAAAGGGACATAAAGTTTCTGTTTCCTGTACTTACATTTTGCAGTGCATCTGTTTCACTGTATTTCATGTCTAATTTTTTACCTATGTGAAATATAAAGAAATACTGGCACTGAAAGGGGAAACAAGTGCCACAGGTTTGGCAATGAGGAAATGTCCCCCTCAGGTTACAGATTAATTTTACTGAAACGGGAATCATCAGCTCCAGTATCTATTTCCACTGTTTTAGACAATATACCTACCACGGCCTTTGTTTAACCATTAAGACCCCAACAAAACCATCACTTACACCAGGCACAGGTTCACCAGATTCCACGATGTCTTTGATCAATTTACTTCTCTCTGATAACGTCGATAACTCACTTTGCAGAAGGTCACTAGTGGACAGGTGAGTAAATCCGTATTTCTTGGCTAACTGTTCACATTGACTACCTTTGCCAGAGCCAGGCCCACCTTTGTGAGGGAAAAAATAACTAGAATTAGAAAAGAACAAAAGTTTTCCAATTTTTAAACTATTGCCACCATGAAAATGGGAGGAAATTGATGAAACCGACTGGTTTGCAATTTTTTTTTAGAGACAGTCTCTACAGTAGAACAAGTCATACACTTCCCTTCTGATACAACTACACTGATGACTCAAAAATGTATGTTGAATTTGAAGGAGTCACAACAGTGTGAAATGTCTCACAGAGGAGAACCTGTTTCTAAAACACCATCAGCATGTTAAGGGAAAACATGGAACAGCCTGTGGAAAAGGGTATTTGACTCAGTAGATGTCCATTTCAACAGCTACAACAAATAGTAGCAAAATAATGTTCACTGCATCACTGTG
>JACBWW010000016.1:14641246-14703632 GCA_020086605.1 Lanius collurio
GGTGTAAGATTTTTTGTGAACACTGTCACTTTTTCTGCATGCTGTCATCTTGTACTCTGCCTATGTATACTTTGGAAAAAAGAGTGTTGGTTCATGATAACTTGTAATTCAGATTAATCATGTTGTCTTCTGATTTCTACATATGACACGAAGAGAAAAAGCTAAAGGCTAGAAGACAGCCAGAGGAATTATGCATGTGATGTGACCGGTAGGACAATGTGGAACTACCAGCAGTTCTTCAATGTTAGCATGCTTTTGTGTTTTCCTAGTATTGCTCAGTGCAGCACATCTTGCTTTAAAGCTCATTTGGTAACTTAATAAAAATCAAAAGTTGCAGATGAAGAAATTAAGAACATTGTATTAATCAGTGAGTTTGTTCTCGGAAACAGAATGTGTTTGCGTGTCCCTTTTGTGCTTTTTGTTATAAATGGTAAGCGAGAATGTGGAACCACAGTACTAACAAGAAATTAAATGCAGTTCTCTATACTGCTTTTCTGTGGACAAGGCCAGATTAAAAGGTCTGTGCAATCCTTGAGAGCAGGATTCCCTTCCATTATATTGATTCATCAGCCTGTGTGAGGGGATCTTCTGGTAAATAACTTTCTGGCAGCACTGCTGACTTAGGTGGTTACTTTTCCCCATTTATTGACTGCAGAAATGCTTCACAGAGAGCCCTTCAAGGGGAGAAAAGAATGGTCTCAGTGAGTGGGGTGATGTGACCGATTGCCCAAGCAGCACTTCTGAATGTTCAGCTGCAGTCAGCCGTAGATCAGTCAAAGGTCTCACTTCTCCCTCCTGCCCAAATCTTCCCCAGACTGGCAAGGACCACAACCACGTGACTCAAATGTACTGCTTTGACCTAGAGCACAACACCACCAGTAGAGGAATTAATGATGGCAGAGGGAACCGGCACTGCTGCTGCAAGTGAGCAGGGACAGGAACAAGCAATATGAACAGTACATGGACCAGCTTTGCTGTCAGAAATACTGATAGAGCAGAAGTGTCATACAGACAGACTGAGATCCCTCTATTTTAAATCTTACAAGTTTATCATATACTAAAATATCATGAGCATTTATATAAAATGCCAGCAATAGGATTTACAACACAGTCCCACCATTTATTTTAAAACGTTTCAATTTCAAGACCTTGTTATCATAGTGAGTATCATTCCTGTATCATGGAGAAGTGCCTGCAGGGGAAACCTAGCTGTACAAGGGAGCCTCAGAAGTCTGAATTGAAACCAAAATAACCTCAGTTATTCTGTCCCTAAATTCAAGCAAAAATATTGGAGGACTCGATCAGTTTGGCCATTTTATCAATTTTACTTGGATTATATATACAAGTAAAAATAAACCTTAATTTAAGAATATGGCATTTGAAGACTTCTCAATAACACCTCATCTGTTGTTCACAAATGATTTTAGTGCAAGTGAAACCATACAGGAATTATGCTGTTACATAACAAAAACAACAAAAAGGCCCTCAGCACTTTGTTTGTATTTCTTTTTTCTGAGAAATTATTTTCATCAGGAAACAACTTGTTGTCCATGTTGGCAGAGTGATGCAATATCCTGGGACGTGACTGAGTTTTCATCCTTCTTGAAGAAAATGTGGAGTTTATGGCAGGTCGGGAAAATCAGCTTCTATGCAGCTTCTACCATTAGCTTGGACTGCCTGGGGGTTTAATGATAGTACTGCTTGTCCTATACCTCTCTGATTGTAGAAGGAGCTGCAATACTGGTACTGTAGCATAGTTTTGGTTGGCAGTGACCCTATCTGGTTAAACCTTATACTCAGAGCAGACCTAAATTAATGATAAATTGAATTATATTATGTCATTCAAGGTCTGACATACCTGGAACACCTAAAGAGTTTGAGGTTTGTGATACATTTATTTATTTATTTTTGGTGTGTGCACAAGAAGCTCCTGTCTGCAGCTGATAATGTCTTACTTCTTGGTGTAAATGGTAAAAATATCATCAGTATCAACTAAAAACCTGGTCTTTCTTACACTGAGTTAAAGCAATTACCAGCTTTAGCTCATCAGCAAGAATATAACAAAGATGCTGTAGAGGAAAGTGGTTACATTAGCTAAGATTTAAACACCTCATTTACAAGTCAGCGGGGAGTTTGTTTCTGATCCAAAGTGCAGAAAGATTCCTGGAACCTCCTGTTTCACATCCAGCCTCAACCAAAGCCAAGTGTTTTCTGAGCCTCCTGCAGAGGACAGGGAGGGGTAATGCCCCCAGTAACTGTGTTATGTATGACAGTTCTGTGGATGCAATATGGAATATTGCAAGAGTTAAGAATTAGAAGATCATACGTCATTCATTGTGGTGAAAATTGATTAAATTTTGTTTGCTTTTTTTCTTTGATTGTCAATGACTGTCAATAATTACTTTTTAATATTTATTAGAGCATCGCCCAATTTTGTCTTTAGCCCTCTTTGTATTTTTTTTTCTCTTGAATTTTACTTCACTGGTGAAATTTGTTCTGTTTTTGCCTCTTTTATTATCCTGCTGTTGTCTCCTGTATTTTTTACTTGCTGGTACTATTTCTCTGCTTTACAGTATGGATAGAACACTGACATTGTCACTTAATTAATGTGACTTGACTATTATTCCAATTAATTCCTACATTACCTCTAATGTAAACTTTTGCTAATTAGACTGTTTCTTTTTCTTTCCCTTTTTGGACAATTTTCAAGGGTAATTAGTGGGGGAGGGAACTGCCTGTTTCTTTCCCTTTGTCTTATAAACAGTGTCTGTCAGCTATGGCAGATGGTTAATTTATTTTGATTAGTTTGTCAACTGCTTCAAATGTACATCTTTAAAATTCTAGCTTTAAAATACATTTTTAAATATCTTATTATTTCCTGATGAATCCCTAATGACACCTGAGCACAAGACAGTTTTTCCCATTGCAGTATCCTATGGCAGCCTGCTCCAGCCCATCTTCTCTGCTCTCCTTAGTCAAGGTATCATGGGCTGAACATCTCTAGAACTGCCCACCACATCAGAGGACTTAACCACGGACATTTGAGGCTTTTTTTTCCATCTCCCCATCCCCAGTGGTTTTGTTCTGCTCCTGTGAGATGTCTTCAGATTTTTCTTTCACTCTTGTACCATTCACAGTGATCAGATTTCAGCCCTTGACTGACATGCAAGATAACTTCCTGCCTGCACAAATGGTGTTCACTTGGGTAGTGTGTACAGTGCTAAACCTGGAGTGCTTGTGGGTCAACAAGTGACCTAGGGAGAATTACCTGACTGAAAAGGGGGATTGTGGTATTTTGGGAAAAAGTATAAATCATTCTAGATAATTTTTTAAAAATTAACCCATGATTGGACTTAGTAAAACTTTTCTTTATAACCTTTGATTAAGCACAATTTACCACTGTTCCCAGAAAGCATTTACTAGAAAGTCTGAGATGGATTTAAAAGCAGGAATAAATAGGAAAAATACGTGGTTTCAATTTTAAGCATCAAGATGACTAATAGATGCTGTATAAAAATTATAAATAAAAATTTAAAATCAGTCTTTGTAAAATAAAAAGATTCCCAGAGGCAAATGAAAAATATGCTTTGCCATGGACAATTTCAGAGGCAAAATTCCTCGTGTGTGTTAACTTTTTTTTCCTTACAAATCTGTTTGTACAAACCTAAACATTATTTTTCAATAAGATATGCAAGAGAGAGAATTAAAATTTTTCACTGTAGTGAACAGCAGGAAGGTGTAATACAGTAAGCAGAGACTACAGGTTGCTTAAAGACTGAAAATTAGGTGTTAAGCATCTTTCCCTTAAGAAAAGTCTCCAGTAACCTCATATTACTTTTTCAAACATGTAGCATCCATCATAGGCTTCCAATAAATTGAGTCAACTTGTATTTGGTATAAGAGAGTGTGAGATGAAGTTACAACATGAGAAGACTCTTTTCATAGAATGTTTCAGGTTGCAAGGCACTTCTTGGAATCATTTAGTCAGACAGCTCTGTTACACCAGGATCAGCTACAGCAGGTTGATCTGAATTCTGTCAGGTTGGGGTTTGAACATCTCTAAGGATGGAGACTCTACAGTTTCTGGGCAGCTTCTTCGAGAGTTTGACTACACTCATAGTAAAAAAGTGGTTTTTGTTTTAAGGTGAAATTTAATGAATTTTAAGTTGTCCCCATTTTCTTTTCTCCTGTCACTGGGCACTACTGAGAAGATTGAGGTATTTATACTTAATGGTAAAATCCTCTGGAGCCTTCTCTTCTCCAGGCTGAATAGTCCCAGTTTTCTCAGCCTCTCCTCAAATGAAAGATGCTTCTATTCCTCAAACATCTTCATGGTCCTGCACCACACTCACTCCAGTAAGTCATTATCTTTCTTGTACTGGGAGGCCAGACTGGATACAGTACTGCAGATGCAGTGCTGAATAAGGAGAAAGGATCATCTCCCTCACCCTTTTGGTGTCGGAATGTTTTTTGATGCTTCCTGAATTCTGAATGAAACTTCCATTCACTTATTATTAATTTTGGAAGTCCTTTTGCTTTTCCCTAGGAAAAACAATGCCCAAATTGATTTTGTTTTATGTAAAAACACTCATGTTGTATTATCTGTCCTTGGGTCCTTGGAAATGTGTGTTACTGCTCTGTATTGTAAAGCAGTTCTAAAAACTGCTCAATACAAAAGCAATTATTCTTTACAAGTAATTAGTACCAAGCTTTAATATGAATCTTCTGGTTATAATTTGTTTTAAAAGACTACTCAAAGTTCATGAAAATTATATTAGTCACATTCATATGATAAAGGGCATTAACATGGTGGTTTTACTCTTGGATTTCCGAAAACAATATAAAGTAAACCCTGAACCTGCAAAGCTCCAGTGCTAAGCATCATGCCTGATGTGGCTTTTAACAGCATGCTGAGCACATGCAGAACTGAAACCTGTATTTAACAGAAGTTGCTTCACGAATAATGAAGGGAAGAAGAGACCTGGTGTTTTTCAGCCAAATCTCAAACTTCTGAGTTATAATCCAATTTAGTAAAATTTTAATTAGTGCTGGTGAGGCAGCTTTGGTGTGTGAAGTCACACAACTCAACTGTAACTGCAAAAGAACTAAGGTTATTTTGAAGATGATCACAAGTTCAGTGAGCTGCCTGCTCTGAGCTTTACACAACTGTTGATAGCATGGTCAGACTCAAACTAATTACATGTTATTAAATCCTAACTCCCTTTCAAAAGACTAAACCATCATTGCAGAATACATATTCTCAACCAATCCATTTTGCTAAATAAATAAATCATATAATCAAAGCTAAATAACATGGGAATACTCAAATGTAGCAGTTAAATTAGGAATCCTACTTACCGACAACAAAAATGATGTTTGATTTCCTCAGATCTTCTGAATAGTCTAAAATGAAAATAAGCATTCTTTAGTGGCAAGAGCTACTAATTTTAATGTCAGCTACTTACCACACCAAATTGTGTAACAGTCATGCAAGAGGATGTGATTTTACTAGATTTACTTTCCGTTATAATGGTCTCCGTTCCAAAAGGAGCTATAATCCACAAGCCTATTAATCTCTCAGTTTCATAGTTGTCATTGCAGATATGATAAAGACATTTTACCTGAAAATAGACCTTCCACATACTTCGCAGTTCTTTAAAAAAAAGGCAGAGGGAAAACGAGAGAAGCAGATTCATCTTGATATAATAACGTGATGTAATGCCTCCTCAGGCACTGCAATTTTCACTGAGTATGTTATTACATTAGGATTGCTATTGAAGGTTGTCCACCTCCCATTTGGATTTTGTACTTTCTGAAATGTAGTTCTAAATTCCTCTGAGTCCCAAATTCAGCCAAATAATAACCATCTTAGATGAAATCCAGGCAATACAAATTATAGTTTGTACTATCTCACTACCGTATGCATTACAGCTTTGCCTTTTACTGAAATTGTATCCTTTGAAAAAGCAATTCCTTCTGCTCTGAGTCCCAGTCACTTCAATGATTGTACCAGTACAGAAGGCGATCTTGCACCATGTGAGCCTCCCGAAATGTTACTGTCTTTGAGTTAATCACTTACAAGACACATTGATTTACCTCATATAATTTTGGGGTCTATTTTGAGGTGTATAGATCTCTTATTACAAAATATCACTAGCTATGAAAAGTTTTGTTTTATCCTTTCAGTCCTCTTAGACTCTTAGCCCAAGGAGACTTTCATAACTGCCAATTTCTGAAAACACTTATAAAATTCAATGCTGATTAACAGTAGTATTTTCTAATGATTTTGGATCCACTAGCCTAAAGAGTATAAAAATGTCTTTTACAAAGTTTAATTTGCATTCAAAGAGAATTCACATGATAAAAATCCTTTGAGACATAAAGTTCACAATACAAATAGCCTGAATTCACTTTAGTTTCTTAGTAACTATTTAAATAACGGAAAATCAAAGGTTTCAAAATTAAATGGCAAGTGACACTGAAAAAGAAACTCACCTCCTGTGCTCTCAAAACCAGAAAAACTTGACTGATCCTCCTCCTGTTAATTAAGCAATTGACAAATTGAAATGGATATTCTGCATAGTTTGCATTTCTTCTTATATCTGCTTATCCGTATATCTTAATATATATATCTCTAAGCTCTCAGTTTTAATCTGTGTTGAGATAAGTTTACAATGCCACAGAAATGCTGTTAATGCTGTTTCAGTTGCTAGAACGTAAGCACAGAGAACTCAAGATACGATGAGATGATTCACTATCCCATATAATGAGTGGAGTTCCTCCGGGTTTGGAATGGTGACCGGTCTTGTTTAACATCTTTGTTGGTGACATGGACAGTAGGACCAAGTGTACCCTCAGCAGGTTTGCTCATGACACCAAGCTGTGCTTGAGGTAAGGGATGCCATCCAGAGGGACCTGGACATGCCTGAGAGGTGGGGCCACATGATCCTCATGAAGTTCAGGGCCAAGTAAAAGTTACTGCTCCTGTGTCAGGGCAATCCCAGGTACAATACAGGCTGGGTGGAGAATGTATCCAGAGCAGTCCTGGGGAAAAGGGCTTGGGGTTGTTGGTGGGTGAGAAGCTCAACATGATCCATCAATGTGCGTTTGCAGCCCAGAAAGCCAACTGTGTCCTGAGCTGCATCAAAGGCAGCGTGGGCAGCAGGCTGAGGGAGCGGATTCTACCTCTCTACCCCGCCCTTGTGAGACCCCACCTGGAGCGCTGCATCCAGCTCTGGGGTCCCAGCATAAGGACAGGGACCTGCTGGAGTGAGTCCAGAGGAGTCCCCAAAGATGCTCAGAGGGCTGGAGCTCCACTCCTAGGAAGACAGGCTGAGAGAGTTGTGATTGTTCAACCTGGATAGGTCGCAGGGGAGACTTTATAGCAGCCTCCCAGGACTTGAAAGGGGCCTGCAAGAGAGCTGGAGAGGGACTATTTCCAAAGACATGGAGTGGCAGGACAAGGGGAACTGGCTTTAAACTGAAAGGCAGTAGGTTTAGATCAGATCTTGGGAAGAAATTCTTCACTGTGAGAATGGAGAGGCACTGGAACACGATTCTCAGGAAGTTACAGATCGCTCATCCTTGGAAGAGTTCAAGGCCAGATTGGATGGGGTTTTGAGCAACATGGTCTAGTGGAACATACCTCTGCCTGCTGGGGGTTTGGAGCAAAATGATCTTCAAGGGCCCTTCCAGCCCAGGCCATTCTCTACTATAATATTGATTTTGTGAGGAAATGTGGGATATTTGTGTCCAAATGCACTGATCCCACATGATGTATAAGCAACCAGTGTGAATCCTGAATTGCTTCCAAAGTAACTATGGTATGATCAGCAGTTAATAGTGAGAAAGCAATAGTGGAGAAACTTCTAGAGGTGAACTGTAATATATAGATGGGATTGCTCTTTGATCTCAACTTAAATGTGTTTACCTTGTGAATGTGACACAAGCTACAAGTTGTTATAGAGGCTGTTGAACTACAAGGTGGGACTACACCAGGGGAATGGGGGATGTGGTATATTTTTTCTCCTAGATTTAACCACTTAAAATTATTTTGTCATTTTTTGTCTATTACAATCAATGAGAAATTACAAATACTGGCCAGCAAGACTGTCAGAATGGGAATTCTTTGTTGTTCTGATAAATGATAAATGAGAACTATGCTGGACATAGTCTAGGTTATGTGGTGTCATTATACTCACACCAAGAATGCTTTAGCTTGGTCGGTAAGATATCAATAGTAGCATTGACAGTAACACAGCCTCATGTGACAGTATTACATCATCAGTGCATAACATCAGCAGGAAACATGTTATGTGAGTCATCTCAGTAGCATATGGTTACCAAGCCATAGTTTCTGACAGCACAGCTCTCAGAAATAGCCACCTTTAAATGTGTGGAGCTGCAGGAGCAGATGAAGTGAGATGAACTGCAAGGTGACTGGAATGGGTAAAGTGCTGTCCACTGTAATTTGCAGGGCTCCTGCACTACCCTTGCAGGTTTCTCCTTGTGTTCCCATCATCACTGAAACTGAAGTACCCTTCATTAGGCTGAAGTACCATTACATTGGTTGCACAGAGTATTTTCATTTTTTGATTCACAGTAATTCTCAGCCTATTACACTGCAGCAGGAGAACTGCCATCTTAAAAAAAAAAAAAGCCGACATTTTCTAATGAGAGATTAATCTCTTTCCTACATTCCAAGTGACAATATTAACCCTATGTCCTTTATAAAATAATTGACCCTGCAAAGGATGAATTGCATACAAAATGCTTCATTTCAGATTCTACTTCTTATAATGCCTTTGAAAGTTTATAGATCAAAATAATTTTAGACACAAAGTTTAGAGTAAAATACCTTTAAAAATCAGGGTCAGAATTCCAAGCTTACAATCAAATTAAAGAATTGAAAGCGGCATTACTTCTTTCAGGTTTTACTCTTGTTCTCCCCTGTATTTGCAGACTGAAACTGCCTCCAACCACGTTTTGTGCTGATCTGGGTGAGGAGCTAGATGTGCTGTCTGATTTGAGGTCCTTTGCAAAGAGTGACAGTCTGGCACCCTCTTTAATGCAGTCCCCTCACGTTTGCAGTTGACAATACCCACTTCTGATTTCATCTTTCTAGCAAGTAGGTCTCTATACTGTGAATGGCTTGACCTGTATCAGGCTGAAATTACTGTTCTGCCTTGTTACCAGAGTGCTTTGGAAAAGAACTGTGGGATTTAGCAAGTGATCACATCAGGCAAAGTCCCTCCAGTTAGATAGCAAATGGTATTTGACACTACACTGCCATCAGCAATACAGGGATTGCAGTCTCTGTATTCTCAGCATAGCTGTTTCCATGTTCTTGAAAGCAAAGTGAGGAAGATCACATCTTCTACATAATGATCCCCAAAGAAAGATGGGTAGTCTGTAATTTCAGATGCCTTTACAGTCAAGTTATATCTACAAATATTATCTGGAAACATACCCACTAGAGGAGCATAGCTGTCTGCGTAACTTCTTAACCAATATCAACAGTTCATTAAAATAATTGCTAAATAGAGAAGTTTGCTACCTGTAAAGGATCTTTTCTCTGACATTTGTCTTTAGAGTTGGAAAATGCAGGCTTTCGACTGCCATTTGACTTGTCATTTAGGTTGTAATTAGTAAACATCTGACTGGTAGTAGATACTTCATTGGTTGATGAATTTTCAGTTACTGCCTGTCATTGCTAGGTTGTGAAGTCCACAGAACCATTGGTTGGAAGATCATCTAGTTTCAACCCACCTAATTTCCATAATAAAAAACGATGACAGCAAGTCTCAGCAAATAATACAGGAATGATAATTCTTCAGAAGTTTCAATTTTGCTGCTAATGAATCAGTATCATTAAGGTGTATCAGTAAAGTAGATTTAATTTTTTTTACTTAATGAAGGGACATTTTCTTCGTTAAGACTTCGTGACAGCTATTTTGAATGTCAGTTGCCTGATGAAGTGAGAAAGCTTTTCTGTTACCCATCCAGTCCCTGTGGGTTTTAGTTGGGGTTTTGGTTTTTTGTTTTGCATGGAAAAGAAAAAAGTTCTCCCTTATCACCTCACTGTTGTTTGAATGCTTCTAGAAAGTAGTGGTGAAAAGTGCCTGATATATTTTATTCAGATTTCTAACAGTTAAAACAGGAGTTTCTCCTCCAAATTTACCGAAGATGATAAATAATCATGGATAAAGGAGAAAAGAGGCAGTGGAATAAGACTGAATTATAAATAAAGCATGACTGCTGCTTAAAATTATGCTCAATTTTCAAGCTTGAATTTGAGAATGTAAATATTCCAAGGAATGCGTCAGACACAAATTATTTAAACAAATAAAAATTACATGTTTCTTTGCTGGTTTTATGCCAGGGCAGTGCTCCCTAGGAATGGATTTTATGAGCCATACCATTAAATTTGATTTATACTTCAAATCAGTTTAGAGCCTGAGCTGCTTTCTGCAAGCTGAGTGTTAAAGTATGCCTCTAGAAAGCAGAGGTGGCTATGCTCTGACCTCCTCTGCTCCAGAGCTAATAAATAAGGTAAGACGCAGTAGGAATACTTTCACACTTAAAGGCTTTTTTTTCCCCAAAGGACAAATTTTCTTACACTTCATGCTGCTCAGCAGAGTAAAGTTATTTATGTCAAAAAGGACTAATAGTAATTAAGATGAGGGTACAGTGCTAATGTTTTTCGAGGTCATTTTTGTTTGTTTGGAATGCATACAACTGCAAAAACATTGGTGTTCATAATAGCATCTAAAAACTGCTGACAGGTGAGATCACTGTGACTCTCCATTTTTATTCTGGGTTTCTAGTAAAGACAAAACTCTGTGCCATTATCTCTTGTGAGGACAGGCTGAGGGGACTGGACATGTTCAGCCTTGAGAGGTGAAGAGTGAGAAGGGACCTAATCAATCTCTCTCAGTCTCTGAAGGGAGGTGTCAGAGCATTGACCTGGCTCTGCTCAGTGGTGCTGTGCAATGGGACAGGAGGAAACAGCAAAAAAATGATGCACGGGAAATTCCACCTGAAGAGGAGGAAGAGCTTCACTGCAGGTGCCCAAGCACTGGCACAGATTGCCCAGAGAGGTTTTGGAGTCTCCCTTGCTGGAGATACTCGAGAGCCATCAGATGCACTCCTGTGCCATGGGCTGTGGGATGACCCTCTGTGAGCAGGAAGGTTGGGCTGGATGACCCACTGTGGTCCTTCTTCCCACCTTCCCCCTTCTGTGATTATTCTTTTAAAACAAAACTTACTATCAGTTCTAAAAATAATAATTAAAAATTATACCTATACAGAGTTAGAGATTAACCCATTTTTAACACTTGCAAGCTATGATCAAATTATCTAGCTATTAAATTTTTTTGTTTGTTTGTTTTTTTTTTTTCAGATTTTGCATTCATGTTCTTCACGAACATCAAGAATATCCGTAGGTAGAGAGGAAAAAGTCACAATGTGTTTGCTATTGTTTATGGGGGGTTGGTTTTTGTTAACCTCTGTACATACTTATAATGACAAAAATACATATGATTACTAAGCATGAAAAAGAAAGCAAAATCTATTTAGTTTCATATTGATTTCCAGACACTGGAAAAAATTTCCAAGAAATTACCTCTTAAGGGCAAACTCGCCAACAAAGTAGGCAATCAGAACACCCCTCCCAGGAGAGTATCAGCAGTTTGTGTCATCAGAGCAGTGTAACACTGTTCTGGTAAACCAAACACCTCATTTGCATTTTTAATATTAATTAGATTTAAAAGGCTGAACTAGAGGAGTCAGCATGATATCTAACTTGAAGAACTGGAGCTTGATTTTGAAATACATTTGTGTTTTAAAGACATTAGAGACATTCAACAACTACATTATTTATCTGTACATAGTTACTATCTACCACTGACTTTAAAATACTTCTGTCACATATAGTATTCAGTTAGTTTTCAATTTGGTCTGTATTTATAGAAAGCTGCCAGTGCCTACAAAATCCTTTCTGGAAGTTATTACTATTTTTCCTTTAGTATTCTTTCTTTCTGTAAATCACCATCACTCCTTAAATTACTCTTCTCTATGTGGAGTATTTATGCTGTTTGGTATAAGTTCTCCCAGGGAGAATTTTTTTTTTTTTTTTTTTTTTTACATCAGACCACTGCAGTACAGAAGTGTAGCAGGAGAACACCCTTGAACTGCAAACTTGGTGCTGTTCAGCTCCTTTTTATAGACAGCTGACGACAATCCTAATGAATGGATCCCTCACATCACACACCTCAGCACTATATGTAGAACCTCTCTGCCCTGATAGCTGCCTTCTGAGACCTGAAATTCAGTGCTTTGGGATTTCTATTGTTAATATTTTGGCTTGGGGTTTTTTTAATGTATATGCATTTTGTGGGGTTTGGGGCTTTTTAACTTCAGATAAAAAGAGGTTTTTCTGCAGGCCTGTCTTGACTCAGTTTTCAAAAAGAAAAAGATCTAGGCATGGAGAAGGACAAGGAGAGGGTGTTGCAAAAACCCCCAAACCCAGTGTACAACCTCAGATCATCCTGATTTGCTGCTATTCAGATAAAAAATTGACAGTTGTAGTCAAATTTTGCCTCTCAAAAACCTTCTCTGCTTAACATTTGAGAAGCATATTCAAGGTTTACTATAACGTCTATTTATGTATTATTAGGTAATTTTATGACTTTCAGCTTCTGCAGTATTTATAAAGGACTTCTGTGTTAAGAAGGAATTGAACTATCTGAAGAAAGAGTCCACTGATTTGAAATGCACTGCTGTGAAGGAGTTCTAAAACTAGGCCACTTTTCACTCTTTATGACTGGTATTTAAGCCCAAAATGACTAACATTGACTGCACAATCCTGGGATACATAAGGAATAAAAAAAACCAAATAGGAAACATTTGGCTTTCTGAAAATACATGGGAGATTTTTTCTATTTTCCAGTGTACTCAGAGAAGCCACTCTTCTGCTCCTATACAATACAAATAAGTGATTTTAAGAGTAGTTACATATCCCATAGAGTAAAACTGCATCTTTGCAATCACTGCAGTTTTATATGTGTATGTAAAAATACATAAGATGTACTTTGACAGTGATTAAGAAATATAAAAGAAATAAAAAGACACTTCCTTCTGCAGTGCTTTAAAATATAGGAATTGTTACTATAAATGTTTTCAAGAAAGGGTTTTGGTAACTGTCTTTAGGGATGCTGGGCTTCGTGAACAGAACTAATCCACAGCCCTGAGTAAGGCTTCTAAATCTAGGAGGCAGAGAGGGTTTAAAATATACCTTTACATTTCTTTATCAACTTTTGATAGAATATGAAAAGTTCTGCTGTGGATCCTATTTGCATCAACTGTGTGGGATGCCTAATATTCCCCAAGAATTATGCAAGTTCTCTGGACTGTAAAGGTAGAACTCATAAATTTAGCTGTGAAGTTACATTTTGTTCATGAAGGCATAAGGCCTCAGTTTGCCACTGGAGGGGCAAGCTGGTGTGAGGAAAGGTACAACATCCTACTGTTACTGCCTACATAAATGATGGTGAGATACTGTGAACTGTAGTGCTTTTACTACAGACACTTCCACAAGCCACAGAGAAGGACTTCATAACTTACTGCAAAACTATTCAGTGAGGTATAAATGCAACACCTCTTGAAGAACAATGTTTAAATCTCCAGTAACTCACTTGAGCTCACCATCATTGTAACTGAGTCCTTATGCCCTGTACTGTCCACCAGAGCTGCAGGCAGCAACTTTTGGTTCAAAATTAGGGAAGAATTGGGATGCAAAGACTTCAACTAACCTTGGCAGTTCAGTCTCCCCTAATATATGTACCACCAGAAAGTAAGTTCAATAACATCTGGGAAAGAAGAAGCAAACAACTGTTTCTGGCATTTCACAGAAAAAAATGCAGATTGACTCTGGCACTATTTTTTGCCCATTTTGCCATGGTTTGCATGGGGGAGAATAGAGCAGGAGACTTTCTCACACATACCTTTATTACAGTGTACAGTGGTGATTTTGAAAGAGAAAAAATTTCTTCGCACTTACAAAATTATTTAGAAGCACCAAACTACACATGGTTTGAGCTTATTGAGGAAACATTTTGTAAGGCAAACTGTAGTACTTTGTTTCTAGAACTCTTTTTTTTTTTTTTTTAAGCATTTAATAGGATAGTTTCCATGGCAACTTAAATTGAACAGATTGTTCACTGACTTCAGTACATTTCTGTTAAATATCTTTTCTCTGTAGTTTGGCCTGCCTTTCCAGCTCTTCCATGTCTTTGGATGCTTATTCATTATCCCTTTTTGCAGATATCCTTAAACTAGATTGGACTCCACCTTTAACAAAAACAAGTGTTGAGAGAACAGAGTTTCACAACCAATCTCCGAGTTTCCTCTCATTTTCTTTTCTGTCCCATATTCCTGTTTTAATCAGTTTCCCTGTAATATCAGGATCTGTAATTCAAATTGATATCATTGACCATCAGCAAAAGAGTAATGGACACTGTAGAAATGTTCAGATTTTAAAGCCCAAATGGCTTCCAGATGCTTTTTGTCATTTTACTAAGATCTGTAATGTTTAATGCACACAGCATATATGAATAAAACTGCTGTTACACCAGAAGTTCCTTATGTTCTCAAGTAAAAGAAAGCACATGATTAATAGATGACATTCTAACCTGACTCCTTGAAGAATTTAATTAATGTTTATATAATTTTGAAGGGTCTGAATGATAATTTCTCCTGCTAATGGAGGTGTGCTGTTTGCTCTCTGTAGTATTGTAATGCTAACCCCAGAGTACTGTGTCTGAAGGATTAAAGAAATAACTTGGACTGAATCTTCAGAGTAGAGAAAAGGGAGTCAAAATACAGTGGCAACTGATAGGAAACACAGTAAATGGAGAAAAATGGTCTTTAGTTTAATCCACAGAGCTTTGGTTAAATGAGGCTTTCAATTTGCTGTTGCCCATCAGTTTTATTAATATTTGTAGTCTGCCTCTGCACTGAAAAGACTCTCAGGAACTTTTCATTATGTCTCTTGCATATTTAAGTTTCAAGCTATGCTAATCAGTCAGGCCGGAAATATTGTTATAGTCTTGGTAGCAGTGGAGTCTGTTTTGCATCAGTTCACTGAAAGCTTTTCTCCTGCTCCCCTAAAGCCTGGACTCCTGTGTGCTTTGCAGAGGAAACTACACCAAGCTGAAAAGAGAATTGTTACTACATGGCAAAAACTTCTAATCAAGAGCTTGTTTCTTCTTGTCAGAATGAGAGTTAGTCTCTATCAGGGCTTTTTTCCTCCACTTGATTTCGGTTTTGCTTGTGAATTTTTCAAGTAAGCTGTCACATTTCTAATTATAAAACATTCCAAACTTTGCAGCAAAGAATTGGGTTATTAATTTTTTTTTTAAATTCAGTTGATTGCTTGTCATTGCTGAACAGAAAACTTTTTTTTTTTTTTTTAAATATCTACCTTTCCTAGGTCTTTGATATATTTGGGGGGCAAAAAAAAAAAAGGCAGTCTCTTCTTTGCATGTACTATTGCATTTATCTAATTGCATCAGTAAATGCAGTATGACACTGCAAGGACGTGGAAATGTCTCAATTATGACCTGGTAACTCCCTTGGAGCCACAAAAATTTGTTTTCATGTTCTGTAGATGTGAGGGTGGTGAGGCACTGGAACAGGTTGTCCAAAGAAATTTGGATTCCTCAGCTCTGGAAGTGTTCAAAGCCAGGTTGAATCAGTCTCTGAGCAACCTGGTCTAGTGGAAGGTGTTTCTGCCCACGGCAGGGAAGTTGGAACCAGATGATCTTTAAAGTCCCTTCCAACCCAAACCAATCTATAAAATCTGTGACCTGTTCTAAATATTAGAAAATGCTAAATATGCTTTTGAGTTTTTCTACTTGAAGTTGACCTGATTTTCACATTTCCCAAATTCTAAAGTTCTGTAAGCACTTGTACAGAAGTGTATTCATTGTACAGTCACCTGACAGTGTGTTTTAACTTTTTCTTTAGTTACTCTAAATATCCCTCAGGCTAGATAAGGTTGTCTTGAAAGGCTTGTTTTCATGAGAAAATAATTGGATGCTCTTTTGTTCTGTAACTCTTTGATAGGATTCACTGATGCCAATTCTTCAGTACTCCTTTTTAGCCTGAGTGCCCTTGAAATAAGCCAAATGGTAGGTTTCTAATTAAAAATACAATTTTTAAAAACTTTCTGATCTCCAGAAACAAGGGGCATAATATTTACAGTCTCTCTGGCAAAGTTGAGAAATTGGCAAGTATAAATGAACACAGTGAGCATTAAAAACCTTTACCTCACTTGAGACCATTCCAGCAGTAAAGAACAATCCTTATTAAACCAGACACTAGTCATGACAGCAAGTTCTAAAAATTGAGAATACTCTTTAAAGCTGTGACATTCAAAAATGACTGGCCCAAAATACATTCCTGAAGTCTTAATGTGGGTGAAAATATCTGAAACTAATCAATTACTTTGCTTTTATGTTTTCCAGTCAAGTCATGTGTAGTGTAATCATTTTTCCAGGAAAGGCTATAGAGATTGCTAAGACATGAAACCTTGGCTCATTGTTCCAAAAGGCTTTCTCAATGAGAGGCACTATCTGCTTTATTTATTTCTTTCTATTTTTTGGAAGAATGTGTTTTTAGGTAATTCTAAAAACCTCTATTATTCTTTCTGTAATACAGGATCTTACCGATCTGAGACAAAACCAGAAAAATAGTTACTAATGATTTGGAGAAAAGATTGACATTTTTCTTTTTTTTTTTTTTTTTTTTTTAAGGGTATTTTCCTCCTGCCTTTCAGTTCTGTAGGAACTTAGTGATTACAAGTGTTCTAATTCTTGTAGTATTCATGCATAGCCAGTAGAAAACAATGAACTTGCTTTTAATTTAGTTACATGAATTTAATTGTACGATCATTTATAAAATGTACAATTCAAAGCTTAAGCTTTTTCTGAGTTGTTTATAATTCAATTTCCCATTCATACTCTTCCAGAAAAGCCAGATCTTAATTTGCACTCCTGTTGCTTTGCACTGCTTCAACAAGAGGTGTCAGGTGTTTCTCGAAGCACTTGGCTGTATTTTGGGGCACTCCCACGTGAGCGAGTGACTACATCAGTAGCTGGAACCTCACCATTTGTTCTTCTTGCTCCTGCCTACCAGTAAGAGACATTATTCTGGAAGGAGTAATGTACATCTGAAGAACTCACATACTTTTTTGGCTTAGTTTACACTGGAGATTTTCCTGGCTTATTCCAAGAATGAGAAAATGCAAAGTATCTGTGTAAGTCCATTTCAGCTGCACCAAGACACCCATTGCCAGCTGTGGCTTTGTCTTCTGTGTGACCCCCCAGCTCCCCTTGTTCAGTGACTACCAAGATGTTCCCCTAAAATTCAGCCATTTTTAGCAGCTCAGCTGTGTAAGGTTGCTTGGAAACCAGCCTTCTTATCCCCCACATTCTCCTGACAGATTTCCTATGCAATAACATCACTGCATGACACATTTGTATCCAGACACGCATTCTTTTTCCACTTGAGATTCTCTGAGTAAAGGTTATTGATGCTTCACACAATTCGTAAACAGCATGTGGTAAATCACTGGAGTATTAAATCACTGCCACAGTCAAAGTGAGCTCAAGTTTTGAATGTGAGCAGTTCCTCACTGCTGAATTCAGTTATTGATCTTTCTTTCCTGAGAGTAATTTCTCATTTTGTTTTTCAGCCTAGGCAGCTAGGTGGTATTATGACTTAATGGTAATCTCCACTCCCTTTTTTGCTTCTCTATAAAATATTTGTTTTCATAATTTCAAATTGGTTGCAGTTGCTCTCTCCTTTATATTTTCTTTATATTTGTAAAAGGCATCTCATATAAACTGTGCATAAATTTATTAATAATATAAATATTTAATTATTTTAAAATGTTGCAAAAAAAATATTAAGATAGCAACTTGCAGTTGAAGTGAGTCAGTGTCAGCCACTTCATATTTATACAGCTGTCCTTGACTGACAGGACTTTAGCACTGTTTTAGCTTCATTTCTCCCTCTTTGTTTGATAACAGTATTGCATTCTTGCCAGAATGGCAATGCATTGGTTTAGCAAAATAATGAGAAAAGATAAGTGCTACAAAGACAATAGGGTCCCATCATAGTCTTTTTTTTTAATCTCATGTGAGAACCACTTGCATTCAAAACTGCAGTCAGTGCTTTTATGGACTGTGTAAAGTATCATCAATAAATGATATAGTTTGAAATTATTACAATATCAGTGTAATTTTCATGTTTCTGTTAATTTTATTTTGTAACTATAAAACTTGTGCTTATTATGTAAACACTATGAACCAAGAGTATAATTTTAGTGTACATACTCTTCCAAAAGAACTTATTTTAAATGTCATTAAAATGCAAAATTTAACCTCAAAATAGCCAAACATAATATAAATATAGATTCCGCTTTGTAGGCCTAAACCCTTCAATAACAAAAGTACAGAAAAGACAAAGATAATGGGAAATTTAAGGGTTTCCTGGGCAAAGAATGTTTTAAGAAGGGTTTATGAAAGCATGGGATTTACAAGGGGAAAGTGGAGACAGAGGCAAGCTGCCTCCTTGAAAAACAGCCAAACTGAAATAACTGAGCCAAAAAGAACAGTAAAGGATCTGTAAATTAAAAGAGATGAATAGAGCTAGAACATGTAACATGTTGCAGGTGAGGATAAAATGTTGCATTGAATACTGTGAAAGAAAACAATGAGTGATCCAATGATAAAGAAAATTCAGTTTTGTTGGCCCTCATTTTGTCACTAGCTTTAAAATGTCACAAGAAAAGATATCTTTTGCAAGTAATGAGAAAAGAGGTGAGAACATTTGCAACTGCATTTAGTTGAATGACAACAGAAACACAAATTAACATCCTTTGCCAAGCCACTCATAAATCTAGAGAAATGTTTGCAGTATTCATGAAGAAAATACAAGCAGAGTCATGCAAAAGTGGAAGACAGGAAGCAAAACATACAAAAACACCACCCTTAAGTATGGTGGTGTGATAGGCAGATGGCTTTAAATTTTCTTTTTTTTTAATTCTAAGTCATTCTTTTAATGCTTATCCACAGCACAGTAACAAGCAGATAACACTTATCCCTAGTGCAGCATCCAAGGAACCTCCCATGTTTTACTGCCTCTTGTCCAGTCACGGGCACCACTAAAAATCTCCTGGATCCATTTTCTCTGCATCCTCCCTTCAGAGTTCTTACACTTTGGTGAGGTGCCCCTGAGCCTTCTCTTTTCCAGGCTGAACACTCAGGTCTCTCAGCCTTACCTTGTAAGAGAGATGATCCAGTCCCTTAGTTATCTTGGTGGTCCTTTGCTGGACTTTCTAAAGTATCTTCATATGATATATTACTATATCCAGAACTGAACACTATTCCAAATGTGACCCTGCTATTGTGGATGTAAAAATTATAGGGGAAAGATATATACAACCTTTTTTTTCCCTCTCTCTGGCATTCTTCCTACATACAAGGAAAACTCTTACCAAAATTTGGTTTTTAGAGGTGGATTGAACAAGATCAGTAGAATGGTTGGTTTCAACATAATGTAAGGATGTTTTCTTTTTTTATTCTCAAAAACATTTTTCCATAGGAAGAATGTTTGATTTGTTGGTTGTAGTTATATTTCACACTTTTTATAATTTCATGCTGCTCTTTTGAAAAGTGTTTTACTTACTCTTAAATATATAGCAGACTTAAAGTGCATTTTAGCAATTTTATTTGTCACATTTGCCAACATTTTTAAATCTATGGAGGAAACTCAGCAATGCACAGTAATGGAAGAAACAGGCTCTTAATACTGCAATAATATCCATTCTTTGTTCCTAACTAGAAAAAGACTTCTGTGTATCATGAATTTATTTATGTTGCACTTAAGAATCCCTTTCCTTATCTATCCTTAAGTTCCATCACCTTGTTCAGGCAAATTTTATAGCACAGTACGTACATAAACTAGAAAACTGTCTAGAGAAAAGCCATGTATAAAGAAAATTACCTGGTCTTCAAATTCAAATTCTGTATAAACAGTATCTCCAGAATCCATAATCAGACTGCAATCAAGTTCATTTGGCCCTAAAATAGGAAAGAAAATAATTCAGAAATGGATTGAAAATTTTCACTTTATGTGGTGGAACACTATAATATTTCCAATTGTCTGTATCTGTGCAAAAACTCTGATCCAAGGAACCATTCAGGTTTGCTAGAGTACCCAGCTGAATGGTATTTCATTTGCAAAGCATCCATAAAAGCTACTACAAATCTTAATAAGGAAGGGCTATGCTAAATGATGAATTGTTTTAGCTAGATTGCATATTTATTGGGCAGGATGTTCTGTGTGCCATGACTTGCAATTGTAAAATTGCCACACTCAAGGGAGAATAGAAACCAGTTTAAGAAAGAGAAAGGAAATACTAATTTCTGATTAGCAGATAAGGATCCATAAGTGATGTTGATAATGGACCAAAGCAGCATGCTTCCAGCAGCAATAGTCTCCATTTCTATCCCGTTCTGCCCCTTCCCAATGAGACCATGTGGCTGTGCCCCTTCTCCTTGTCATCTTCCTGTGGCAGTCCCTTGCACTTGGGATGGCCAAGTTCACTTGTTGAGAAGCCTTGACCTGGCTGAGCTTTACAGTATAGCTTCAGGTGAACTGCTGAAGGTACAGGACAACAGAAGCTGTGCTTGATATTTCAAGAAGTCATTTGGGGGGGAGTCATTGCTAAACCACAATGGGAGGATAAACCACCAGTAATGTTTCTATATAAACATAGGAAGGCTATAACACAACCATCATATTCTGGCACTGTCACGCCAATCAGATTATCTTAATCCTGGGCAATAAAGAAGGATATAGTCTCCTGGGTCCTCCAGATGGTGCAGCCCTAAACCAAATTCTGCAGACATTCTAAACACATTAAAATGTCAATAGGCATGAGACTATAGAAGTAATTTTCACAGCATTAGTAAAATGAGAATAATAAAAATAGTGTAATGATAGACAGAAACATAAAAATAACCAGCTGGCAGCTGCAGATGAATCCAACCACCCACTTCCTGTAGGGAGCAACAGGTAACACCAGGGGAAGTATAAGCTGTATTTTGTTTTGTGACCTCATGTCCCCAGTCAAACAAGATCATTAATGAAGAAGGCAATCCCCTCCTTCCTGAGTCACAGCTGTCTCTACATCCTGTGATGTTCCTGCAACCTCTGGCACTGAAGGTACATAGTTTTAAGCCTATTGCTGACCTGGAGTTCTTGTCTCACCATTAGAGTTGTTTGTATGGGTGGCTTGCTTTAACAGGCACTGTCAATAACAGATTTTGCAGTTCAATTTGTGCCAGATGCATTTATATACTATTGGGGTTTATTTGCTTTTAAAGTTTACATAGTAATAATGTATGTAGGTGGTGAAGTAAATATCCCTGACAGAGAGAACAGAGGGAGAGGAACTGGATGTCATGATGACCAAACTGTAACTGCTTGGAACCGATGATGATTCCAGGGCGTCTTAGTTTGCAATCCTTATCACAAATACTGCCAAATTAATCTTCAATTTAACTTTCTGGACTACATAAGATATACCAGGGAAAGACCTGCATCTACCATCTGATGTTGCTTTTGCTTTGGTTCCCTTGCTCCCCTGCCCTCACCCCTAATGTATAGTTTATCAGATTGCTATAGAAAAATTACAGAAAGGAATTATATTCCTAGTGCCACAGTGTCACATGTACAAATGCAGCATGTTCTCTGGCACGTACACTTTATGGTCTTTAGAGAATACCTGTTTCTAGAAGCTATATGCAAGGAAATAGATTTCCAGTTGCTGAGAGAATCTTAATTTTTGATTTATTTTACTCAGCTGACATCTCACTCTTAACACCGTGTCATTGTTAATAATATAATTTAACTAAGCCTCAGCTGTCACTGGCACTGGCCTACTCTGACACATCAATCACTTCTAAAGGCACTTGTTGGCACTTTATTAAAGGCACTTGATTAACTGTCACTTAACTACCAAGAGCAGTACATATTCTTAGCTAGAAACATTAGTATGAAATATGATGCTGCAAACTTATATGTAAAGGTCAGGCTGAAAATGAATACTCATGCATAATGTATCTTAAGTGATAAAAGCCATAATGGTTATACAATTTTAATATGGTCAAGCATCTTAAAGCCTTTTTTCCTTGAACTAGAACACTGGTATCCTTGGAAAAACATAGCTTCTTCCTAGGGTATATTCAAGAAAAAATTGAAAATCACTCTTTTCCTTTCATGGTTTAATGAAAACTAACAAACCCTATAACCATCTATCACTGAACAGTGCTCAGACTTCTCTACCCTTCTCAAATTGCCTAAAGACAAACCCATCAGAAATGAATTGAAGCAAATGGCTATTCCCAGGACAAGATAAAGTAATTAAGGGACATATAAGAGCACTTGTGATATCCCTGGTGCAGCATCATTAGTTTCCTATGCTCCAGCTCCGTTTCTTGTTGAAGGGAGCATATGTTGCTAAGGGTGGACTAAATCTTCCTAAAACAGGTCTTCCAGGGGAGAGCAAGGAACTCATTAACTATTGGCTGGACATGTGGCAGCAGAGGCACACCTGGGAGCCCCTGGGCAAGGTACTGGCAGTCGGGAATCCTGCTGAGGCAGATCTCCAGACAAAGCTAAAGCCAAAAGGAGAGCCTTTAGAAAGTGGATGATTCAAAACTCAGTTTAGGTTTTCTAAACCCAAGTTTAAATTAGCAACATTTTACATCAAACCTGTGGCAGTGTTTGTTTATCTGTTGAAGGTGAAATGCAGAATGTTGGCTTGAGGAAAAAAGAAGGACTGGTTAAAGTGTTTGGAAGCAAACATGCCCTGCTACTTTCAGTGAGACTGCAGACTGCACATCTCCTGTCTGACAACAGAACAGTCAGTCATAAATAAGTTTCATTGCCTTTTCTGAGCAAGTTTTTTTTTTTTTTTTTTTAAGTTAGTACCATGATACCAAGCCATAAAAACAATTAATACTTGTCTACTATTAGGAGGAAAGGCTTACAGTCTGGTTCATCTTAGTTCTTTCAAAGAGGTGTCTCATTCTGCCAAATGATCTGATCT
This sequence comes from Lanius collurio, assembly GCA_020086605.1. Lineage (NCBI taxonomy): Eukaryota > Metazoa > Chordata > Aves > Passeriformes > Laniidae > Lanius > Lanius collurio. The sequence continues at coordinate 14,664,429 of JACBWW010000016.1, forward strand.
CTTGGCTCAAATAAACTCTTGTTTAACTTGGAGCTTTCCTGTGCTTGTATGAACCTATAGGAAGTGATCCAAGTAACTTTATCAATTGCAAAGGGGGAAACTCAATTTCTAAAATATCAATTAAGAAAGCCCATGAAAGTTCTATTGCCATGGAGAAATAATTTGCAAGCACCTGATCTGCAAAGGTACCCTTAGGGCTCAAAATCTGCTTCCTTAACTGCATGAATAAAGTTAAGGCAAGGAGGACCTGGTCATGTGCCGTGTTTTTCTTAGAGAAAAAAATAGAGGGTTTTATTAGGTACAGTACTGCACAATTAAAAAATAAAGCAGTTGAAAGTTTTTATTAAATCCCTCTTAACTGAATAATCAGGTCTCCAGGGAGGAACAGGCTGAAATAATAAAAAGCAGAGAGCTAGAATGCATTCCCTTTTTTTGCCATGTTTTTTATCTTGACACTTAGCACATCTTTCATAAAGATTTGTCTTGTGAGGAATCCAGGAGGATGCAATGGCACGGCACCATTGTGGTGGGACGAGGTGAATTGAAGGTGGTGGCTGCAGTTGTACAAGGATGTGCTGACATCGGTGCTACCCCTGCCAGGTGGGACAGTCAGGGACAGTGATGCCCCTGCACCAGAGGGGTGCACAGTTGTGCTCAGTCACCTTCCCCATGAGGCTGTATTTTACATTTTATGCTGTATTTTACGTATTGTTTGTTGCTCCTAAGCTGAATTGCGTGAGATTGATCAAGGAGAGCTGAGAGAGTGTGATTGTTACAGGCGAGTGTAATTCCTACAACAGAAATGCACCCCAAGGCCCAGGGGATCATGGCTGTAAATGTCTCTGGTCCTGTAAAACATTTCAGTGTTTTAGGCTGGGGTTCATGACACTTTCTCTGAAAATGTGTTCATCCTTAAGTTGTCAGGAATGCAAATGTCAAGCATTGCTTTTTTGTGGTTCATTAAATTCATTTATACAGTGAACATAAACTGTACTGATCTTTCTAAATTTATCTGCAGTTGACTTCACTTCCCATCACAAGGTAGCCATGACCCATCATGCAAATTAATTAAGTCTGCTCCTTGGACAATTTGCATTTTGGCAAATCAGCTAATGAATTTCCAATCTTTACTTAAAGATTTTATATACTTTACTTATTTTGAATCCTGCTAGCAATTCTATTCAATATGGTTCATTGGCTCAAATATGCTCATACTCATATTTTAACAATGATAGTATTCACACACTTCAACACTGACTGTCATAAAAGTAATCTAAGCCTATCCTGTGAAACATACTGCTTCCCTTACTAACATGTTTAAACTCAATAAAATAGTCTTTTTATCTTATGGAACATGCTCTGAAGCACCATCTAATAACTCAATTAATACCTGTTGCATATAAGTACTTGGGCAAGACAGATGCTTAGAAGATAAATTTCAAATGGAATATTGTAGAAATAATTTGTTGAAGCACTGATTAGCATTAGAATGATTACATTTTAATTTTCCTCTCAGTAAGATGCTTCCCATACAAATTTCATTGCAACCTTACGCTGTTGAGTTTCATGACAGGTTGTTGCTCTTGGCAACGGTCCTAATATGTTGTAGAAGGCAACAATGAGAAAATTTTATTTTCATCTATAAGCATTTCAGTTGTTTTCTTTCAGCACATATTGTTAGAAAGTTGATTACAACTGGATTTTACAGGTATAACATGAATTAGATTGATCTGGACGCATGAAAATATTAGAAATACTATGTTTATGTTAGCTAAAATGAACTAGAGTATATTGCAATACCACTAAGAAGATTAGAAGACAAAAAGTGAGATCAAGACAGGCTGAAATAGCAACCTCTAGAAATTAAACACCTGATCTCATAGACATCCTACTTCAAATCTCCTTACTATTATCAGTGCTCAGATTAGGCACTAATTAGGTGATTGTGGCATGGCATCTGCTCATGGCTATCCAATTATTTTGGTGAGGGATTTATTAAATAGATCAGATTTTTGAGGAACTGACTGGAACTCATCCAGAATCACAACCAATTTGTGCAAATTGTTTAACTCTCGTCAAGCTGTTAGTCAGAGCCTGCACCTTTATGACACTTCTTTCCTCTTCTTCCTGTCCAGCACTTAAATCAATTAGGGAATCCAGACGCAATTATGAACACAATGCTGTACAGTGGGAATGCCATTTTAGATTTGGGATCAACCTCTTGCCTCTATGAATAAGGCTAAATAGAAATGTGTGCCACTTCACATAAAAAGAGAGTCATTATTCTTGTGTGCATTTTATCAAAAGAGTGACCACCAGAAACCTGTGGGGTTTTTAGCTGATGCACTTTTCATAATTTTCAACCTCCTCCCCAACCCCCCTTGCATTCACTCCCCTCCCCCTCCCCACCTTGGTACTTCATCTTTGTCTCATTTAGAACAGTATCAAAAATTTCTTTTTGCATGCTGGTTCAGAAGACATTTATGACATCATCTGCCTATGTAACTCTCATAGTTTATTTGGAAACCATTACAAAAGGAAGAAGTTGTGAAGGTACCAAGGAACATTTTTCTGCTGCCCTCAAGCAAAATATTTCTGACAGCTGTTAAGGATTTTCAGTGCTTTGATTTTTAGCTTCAATTTTTTTGCAGTCCTTTGTCTCTCGGAGGCTTTTCTTTGAAGACATTCGAGTCTCAGTAAAGACAAATAATAAACAGACAAATAAATAAAATCCCCAAACACATGACTTATATTCACACACTATTTTAGAATTAATACCAATTATTAGGGAGGAAATATGATCATTAATCTCACAGGATTGGTTTTCTGGAGACCACCAAGATATCATTGCAACTGAAAAAGCTGACAACTGTAATTGAAAACTTATATGACTTTTGTATTAATACTATAGCTTATTTGGCTTCCATAGTATTTTAAGATTAACTTGTAGATAAACAAGTTGTTGGATGGGCTGTATGAAGTTTCCAAATATAAAGAGATTTTTTTGTCCTTGATTGTGCAAATATTTGAGGTTGGTCAAGATTCTGCTAACAGTGCCTACATCCAATCTTGAAGAATATGAAAAAGGCATCCCACCAATGTCAAGTGCAGTATAATACATATGGTTCTTGAACTCTTACATTAACTCACCTGCTGCAGTCTCTTTGTTTGCAAATAGTTTATTGTCAACTGCTGAACTTATGTCAGAGAACACTTCTTCTTCATCTCTGTCTGCATCAAACTAAAAAAAAAAGAAAAAAGCAAAAGTTGGCAATCAGATGGTGCTTACTACTTGGCTTAACATCAACATGGACTGTGACTTCTCACCCCAAGCCTTCCTGATAGGAACCTTTTTATTTTAATGTGTGCTGTCCACTGCTTTAGGTATGAATCATTTAAATTTTGACTTTAATTTTGTAAATTATTTTGCCTATTTTTAAAATTGACATGTTCTCAGAGAATGAAGTTTCAAAGCAGAAGGTAAAACTGGTAATGCACATTACTTCTTCAGTCATTGGATGGTTGAAAAAAATGTCAGCAGAGATACCAGAAATGGGATTACTTTACTGTGGCTTCTTTTTGGTGATTAGCATAATTAACTTTTTAAATTTGCAAGTGAAAAACTTTCAGCAACTTCTGAATTGTCTGAAATAAATTTTTGTGACATGTACAACTTCTTCAAGTAGTTGAGCAAAACTCTTAGGAAACAATAAGTAATTCTGAAAATCCCCTACTTAAAGAAAAGAAAGCTTTCCTCTCTCTCATTATCAGAAAGTGTAATGACTTAGTGATTAATTAAATCAGGAAAGAAAAGCTGCTTTAAAATAGCAAATAATTAATTTCTTATGATTTTAACCTTCTTTTTAATTTATTCTATCTTTTGCCTGAATTCTGATACTGACTCTCCCAAGTTTTTTCCAGGCTCTGTCTGACAGGTTTCTTTACATGGCCAGGTGACTATGGCAGGGGGGAAGTCCTTCTACAGTAACATGCTTGACAGTGGGTTTGTAATTTTCCTTATTGTATTTATCAAGATTTATTTATTTAGATCATCACTTATTCAGATAGATGAGCCTACTATAAATATCAACATGGGGTTTTCTGACTGGTTCTTGAAATGGAGTTTGAGGGTCTGAGCCTGAGGACCACTCAGAAGTTCATCCTGCAGCAGTCACCATCTGTGTGGGCAGACAAGAAATTCTTTTGCCATTTAGTGTTTGTCATAACTCAAAGCATTTTTTAAAAATTTCTAAAGCAGAAATTTGTTTCTGTTTACCTATTAGAGGAATTACTTAACTTCCATCAAAACCAAGGCTTGTGGAAGAACAGGTCTTAAATAAAGCTGTTGGGCTACTCTTGGGCAATTTATTATCGATTCACAAAGAGGAGCTTTGGAATGTCCTTATTGAAAGGAAAAGAGTCCTCCTAACATAGACATGTATCATCTTTGTGGGTATGTGTGTGCATACACCCCCAGTAAATGGTAACCAGGTTGTGTCTGATCATTATTGTGTAGGTCATACCACACTTGGTGAGATGACAGACTTACTTTCTCATTAGTAGCATTACTCTGAATAATCCAGTTCACCATGAAAAAAACACATGATCAATCTCAAAATGTTCTGAAGGTTCCAGGAATTTGAAATACCATCTTTCCTATTCAAAGAACACCAGCTGTGCTTCAGCATTCTGAAAAGTCTGGCTTTGTTATCAAAGCTTATATTGCCACCCCAAAAAAGCCAATTATTTGAAGCTTGCACTTAGATTCAGTTTTCCCCTCACAAAATGAGAATTGTAATACCCTGAGCCACTGGAAGGCAAAGTAGCTTCCATGGAGAAATTATTTTTGAAAGAAACTAAGTAACCTTGTGAGTTCTGGACTTCACTGAATTGTTAAATATTTTAAAATTAAATCCTTTGATAATTATTGGAAGCTTGAATGAAAGATAAACAGTACTCAAACAACCCTACCCACACAGAACAAACAGCAGTAAAACTTGTATTTTTAGCAGAACCTGTCTAAATCCATAGATTGCTTTCCTTACTGAAAACAAATCCTTCCTTGCTTCAATACATAGCTCTTTGCAACAAAGTCATGGAGGGGTATCTTTATGCATGTCTCAGTTTAATTATAGTCAAGGCCTATGTTTTATGGAAGAGTAATTTTGTTAAATATTAACTGTATTGTTGACTGCATTGATATAGTCTTTAACAGTGATGCAGGAAGAAGCAAAGTGTTTCTTCCCTGTGTGGCCAAAGGGATTTGAGGTCTGACCTTACTCTATGGCATTTCCCTCCATGAGGCACTGATGGTGTTTTTGTTCTATGCTGTCTCTGTTTTGTTGGGGCAGGAAAAGATTAGGGAAGACCTCAGTGGACAAGAGCATCACATTTCTTTAAGAAGCCAGTCAAAATCTCTGAAAGGTTTCACAAATCTTCCTAGAGCAAATTTTGGGGCTATGCTTGGTTTTATTATCTTTTTCAGTAAGTGATGACTGGCTTAATGATGAATTTTCTGGAAAGTTTATCTCATTTTCACATGAGCATTGTTGAATTGCAGGATTTGTCACTGGCCCATTGTTACATAAAAATGATGAAAAATATTTTATTGATCTTCTGCATTGTAAATAATTGCCCTAGGGAATGCAGGTGGTTATTGCTGCTCGCAGAGAGAAAATCATTAGTGTTTCTAAATAAGCACCCAGTAAATCCCAGCCAACAGAAGGAGCTTCACAGAAAAATTATCTGAGTTATTGAAAATTGCAAATCTTACTGGTCCATGATGATAAATGAAGGTTTGGTAATACCATGTGTTGAGTTAAAGAAAAAGGTGCAGAGATTTTTTCCTCACATCTGTCAGGGGACAAACATCAAGGAAACTGCAGTTAACTAGAATTGTGGGTGAGGGTGTCATTCTGCCACACACTGTCTCCCACAGCCTGAATCACCTCCAATGAAACTGCTGTTTTTTGCAGGTGGTTTATCTAAAACATTCCCAAAATAGGGGGAGATCACACTAGCCTTTCAAACTTGAGTACAGGAAAGCTAGAAGGAAATCTGAGTGCAGCAGACTTGCAGGGAATTCTTATTTGTGCAGCTTGAAATAAAGTTAGAAATGAAGAAAGCATAAAAAAACCCCAAACAAATTTGTAGTTAAATACAGTAGATGAAAATGTCCTCTACATTTTAGGACATGACAGGTGTCAGTGAAAAGAAAATAAGCCGTGTCCAAATTAAACATAACACTGTGGTGTTTGGCACAGGGGTGAAAGCTCCTGGATGGTCAATGCAGTGCCAGTATCCACAGCTGATAAACTGGAGGGACTTCCAGACAGGCTATGAGAATGATCTGTTTCCTGTACCTTTCCATGGGAAAGAGAAATTTTAGAAGTTATTATGTCCAGAAGACAAAACTGCGAGTTGCAAGGATGCAGAAGCTCTTGCATGTGAGACAAATTCAGAATGGAAGCAAACAGCAAAATTTATTCTGACATCACTGTTTTTAATGCTTAATTTATCACAATTTGCAGTGGTTTGAAATTTTTTTAATTGAAATTTCTTTAATTTGAAAATTAAAATATTATTCCTAAAAAGAAAAATATTTTAAAAATTAAAACAGGAATTAATTCAGGGATGTCTGCAGTATTGCTCTACATAGCCAGACTGTCACTTTCAGCTTTGTAATCCATTAACCAGATGCATGGAAGTGAAACACAAATATTGTTTAGGAAACAGACAAATTGCCCATATATCATCACCTGCAGTGAGGAACAATTTCTTCTTAAATAAAAAAAAAGAGGTTTATCCACAGAAAAGAGAACATGGTTCCTTATATCATGGTTTTTCCATGCTTTTAAAAGAGATTCCTAGTTTATAAGCCAAATTGCACCACTGTCCATTAAGTGTTGGTATTTTTGGTCAAAAAGTCAACAATTGTCATAAAATAAAGAGATTCATAAAATTGAACAAGTTACAATGATTTTCGGGAGGCAGCAGCTACAAATGCAACAAGAACATACAGTTATTACTCATACTGATTTAGGTAGGGATTTGCTTCTGGAAGATTGAAAACAAATAAGAACTAGTTCTGTTTTACCCTTGGTAATTCTAAAAGGTGAAGTGAGACACACACTTGAGCCATAGGTACTGCTTTACCATTTTTGAACACTCGCACAAAAATCTCTTCCATTATTGTTGTTCCACCCTTAGTTTGCTTATCTTAATGATTACAATTGACTTGTGTAGTTACTTCTAGAGAAAGTGGAAAAATCAGAAGAAAAACAGCACCAACATGGGAAAACAGCAAAGAAAATATGAGGAAAAATATATAAGGTAGGATAATAACCCTTAGGATGGGGAGTGAGAAAAATTAGTTGAAGCCTTGCATATGAAAACCAATAAGCAGAGGCACTGAAATGCAGCTGCAGTGTGCTGACTGGGAGTTCAGGGAACATCTCCCTATTATAAAGTACTTTTAATGATACACTTAAACAAAACCAAAAAATACTTTCAAAACACCACGAAATGATGGAGTGAGGACATAAGGGAGAGATATTTCTGTTTTCTCTTTAACCTGTTCTCTATTTCTATTATTTTCATTCTTTTACATCAAATACTCTGAAATCTCAGATTAATTTTTATATTATATTTTACCACATACAGAAGAAAAACTATAACTGAAATTACACTAGAGCTCATCAATGATTTTTCAAATATTATGCAATTAGCAGAGGTCACAAATTGGTATCAGACAGAAATTTAGAACAAAACTGAATTGGGGATATTAACACCATTATTAAAATCCTAAGGAATACCCTGGGTTATCTAAAATAAAGCTCTTAACACCTTATTTTTTTTACCACAGGAGTTCCAAAGAGGATTCATAAATAATTGCAGAGTCCTCATAGGTCTGTCATTAGTTTCTCAAGTTCCACTTGTATCTAAGGATCTACTGCTATGAGTGCTACTTGTAAACAAGCGTGAGGGTGAATGTTCTCCAGCCCTGAGTGGAGCTGACAGTTCTGCAGCAGCTGCTGGTAGCTTTTCTGTATCCCAAACTCATGTACTCAAAATAGGTGCAATTCATAGCCACTAATTATGTGATTTTTGAACTCGTTAGGAGCATACACAGGCTCTTGTATGGTAAGAAAAAACCAAATTATTCCATCAAATTCAAATAATGTCTTCCAGTAACATTAGTGGTACTGAAATGACCCTCAAAAAATAGATGGTTATAACAGAAACTGTCAGTTAATTTAACTGCCTTATACCACCAAATATGAAAATATGAATGTGCACACTGATGCACCCAGACATTTTCAATTTTTTTCCATTTTTCTATTCACAGACCCTTTTCTTTTAATTTGGCAGTACATAAACAATGGAATTATTACAAAAGAGAGGCTTGGGGATTTTTTCCTTCTTAAAGCATTTTTCTCTTATTTCATGGTAAACTGAAGAACTTAATGCCATGGCACACAAGTGTGGAGATGCTCTGCCAGTTTCCCTCCCTTCATAGTAAAACTGCTCAACCAGCTTTCATACTTGGAATATGGAACAGAGCAACAGCAAGGAAATGGTAACTCTCACTTGAAGAAACAATTAACAGCAGTAGAAGTACTAGCTTGTCTTTGTACATTTATGTGGAGTAATAGCTTTTGATGGGTAGGCAGAGGGAGAACTTCTGTCTTTATGCTGTGATCATTTCAGCAACACCCTGACTTAACATCAGTTTTCAGCTGATAATAATGAGTGCCTCGGGCAGTGTGGTGGCAAGAGATGATGGGAAAGACACCATGCAATTATAGGCCCTTGTAGAGCAGAAAGCAGACAAACGGAAGGAGAGTTGGATTTGACTGAGGGTGAGGGGAGAAATCCATAATTTGGTGGCATGGTAACAGAAAAATAATGGACTTGAGAGGATAAAGCTTGTTTCATAGGGGAGCTTACGGTGCCACGGAGTGGGTTTGGAACATACATATTTTTCATAACACTAAGATGGAAAGCCTTTCTGCCTGTGCAGATATTAAAGAGCACTGGTTGGGTAATTTTTTTTCCCAATAAGGATATTCATCTGGAAGGCTGGTAACCATTATGTGGAAAGCAAATATTTTGGTCTTTTTTTAACAAAATCATTTTTGCATCATGTTCTCCATTCCTTAGAGTGACTCTGAGCTTCCAGTAGGCATTATCCTCCACCATATTTCTATCTCTAACTTTTTTAACCTGAAGTCAGTTTAACATAGTCAGTAAGAAACAATTCAAAATGTTTCAGCCATTTCTCTGTACTACTATGATCCCTACCATAAATACTCTATTTATCTTGGAAATTGTCGTCAGGAATCAGAACCAAATTAGGCAGCATGTGCATTATTTTACATAGCATTTAAAAGGACATGATTTGCATGTGTTTGTTCTGGGTTATCTGACTTGTCAGATAATTTAGTTATAGCAGTAACTTTTCAAGCTATAAATACAGCCAGCATCTCTGCATATAAACTCTGTGTGCATATTCACTTTGCAAATCATTGAAAACTTGCACACTGACATGTATTACATCTGTTAAGCAGCTTCTATAGCAAAGTCAACTATATTAATTATTTTTGAAGATTAATTGAAATGAAAGAAATGCTTTCGTATATGCACATATAGAGATCTTTTCTACCTTGGAAGCACAAACACTTTTCATTATTTTAAAAACTGTACATTCCACTGTTGGAGTAATTTTCATTATGTGTTTACTTTTTAAAGGAAATTGCTTTTAAAGAGGCAAATGGTATTACAGAGAGACAGAACAGTGGTGTTGATCATCCAGACAGATCACATCTGAAGAGCTTGAATGGAAAACTTAATTATGGTCTGAGTTAGGAGATGCTCCATGAATTATTTTTTACTCTGTTCCTGTAGAACCCAGGAAAACATTCAGCCTGAGGGAGAAATCCTCTTACTCTCTCCCTCCATTGGGCCTAGAATAAATTGTTTGATTTTTTACTTTAATGCGCCTAACCCCAAAGGAAGGGGAAAGACATTACTGATTACAGAGAGTCGGGTATGACTTGAAGCTGTCCAAATCCTCACACAGCTTTAACAGCCCTCTGTGCCTTAGCTTGCAAAATCTTTTCTTATTTACCAGAGCTCAGTGATGCTGAAATAATGAAGCATTAATGTAAAATTCAGTATTTTGAAACGTAGGCAAAGGGCAGAGAGGTACAAACAAGTGGCATGAAGCTCAGTCAATAACAGCTGTAATTGTCACTTTGCTTTCTTCAGCTTGGTGACATTACAGAAAGATCTAGAATTACCCAGCTCTTCCCCAGATGCCTTTGGTTTTTCTTTCCACAGTAATAATGCCTGTCTTCCAGTAGTTTTTCTTCCACCTTTATCTATGAAGACTTCTATGAGGCTGGGATGTGCCCTTGTTCTTCAGATTGAACTCTTGGGGAACAAACCAGTTAAGGATCAGTTTCTACTGCACAATTCCCTTATTTCTTCCTGTACCCCATGAGATGAGTACTGGAATGTTCACATTCCCAGAGCACCTATTTCAGTGGAACAGCTCTGACCACCAGTATGTTCAAATAAATCCTTTCCTTGTTCCTGTTTTTTTTGTAATACTGAGTGCAGCAACACTTCTCAGGCAGAATGAGCCCTACAACTGCATGACAATAACCAGTACTTTTGTGTGTAGAGAAACTTTTCCTGATTAAAGATTTTTAAAAGTATATGTTTTCCCCTGCCTGTAGAGCTCCTCTGTCACTCTTCCTTTTGTTTAAAACAAAACCAAATAATTTTCTAACATCAGGTCCCACAGCATGTACAAATCACAGACAGGCACCCTGAATAAATATACAGAGACACTGCCTTCCTCAAAAGGCCTAACAAGCAACAACTGTAATTCAAATAAGACAACAGCAACAACAAAAAGAAATTAGAAAAACTCAGAAATAAAAGACATTTCTTCCTATAAATACTATTTTCTTCTATTGACAGTTTGAAATTTATTTCAAAGAAAAAACACGGATACTGCTGCCAAATATAGCCAAATATTTCCCTTTCAAGATCAATAGCATTTCTCCTGTTGGAAGAGATTCTGAATGCAAAATACTAAAATATTGTTGTCTGGTCTTTTACTATTAATGGATTTCATAACAATTATTACCAAAAATATAATTTTTGCCTGTGCATCATCATAATTTTCTAAGGGAGAATGTTACCATCTGAAAGCTAACAAAAAAAGTCCTGAGTTAATTTCAGCTGCAAATTTACCCAGTTATTCAAGCACGAGGACTAATGACTCAGCTGCAAGAACAAGCATAGAGTAAATCATAGGCTTAAACACCAGAGGATGTGGGTGTTCCATATGCAAAATCTGCATTTAATTCAAGAAATAATGTGACATTTTTAGTCATCTACGACCTTAGCAACACAAATAATTTCATCTCCTATAGTTGTAGATTTTCAAAATGGAATTTCCCACTGTTAGAACAGGAACATTTGAAAATTTTTGACTTTTCTATTTTCCTTGAAAGACAAACTTTTTAATTCCCAGCTACACAGTTCATGTGTATTTAACTAAATTCTGAACCCAGGATAAGCAGCATTTCCAGTGGTGGTCTCTATATTAACAAACTTTGTAAATGTTTTTGGAATCCTTGATAATAAGCCCTCCTTTGGTCATTTTCAGCTGAAAAGTACTAAATTTTTATGAAATAAATTATTTATCTCTAGAAGTAGGACTTGTATCAAACAGGCTAATATTCAGCAGATGTCAATTTGGGTTCAGGATGGGCTCATAAAGCAAACTTCCAATTCTGCTGCTGCAGGAAGGACATGAGTTCTTTTCCTGCAGCAAGAAGTGAGCCACTGCTATTTTAATTTTTATACCAGAAAGTTCTGTTTTGACATCTAAGTTATTGGAGCATGTTGTTTCAGAGCAAAAAGGAGACTACTTGATTTATAAATGAAAGCTGGCAAGCTAAGGAGATACTGACAGAAACTATTGCTTTAGTCATCATGGAATATGACATTCTTGCATCTAGCGTGTATTTTTTGGAAACAAATGTAGGACAAAATCCCACATGATTATGTAGGCTGAAAGCATTTTTTAAATATAAAAAATGTGGATGAAGTGGGGCTGATTGACATAATTTATTTAACTTTTTTAAAGCTTTTGACAATGTTTCTTCCCAGAGGCTATGATATGAAATATAATTTTAGGGAAGCCCTAACTAATAGAATTAATTTATTTTTAAAAGCATGATTAATGTCCAAGGGACATCTTGGCACAGAGAATGGCCAACATATTGATCAGAAAAACAGAAAGTACAAATCAGAAAACTCACCCTCACTATGGAAGTGAGATCTGAGAAGGGATAGGGATGTGGAAAAGAAAGGCATGTAATGTGACAATAATGTGCGTTGTGGGAGAAAAATGAAAAAAAAGACCCAAGAAAGATCAAAATGAAGCCCCTGTAATCTTTCTTTTATTAGAATTTCATACCTTTCCCTCTGGCTGTTTGTTTGAGCTAAGTGCTTTACAGAATACGTGAAATTCTAACACTTGAGGTCTAATACCATAGTACTAATACATTGTTAAAGTTTAAATAATTTATTGCAAAAGCAAGCTAAGCAACTTATATTGAGTATTCATACAACATTATCTATTAAAACTGCTATAACAGACCTTTCCTTCAACTGATGCAGAAAATAGAGCTTTTGATATTATAAACCAGAATCCACCACTTTACATTTACTTAACAGTAATTATTTTATAATTGGGGGGTTTCTCTGTATTGAAATAGTTTTGGCTACTGCTCTCCATCACCGCAGCTCCTTCACCATTGCTGTTTTTCTCTTGGATGAGATACATCGTGGTGTTCCTCACGCTGTGGGTGTTTGGGTGTTTGCAATGTCACCTGGTAAAAGAGTAGTCAAAGAAATACCTGTGAAGCTCCACTTTCCATGTGCTGCCTAGTGCTACAATGGGTAGTTCTGACTGCTTCAACCCTTGATTTACTTTAGCAGAATAAGCTCAGTCTTACAGCTGTATAGTGATACTGATTTCTACTGAGATCCTGGCAAAACATGGGCAATGAATTACAAAATCAGGTGTATTCAAAGTGTTTGGTTTTGGAATATAAACCAGCTGGAAGTACACAGAAGGTCTGCCTCTCTCTGTCAACCTTCCCCACTATTCTAGTAGTGACTAGAAGCAATAGCTATTTAGAAAATTTAGCAACCATATGTTGTTTTTTATTTACCTTACGATAACGAATGTGTGATTTATGTTTGCCTTTAGTATTAAAATTTTACCACTGATAAAAATATTATTAAAACCATTCATGTGATCCAGAGTGAATGCATAGGCTCTGGACCCTGGTACTTACGGACCTGGGAAAACAGGAACTTAGTCTTTAGGTCTTTAGTTTTAATATATTCAGCAAATGTAAGAAGTGCTAAAAGCAATTTGTAGGGGTAGAACAAGTTTATTATTAAGTGTTTTGATTATTAGTTTTGATTAATTTGATATCTTTAAGCCTTCAAAGGCTTAAAGATACCTTGTACTGCACTTTTTTTTTGTTTACAATTCTAATGAAATAGAATACATTACAGAAATTGAATATTTGTTTACTTTTGCAGTGAAACTACTTAAAGTGGAAGAAAAGACAGTGTGATACATCCCAATATTTTTGCATATGAAAGGGATTTGGGGAGATTTTATTTTCCTACTCTCCTACCTAGTTTAAGCTGTAGTGAGCTAGAAACGAAATATTTTGAATGCTTTAATTTTGAATAAAATTACTTGGATCATCTGACAGCAAAAATATGTTTCAACAAAAAAATGTTTAAATGGGGTCCCACCAAAAATACCCTAATTAGCAATCATTAATACAGTTCAAATTCTCTCCTTTGCATATCATAAATCTTATTAGCTTTTGCAACTCTTAGAGAGTATTATATCAAAGGTAAATTATTTTTTCACTGAGTCACCATCTTCTCCAATAGGCATGATAAATACTAAGCAGGAAGTACCAATACTCATTCCATCTAAAAGTGGACTTGTGATAATTTCTAGAACCAAAAACAATATTTGCAGAGTTTTCAAGACAGTTCAGGTATGCTAATTCTTAAAATTAGTTTTCAAAAACTTTAATTCAAACAGTGACTACATTTCATACAGCCATTATTGCTACAAAGGAAACAAAATTTCCTTTCGTTTGTACCACAGTGTTCTAGTCCTCAGAAACCTCTGGAAGTCAGTGTCCAAACTTCCAGAGAACTGTAATCTCTTACTTTATTCTATTAGTTCTGAGCGTAGTCTCTACTAAAAAGGAAGAAAAGTAATTTGGAGGCAGATCCTATTTATTTGTAAAGCTTCCTCTTGATTATAATTATGCCAAGGGAGAACTGACTAAATGCAAATATTTCATGAAACAGAAGATCTTGTAGACCTTTCTACGCTGAACAGAATTGCCCCCATTTCCTTTAAATGCCCTTCAGCAGATCCTAGGATGTTGCTGCCTCCCTCCTCCCTCCTGTGTGGGAATCAGGAGTCTGCAGAGAGCCCATGAGCTGCTGCCTCTGCCAGCACTTGCTGTTGCACCCCAGCTAATTGAACTCAACACTCTCCTGCCCTGTGCAGTGAGACCCTTGGTACTCGCCTGTATTTCATTTACAGTAGGTTCCCTACACACCCTCCTCTGGGACCAGCACAACTTCTCTAAACACAGAAATAGTCACTGGAGTGTGGTGAGACACTCTCTGCATGCTTATTCTCATCCCTACTCCAGTGAAGAAGTTCTCATAAGCTTCTATTCCTGCTTAAGACTTTTTTATTTGTCCTTTTTCATCCTCAAGCCAAATTATGTTCCCAAAAAAGGTTAGATTTAGACCTTGTTTCATATGTCAAATATCTGTTATCTTCCAGTAAATCTTTTTCCAAGGCACTTTTTTTTTCAATCAGCAAAGTTCCTCATGCTTGTGCAATTCATGGGGAAAAAGGGAATCTTGCAGTTTTATTTGAACTTTGCTCAATGTAAAAAGAGCAACTTTAACCCTAAAGAATAATTAATATTTATAAGGTATGTTATCAGATTGGAGTTGTAACAAATTGTTGTGCAGCCTTAACAAGAAGCTACAAAATAAATTCTTTCAGAAGTCCCCACTAACATGAGTGGTTGTTAAGCTAAGGGATTCAGCAGAGACATTTTCCCAAGAAAACTGACGTGGTTTCTGACCTAACCTGTGAGAGAATACTCAGATTTGTTTAACTTATTCTCTATTATACTCACTCTACTAAATTTAGTGATTTTTCTGAGGAGTGGTCTCCTGGCTGTAATTCAAAGATATAATGAATAGTTCTTAAAACCACACTCATTTCAGAATTCACATTGCTCCTGACCCTCTTTCTAAAGGTCAAGAGATATGAGGGAACATTAAATGCATAAATGAAGAAAACCCTCTGTTCACAGTATGGAACTGAGCTCATTTGTCTTGCACCCCATGAGCAGGGCAGAGATGAAAGCTAAAGTACCCAGAAAACCTTTAACGGCCATTACAGCAGACCGAGGCGACATACAGAGCCTGAGAGAGAGGAGAGAAAGTTCTTGTAAAAGAAACAGAAATGACCTGCCTTGGGGTTATGTGAAGCTGTATTATGTAGAATCCATTCAGTGGAATTGATGCAGAAAGGTGCAGATACAAAGAGGATCACTGGATATTTTTTTAAGTGTCTTATGGACCAATAAATACAACAAGCAACTTGACTAAAAGCTGTATTGCCCAGATTCCAGCTTCCCTTTTAGTAAGGACTTTGCCTTTACAGAAAGGTCTGTTCTTTTCAGTAGAGCAGACCAAAAAAAAAAACCCAGAAGGCAAGGGCATGGCAGGAAACTAGGAAAGTGTATTTTCAAATTGGCTAATTGGCATCTTGCAGTGGTAGGAGAGGGAGATGACCTTGGCATTAGAAAAACTGTAGTATTACCAAAATACAGTGGATGGTAATACAAGAAAAGACAAGACCTGGCATGCTAGACAGAGCAGAGAATTTTGAAGTACTATATTGAAAACATGAATGTGAAGCTTCAATCTGACATTCTGATTAAAGACAGGAGGAGAAATTCATTGGCGTACATAATGAAAAAATGTTCAGATTTTCCTAAAAACAATGTAGTTTTAGCAATTTTATTT
This sequence comes from Lanius collurio, assembly GCA_020086605.1. Classification (NCBI taxonomy): domain Eukaryota; kingdom Metazoa; phylum Chordata; class Aves; order Passeriformes; family Laniidae; genus Lanius; species Lanius collurio. Next base: position 14,680,617 of record JACBWW010000016.1, read on the forward strand.
TTAACAAAACAGATCAAGGGGTAGCATATGTATGAACAATCCTAGATATAAATAACTGATCGTAGCAAGTTACAGTGAAAAGATGCCACATTTTATGCACTAAGTTCTTTATTTCTTTTACTGTGATTGGTATGACTGACTCTTGGCACAAAAAGAGATGAACAGTTGAGAATGGAGACAACAGTTTTTCTTTCACAGAAAATTAAAATAATTTTGACTTCAGTTTAATAGTTAAGTCTTGTGAGGCTTCTTTTCCTGTTTTATTTTAAAAGTAGATTACTGAATTTCAGAATGGGATATGGTGACAACAAAGTAAATAGATAGTTGTATTCACTGGCCATTAATGAAACAAACTGCAGTACTATATAAGATAGAAAGATACAAATGTCAACCCTAGAAGCAGGAAAGATGACAACTGAGCTGAAGGATACAGAAGTATATATAGTTATAGCAAAGGCAAAACCACAAAGGATTCACAAGAGAGTCTTTGCCAAGAATTTTAGGTTCTGTCTACATGGTAAAAAGTGATGTGGAGCCAAGATGTTCATGCTAACACTAAATGATGCACCACAGCTATAAGCAACACAAAATAGCCATGTAAGTGGTTATCTGACGTGTAAGTACCAGTGAATGTAAGGAGCGAGGATGTATTACAGTAGTGGTGTTTTCCTAATTATGAAGCATTTCATACAGTTCTTCAGAGCACTGTTTAGTAGATATTCTTTAGCTGCATTAGAAAAAATAAAAAGTCCTCCAAACAGCTATCAGAAATGATCAAAAGGGTATTCTGCAGTGGGGAAAATGCCCTAGGGGAAGGCTGTAGTTCTCACTTCAGTGCTGTCTAGTGCAGTGTGTACCCTGAGTCACACAATGGATGAGTAACTTTTCAGCTTTCTCAGTTCTCCTCCAACACTGTAGCTGCATCTAACCCTGTTAAGCCTAAATAAGACTCCAGAATGCTGAGAAAAATGACAGAAGCCCATAATGTTAAGAGCATCAGACTTTCTGCTGACAGTTTTGACATTTAAATGGCTTCCATCGTTACAATATGTGAGCATTCACAAATCTGAATAAATGTGTCTTTATGATGCATTAAAAAATAAGAAAGTGGAACCTTTTAGGTCTCCCCTCTATTTCAGGATACATCTACAGGAAAGAAGGAACAGAAGTAAATGCTCAAATACTTCCAGAATGGTACTAAATTGGATTACTGGAGGCCAGTTCACTCAGTCTCATTTCGCCCTTTTAATCAAAGTTGAGAATAGTATGGCAGAAAAAACACTCTGTTGCCACTTGCATAAGGAAACAAAAGTAGTTAACAACAGCTAAAGACAGCAACTTAGATGCTATAAGCAGTGATAGATTCAGGAGATAAGGATGTCAAATACTGGGACTGTAGAGCACAAGCTACCAGATGTAGTAACATTTTCATGGGACTGTGAGTGTGAGAGCTGGAAAACCACCTTGATTCTACTGAAGTAGCAACTTTCATGAGTTAATATGCAGATTTTCTCCACCAAATGGCAGAAAAGTGGTTTTGCCATAAAATCAGGAAGTCACTGACTATAAACTTTTCACAGGGAATATCCACCTATGGCAATTAGAGCTGGAAATCACTTATGGAATTTTGAGTAAGAAATTGGTATTTTATTGTTTGCAGCAATGCAGGGCTGAAATGTAGCTTTAGTTCTTCAGTTGGATGTTCTCAAAATCAGCTGTGGTTTAGGACAGAAAAATTTGCTTATGGATGGCAAATATTTTTGATTCAATACAAAAGGTCTTCCCAGAGAAAAGATATTTTTTCTGAGTGGGTTTCTTAATATATCTCATCTAAATAAGAAAAGTTAATCTTCTTTAAGTGTCACTTTAACTACAAGAACAAAATTAGAAGCTGCTATTCACCCAAAGGACACAGCTTAATTACCTTGAGATGAACTGTTTAAAATAACTTGAAGAATATTTAGGACATGTTATTTTAAATATCTCTTACAGTTCATTCCTCTGCACGATAACTTCATTTAATTACTTATCTCAGCTTTAGTTTCAGATCTGTAAAAAACCCCTCAGTTAATTTTAAACATGTATCAGCTTTCACAGTGCCAAAAATGGATAAAATCTGGGATAGTATGGCTGTCAAAACCAGTACTCCCTCTGTCTTTCTGGAGTTCCTACATCACCTTAGCCCAGGCACTAATCGCTGCCTAACTCTATAGCCAGACTGGTCAAAGTTTATTTCTTTTTTTCAAAGTCGTTTACTTCATTCAAGCCACTGGGTGTACAAAGGGCAGGGTTTCAGAAAGCTGGTGTCTATTCAAATCATCATCCTTCCAAAGTTAGAAAAGAGAACACAGTGTTGCACTGATTCTATTCACCTCAGCAAAGAATTTCTACCCTCAAGGTTTCTCTGCATGCTTCTATGTACACAGATGGCAAGTTTCCGTCCTTGGTCATTCTCTGGCAGACATTGGTATTTCTGATATAAAATTCTGATGTTGACATAAATCATAAAATGGGAGCCTGAAAATATTTTGAAGCTTGGAAGTGTTTATGGTGCACATATTTCTATATATGCACAAATTACTCATCTGTAGTTCCCATATAAAATGTGCATATATTTACCAACAGTTTGTTTACGCTCATTTCTAGATAAAATTCATTTCTGTACCTTCTTTGTATGTTCTTCAAGATCTCACAAAACAGTAACACATAAATAGTGTTGAGACGCAGTGTAAAACCTAGCAGAGATTAAAACACGTGTAAACTTTCTCTAGTTCAGCAGTGTTACAGGAAACAGCTGCAGGTTCTTTCTCATAGCCCAGTTTTTCTGCAAAAGGGCTACCAAATATAGGAAGACACAGAAAACCTTAATTTTCATTAGCAGTTTTTCATGACTGCAGAGCTCTGGTTACTTGTTCTAGGCTTCAACTTATTTTTCACTGCTTTGAATCACCAAAAAAAGAAAAAGTGACAGTCATTATTTCCCATCCTACCTCTAATTTTCCCCGTACAGAAATTTTAAAATTATTATATAACCATATATATACATGGAGACAGATAAAGGCTTACCATACCATAAATGAGAGGAAGACTCCTGAATCTCAAACAAAACCTCTGGTCTCAAGGTTCCCACAAACAGCTGCCTATTTTCCTTGTTTGATTTGAAAAGTTCCTAAAAGTTTGCAGGTTTGTTTCAGATGCTCAAGGCTATCTGGGCTCCTCTTCGCACATCCACTTGGTTGTGCCCCAGAAGCCAGAAGTACCCTGAAGATCCTGTGTAGTAGTCAGGTTAAAAACACATCTAAAATGTTCCTGAAAGACTGTGCTTATGGCTGCTGTATTTTTAAAACTACTGAGAGGCATCTGAAAACATTTTGGTGGCGTTGGGCCAATCAATAGGGAATCTCAGCTCAGTACCCTCTAGAAAACAAAGCCAGTTCAAATCCCCATCTCTGACCTGTGGGGAGATGGGCCATGCTCAGATACCAATGAGGCTACATTTGAGGGAAACCATCCCTGCCAAGTCTGTATCACTTTGCAGCCAAGGATCCAAGATGCAGGCATCAGATGGCACGTAAATGAGATTCTTAGCCTGCAGCAGGGAGGTGAGAGCACGTGGGGGAGGTGGTGGCTAACAGTCCCTATTCCTAGCATCACTCCAGGGAAGGAGGAGTGGGATTTTTAAAATTTTCTTTTTAACGATTGTTTAATGCAAAAACTGCATGGATGCGTGCAAATATCACCACCATGAAAACAAAGGCATTTGGTGTTCTGCCAGCATCTGCCATCAGCTGCACGTTCCTCCACTGAGGAGAAGATTCTCAGAGTTGGGTTGTGGTCTGGGAGACATCCGTGGAAGAGGCTGCTTAAAGGACTGCAGGACTCACATTTCTCCAGGGACAAGTCCAAAATTAAAGGGAGAATGAGTAAGCGCAAATCTTTTGGAATCAGCATTCTGAAGCAAACAAATAAAAAGCCCAAACCAGCACCTCAAGTTGGGCAGATGTGTGATAACAGAGAAACTTCAGAAATAAACTATAACTGGTATTTTCGTCAGCATTTTGGGAAGTCACAGCCTTTAGATAAAGTTCATGTCAATGTGCAAGTTCTGTAGCAAAACTTCTTTTTTAACCAAAACAAGAGAAAAAATTTATACAACACAGTTCCATGGGGAACTTTTCTGTGACAGCTGACAGCCATTGGGCTTGTTGGATGTTTATGAGGGCAGACAGCTACTTGCCTCACCCGCAACTGTTTAACTTCTAAATTTATGCTCAAAATCCGTTTCCAGCTTCAGCTACTTTTTCTGGGTTCTCTTTACTTCTCTGACTAATCTGAATGTCATTTTAATGTTTTCATAAGCATGGTAAATTCCCTAAAAGGAGAAGTGGAACAATGATCAGAGAAATACACATTTCATGGATGCCACAAGATGCTGTCCTCTTCTGACTGTTTAAATAAGGATCAGAACCTTCTTCTAATGCTTAGTATTTTTGTCTCACTACAGTCAGTCTTTTATTTTTTTCCCCTTAAACGAACACAGACTTATTAATGTAACAAGGTTGACACTGCAGCTCTAAGATTATGTAGAATCATTGTCAATAAGGCAGACTGGACAAAATCCTGCTTCCAGTAAGAGAAACTTCTACTGCAATGATGACGATCTCTGTAAACTTTTTTCTCTAGACCAAGGGATATGTTCTACAAAGAACAGCTAAGCTTTCTGAGAGCAGCTTTAATATGTGTGCACCAAAAGAATTTTGTAACCCAGGGATCTCCTCTCCAAGAATTACACCAGCATCTGTAGTGGTTTACAGTACACACAAACAGGAGGTTTGGAAATTTCAGTGTCCAGAACTGAAGTTCTCTGCTAAACATTAGAGTACATAAGGTCATTTATGTACTTACATGTTCTCCCTCTTACAACTTAATCTAATATCTCACCACCACCAGGTAATTTGTATGCAGTTATTGTCTAGGTAAACAATACATAACATTTTAATATTTGTTAAAACTTACTGGAACAGTAAATGGCAGCATATGCATCTGTTTACATACTCCCTGTCCAATATTGTAGTATTACAGTCTTGATACCTTCTGAATTTAAATTTGAGTTAAGTCAGGTTCTGATTTGTTAGACTACTGACAGATTGCTAAAATGAATTTTAAACACAGACTGTGTGTTCATGAAAATATCATGTATTTACTTCTGTTAATTGTAATGAACTTTACAAATCATTATTCCAAAGAGGGAGTTTTTCAGGAAGGACAACAGATTTATATTTCCCTATCTTTTAGAGGTACTGTAGGTGGGGGCCTCACTTTCTTTAAAAACAGAAACCAGGATCAGACTGGGAGAGCAGGTACACCATGCACAGACTGAGAACATAAGGCATACAGAGTACCAAACAATACAACCTGGGTACTGTAGAAAATTATCAAAGGTTGTGTGAAAAAAAAAAGATGAAGGGAAAGAATCACACCTAAGGAACCTAACCAGTAAGATCTGAAATGAAAAATGTGGCTTGTAATTTTATTAACCAAAGTATGTTAAAAGCAGTATGAAGTAACTGGTGGAGCATGAAAATGAATCTTCTTTGGGAATTCAAATTTTTATTTCTTGCTCATAAAGTGTCTAACAATAGATTATAATTATATATATATCATGTCAGCTTATTAATCATGGTTATATTTCAGTGAATTTTTCTTTTCTCTTTTGGTCTGTTATTGATGAAGAACAACATATTTATTAGGTAGATGTATAAAATATGAGTTGTGATTCTGAAATTATAACACTCTGTAAGACAAATGGTCCTGCTCCTCTCCCCTGAGTAGAATTGTGATGCTGGCTAGAAGTGTCTGAGATTTAGAGCTTTGAACAGCAGTGACAAGGTGCAGGTAGGGATTTAAGAAAAATATAAATCTTTTTATTTCCTTCTAGTCAATGTTGACCTTGTCTGACCTTGCCTCAAGGATTCACTCCTCTAGGAATTAGGCTACTGTAATTCTATTTTATGCTGCTCTAGTTCTTACACTGCTCTCATCTGCATGGTATTTCCATCTTCCAGGTTCAGCATCCTAAGCAGCAGGATGAATGCTATTTTCTTTCTTCCTCCTTCTGTAGGGAAATAACATGAATAAGTGCAATAATTTCTGTATATGCTATTTCCTTTGTGCTGTAGTAGAGTAATTTAATGTTCATATGGTATTTTGTCACTTCCATACCCATCACAAACATCTGCTTCCTTCAGAAAGAAGAGGATATCTAAGGTGAACATTGCAATTTAAATTATCTTCAGAACCGTCATGAAACAGAGTTTAAACGTAGAAGAAACCTCCATAAGAAAAAAAAGCCTCTGTTGTACAGGTCCCATCACAGAAATGCAATTCTGTCAGGATGCCCCACAAAGGCAGATCTTTCCTGAAGAGCTAAATATGCATTCTGCAGGACCACTTGTGAAGTCTACACTTGTAAAGTCTGTAGGAACATCACAAAATGCACTCTTTGTCAATAATAAAGAAAAACTTGCAAGAATCCTAGTCCTCTCATCCTTAAAAACAGAGTTAATCAAAATCCTAAACCGGAACACATACTCTCTGGAGAAGATAACGTAATAAGTTCCTGGGATTTTCATTTTGAAATTCAGAAAGATGCTGAAGTACATCATTAAGGCTACTAATATCAATTGATGACTTTGCAATCAAGGATGCTTTGACCTGTCACAGGTCTGACCAGCCCACAGAATTAATCACACTTGCTGTGAGGAGCACATACCATGTGAACTACAGAGGTTACTTAGGCTATCAAAAGAAATGAAACAGGCCATCTGTGCTCTCATACCATATGTGGTACTAAGTTCTGTGTGTTACTACAACCAGACACAGTCTGTAACTTAGAATAGGCCAATAATTCAACTATTGTCAACTGCTCAATGAATTCATTAACTTCATTAAACACTTAAGTAGCCATCCTATTAACCTCAAACAGACTTGTTTAGCCTGTCTTAAAGCAAAAGGTACAAGAAGCCAAGTATAGCCACAGCAGTTAAGGTTTCAGAGGTATATACTAAAGGACTTACTGTGATAATTAGCCCTTTTTCCTGGAAATATTTAACCAGTGGGACTGCATTCTGCTTGAAATTCATTAGTCTTCTTTGAGTGGCTTTCAGGTTATCATCAGGTCTCCCTTGCTGTTCTGCACGCTTCAGTAACCTTTCTTTCAGCCTTTGACTGGAACATGCCAGAAACACCACCAAATCAGGTGTACAGATCTGTGGAAAGAGAAATTCAAGAAGTCTGATTAAGGTGATTATCCAGCACTACCGGACTCAGCAATTCCACTATTATGTAGGGCTCAGATATGCTGCCTTTACATAAGTTGGAACTTGACGTAGTCATTGATTTTCTGTTGGGTTTTACAAGAAGTTTGTAGGCTTAAGGAGGGGCTTGTTGATATTATGTGGAGGTTAGTCAACTTGTTCCACCTCATATGTAAGGAAGAAGTTTAATGAAAGAATTTTACCTCACAGCCTACCATTTCTAGGTTATGTTCATCATTTGCATTATACCAGAAGGCTCTCCTAGCTAAATTTTTTTTAAAAGAGCAAAATATAAATGTCTCATGCTCTGCAGAAAAATAGTTGCATGGTTTCCATCTGAAAACTCTTTAAGTAAGGTGGCATTTAAAATACAGCAGCCACTGGGAAGCTAACTGATGGCTAGGACCAGGTGAAAACAGGTATCTTCCAAGAGCCACAGTTTCTTGTAGCACTTTTTCTATTTTTCTAAATTTCATTAAAGCTTCAGTGCACTTTCAAGAGGTTGGGTGGGGCAGCTAAAAGGATTTTTATTTCCCCTATCCTTTTTGGTCTGTGTGGTGAGCACTGGTATGTGCCACACCCATCCCTGCACTGCAGTTCAGGAAGTAAAGCCTTATGGCAATGAGATAAAAAACAATTTTTGAACTCTAGCTCTTTCCCAGTTAAATCTTCTTTATAAGCTGCTGTCAGATATTTAAAGAAGAGATGGTGCTTGATAGATGGAAAGCAATAGTAGACCCATTTTCTTAGGAATACTACTAGGTGTTCACAGGCAATCTTTGGAGGTCACTGCTGCTTAGTATGTATGGTGAAAAAAAGAGAAGTCATAGAATCTCCACACATCTTTTAAATACTTGCAGGGATGGTGACTCAACCATTTCCCTGTTCCAATGCTTGACAATCCTTTCCATAAAGCAATTTTTCCTAATATTCAATCTAAACATCCCCTGGTGCAACCTGAGACTGTTTCCTCTCACCCTGAAGTCACTCGGACACCTGAATTCCCAGGATTTTAAAAATGCAGCTACAAATATGTATTAAATTTATTAATAAGATCTGATTTTGTTCTTTCATCCATCTGGTTGTGGCAAAGAAATCTACCTCTCCTTAAAGTTTTCACTATCTTAGTGCTGTCTTTTAAAACATATTAGAATTCTCTCTAAGAAGCATTTAAGATAAAAAACAGACTGTTCAAATTTTTATCTGATTACAGATTAGAAAGGATTTATTTGTTCTCACATGCAAACCCAAATTCATTTCTGCTGCTTTACTTACCTGAATAAAAAAGTTCATACTTTCATTTTAACTAATATTAGCAAAACCAGTGGTTTCTTATTCTAGAAATGATATAATCTAGTTACAATGCAAATGACTGTGAATGCTCAAGAATGTTAAACAGACATTTTTTTCATGATGTTTTCTATCTAGAGAATAATTTTGTCTTTGTTCAGCTTGATGCAATGTAAATTTGACAGTCAAATTTGAGCTTTACACCAGTATCACTAAATTATCTGCGTGTATTCTAACTACTAGTGTGTAAAGAACAGCTGATTTATATCTTCGTGTTAATTATATAGTTGTTATAATACATTGTTATTGAGGGTCAGAACAAACCAATTAAGCTTCTGAATACCCTCTCTGTCTTGGTCTCTACCCAAGGATGTTAAACTGCATAAAGACAACCATATTTCTAGACTGAACAGTCAAAACTTCTCATGTGGACAATCTGGAAAATTAATAACGAAGTTTAAAAAAAAAATCCTGTCTAAGATGAGCTTCTGTCATTTGAGAAAATACAACATGAAGTATGGTCTGGCCTTTTTACTGGCAGTCTGAGTACAAAAAGGTTCTTAGGAAGTCAAAAGAAATGAATACAACTTCCCCAGCCTGAGGTGATGGTCATTAGCCTTTACAAACGAGGTCGCTGACAGAGTAGTGTATGAATATGAGGAAGCAGAAAGTGGTGAAAAAGCAGAGCCATTTTCAAACAATAAAGGACAGTCTGAAAAGGACCACTAGAAAGATGGTGGCCTCTTTATCAATACAGAAAATTAAATAGGATTTAGAAGAAAATCAAATTATTTTTTACACGCATTGTAGATGACTGGAGACATGAGCACACAAACTACAAAGATAATAGTTCTGGTAATTATTTATGAGTATCTATTAGATTTTGAAATAATTAACCTTATAACCTGGTTTTTTTTAATAACTGCCAGTGGGAGAGAAGCTCTCTCTTACCTCTATCACAGGTACCTCAACGTCAACAAACCCAGAGTAGCTTTCCCTTCCATTTTCAGACTATTTTTAATAGACAGAGTTATTCAGTCTGTTCATGGGATGAATTAATTACGAAAGTTAATTTTACTACCACATAATAGCTTTAAGGCACATCATTATTCACATGAAGGACTGTGAAAGTAAGTGTCTGTGTTAGACTTTCATGCAATATGGACATTATTAAAACTAGCTCAGTTAAATCAAGGTTACTTCACTAGTAATAGAACAATAACGAGGAATTTGGGAATTCAAAAAGCATACAGTACTAAAAAACCCAAATTATGACACAGATTCTGAATGAAAATGCTACAGATTTCAAAGCCAGTTAGTCCTGGAACACTGTCTAATGAAAGGGAATGGCTGATGTACCTTGGAGCAGACTGAGCACAGAGACATCTCAAGTCCCTGTGTGGATACTCAGCTGATTGAAGCTTCCCAGCATACGTTACATAGGGACTCAGAAATTACAACAGGCAATCAGGGATCTAGTAAAGTGGAGGACAAAAGGAGTTTATAAAAGTGAGTAGTTTTATTTAGTACTTCCATTTCTGTGTATCCTAATAATAGTGGCAGAAAGATGGTGAGAAATCTTCAGCTGTTCCAAGCCATAGCTGGCCTCACTTTGAATGCTCAGCACTTCAGGACAGCACCTACTCAGGCTGTAAGGTCATACCAGACCTCCTCAAGTGCAGGGAGCTGTTGTGTACCACAAGACTTCACATGGAGCATCAATCAAATCTTACAGAGAGTACTTAGAATAAACAGAACAGTCATGAAATTAGCAGCCCTGAAGGAAAAAGAGGGTGTCCTTCTGTCTCACACAAACATGGGAGTGCAGCCTACCACAATCAGTCTCAGTTCTCTAAAGAAACTATGGCTGAGAGAGTGCAGTCCCACAGGAAGGAAAGGATCTGAATGCCATCATGGCTCCATCAGGTGTGAAAGTTCTCATCTGCTTTTAGTTCCCACAAACTGCACTGGATGCAGAAGTCACTTACTGTTTAAGAGTATGGGAAAACACACCCTGGACTAAATTTCTTTCTTTTTTTTTCTAATTATAAAATGAAGATAATAGCAAGGTATTACTTGGACAATTCATTAATTAGGTTTAATTATTTTCTTTTGCTTTTGAAAATATAAATTTCTCTACAGAATCTGAGTATTGTTGTTGTTCTCATTTTTTTTTTACAACAGCAGTAATACAAAAGACACTATCAGAATCACAGGTACTAAGGCTATCTTTTTTCTGATACTGTGGATTTTCTAATTTGAAATATATTTCACTTACAGAAATAAAATGTCAATGAAAACAATGTTTTAAAATTCTCAGGTCAAGAAGCCTAGTTTCAAATTAAAAATTGTTGGAAAGATTTTTTGAAGTGCAAAAAAAAAAGTAATTCAAAAATATTTGAGGTAGGAATTCAAAATAGAATCTGATTATGTGATGTCTCTATGAATTCAACTTTTACCTGCAGAATATGCATCTTTATTATCAGAAAGTAGTTGAAAACCATTTAATAAACACAAAATGCAGGAACTGGTAACATCTCTGCTGTATACGTAGGCATACAGACCTAATAGCACTTAATATTATTTCTCCTCCATTCATTTACATTCTTTAGGATACACCCTTGCAATGCTATTGATACTTCACTCCTGTTTTCATGAACCACTTGCTTCCACTTACTTCAACAGTATCTGCTGCAAGACATGCTTATAAATACTTTTAGCTGGAATGTAACAGGGTAGTGTGAATGTGTGAACATCTGGGATTACTTCTCTAGAAACATGTCTATTCTCCTATGTCAATATGAGTAAAAATTGCTTCTTTTTCTAACAAAGGAGAAGGGTTTTTATGACTCACTTGAAAAGACACCTGTTTTTCAAACTCGGAACTAAGTGTTGTTGAGTTTTATGGCTAGGGAATAAGTTTTTTTCTGAGACTCAGCTTGTAGAAAAGTTGTACAGAACCAATGCAGACAGAAGAGCTAGATTCCTTCGTGCTGATTTCTCCCAGTACATACACACATCCTGTGCTTAAGGCAGAGATGTCTGGCAATGCATGTGAGGTAGGACTGTGGGGCTCAGGAAAGTGAATTTGACTACTTTCTAACTAGAACTCAGCCAAAGGGAGAATCTTTGCCTGTGGGAACAGACAGGTTTCTGGTTATTCATTTTAAATGAAATGAAGAGCATATGGCATCAACTCAGAATAAAACTGGTGGGTACATCCTCTCATTTTTGTAGAATAATATTTACTAGTATGTAAATCCTGCTCTCATTTGGTCTGAATCTCCTTCCTAAACTGGAACCAGATGTAAATTGAGAGTAATTCTTTGCAAGTTGATGGTGTCATTGACATTAAGCAGTGTAAATGGAAAGATGCTATCTTTTCTCTGGGGATATTTTCTACATCTCCTCTCGTTAGTGAGAATAGTGTGGTTGTTTGCTAGAAATTAGATGATTACACACTCCCTCATTATTCCTCATTAGGCAAAAGATAAAAATGCTCTGTTTCTTAATTCCTGTTATGTTCTAGTAGATACTCCTGAGAAAAGTGACAGCTCATGACCAATTTCCATTAATTTAACAGTGCATTTTATTCTTGTTGGTAAAGGTTACTAGTAAGCTGGTTTATGCCCTTTGTGTGTGTGCTCTCCCTTGTAATTACTTATTTGCTTTTTATAGTTCCATCTCTGCCGGGTTACTAGACTATCTGCATAGTTTTTTCTTGTTTTAGAAATGCAAAACTGTGAATCATGTTGTCAAAGAATGAATCCTGCTGATTGAATTTTTTTCCGGTAGCTTCTTTTGAACCATATTCATACTGCCCAGAAAATAAGTTTCTAGCAAATTGCCTAGAGTATGTAATTAGGCAGACTAGTGTCTTTGGGGACAAATGATTCAGCTTTTCACCTGGGTCCGGCAGCTAACTAATAAAAATCCCTATCTGTTAACACTGATGCTAATGAAACAAAGAAAGGACCGAGCAACCTTCAGAACTGCTTCAGAACTCCTCAACAGGCACCTCCATCCACTCTGAATTCAGAACATCAGGTTCTGTCCTGAGGACCAGCAGTGGATGAGCTCTGGCTACTCTGACAAGCAGAGAAGAGCCCTTGCCTAGAAAAACTGAAAACCTGAGGCCTAGGGTTGCTTACCCAGCAGAAAATTGAACTGCTGCTTGTGTTCCTCTGGAGAGTGCTCCAGCTTCCAGGGGAGAAGAGGATGATGGTGAGACCATTCCACAGGCCTCCTGGTCAGGCTTGGCTTTAAGAGAGCAATGTAAAACTCACAGGGAAAAGACAGTGAACAAAAGGAACCACAGCAAAGCACACTGCTGATGTGGTAGTCCTTGCACTCCTCAGAGACATCTCTGGGTACATATTCAGTAGGGGATTGTATCTGGATCAATGAAGTAGACATCAGGGAGAAGGGAGATAGAAGTTTAGAGGGAGATGAAATAAAGAAGACACATTGGCGATGATACAGAAAAAATACCTTTACTACAACAAAAACCTATTGCAAAAACCAGGTCCTTTCCCCTTAAGAAGCTTCACAGCAAGGTTGCATTCACCTCCCTGGTTGTTCTGGAGGCCACACTCTTGGCCAGGAACAGCAGGTTTTCTGGGAGAAGCTCTTTGCAGAGCTGGAGCTCAGCAGTCAGACCCTCGGACAGCTGGCCACAAACACCGGTGTCAAATCTGGGGGGCACTGCAGCCATCACTTGTGCTTGGAGGTCTAAGTGTCAGCCTTGGAGGAATAGTACTGATGTCCTCAGCCTGTGAAAGTACCAAGGCATTTCTTGCCATCCTGTGTTGTGCCACCTACACAGTTATTTCTGCTTTATCACAGTTATTCTCATAATGATTTCCCTAAGGAATATGTCTGAGAGTTAAAAATTAACTCAAATTACAAGGTGAGTAGTTATGCATTGGAGGTGTAGTACATTTATGAATATTCCTTAGAGCATTTTATACAAAGAATCAGGTAAAATATATTGCCTCTATTTATTATTTAAATTAAGATTTTACTCAAATCATGTCTTGTCATACAAGCCACATAGGACATAAAAATTTCTTTTAGAAGTTCTACAAAAATACTTTCCTCTTTATCAAAAAATTAAATTCTATTCATTAATGAACATTCACTGATTCTAATACCTGTTCTACATTTATTTCACCATTACAAAAATTACAGTTAATATGTTGTAAGCAAACTACTTCTGCACTTACTCTGTTGATACTAACAAGGAAGGGAAGTTATACATGAATGACTGAAAGTGGGAGAAAAAAACCAAAGCAGTAACTGAAATTAAGTGTAAAATACAGTTAATTGTTTCTCCTGGGAAGGATAAAATCCATGTGAGAGATTACACAGAAAGTCAAGCTGCAGTTTCTTCCCAAGCCATTGGAGTTCAATACACCAGTCAGAGGCATTTCATTACAGCATTGCAGGAGAGGATATTTAACATGCTTCAGCATGCTGGGACTGGAGGTGACTCGCTGAATTTCAAGCTGACAGGTTAATAGTAAATAAACCATTTTCTCCTTGACATTTTCAAATGTATCCTTGAAACCTAAACACCTTTCTGCTATTTGTACTCAGCAGAGATCACGGATACCTTAGAAATTTGTGGTTTAGGATAGCTTTATGCCTAGGCTCAAAGTGAAAGGCTAAATACATCAGCATGAAATCTGCACTGCCATGCAGAAGGATTTCAAACTGAGCAAAATGCAGAAATTGTCATTTATTTAAAAGGAGTATACAAACTGGAAGTCCTTGATTTTAAGACATTAAAACTCATGTTTTCATTTTTTCCCCACAACTATGGCTGCTTAGAACTTCATAGCTTTATTAAAAGTACCTCTATCAAAAGTATTGGCAGCATTGACCCTGCTCTTTGCAATTAAGAAATGAGAGGGTCAGAACTTGGCAACAATCCAAGATTTCCAATAAGAGGAATTTACTTATTAAACTCAGTTTTCAAAGAGAAAAATACAGGACTTTTTTTCAACTTGGATAAAAAGTTCAAAGAAAACTGAGATAAACTCAGAGAATACTGCAGTGCTCCTGGCTGAGTTCTCCCAGGCTGCAATGAGCAGCTGAGCATTGAAAAATGAAGCTGGTGTAAGTGACCAGAATGGCCAATGTGGTGCTAGCTGGTAAGCACTGCTGAAAATCTGAAAACGTCACTGATGCCATCTTAAAAACTTCTTTCCTGCTCAAAAGATATGGATTGTAGGAACAGTGCTATTAACAAAACCCAGCAGAGAAGAAGGGGAGAAAACAGGAATTTTATATTTGAATTTAAGTTATGTGTAAAGTGCTTTCTAATGCGCTCATTCCAGATTGACATTACTGCATGGAAGCAGTGTTTGTTACTTCTGGTTTCTAGATCTGAGCAGAAAGAGAAATACTGTACATGCTGCAAATGATACATTGCTTTATTTTAGGCACTATAGTCACTGAGATGCAATGTGTTTTAATACAATTCTGCCTAGCAACATGTTGAGAACTTACTGTCCACACAGGAGTCTGGCAGCATATTAAGGAAGAAATCATCATTTTTAAGCTACACCTGTGTATGAGAATGTTAGCAGAAGTTGTTTTGCTTTGACTGATTTACTAAAAATAACATTTTTTTTCCCAGAGAAAAGTTCAGCCACTGGATTAGTCAATGGGATAGAAATGTGCTGGTAGTACCAACAGCAATTACAAGCAGTTTTCAAGCAGTTGTTATCATGATGTATTTCTATAATAGAATGTTATGCAGGACAGGCTCTGTAACTATAGTTCAGACATACAGCATCCTTTTGATTTCTCCACAAGATAAAGAGATTATGAAAGCTCAGTGTCAAGTTTTAGTAACAGCTACGTGAGCCATAAGTCTGAAGGAATTAATTTGGCATAAATAATTTGTTACATTAAAGATGACTGCAAACACAGCGAAGATTTTACTTGTGCTTTCAAGAGAAACCAGGCACCTCAGTTGTCCTTTTCCTGTTCCACTACTCCCCACAATTTATTTTTGGTATTACTACCTGTATTCTTGGAGTTTGTTAGTGTTTGTGTAAACAATGTTAAAGAATTTGTACGTGTCATATAAATTTTCCTCATAAGCATGCAGTGGTCTCAAAGGGACCATTTGTGGGAATAAGTATTTGCTCACGACAAAGCTAGTGATAGCAGAAAGAATTAATTCTTATTCAGAACTTCTTATCAACAGATCTCAGTGCTCTACAGGGGATGTCTTTGTAAGGATATGGCATGTGTACAATTTGACTATTTTCATTTTGTGGGATTTCACCATTTTCTTCAAAGGATGTTCCATTGCTAAATAGATCTAATTAAAATTGTCTTACTATTTAAACAAAACTTTCTTTGCTGAAATTCTAACTAATTATTTCTCACCTTGTCACTTTTGGCTAATGAGAACAATTCTGTTCTCCTCTTCTACACACTGGTAGAAAGAAAACTGTAACATTTTTAAGCTGTGGAAAACCCCCTACCATCTCTAATTGCAGACCTAGACAAATTATCACAACACTTAATAACTGAATTTTCCACAACTCATTTGCACTTCGCATTGAGGAATCTTTGAGTGCCTGGAAAATGTTTGCATGCTTAATGTAAAATTACCTGACATGCTGTGGGTGACTGTCAGGCTCGTTCTGTGAAGGATGATCAGTACCATGACTGCTGATAGTCCCTTTTCCTTAGCACAAAACCTTCCTACCAATCTGTGTAACATTAGGGCTTATTAGAGAATTTTAAAGAAACAAGTATATTTTATTTCTTTAAAATATAAATCCAAGATAAACCACTGAATATATCTCACTGGAGACTTTGATACAGGATGTCGAATGTTGAAGTATGTGTATCTTTTGCACACTTATTTCCATGGCCTCAGATATGTTCATATTGCAGGTCAACTGCAATGAAAGATGGAAATGGAAGAGCCTAAACAGACAGCCTATGCTCCTCTAAAAGGCCTGGGATTCCTTCTTTCCCATATATTTTTAGAACAGATAAGATTGAAATGTGTTCCTATATGAAGTGCTCCTGGATTTTTTTAGAGGCTTAGATAGTGATCTATCTTTCAGGCAGAATCAGGCCCTGAGGAGTATGATTTAGCAAATCCCAGTTGACTGAGAATGAAGGAACTCTCTGTGAATATAGTCAAGTGTTGTTTAACCAGTTTTCCTCTG
This sequence comes from Lanius collurio, assembly GCA_020086605.1. NCBI lineage: Eukaryota > Metazoa > Chordata > Aves > Passeriformes > Laniidae > Lanius > Lanius collurio. The sequence goes on from JACBWW010000016.1 coordinate 14,697,424, forward strand.
CAGAAAGAGAATATGAGCCTAGGGTAACTTAATTCCTGTCACTTCCTCCAGTTTCATAGCCCTCACTCTTTCATCAAAAACAACATCAGCACAAAATTATGACACCAAGAAATGCATTGAAGTCACACTATCACACAAAGAAAAAGAAAAGACACAAGGAAATGATCATAAAGTCTGCATTTTTGCTGTTTGACTTCTAAAATAGTCAATCTTCCCTTTTGTTAATCATAAGGAGATAATAGCTGGCAGTCACTGCTATTTCCTGTAATAATTGTTTTGTCTGTTTCCTTTAATTTCCTCAATTCAGTTTTCTAAATTTTGCCCCAGAATAATACCTTATAAAGCACACTAATGAAATGCTTCATTAGCTGCTTTGTTTTGTTACTTCTGCCTTGGTAATGCCACTTGGAATTCGAAGTACAGAAATGGCAGTACACCAGCAATTGTGAAGGACTTTGAAACACTGCATGGAGGCACTCTTAAGAATTCAGCTCTGAAACTGCAACCTCTTCTTGTGACCATAACTGTTATGTTAGCAGCATTTGATCAGCAATTGACATCAGCTGTTTGTTTTTCCACTCAATTAAAGTATTTTTAGATTAGTTTAAAATACACATGTGAAAACAACATGCCGTTAGAACCCAGGAATACAGTTTTAGCTGACTAAACCTCAGAATTTTAGTTTATAGTAACCAAAATGACCTAATTTTCTAAAAAAAGAGCATGCTTTCTGGTTTTCAAAAACTTGCAAAGCATGAGTAGTTTTGACCTTTTTTTATTCACCTTTTCAATGCACTATAATAAACTTGATACCTAAAGCACTGTGAAGACATGCATTGCTTTAAGTATGTTTCTCTTAATGGAGATTATGTTGAACAAATAGATGCGGAAATATAATATTTTTCCACTTTCTAAATCACTAAGATACAGAAAATATTCACTGTTAGATTTCACGTGTTTTTCTTCTTCATCTTGAGAGGACCTTTGTTATGAGACAAGACTTGGATTATTGGTTATATTATCACATTGTCTTTTTAGAAAATAGTCTGTCTTCAGACAACAGGACACAATGTAACATAAATCTTTTGTCAACATGTAATTATGTACTTGCAAAGATTTAAGGAGCAATGCTCTTTCTTGGAATCTGACCAATGATTTTAACAAGTTTAACTGTTGTAGAAATATGTAAGTTATTTTAAGAATAAAAACAGTTTCTTACTTGGTCCTCAAAGGAGATTGCCTGGGCAACATCTCTGGGAAATCCATCAATCACTATCCCCTCTTCATCAGGAATCTGCATTAATCTTTGCTTTATCTCAGTTATGGTTGTTTCCTTTCACAGAGAAAAGAAACTAGTTATTTAATATGGTGAAGGAAGTTTTCTTGATGGTGCACATTAATACAGCATGTATAAAGCCTTGAAAGTAAATATTAACATAGGAAATGCTGTACCTGAGGGGCCAGTTCTCCAGTAGTAATTATTTTGGCGATGAGGCTCCATTTCCTATTGCTGCTTGTGCTGTGGATCTTCTTCCTTAACAATTCACCAACTGATATGTAGTTAAATCCATACCGTTCTGCTATTTTCAAACTCTGTGTTCCTTTACCACTTCCTGGGCCACCTAGTGTGAATCATAAGCAAAACATTAAATGAACCTTTCATCAGAAGTACCCAATCACACGTGAAATCTTTGCTATTGGCACCAATTTTCCAAGCATTATTAGAGTAAATCTTGCAGTTGCATGACCTGTTACCAGCTGTTAGAAATGTGTCTCATCTACCGGATCATAAACGTAACAGTTTTTAAAATGAAATTTAAAAAAAGAATACAAATCCACTGGCAAAATAAAAAAGAAGTAGTCTTTGAGGCTTGACCTCGTTCTGAAGCTGTTCCTGGAATGGAGTTTTTCTTTATCCACAGTAGAGGAGCTGACAAATGAACTATTCCTTTCTTGAACTCTTTGAATCCAGAGACAGAGCCCAATAGTCTGAAGTGTACTCATGTCAGAAAGACTCATACTTGGTTAAATAAGCCAATTAAATCAACAGACTAGTCATGAAATGGAACTAATAAAATCTGCTCCTTAAACATGCTTTCAAGAGCTTCTGAGGTTTCCTGATTTTAAAATACAAAAAAACCCCATATTAAATAATCATCTGAGATGTTTCCATAGTGATTTTGTATAAGGACTTTTATTGAACCATGCAAAACCAGCTTCTGGTATTGATGCTTGAAGCATCTGACAGTGAAGAAATTAGGTTCAGCTTGCTGGACAACTTGAAGAATAGAGAGACCCTTCAATATATACAGCACAGGCTGAACGGGTATCAACATCACAGAAAACAGCTACATTACATAGCAGGGAAAGCTGCAAGGAAATCAGCTGGACAGCAGCAGCAAGAATGCATGTAAAACAATCTGACCATGTCTGAATTAAAAGGACATTATGATGGGATGAACAGGGAATCTGCAATCCAGTATGTAAAGCCAAGGAATTGTTTTGATAAAAATTAATGTTTATGTATAGAAAAGTGTATGGTACTGAACAGTACAACACAGCAAATCCAAACCAAATGTTTTGATAGTTCCCAATCCTAAGTAGCTATATTTCAGGGAATTCTTTGTGAGAACACTGAGGTTTTTTTCAACAGACAAAGGATAAAGATTTCTTAAAAATATAATTTTTCTATGAATTTAAAAAATACAGCAATGCAATGAAAGTAAATCTGAATACAGAGCTTCTTGTTAGTAATCACATAACTCTTTGTATTACCATAAATAGCTTTTAAGCATTTTTATAATCAATAACATTCTGGCTGCAGGAGAAGCTTTACAATATTTGTGCATGTGTGCTTAGGGAACTCCCTGTGTAACCAGGTTCCAACCTGCACCCCAATAGCACTGTCACAGAGCTTTCAGTGTCAGCAGCAGTCACTTGGAGCTCTCTGTGCCCAGATGCTGCGATGCTGATGCTCCACCAGCCCTTTGGAACTAAGACCAGGAGCCATTTCAAGAGAGTGCACAGACAAATGTGCCTGTTGTTATCATGTTCCCATACCCTGCCCACAGTTTAGCTACGCCTGTGCAATTAAAAAAAAGGTTTTATCATTATCCAATTAGTGTAAACAAGCATTTATCTGTAACATCCAACTAGACAACACAGCTACAGATGTTCATAAAACACATGTTAAAAAATGAAAGAAAAACTGTATCTTATACCGTAAGATCACAACTGAAAAATATTTTTCTCTCATTCAGTTCACTTGCTGTTTCTGTTGTAAAAAGATGTAAGTTTCTCTCTTCTTTCAGCAGACTGCACTAGGTTCTACAGCTATTCTTCCATTTCAGTAATTCCAGGTGATCTAGATGGGCTTAGTTTTTTCAGTTTGGACTGTTTCTTTCATAGACAGCTTAGCTATCCTCTTTGTTAGAATAAAGAATGTTCCCCTTTTGTAGATATGCAAGCATCTGATACAGGAGGAATCATCTTCTCCACTCAAGTGGCTATAAAGCACTTCTGCTCTAGTTCCCCCTGCTCCCTTTCATGCTCAGTCTTCCCCATGATAAATGCATTTCTTCAAACCTTACAAGTTTGAAACAGACTATGTTGCACCCCAGCAATAATAAAAATGCAAAATGTTTATAGGTAATGTGCAGAAAATTAGAAACAGAAAAACTGGAAACAAGGAAAATAGTGCTTGTGTTCCAACAGAGATACAAAAGGTGCCAGAAAACCAGAACTGATACTTGATAAAACATCCATCTGTAAAAGCATAAAATAGCTGAAAAACCCTGTTTGAAACAAGTAGATAGACTTCATACTCCTGTTAGGGAGAGCTTTACTTTGCCAGTAAAGAAAAGCAAACAGACAAACAAAAAAATAGTGTAGCTTGGCACTTTCATTCTTTCAATTTGAATTGCAATCAGAAAATAGCTAATAAAGTATTTGGTTTAATATTCATAAACTTCTCACACATTTTTTTTTTACCAATCCAAACACATCCCTTTATATCAAGATAGTATTATCTGTTTCTAATCTGAGGGGAAGCATTCAGGCAACAAAATAAGGGAAAAGCTATAGGACAAAATTACTTCCCACAGCAGATCATAATTTATTGAACTTTATATCCATTCCAGACTCTTTGATGAATCACACTGACAAACTGTTCACAAGAAAGGAAAATCAATTTGCTTTTGTTTTTTGTTCATTTATTCTGAGTTACATTATTCAAGAAAACTATTATGATTTTACATATTTCTAGAGGATGTCTAGACTAGGGAACACTTGTTGCATCTAAAATTGTTTGCTAACAGGTTTCAAGTGAAGATTTGCATGCCCAAAAAGTGTTACTAAAGCAGCTGTTTTAATCTAATTTTGTTCATTATTTCAATTTTGCATATATTGCTGTAAATTCAGAATAAATTCATCTAATAATAAAATTTCTGAAAATACTTCTGACTTTATAATCTAACTATGGACTAGATTTAACAAATCAATAGGCAGCTGCCTGCTGACAGCACTATATTTGATCTAGCCCTTACACTTTGATCTCAAAAGGAAAGTTAGCCTTTTAATTCAAAGTAATATATTTTAAAAAGTGCAGCTTAAAAACATACCAAACTAAGGTGCTAATGACACCAGATAGTCAATATTTTAAGATCTGTAAATTCAAGCTGTGTCAACAGTACAAATTTGTTTCTTAAAAATATATTAGGATGCATGTTTTTAAACACAAACTCATTTATTAATGTTACAATGCCTTAGAAACTTGATTTTTCCAGTGATTCAGATATGTGCCCTCCTGGTGGGTTCCATCTGATTTTTCTAAAATTCAGTCATACACTTACTATGTAGCTTTAGAGCTTTATCTTTCACCAGAGGTCTCTTCTGCAATGCCAGAAAAAGAAAAAAGCCTCCACCTTTATAAGTGAGTTCTCTTTAGCCCTGGAGCTACCTGGTTCATTATAAGGATGATAGATTTCATAAAGCAAAGAAGTTGTAAAAACCTTTATGGAAGCATTAAAAAGATCTTGGGCTAATGCATTAATAAAGAAAAGATCCCTGAGTATGTGAAGCAGAAGACAGGTCTCCATTTCAGTCCCCTAACAGTGACTGGGACCAGTATCACCTGAGTAAGGCAGGATGATTAGTTATCACTAATTAAACAGAAATACATTACTTAACTGATTTTTTTGTTGGCATTTTATGCAAACAGAAAATAGGCAACACATTTTTTGTGTGCAATATCTCTTGAAACGAACAGTATACTTTTATTCATTTTTTCTCTTTTATTCAGTAACTCTTTCCAATATGTGTTATGTGCTTTCTCAATAGAAAGTTGAATTTCAGAGAAATTGTCTTGATACTGTACAAAAATGGACAATAGCTGCTAAGCTACGTATAGTATTGTATTTCTATCAGATCACACTGTAATAGATTCAGAGAAACTCAGTGGGAATATAAACCTGAAATAGCCTTTGTGGAATGTTTACAGTGTTCCCTATATAAATGGGAGAAAAATCCATGTAAAATCCATGGTCTGTTAACTGCATGCTGGTGTTCAAGGATTTCACTTCAGATACACCCACACTCAGTTCCAGGGGTGAAAGCCAATCTCTCTTTATCTCACCTAAATCAAACCTCCATTCATCACTGTACTGCAATTGAGGTACATAGATTTCAATGCATTAAGAGACTTCTGTGGTCGCTGAAAAGGAGACAGTTATTCTCCTTTATGAAAAGGAAGGGGAGCTAATTAATTAAGATGAAAGAAAGGTATGTGTTATTTCTCCATCTAATTGCTATCTTCACTTTCAGCGATACATGGAGAAATTTGCATGTTGAAATCTGTAATCCTGAAACAAAAGATTAAGAAAATTCAAATGTCTTGAGCAATTGCTTAGGTATACCACAGACACTTAAAAAAATGCCTGGTCTTGTGTTTTCAATCTATTCCAATATCTTGTTTCTGAGAGCTGCTGGATGCAGAGCCTAGAGGACATGCTGTTCTGGAGATTCCACTCTGTAGTACAGAGAAGACATTTCTGTTCCCTTTTACTTTACTGCATATATTCTCTGTTATGGAAGCAGTATCTCTCTGTAATATGAATAAAGCTTTACAGACTAAAAATGTAATTCTCTATCACCTGGCACCTGTGTTGTAACTCTTTAAACCATCCAGAGAATCAGAGAATTAGGCCTGATGG
>JACBWW010000016.1:14704017-14735237 GCA_020086605.1 Lanius collurio
CAGAGCTGCCCCGGCCCCGCGCCGCCTGCACCCGCCCTGCCCGGGCTGGCCGCCGGCGCTCCGCGGCGCCGCTCCCCGCGCAAGCTACGCGAGCCGCAGCCTCCGGCTGCTCCGTCCTTCCAGCCACCTTCAGCCCTGCCCGCCGCGGGGTCCCGGCGCGGAGCATCCCCCGACGGGGCGGAAAACGCCTCCCCCCTGCGCCTCGCCTACCTCGAAAAGCTGCGGGATCTCCCTGCGGGCCAGATACTCCTTGGCCTCGCCGGCGCTCATTCCGCCAGCCGGGGCCAGGGGCGCCGGCGGGGCCGGTGGGCAGCCCGAGCCCCGCTGTCGGCTCGGCTCGGCGGTGCAATGCGGGAGCCTCGGCGAGGCTTCCGCGGGCGGGAGGAGGGAGGCTGGAGAGAGGCAGCCGCCCGCCTCCCCGTGCCCGCTGCACGGAGAGAGCGAGAGTGAGCACGTTTTCCCCCGGCGGGGAGCGAGAGCGTGCGCAGGCTGCCGGGCAAAGTTTCGGGGGGTGCCTGCGGTGAGGCGCCGAGCGGAGGCGGTGAGGGGCTGTGCCTGGCGCCGAGCCGCGGGCAGGCTGCCCCGGCAGCGAGCGGATCGGCTCCCCCGGCTGCGCGGGGAGCGGCGGAGGGGAGGGCTGGGCACCGGTGTAGCGCAGAGGTGCTGGAAGCCTCCAGGTGTAACGCGGTCTGTGCCCTTGGTACGGTGTTTGGGCGTTTTGAGGAGCGAGACGTTTCATACACTTTAGGCTGGCAAAAAGCCACGAAGTACGATCAGTCACAAGCATCTGTGATCGGCGAGTCACAGGAAGAGATCTGAAATCATCTCTGGTCTAGCCTTCTGCTCAAGGCAAGGGCAGCTCTTGAGGTCAGACCAGGTTGCCTAGGGTTTTATCCAGTCTCATCTTGCAAAGCCTCCCAAGGGTGATGACTGCAGAGCCTCTCTGCGCAACCCATGTTTGTCTAGCCTCGACATTAAGAAGGGTTTTCTCCTACTCAGCATCACCTCCCATGTCTTGATTTGTTTCTTGCCCACCATTGTGAAGATCCTGGCTCCATTTTAATGTCAGTCTCCTGTCACACCTTGGAGAGCTGCTATTATGTGCCATCTAAGCTTGTCACTGGCTGAACAAGCCCAGATCCCTCTGCTCGTCTTCAAGACCAGGTGCTCTCGTCCCTTACCTTTTTTGTGTCTGTCCACTCAGCTCAGAGTCACAGAATATATTGAGTCCAACTTGTAAGTAAATGACCTGTACAGCGTTCAGACTCACTCCAGTTTGTCAGCATCTCTCTTAATGGGGAGCCCAAAACAGGGTGTATTATTCTAGATGTACTCTAGGGAGTGTTAAGTAGGGAGTAGCTTCTGAGATACTCTGTGGAACACTGGAAGTCAGAGTAGAGTATTTCAGTTGCTGAAGTACCCCGTATCAAGTTTGATTTTCAAATTAGTTTTTAACTTTATTATCATTTCTAACAATATCCTTATAGTTGCACCGAGGCACACCCTAACACACACAGGTTACATAATTTCAAGCTTACAAACAACACTGAAAAACTGCTTTCCATATGTACATACCTATTTTTCAGACATAGGATAGGTCTTCCTTGGTGTCTTCTAAGAAGTTTCTCCCCCTGGTATATGATTTGTGGATCAATGTCAGTTTGACAAGCTTCTCTGTCTCAGCTGCAGCCATGTTCCTTGTTTTGCTGTTTCTGTTGTTGAACTATCCTCTTTTTCCTCAGCCTGGCTTTTTATGTAGGTACTTGCCTTTCTCTCAGAGAGGCTTCCAGTCCTTGTTCATTCCATGAACTCCTAAATGATAGCCCAGAAGGAAGTCCCATGATCTAATGACAAATGGGACTGGTTGGCTTTCCAAGTCATCCAAATACTCCCAGCAACTTCCACGTAAAGTGCAGCAATTAATGCAGCAATTAATGTCCCTGTACATCAACTGGTGGGTTGCCCATAGAATCATAGAATGGTTTGTGTTGGAAAGGGACCTTAGAGATAATCTGGTTCTGACCCCCTGCCATGGGCAGGGATACCACACAATAGATCAGGTTGCTCAGGGCCCCTCCAACCTGGCCTTGGACACTTCCAGGGTTAGGGCACACACAACTCTGGGCAAACCTGTTTCAGTGCAAAGCTACTGGAAAACCACAGCTGAAGTGTCTCTGCAAAGTTTGGCTTGGACAATTTAAGAGCCTTTCCAGCTCCAGTTTCTATGAATCCAGCAGTGTCTCCTCAGAGAAGCTGCAGTCACTGAATTGATGCTTCTCACATATGTTCAAGGAAGACTTCGGTCTTCGCTGGAGAGTTTAATCAGCATTCATCTGCAGCTTTTCTCATCCTCCCATAAAATTTGGATGTGGCTTTAACCCTACTTTCTTCTGCTAAAATTTGAATCCATCCAAGTGCAAATTCATTGAAAAGCATGGTATCTTAATTTTGACTGAGTAAAATGAGTAGGCTCCAATGTCCTAATCAAAAGACATGACATATAATTGCTTTTAAAAGACTTTAAATGAAGCTTGACAAGAGGAAGATGGAATTAAATTAAATTGATTTTTTTTTAAAAGTCAGATTTTTCTAAGGAAGGCTGATAGAAGATGCCATTCTATTTAGGAACACAGAGCTGTGGTTTTGATATTTTGTGGGTGTAATTTTTTTTTATTTGTTTCTTGATGCAAAAAAAAATTCATCTGTATTATCATTGTCTGGGATAAATTCCATTTATAGGCTTTCAGAATATATATTTTTATATACTCAACATTTATGCGGAAATTAGTATCTCATCCAATGTCCTGGTTTGGCAAGAGAAAAATATTTCCTTTCATATGCTTTCCACAGCATCTTCCTCAAGAATGTGAAATATGTTTGTGTAAAGTCTTGTCCTACTTGTTTTTTTTTTTTTTTACTGTAGGCTTCCAGGCATTTTGCTCAGTTAGATAATGCTAACAGAAAAGAAAATAACAGAAATAACTGTCCTGCTATAAAACTATTCTCATTATGCAGATCTTCATTATTGTTCAAAATGTTGTTTTGCTGCACAAAATCAAATTCTGTGTTGCAGAAATTGCCACCTCAGAACAAATGCAGCCATTTAGGAAATCTATCAGACGGAATGTGTGAAATGTATCTGGAAAGGATATTTTTGGATCTAATAATATGGTACATCCTTCTAGAAGCAATTTGTTATTCATTTACTGTCAGAAGAATCCCTGTATTGAAGCAGGGTCACAGGTAGAAGGCTCTGAAGAACACTGACAGTGAAGGATTAAGCACAGATAAGCTAAAGGGGCACAAAAAGCTGGTTTATTTGTTGTGCAGGTAACAAAAGGAGCTGTTTGAAGGTGAGCTCTCCGTTGTGTAAGTGTCTGATCAAGAGTGCAGTTGGGAGTGAAGTGGTCTTAATGCCTTAGAAAATAACACAGGATGTGAAAATGCTCAGAGGAGTGAGAATTCATTTGAGCTCCAGGGCACTGCCCATTCCTGAAGGTACAGGCACTGGGTACTGGGTGAGACAGAAGGATCACTTTGGTTATTTCTTGCCTTTTCTGGAGGGGAAGAAGCTACAATAGAAAGAACAATGTGTTGAAATCAAAATGATAACATTTCTGAAAATTCCTCTTGAAAACTTCTTATGGTTCCTATACTGTTGGGCAGATTCCATTCTCATTCTTCTTGTTTTCTCCAGGAGCTACATGAAGCTGCACTAATACGAAATTATTATTTGCAGGGATCAGCTGGAATATCGTGTTCTGGGCCTTCTATTCTTCTTGGTTAAACCAGTTATGCAACACCCATAGCCTTCAGTCAAGCCTTAATTAGGTTCTGTGTTTTCAAAAATCACTTCAGAATACCCCAGTATTTTACAAACATTTATTTTTTTTGTCTAGTGCCTGTTCAAGCACTAGTGGCTGGATTTGTCACACAAGTTGCTGCTCTGCTAGATGTCTTTATTAAATCAGAACCAATGTCCTTGGATTGATGTGCTTACACAGGCTGATACGTGGACAGTTTGAATTTGTAGATTCTGTAAGTAAACCAATTATGTGCAGCCTTTTTAATAGAATATGCTGAATTATACGCTTCTGATCCAGAAATGGTGTGCATTTTAATGTAAATTTGAAACTTATTTGCAGCCCCATATTGCACTTAGTGTGGTATAAATTAATCTAAGTTGCAAAAATGATCTTTTCATTTTTATGAGAAATCCCTTTCTGAATTCTTTTGCTACAGTGTTGTTGACTTCTTTTTAAACCTGATGTTTCCCCCACCTTTCTTTTCCTCTCTTTTATTCTGCTGGTACCTGAACATGTTACTTAACTGAATTAAATTACTAATTGAAAAATAGTGAAAGATCAACCAAGAAAAATCTGATCTCTGGGTGTAGATTTCATTAAGCCTCAGAATTAACATTTTATGTAAATTTTGAGGACATCAAGATGAATAGAACATGGGAGGAAAAAAGACCATGCTGCTTACAAGTTTGAGGATGCAAACTTCAATCTGCTGAGAAAAAAACATTTAAAAGAAATGCTATGATCAAGTCCCTCTTTGTTATGATAAACTAAATAGCTGCACTTTTTATTTTCCAATTACTGTATAACCATTCTTGTGACACTTCCCTGACCTCTCCAATCTATTTACATCTTGGGCGGCATTCTGAGGCATCAAACCGGACACGCTGTTCTGCTGTTCCAGCCTGCCTGTGACACCCTCACCACCCTCCTTCTGGTGCTTTCCTGCTGCTGGACTGAATTTGTGCCCTGCTGTGGTGTTGCAGCAGGGCTCACCCTTAGCTGGGGACCGGGCATACTCCAGCTGGAAGCAGCTCTGCTTTCCAGTGTTTTCTCTCACAGATTCCTCCACTGGAGCACCAACACCTGCACTTTACTTCCATGTATGATTTCATATATTTGCTTGCATCCAGTTTACCAAGAATTCAGCATGTTCAGTACCAGTGAGCTGTCCCCTCTGGGAGTTCCCACTTCCCAAGGCTTCATTACCTGCCACTGGCACCAGGGATTTTCTTTGGTTTTGGAAAGCAGTGCAAATATTATCCAACACATGGCCAAAACACAGTTCCCATGGGATCAAAACAGAAAATCACTTAGTATTTCCCATTTACACTTCACTTTTGAGGCCAGTCAATTAGTCATTAATTATATATATATACATTAATTTTGATTAACTCAGGTTTCTTAAAGAAAATATCTTGCAGCAGTAAGTTAATGCTGTCAGATCAGCATTTTTTGTTTTCCTCAGCCAAAAGAAACCTTCTTGAACAAATATCTGTGCACAGATCTGAGAGGATCTTTTTTTCAGAAACTGGCATTGACAGGCATTAGTTAAATTTCATATAAGCTATATTCTTATAAGTATGTTCTACAAGTATGTTCTTATCAGTTATGATTTTTCACCAAGTTCCATGTTAGTTGGTCAGGGCTGTAATTCCCTATGCCACCACCCTTAGAAAGTACTGGTCTAGCATATTCCCAGAATGTAAATATTTCAAGAGTTCTTGGAGTCCCTTTCCAGTTCTTACCTTTCCTGTCCTTTCCAGCTCTTTTAAAACTCTGATGCAACTTATCCAAATATTCAGATTTACTCAGTTATTTTCAGTGACTACTCTTTATAAAAATTACTTGACTACACCTCTAATGGAGAATGTATCATTATCATGCTATGGTGTAATTACATCATCTCATCATTTCTCTGTATACAGAATAGAAATATTTAGTGAAGACTTTCAATGGTTTTTGACAAATCTATGCAAGCATATTGCAGTAATATTGTAAGGATCCTTTTCTTTCTTTCTTCAGAAAAACAGCTCTTTTAAATGCTGTTGCACCCCCCTGACCATTGGGTTTTATATCATTTTGTTTCCCTTCTCATTTTTTTAACAGTTCTTAAATCTCTCACATATATTTCTTGCAGCTTTTAGTATTTGCAACAGATGTTTTTCTCATTCTTATGTATCTTTTTTTTTCAAGGCAAATTGTTGCTTTTTCTTCTGTCTTGTTAACATTTCTTAAATAATTCCCAATTATAATGCATATTTTTGTATTTAAGTTTTTATCTTTGATTTAGCTTATAATAATTAGATAGTATAAGGATATTTCACAGCATTATGTAACTTAATAAATTAAAGGTTACTTCCTCAGAAAGTCCTTAAATCTATGAGAGATGAAAAGCAGGAAGTCCTGTAGAGGTTTTCCTTGCCCCTAAGACAGCTGATCACTACTGGGGAGAACACAGATTGAGGGCTTACACAGATTTATCATCTGATCCATTACAGCTTCTTGATTCTTTCTGCTTTTATTTTATGCCAGTTAAACTGAATCTCCCCACAGTGTTATAGAAATTGTTCTTTGAGAGGATTATTTTATGTTCCTCAATTACCATTTTCCAGTAAATGATTAATAAATATTCCAAATCAGTGGATACTGAATTTTAAAAAAATTATAAATGTGTGATTTTTTTTTCCAATAAAGTCTTAAGGAACCAATCACAGATTTTAAGGGTCTAAATCTATGTGTTGTTCCCAGTTAATAATTTGTGTTCATCCAGTTTACTCTTTATAAGCTAAGGGAATTTGTAGCTGTAGGAAAAAAAACACCTAAACAAAAAAAGAAAACAAAACAAAACAAAAACAAAACAAAACAAACAAACAAAAAAAAACCAAACAAAAAAAAAACCAAAAAAACCCAAAAAAACAAACCAACAAACCCACAGCAAAATTCAGTCAATAAGCCAGGGTTGAACTGAATAATGAGTTGTGGGTAGTGGTGGTGGGAATAGAAAAGAATTCAAGCACAGCTATGGACCTCATCTTGGGAACACTGCGGAGCTCAAGATTGTTAGAAAGTACAAGTCCCTGTTACGTAGCATTTGGGGTTTATTTCAGTGGTTAAATGGACCAGTGCCTTACAATATTATTTCTATAACTTCTAATCCAGTCATACAGTGAAAATCTTCCTTACTTGAAAATCATCTTTCACAAAGTACACCTCTTGAAAAGATAAGCATATTGACTATTTTTTTTAATAGAAAGCTAAATGAATTGCAAGTAATACTAATTTCCTGTATGAAGGGCTTAGAAAAGTCACATAAGAATTTCAGGGATTTCTCACACTGAGAAACCTTCAACATTTTTTGATGTTTATATCTTTACAGTGGCTCAAAACATTGTGATGTCAGGTCAAAGGGAAAAAAGTGCTATTTAGTTTGATATAATTCTTTCTTACCTAGGGTCAAGAAGGATTCCTGGATGGGCTATTTTATTGTATGAAAGGCATTTATAATACAGACTTTTTTTCACTACTCAAATAGGAGGACCATTAATTTTGGTGAGGTACATGCTTGGTACATGCATGTCAAAGAATAAAATAAAATTTGAGAAAAAAAATTCTTGTTTTGCGACATAGCATTTTTTTATAATTAGGATTCACAATGGAATAATGTTGGCATGTTCTGTTGTTGAAAGTGACCACGTAGTGTTCTGGTAAAAAGTAAAGTTGCCTATTTTCGTGTTCAGCGTGTATTCAGTATTCAGTACAGAGCATTAGCTGTCAAAATGTTGGTAAGCCACTGGTGCTTACTTTTCTTTGTTAGTTTTTCTAGAGCTAAAGCTCTCTTTGTTTTTTATATTCTATAATAAAGTGGGGAATGACTATCCAAACCCCCTTTTCTAGACCAAGGAAGGCTGTAACTTTGGCAGATGTTGGCTCAAAACTCTGAATTCTATTGTAAGGAACATATTTTGGGAGGGAGGAGGATTTTAATTTTGCCTAAGTAATTTTTTTAATAATCTAATGTTCTTGAACTCATCCCTTTAACTTTTTGTTCTTGCATTGCAATGAATGCAGAATATAGAGATTAAAATATGCACATTATGTAATAATTAGATACAAACCAGAACATAGAATGTAGGCAAGATAAAGAACTTGCACCTGAAGATACAATGGCGTAAGTTGAGAGACGTGAGAGAAACTGGCAAATATTTTAACCATAGAAATGTTTTAATGTTAATTTGAAATTCATCCTGTCTTTCTGCTGACGTATGAGAGCATTGCCTGAATTTAGTCACCAACTTCAGTGAATGCTTTCTTGACAGTACAACAAATGAGAACTGGATCAAACACCTGTTTTCCATAGAAGCTGACACCCTGCCAGATGGCTTTTTAGCAATGGTAACTGTTGATGGAACTATCACAGGAGGGTTGAACCTGAACTTAGGTTCAACATAGCATGGGTCGAAAACTTTTGGCTAAATGGAAGAAAAGAGTTTAGCCTAATATTTGATAGAACCTAACACCATGTGGCTTACAACGTTTGAAATTGCTAATAATCTTCAGCACTTGTTGAATCACTAAGACCTTTATTTTTCTTGTCCTGCTGCCCAATAAATGAAGTAGTTGTTGAACTGCAGGACCCTTGGCTCTGCCTTACTGATACCTTGTAAGAGACGAGGCAGTTGTGCTCTGCAAAGCAAATCCACCTTGGCTGGATGCTGGAGTCATGACACAAGGCAGGGTTCAGAAGGAGCTAATTAAGGAGAACTCCTTAAAAAATTCTGCTCCCATGTGAGCTCCTTACCAGAAGAGGCAGGTTACTATAAAATGACGCAGCTATACAAGTGGCTGTGGTTTTCTAATGTATTAAAAAATTATCAAGAATTTTAAAAAACCCTATTTTAACTCTTGTGTATTTGACAAAGTGATCATTGACTTACAACTGAGTTGGTACTATTTGGACAAGACTTGAATATTCAAAGATCCCTTAAATTACTTCTTCCTTTACAATATACAGCTAAATAACCCCTGAATCAGTTTTGGAAATAGTTTTTTTGAATTACTCTGTAGTATACCTGACATTTTTTCTGTATACATTGATTGAAAATGATTGATCACTGGCTTTCTACTGGAACCGTATTCTATCAGCCTCTGGGCTAGGGAAGAGGGAAACATGGCCTGTAGAGGTTCAGTGTACAACTTCCCTAGCTGACTTCTTTTATTGAAATATGAGCAATTTCTGGAAAACACATCCTGTTTTTACCATTCAATAATACCAATACACACACAGACATACTTCTTTTCCAAAACAAATTTTCAATTTATGAACTTAGGATCTCCTATGAGAGAGAAAATATATTTTGTCCCTAGAATTCTGAGGAGATAAATAGCATAATTAGAAAATTAATTTATTTCACAAAAGGATTTGAAAACAAATATGGAAATTTTAGACCATCATAACTAGACACAGAATCACTGAAGGAAATGGAAAAAAACAGTTCATGCTGTTCTGGTTTGTAGGTGAAGATATAAAGGAGGCAAAATATGCTTAGTCTCCTTAACTCTGTATGACAAAAATCAATCCATGGAAAAGAATCTGTATTAAAAATGCTTCTTAAAATATGGTCATATACAGGAATTTTAAAAATTAAACTGTTTTCCTAATCTTGTGGAAATATGCAGGCAAACAGAATCAGATGAAAGCAAAAAATTATTCTAAATTAGCAACACCCCAAATTTTTGAATAGTGTTTGAAGTATCCAGGTTCCAGATGACATGAAATTAACGCTGACTGCCTTGAGATCTTTCAGTAAGAGGTGCTGTACAGCTAAAAATCATTAATTATTTTTACATTTAACAATGTCAAATGATTACCATCTTTATTCTAAAGTTAAGTAGCATTAAAGTTATGTACACATGACCTCATATAATGATTTTGATGTCATTATTCTGGAAAGAATAGTCTTAATTTGTTCTGTTTGTGAAACTTAGATCTGGAATCCTTACCTTTCTGTATCTGGTAAAGATATGTATTATTATGTTTTGAGGTATGTATTTAATATGCACATGCAGATAAAATGCAAGGAGTTTTTTTAGCATTTACATTATATTATAAAGAGAGAAATTTTGTTTAAGGAAATCTTGATAACTAAGAGAGTTCAAGTGCAGTAGGGTGATTTTTGCTGAGAGAATACTTTTGCAAATGCATCCATTAAGGCACTGATTAATTGAAACTGACTGACTGATTGGTGCCTTTTCTCCATGTAAAAATCAATCACCTTGAATGACCGTGTAAATTCAAATCCCTACCTTAAAATGTAAAAGGTCATTAACTGCAGTAAATGTAGCTTTTACATTTTCATGTAATACAGATATTTAGCAGCAAAAACAACTAGTTCAGGTCACAGAACAGATACACAGAAATGACAGGCACATATTCATATATTGGCAATTCCAGTTATCACTACGTCTTTTTCTTGACGGTCTCTTCCAGGTAGAAGAATCTCATCAGGATACGCTCCTTAGCATAAAGATAAAAGACAGGTGAAAAAAGGAGGGGCTTGGATTCTTTATTCACGAGTTGCAAAACAATATAGAAAAATTGCCACAGATTTCATATCAATGCATTCTTGTGCAGGCAGCTCTCCTCAGTTTGCCCAATATCCTCATTAACTTAGGCCACACAATTTGGCTTTTAAGAAAGGAAGTATTTGGTGGGTTTAGAAGTCACTGATTTACTTTTTTTATTGAATATGTTATTTGTTTTTTTCCAGACTTTCTGCTCAGTAATAGCCCATTTAATTTTTAAACTAAAATTCTACCTTGCACTGAGTGCCAGCACTGTCATGGAAAAAAGGCCTTTTACTCACCTGCAAAGAACGAAATATCAAAAACCTTAATTTTTATAAATCATAGCAAAATCTGTCTGCCAAGCACTATGATTTCAATTTATGAAGTCATTCTGGCATTTGTACTTTGGAAGAGTTTCCAGTAAATGAGCTCACACAAACAGGAAGTTTTAATTTCCAAGAGCGTGGAGTTAAAACGTAGAGTTTGTTGAAGGATACTCCATGCTTAGTTCACCATGAGCACCTTCCACCTGATCCGCAGCAGCTTTTACAGTGTCCTAGCAAATGAAGCTAAAGAGAGAACAAAATGCTCTCTCTACACAGTTTGAGTAGACAGGGAAATTAGTAAGGTTTCCTGATCTACTGCCAAGTAGCTGCCCTAAAAAGTACAAGTAAGCTTTGGTCTAAAATTTTGTTGGGTTTTTCAATCTACTCTTCCCCACAACTCTTGGGCAAATATTCATAATCATCATCATCATGCATATTTGCATTTAAAAATATTAAAGTATTCCTTTCATTGAGAATATTTCTTTAAATTCCTTAATGGTCTATTTTTGGATTTGTCTTAAAGTTTGCTTCTCAAGTGCACTCTTCCACTAATCAGGTCTTATAACATTTCAGTACCCATCACACATTGATCTGCATAACCTTTCCTGGTAATATACTGGATTCAGTTTTAGTCACTGTGCAAATATTTAACGTTAATCAATGTTATTGTACTTCAAATATGAGTAACCTTTTATAAAGTTGACTCAGGGCTCACTGTAGATCTTATTTCTAATAAGATTTTCATAATATTAACTTTTTGCAGGTAAAGCTGATGTGCACTCAGCCTTTTTTTTCCAGTGTTCTGTGTTTGTTTTCTCATATAGCTGACGAGTAGTCCTCAATGGAATACAAAACCCCTTGCTTGCAAATGAAGACAATTACTTGAATGACAGAAGGTTATATTTAGATTACAGGCTGAAGAGTAGTTTGAGTACACACAATAGCTTTAAGTACTGGTTTGGGAGCTAAAATGAGTCTATCAGCAACACTGCCCTTTATTTGAGTTAATTTAACCAGCAGAGCTGAGTCTACTTCAGCTCAATCTCTGCAGGGAGGACTTTTCTGAGACACTCAGGTACTTGGTGTGTTCGGGACACAGGAGAGATTCATCATGAAGATGTCAGAACTGGCAGTGGAACAAAAGTAATGACTTCTTAATGATTCTAAACCACACAATGTTATATCCAGTGCTGAAGTCAAAGGTAAAACTGGTTCTAAACTTAGCTTTATTTAGGGAAATTTAATTAAGATTCTTATCTTGTTCCTAATTAAGAAGCTCATTAATTTTTTATTTGAGAATGAACCCTTTTGAAATATTAATGAAAAAATACAATGGAGAGGGTAATTTAAAATAATGTTTTAAATAGATAATCCATTTGGGGGGTGGGGGGATTTACTGCTGTCTTTTTCACATATTTTGCTCTTTTAATAATGCTTTGAGAAAATATTTTCATCTTTTTCTATTGAGAAAAATACCAGTGCACGAAGCCTAAATGTGATGCACCTATAAACTACCTCAGTAAGTTGCCACTGTTTTTCCATGTTTTGTTTTCTCATATTTTACTTTTTTTTTCTTTTTAACCAGCAGAATAAACTGTTGGAATGGTTCATAACTTTGTGTCTTCTGGAGATGAAACATTGGTTTTTTACACAATTCAACAGTATGGAAATTCCACGCCTGGTAATGTTTACATCATTAATGACAGAACAGAACTGATGACCAGGTAGATGGTTAATTCATTAAGAACAAATGTCAACTGAATTTCAGTGTAGGCTTCAAGGTTTTTGCCTGTGTTTTATTCTGACCTCAAAAGGTGTGTAAAACCATGTCTATAATCCCACTTTGTAAGCAACAGTATCAAATACTGTCTAGTTTGATTCCAGTGTAGAGTTAAGCCACTTGATGCTGTGGATGAACAGAAGTGTACGGTCTGCTGAGTTTCACCAGAGTACAAAGAGAATCTGTTGATAAACACCTTTGAGTACAACTGTTTCAGCTCAATAAAATTAGAAGCAAGGCTTCTTTCAAATAATTTTCCTTTGGAAGTTCTGTATCTGTTGCTCTCACCATATTAATTATGCCTATTTTTTATCAATTTGGTATTGTGAATCTTTTCAAAGTATGAACATTCTGTGGTCAAGCCAGTCTTCTATTAACAGAAGGAGAAAAAGAAACCCAAATGAGTAAGATCAGTCAATAATTTAATTACTGTTGTTTCATTCAAGTTCCGTATTTGAAGATAGCCATTTTATCACCTGACATACCAAACTACAGTTGACTTGTTTTGGCATTTTTTTAATCTATTGTATTGACAGTCAAAATGAAAAAAGCAATAAATCTGCATTTTTAAGTGGGATGGTAGAGTCAAGCTTTTATTGATGATTCCTTAAGAATCACACTCTTGTTGACTTTCGTCATTGCAAGAGCTTCTTTTAATTTTTATTTTGGAAGCATAATAAATACAGAGAAAGATACATTTTTTTCTCTTATACAGTAGACAATTATCAGACAATACATGCAAGTCTAATCCAAACAGGAAAGCAGGCACAGAACAGTGATCAAGAGTATAGAATGAGATACACCATGATAAAAATAGGTAATATAATCAAGGTTAATACCAAAAAAATACAGATATTTAATGGGTATTTTGGTATAGAAAAAACCCAAGCTTGTGATCAAAAAGTGTCAGGTGAACTCCAGTGTAATAATCCCTGTTTTAGGAGTTTATGGGGTTACACTTGGGATTGCTGCTCCTCTTCAGTGGAGGGCAAGGCTTGTTTGCTCCGTGCTGGACAGAAGTAAGCTGACAGATGGCTCATAAAGGGGAAGTTTCTAGAGGGTATAGATTAGAGGATTAGGGCCTCAGCAACCTGCTGGAGGACAAAAGAGTCTGGAAGGGCACCAATGTGAATACCAGCTGTAGTTACAGCAGCTTTTTAAACGATTGGTTTAATAACAAATAATTTTGGGATATACATTTGGTGTCCTTTGTAATTACTCACCATGAAGTACAAGACACATTGTGGCAAAGGTCAAGCTAAAGACACTTAAAGCATGAAAAACACTGTTATTAGCACGGAAACAAAGCAGAATGAAGAAACAGAAGCAGACAGCATAGAGCTTTACTTCTAGACAAAAAAAAACCTGTACAGGCATGGAAGCATGTACTGAGAGCTTGCCTAAGGGAATAAAGATGAAAAAAATGAGGACAAAGCTGTTGGTACTGTCTTACTGGAGAAAAAAAGAGAAGTGATAACACCTCCAGGAATAATGCCTGAAGCGCTGGCACACTCATGCATGTCTGATGAATACTAAAGCCCATGAAAGATTGAGCCTGTAAAGAAATAAAAGCCAGAAGTAGAAGGAGAAATAGGTACATTAGAAAATACACTCAAGCAGGCTAAGGGAATTCAGAAGGCAAACCAGAGACAGACCTAAGGTGATGCACTGTATTTCACAGCATGTAAATCACAGGGAATAACAGCCATTCTTTTGGAATATTTCAATGAGCTTGTGCAACTGAATTTGCCTTAACTCAGTGCTGTCTCTGCCCTGGGATGAAAAGGCAGCAACGTGACCTGAACACCCACAATCAAAGAGTACCCCCTGCAGTGTGGCAGTGGTTGATCCAAACACTGCTCACACACTGCAGATGACACCACAGGACACAAGGACAGGGAATTTGCATCCACGCTTTTACATCAGCTGAATTGTCCTGGCAATTGCAAACCCAACTACACGAAACCATGAGAAATACAAGGGATCTTTCACGTAAGGAGAATTTGCGACAGTTCTTAGCCTGTGTTTATATCATTCCAATGCCACATGAGGGTTTTTTCCACTTTTTCCATTTATTTTCTTAAGTAGCAAATCATACACAGTGACATTTAAAGAATGCTATTAAAACTATAAAGTCTAGCATTCCAGAGAATGAAAAAATTATGGTCACCTCTGATACAAATTTCATGAGGCTCAGGAGTTTGTAAGCCAGAAGTCACCTTTTGGCCATATTTGACGTAACTTTTCACATGGTACAAACATCAGGACTTATATCTGGTTCAAAGATGCATCATCAGGATACAGCTGCTGGCATTATTTCTGTGTGAAAAGGTGCATGTTACCAAAGGATGAATATTTCTAATAAATGCAAACAGCAAGGACATAAGCTTAACTGAAAGAAGTTCAGTTAGAGGCTCAGACCTTCTGTCACATGTTTTCTGGCCAACTCCACATGGGAGCTGAAAGGTAATGAGGGGCTGTCTCAGTCAAAGTGCATGAAATCAACTCACCAGTTTATCAAACTGCATGAATACATGCTTGGAGAGATACTTCAGAATTATCCTTGCCTATCCTTTAGAATTACTGACACATCTTGAGCACATCTGAGAACGATCAAGGGACCTAAGTGGAAGCATGTGAAGGGGCAAGAAAAAAGCTTAACCTTGGCCATAAATCCAATTAGCTTTCTGACACAAAAAGATAAAACAGTGCAGCTTAAAAGCAGGCACCAAGAGACACTGATAACTACAGCACTTCTCAGTAGGCTTGCACAGGAGATGGGTTCAGGCACAACAGCAGCTGGTGGCTATTGTATTCCGAAGGAAGTAAGTACGATTTAGTAACAAGTGATTATTTTTGTCAAGGAAACCAGTGATGCTTTAAAACAACAAAAGTGGTGCTATTGAAATTCCAACATCAATACTTGGAAATATGCTCCTGTCTGACAAAGTCATTACTAGTGACAAGTACACAGAGCAGGAAATAGCTTCCACGGTTCAGGGCAGATTCTGCATCTTCACTAATGGAAGCCATCAGGCAGTTGCACAAAGCAGTGACAAGATGAGATAGTGGAAATAAAAGAATCATACCAAGTGGTTCAATAGATTGAAATAAAAATTTGATGATGCATCAGCTCTGAGGGATGCATGCACTGAAGGCAAAGCTATAGGCAAGGCTTCATGACAAAAAAAAAAAAAAATCTACCTTTAGATCCCACTCCCTCCCTTGCCAAACGTGCTCCCTCTCCCGAACTGTCTCTCCGCTGTCCAAGGCAGCCCTGTGGCCTCCGAGACCGGAGGACACCCTCGGCCCACAGCTCGCCGTGGCCTGCCCTCTTAGTGATCCCAACAGAGCTCAGGATTTCACGGAATTTTTGGAAGGTGGCTGAGAGAAACGTCTGCTGTTACATCCGCAGGAGCCAACTAAGCCAAAGGCGAGATGCACCGCAGGTGCTTTCTAGCACCAGCTCATGACAGCCATGACGAACTCGTGTGCCCAAGGCAGTGGCCAGCTCTGTGGCCATTACCGCCTCTGCTGTGCCGCACCGGACTAGAGCGGGCTCTCCAGAGCCGGGCAGCTCTGTACGTGACCAAGTCCTGCCGTGCTCAAAGCAGGGCACTGCTCGTGCAGGCGCCGGGCCAGCGGGAGCGGGTGAAGGGCAGTCCCGGGCCGGCCCCGGGCCAGCGGCGCTCCCGCCCCGCGGAACTTGCGCACAGGCCGCCGCCCCCTTTTCCGGCAGCCGCGGCGGCCAAGCCCGCGCAGGAGGCGGGGTGAGATGGCGGCCGCCGTGCCCGGCGCTACCCGGGCCCGTGCCATCGCCGCCGTGCTGCTGCTGCTGGGCTGCTGCGGCCCAGCGCTGGCCGGCGGCTTCCAGGTACGAGGGCTGGGGGAGCAGCGGCGGGGCCGGAGAGCGGGCGGGCGGGCGGCGCCAGCCGCGGTGCTGCCGCTGTCCCCATCGCCTCCCCTCCGCAGGCAGGGGCCGTGCCCGTGGGCTGCCCCGGAGCTGTCCGGAGGCGCTGCCGGCACGCAGGAAGGCCCTGTCGGCAGGACGGGCACCGATACCGAGACGCGGTGCCCTGCGCTGCCTCCCCGGCTGGCGGGCCCTCCCCCGGCCCCGCCCGGCGCTGCCCACTGGGCGGAACCGCGCGGCTCTGTGTCCGAGAGCGCCGGTACCGGCGGCCTGGCGGTTCTTGGGCTTTGTTCAAACTGCTGAAAGTTACAAAACCTCAGACTTCTCATCCTCTCTCCGGTGTCTGAAACTCAGTTCTCTTTGGCCACGTACTGTAACTTCTAGCGGGTGCCTGGTGCCCGTTCCGGACGCTGCTGGCCGAGTTCGGGGTGCCCTGGGCTGGGTGCGGGCGCTCCCCGGGCTGGAGCAGGTGCCAGGGGGTTTGTCAGGTGGGAGTAATTGCATGTTTCAGCAATTAGCTTAAGGCACTGTGCCCACGCTACATTTGGAGTGTTGTTTGCTTTTAAATTCTGCGTTATTAACAAGTTGTTATGCTTGAAATTAATTACAACTAGGACCAAAGAACCCCCGCACCCTGAACAATAGAAATATTCTTACAATCTCTGGATGACTAATTAAACTGCAAGTTGAAGTACAACACTACTTCTGTTACTGTGTGTTTTGTATAAAACCACGAGCATCATCCCAGAACTCCTCAGAGTTAATAGTCTGATTTAAGAGTCAGCAGATTTGGATTGTTGCCCTGTGGAAGACTTATCCCCATACCTCTGCAAAGTCTTAGCCCCTTTCTGTGTCCTGATTTATGCTCTCTGTTAAGGAGAAAGGGCCCTCTCATCTGCAAAGTGGGAGCTATGGAGAACACTGATCATACAGAAGATTGCTGTCATAGATCCCAATTTTGGAAGATAAATGTAACCACCTTGGGTTTAAAGTGGGTTAAAACTGCAGGTTCACTCACCTCCTTTTGAAAATAGAATTGAATTGAATCCAAGCCTCTTTTCTCATTAAGGATGAAACTGTAGGTCAATAAATCATATTATTTTGTTCTTGGAGTGTCCTTTGGAGTAGAGGTGTGTGGGCTTTTGGTTTTAACTAAGATGTAAGTGACTAATAGTTCCTCTTTGTTCTGTAGCAAGTTTCAGGGAAAGATTTGGAGCACTTAATTCACATGAAATGTGCAAATACTAAGAAAAATTAATCTCTTGTAGCTTTTCTAAGGTTTATTCAGTGTTGATATGTGGTAAACATGCGTTGAACACTATTGTGGAAATAACAAAACTATGTGTGGTCATTTCTTATTGCTGAAAAATCTAAAATTTTGTTCATCTTTCAGGATAAAGCAGAACAGTTTTTTAGAAGTGGACATACAAATAACTGGGCAGTATTGGTAAGCATGGTCCAGATTGTTTTCCTCCAGTAGACAATTTTTCCATCAGGAACCATAATTACAACAGTCATTCAAGAGTTCTGCTCATATGAAAGAAATGGAAAGATAAACATTTGGAAATTATTACATTTGAAATTGTGCCTGCAATTTGTTAGATTGTAATGAAATTATCTTTTCAATATGACTGAATTTTATCCACTCAATGTGTTTAGCTACATGGCATTCATAAAACAAAAGTTCTGAAAGCATGAAAATGGTTAAATTAGCATATTGCATATTGAAAAAAAGATGTAATTCTGATACCAGGGAAGTCTGGTCTCTTTGACAGGAAAGGTAGACTTAATATCTCATTTTTGTTCTTTTTCAATTTGTTAATTTGTGATAACAGATTGGGAATAAAATCAATTCAGGCAACATAGTGTTTAGATCAGCTGTTCTTACCTTAATTCTTTTTTTTCTTTGCCATGTAACTTTTATTAGCTGTGAATCATGCTGCACAGTTGGTTCTTAATACCAATTCAGGTCTTAATGACTAATTTGTTTCAGAACACGATTGTAATTACTCTTGTACTTTTGCAGCTGTTTGTTTTCCATATACAAAAATTGAGCAATAAAATAGGAAAGTTAACAGTAACTAATTGAATTAGATGGAATAATTTGTATATTCTACAATGGACAAACTTGAAACTATTAAAACATAGCATACTATTTTAATACTATTAACAAATAGATGCTTTTATTAGAACCCATAAAAACACACAAAGAAGGTGGAAAATTAGGTCAAAGGACCTATACTTTCTGTCCTGAACAGATTTTCTGCTTGTTTTATTTTCTCAGTGGTTTATCATTAAGTTTTGCAACAATTGCTACTAATTTCTAGGGGGGTTTTACTGCTGTCAGGCACTTCAAACCTGGGGTCATACTGCAATCCCACCTCATCAACAGCTTGAATTAATGTGCTGCAGTGTGGATAACTACCTTTGAAGCTTAGACACATTTCCCATTGTGTTGTGAGGGAGGTAATGGAGGCAAGGGGCAGATGATAGTACCTTGAAATGTCTCAGCTAAATTGGACAGTTTGTTTTCAGAGCTTTAAATCTTGCTGAAAGGCAAGTGTCCTCGTGGACTGATTACTGTGGGCTTTTTTGGAATCTCTGACCAACAAGGTGATTGAACACAAGGGGATCCTTTCAGGCTGAATTTTTATTATTACTTAAGCTACAACGGAGTTCTTTTTATGAAAAGAGTAGAGAAAGAGATGCTATGTAGTATGACTTACAGCTCTACATTTAGAGCTGAAAAATTAAAAAACTATTGAAATGCCTTTTCCTGCATCTCTGTTTTGTGGTTTTAAAGTCACCTCTTCTAGAAACTTTTGAAACCTCTGAATCAGAACGTGATTTAGGGAGTGTTTAAGTAAAGGGAGCGACTGAGCCCTGACCCCTTGCCTGTTAGAACAGTAGAAACTGAACTTGCTTGAGGTTTCTGAGAATCTGTATTCAGATTTTGGCTGGAGCTTGTTTTTCTCTTATTTTATTTGACTCCTTAAATGCAGATGTTCTCAGTGCATTTTCCCCTGAGTGTGGCTTCTGCATGAATTAATTCACTTGCACCTTTGTGGAAGAATGCTCCCAGAATGGGTTTGCTACTGAGATGAGAACTCTTCCTTTGATTTTTCTTCCATTTGATAAGGAGAAAGCAAATTAAAAAAATCTAGTTTATCCACTTACTGTTGCTGAAATATTCCCTATAGTGTCACTTTCTATATTTAGTAATGGTTTATGACAATTTTTTCATGAGTCAGTATGCTAAGAACTTCTTTTTAAAATTTTTATTTTCAGTATTTTTTTCTTTGGTACAACAAAGATTTATATAGCTTATATAATGAGTTTCTTGGTGCTACTATGTCCTTTCTGAATTGTTACTATTTTTTTAATATTCCTGTAATTGTGTTCTTCTGATGCAATGGGCCAGGCCCATTTGTATCTTTACACTATTTAATATGCCTTTTTTTTGTTTCAAGGTGTGTACCTCTCGATTCTGGTTTAATTATCGTCATGTGGCAAATACTCTTTCAGTGTACAGAAGTGTCAAGAGACTGGGTATTCCTGATAGGTGAGAGAATCTTGTTGAATCCAATTCCTTGCAAATGTGCTGTCCAAGTTCTCATACTATCTGAAGCAATATAGAAATACATTTATCTTCCCAGTTAACCTGGATAAAAGTAAAAAGGGAGAATGCAATCGCAGCAATGTGATGAAAACTGCAGCAATGTTGTTCAAAAGGAAAAGCAACACGTTACATAATAAAATTTCCATTTGGAACATGCTAATTAGATCTGGCCACTAAAATGTACCATTTAGCAAATTAGTGAAAGTGTAATGTGAAAATTCCTCATTGCATTCAGCAGTGACAGCACTACTGTAAGAGATGAGCCTTGCTGGACTTCAGTTTCCTCTCAGTGTGGAGATGCTGGTAGCTGTGATGGTACTGAGATGTAAAGCTTCCACATCTGTAACTATACTGAATCTTTAAAGGCTCTGAACAGAGCAACTTCTATATATTGACAGTTGCCTTGAAAAAATACGTTTTGTGTGATTTTTTTTTTAGAGAAATCAGGGGTTTTTTCTATACAAATTGTGTTTTTCTCGTGATAGCACAAGGATTAGAACAGTGTCT
This sequence comes from Lanius collurio, assembly GCA_020086605.1. Taxonomy (NCBI): domain Eukaryota; kingdom Metazoa; phylum Chordata; class Aves; order Passeriformes; family Laniidae; genus Lanius; species Lanius collurio. Next base: position 14,724,530 of record JACBWW010000016.1, read on the forward strand.
CTACTTTGACAACAGGAATAGGAAGGTTCTGAAGTGTCTTTTCTTTGTGTTCCTACTGGAACTTCAAGGGGTGTTGGCACAGTTCCATCCAGCTGTTTAGGAATGTAATTTACTTCTGTCAGAACTGTGGAATTGAATTTAAGGCACCACTAACCATTATGTAATAGGCTCTATGTACCATAGGCTCCTATGGAATTCCTGGTTTTTAGGACCAGTTTTAAAAACCTAGTGGTCCTGGTTTTTAATGGTAATTTAGAGGACTGGCTGTTTCTCCAGAATGTGTGCCTAAGGAAGTGTGGCCTGCTTCATTACTGAAAAATGCATATTCTGGGGGATTAAATTTGTATGGCATTTTTTTGTCCAAGTCCAAAACTGGACAATTGGAGTCCTCAGTTAGCCCCCACTCAACTATGAATGCAATGGCAGCATCATCCTGTTCCCTGTGTTTAATATATTAAAAAAAAAAAAAAGAAAAAAAGGAGTGACTTTCTGGTTTTTGAAAGAGAGGATTTTAAAACTCAATTTTTAGATGGATTTTGAGGTTATAAATCCAAGGAAATGCACTGCAGAAGTGGTCTGAAAGGCATAGAAAGATGCCTTTTGTTCTTGCACACATCTTTCAGAAGCAGCTGTTCTCTCTCCTGTGCAGCTTTTGAAGCACAGGTGCCCTTGGCACTGCCTCAGAAATTCTGTCACTCGTCCTGCCCTTACCTGGAGCTTTCATCTGCTCTGCCTCCCTCTTCACCGCTAAAGTCAAAGCAGGTGTCACTGTTAGAAATTGTACAAGAACTACGGTGTGCCTGAGATTTCTGTTGTTCAGTGGCAAGATCCATTTCTTCTCCATATCCAAAGATTTGGAATTAATCTCAAAAAGCCAGCAGTGCTTTTTGAGTCAAGAATACTCTTCAAGATATTGGAGAAGACCTAGAGAGAGAGAGTGAGCCTGGAATCACATCTTAAAAATAAACATTTATCCTGATTCTTGGGGTTGGTTGTTTTGTAGGGGTTTGAGCTATTGTAGTTGTTGAACAGTGTTGTTCTAATTTCTGTTTGACTATTATGTGAAAGTAGAATGGCTGAAATGTTTGTTTTTCTTATTTTCCATAGTCACATTGTCTTGATGCTGGCAGATGATATGGCATGTAATCCCAGAAATCCCAAACCCGCTACTGTGTTTAGTCATAAAAACATGGAGCTAAATGTCTATGGAGATGATGTGGAAGTGGATTACAGAAGCTATGAGGTAACTATGCTTTAATTAAAACACTGGGTCTTTAGTGTTGGCTTTAAGATTTATGCAGCATCTTTGAAGTCTGAGGAAGTCTTTCTGTTCATATTACTGGTTTGGGGCAGGGTTTTTACTATCAGCTGATGAGTTTAAAATACATACCCCTCCCCTCCTTGATATTTGAGTTTGTATTTGAAGTTATTATACTAGAAACATGTTTAGTATATTGGCTATTTTAAATAATGGAATCGAACATATTACTGACATTTCTTTGGAAATGACTGTTCAGTGTCTTACCTTGCCAACACAAAAATTACTGTGAAAATTTTGGTGTGCAAGTGAATTGTTTATTAGGTAAATTTACTTAAATTCCTAATCTTAAGCATATGTTCTTACAATGAAACAAAACCATAACCTAATCATTAGTGCAAAGCAATTCCTGTATAAAAATCTGCATTCTGTCACCTTTCTTTTCATGTAATATTCCTTCATACCAGGCAGGGTCTTTACCAGTTGAGATAAAATTACACATCAGTTTCTTGATTTAATAGGGCTGTAGATTTATTGCTAAAGGTTTATTGGGTTGCATTTAAGTATTTAGTAGATGTTTTATTTCTCTGAAGCTTTATACAAGGAAGTGAAGACACAGTACTGGAATAGAGATACATTCTTTTTATAAAGTTTTTTCCTGAGTATGAATTTATTGCTGGCATTTGAGCAGTGTACATGTACTTAAAGAGGAGATGGTGTTTTATAGGATGTCTGCAGTCACCACTCAGATGGATCTTATCTGATCACTCAGACTTATGTAATTGAATTAATCTTATTTTTTCTTTCTTGAGTTGCAGGGGGAATTTAAACTTTTTTTTTTTTTTTCCATGGTAACACACACTAACATTGGAGCATTTTGTGAGTACAGGAGCAGCTTTGGCACAATAAAGCTATATGCTGACAGGTTTTTAGATCAATGTAAATGTATTTAAAATTATAATGGATATAATTAAGCAACAGGCTGATGTTAGTGGAATAAAGTGAAAGCTACCACATGATTCTTAAGCTGAAGTGAAAGCTTACACAGAAAATGTCTGTTTGTGCAGTTCATACCATGCCATAGTATGTCTGGTTAGATACCCTGCATATTTGGATGTTCCATTATTTATTTTCTGTAATCCAGCCTATAGCTGATCAGTACTTTTATCTTAAAAAAATTACTTTATCCTTCTATCCATAGGTTACTGTTGAAAATTTCTTGCGTGTTTTAACGGGAAGAATCCCACCAAGCACCCCACGGTCTAAACGTCTTCTTTCTGATGACAGAAGCAATATTCTAATATACATGACAGGTAATTGCAGGTTTCTGTGTACAATTTATTGATGCTTGCTCAGTTGGATGGGTTTATGGAAAGCATCAGTAGTCCAAATGAACAAAAGGATCGACCAAAAGATTTTTTTATGGTGTTAGCATGTCATACTAATTAAGAAGAAATGCCTGTAAAGCATTAGTAAGCCAGTGTTGTTTCCAGTTGCAATGGTGTATGTGTACTATTCTTACTGTACTAATATTTTATTTTGCTGGACTCTTTCTGGAGAAAGAGAATTGTGTTTACCTTGTTTTAGAAAAATGATCAACCAGGCTGAATATCTTCCTTTAACCTACATACTTGCCTAACTTCTGGGTTTTTTGTCAGGCCATGGTGGAAATGGTTTCCTAAAATTTCAAGATTCTGAAGAAATTACAAATGTAGAGCTTGCTGATGCCTTTGAACAAATGTGGCAGAAAAGGAGGTAAGAAATAAGCATTATTTAGATATTGAATACTGAATATCCTGAACATACTCTTTAAATGTGTCTTACTGGCAGGCCTTGCTTACCTGCAGCAGTGATACTGTTTGTTGTCCCTAAAGTTGTGCAGGAGTCCGCATTCAGAAAGCAGAATTTTAGTTTTTGCTTTCAGCTTCCTGCAGTTAGAGCTGCTCAAGTGTACTGCTTTGGCCAAACTGGCATCTTAATACCAATCAGGATTTTAAGCCAGCTCATCAGGGTGAGCTCCTGTTCCTTAGGTTCTGAGCAGCTGCCCTGGTAACTGAAAAGCAAAGTATGTATGTGGTTTTTAGGCAGAAATGGGTAAGGAGGCTGTGTTATTTCTTTCAGGTACAATGAATTGTTGTTTATTATTGATACTTGTCAAGGAGCATCGATGTATGAACGATTTTATTCACCCAATATAATGGCCTTGGCTAGTAGCCAAGTAGGAGAAGATTCTTTATCAGTAAGTAGATTTATGTGATCCTGAAGACAATTTTCAGAATGCCTTAGTTAAAAGCACAATTTCTACTGACTTTTAACTGAAAATTTCTTTTCTAATTGCTGAATGTATGAGGTATTTAGTGTTTATTGACAGAACTTGTAAGTGTACTGTTCCTGCTTGTTTTTGTGGGCTAACAATGGATTTCTGTCCTTGCTATGTATGCATTGCCTAGGATAGCAAGGAGTTTTATGGGAAGACTGCTCCGAGATGAGCGTGAGGAATATTCAATCTAGGACTTACTGCACTTGATATAAAACAAAACAGTAACTTTCACCTGCTGTAATTCCCAGCTGAATTGCAGAATGAGCAATAGGAGAGAGCCCAGCCAGACCAAAAGCAGCAGGCCAGGATTACCTGAACCCATGCACTGCTGTAAGATATGCTGGCTCTGCCAGCCCTGTTTTCAAATCCACAAATCCATGCTGGACTATTAAGAAACAGTTCCCTGCTTTTTGGGAAACATAGATACTACCAGGATACAGTTTATAGATAAACTGCATTGTTCACCTTATCAGCTGTAGGTTTCTTCACTGGTAGCTATTTTCTTTGCATAACTTGCCTAAGAAGAAAAAAATTATGCATAACTTTTGTAACATGCTATTGCATTCTGTTCCCTCTCCTGAATACTGAGTTCTCTCCTGCAAGTGCCCAATAACTGCTGTGTGTTGTTTTAAAGCATCAGCCTGACCTGGGGATTGGCGTTCATCTCATGGACAGATACACGTTCTATGTGTTGGAGTTCTTGGAAGAAATTCATCCTGCCAGTCAGACAAATATGAATGACCTAGTAAGTAGAATACTCAACATTCATGAATATGCTAATGAATTTAATAGTTCCAAAACTAATCTGTTTTGTCTGTAGGGTTCTTCAAATGCTTTTTATGCTCCCGCTGTTTCTCTTGGAAGCAGCTTTGGAAGGAGGGTTTTGTTGCCATTGTTAAATGTAGTTGTGTAACACTTCAAGGATTGTCCTCATTTGAAAGTGCTTTGCTGGCTACAGAAAAAATTAACCAAAATTAACCAGATTTTGTATTTTTCATTGAAGAAATAATAAAGTATTCATTAAATATTCATTTTAATAGAATGAAGCATTTGCATGTGAAAAATTTCAGTAGGAAGCTTCTAAAACCAGCTTAATGGATAGCAGACACTTCGCAGATGTGGAAAAGCAGGCATTGGTGGTGTTTTGCAAAGGTGATTGAACAGTTAAAATTCTAACTGTGCACTTTAAAATGCCTGCAGAGACTAATTTATCTGTATACTTGCTTAGATTCCAGAGCAAGATATGTCCAAATCCACCAGTGTTTGGACTTCATTATAGCTGAGGCTAACATTATTGTAGATCTCAGGTATGAAGCAGAAGGAAAAGAAGAAGCCAACAAGATAACATATGACAAAATTTATGTCACACCTCTCTAGCAGTGAGATGTGTACACTGGTGAGATGACATAAAAAGTAACTGTGTTTTATTTGCTCTATTTACCCTTTTTACCTGTTCTAAAGCTAGTTTCTTTGTAGTCATACATTATACTTTGGTACCTTGTACCTGTAAATCCTGCTGTGCCACATCACTGATCTAAGAGCCACCACATACAGAACACATTGCCGTAGATTGATTTCTGTAAAAGGAGCATCTGCTCAAAAGTTTTATGCCACCCTCTGTCTACAGAGGATGGTGTTAGCCTGACTGCTACATGGATGCTAGAATTCTATCTAAACAGCCCACACTTGGCAGATTTTCTGTTGATACAGAATTGATTCAGTGGCTAAGATTCAAGGTTCTTTTACTTCTATGGGAATGAAATTCTGTCCTATAATTTAATATCTTCTAATTATGGGATACAGACAACTTTAAAATAAATCTTGATAAAGAAAAATATGCAAGTTCTTTATTGATTAAGTATCTTTGTCTAGCCTGTTCATTCAAATGTCACTGTAAACCAGAAATTTAATTTGTGTTAATAATAAAAGGTCATAAAAAGGAACAGTGCTTTCTACTGTGTAAGACCCTCTCTGGGAAGTGGTGTAGCTGGTCTGGCCAGCAGAATATTAATCTGATTATTGTGAAAAGTGTAGAAATTTGTTAGCTGGCAAAGCAGTTTACTTATTAAGCTCTTTGGAGAAGACAAAGTGTTTTTGCTTATATGCCAAATAGTCAGGAAGAGCTGAGTAGAGTTATCCATGCTGGTAAATTCCTTACATCATTTACGTCATCTCACCATACATCGATCTGCTGATTGTTGCTCAGGGAGTGGAAGAGAAGGGACCCAAACATATCATGATTTGTGATAATTTGTTTAAGGCCAGGTTGGATGGGACTTGGAGGCCTGGTCTGGTGAGAGGTGTCCCTGCCCTTGGCAGGAAAGTGAAAGTAGATGATCTTTAAAGTCTCTTCCAACACAGACCATTGTGTGATCATGTATTGCACACATTTCAGCAAATGTGATGACTTGACTTTGAGTTGGTGCTTTTCAAGGCTTCATCTAAGAGTTCCAAAGTGACATATGGTTAGTCCATGGTAAGGAGATAAACCTATTTTTTGCCAACAGTTACAGGAGGTACTTTGGCACTGAAATCCATTGTTAGTGTTAGCTGGCTTAAGGACAAAGACCTACTGCTTATTCAGCTCTGACTTTTTAAATTTAAATTTATGCTTTCCAAGATCAGGGTAACTTAATGTTCCTATCTAGCTTTAAAATTAAATTATCTTTAGTTGTTTGATCCTCTGAAATGTCAAATGTCTTCTCTTTTTGGAGTACTGTGTGTTGGTTATACTGCTTCTATCCCGTTACCTCTTTACTTTTCTCTAACCACTCTTGAAACAGCTTCTCTTCACATCCACCTAAGATTTGGATATTGCATTCCTGTAAAGAATGAGACATCATTTTTCATAATCCACTCCACCTACTCCCCACCTGCTCCATCTGTGTTGCTAAGGGATAGCATAAAGCTGTGCAAATAACTGACTTTAGGTTTGATCACAATTCCCTGAAAATAAAGACTACATTGAAATGTCACACATTTGAACTTCAAAAATAAGATTCAAATAAATTTCTTAATGAGGTGTCATTTGTCATAAAATAGCTGAATTGTTATTAAGAAAAGTCAAGATAACAAGTTGGGGGAGTTGTTTAGCTTTGTTTGAAATAGTTTTAAAAAATGAGGGAAACTTGATATAGGAAAAAATCTGTTTAACTTACCCAGTGTTTGCCTTCTTTTTCTGTTAGAAGACTTCAGTTATTAGTGTTAGTCTGCTGTATAATTGGTTTGCAGTCCTTTCTCACAGTGGTAGAGGATGGTTTTTAACACTGAAGTTTTCTTCTCACTGCCGTTGCATATTTTTGTTCAAATTCATACCAGCATGTTGTGGTAGTAAACTGTTGTGGGACAGGTTGGAATTAGTTGGGTGCAGTATCAGTTTCCCACTTTCAGTGCTGATGCAGTTTTTTTGGACTCTCAAAACCTTGGCAGAGAGACTTACTTGTATAACTGCAGCATAATTTTATGCTTCAAATAGTGTGATTAAAACAAATACCTACTTTTTATAGTTTACTTCAGAGACTTAGTTTTTTTGTTGGTGCTCTTAATGGGAGCAGAGCTGGAGAAGATTGATAGCATTTTGGTGAAAATGGAAACTTTAGAGTGTTTGTGTGTGCATTAACAAATGGCTTTTGTATGGGAAGCATGATGCCAATGAGTCTAGTCCATTTTCAGCACCGGGAGGATAACAAGGATTTGATTTGCCTTGTCTTTTCTTTAGCAGCTGTGTCATAGAAGCCAACAAGAGAGTTGGGAATTGTTAAAAAAAGAACTCAGTGTCTGTGTGTGCTCGTATGCTTCAGGTAAAGGGGGAAGTGAGCTGAGGTCTCCCTGGACAAGCAGCCTGATGCCATTTGTTTACAGGCTTAAGCTAAAAAGAGATCAAAGAGAAACTGGGATAGAGCAAAAGGGAGGAATGGGGAGATAGAATCTCTCCTCTGTGAAGAAAGCCAGGTAGAGTAATTCCTCTCTGGGAAACTTTCTGTAATGTAGGGCTGTGTTGTCCAAACAACAAAAGCCTGTGCATTTTGTGTCAGGCTAAGCCCAAAATTTCTGCTGGGAAGTATGGCCTGAAACACCGGTTTTGTCAGTCATAATCTGGGATAATTCAAGTTGCATCTGCACAGAGGTGATTAAGACCTGTGGTTTTGTCATAAGAATGCAACCTTGTAAGAGCTGACCCATGATGTAATTTAAGCATATGAGCTCTAGATCCTGTGACTGATGGACCTGTTTGTGAAAATCACTTGGAGAATTTAATCTTAAGGAAGGTGAGCACCCAGGTGGAGAGTGACATTCTTAGTCCTGTATTAAAACCCTTGTGTTAAATGTTCTGGTGGCTGGAATTTTAAGGACTCACATAACCTCTGCTGTTACCGGGTGGTCTCTGTTTTGGCAAGTGTGGTAGGACTTGTGCAAGATGGGTTTGTGTCCAAAATGCATTTGTATTGCCTTGAGTGTCTGCTGGGTACATAACAAACTTGTTACTTAATAGGCTTCCTGTCTTTGTCAGGTGTTCTAAATGCTGCAACAAATCTGTCACTGTTCCATCTGCTTTTGTTAGTGCTGGTTTTGTCTTTCAGGTGTTGCAGTTTGTGCGGGGTATAGGGGATCTGCTAGGTAGACAAAATACAGGGGTAAAATAATTAGTAAGGTTTATAGCTAATTTGTACATGTCACAGGATGTCTGTGAATGTAAATAAAGCACGTTTGATGCTTGAAGATGCTAATTCTGCGTTAATTCTTAGGCTATAAACTAGAAACAAGACTGTAGATTCTTGCTTCTTTATGGAGCCTTCAACGTAGCTCCTTACCAAAGCTTGTTTAATTTTGCATGCCTCCCTTTGGTAAATAGGAAGAATGTATGCCCTCTTGTGACTTCTGGAAGGTTATAGCAGCGTTGCTGCATCTGTATTCAGAAATATATTTGTGCATTTGTCAGTTAGATGTAATTGATGGTTGGCTTTCACAGGAACATTTCTAAACTCAAATGGCATTGTAAGGAGAAAGGTTTTCAGAAATGCATAATCAAGATGTTTATGCATTTTAATGTGTTTGTTCAACCATTTTTTTTCAGCTATGGAGCTTGTACTGAAATGAATGCAAATTACATGTGTCATTTATCTTTTTTTTAGCAGTAGTTTTGTTTTGGAAGGTGTATGTAGAGACTGTCATTGAGGGACAGGATGTGATTGTTCATCTTGGTTTGCAGTTTCAGGTGTGCCCAAAAAGCCTGTGTGTTTCCACCCCTGGGCACCGAACTGATCTGTTCCAGCGCGACCCTCAGAATGTTCTGATTACGGATTTCTTCGGCAGTGTCAGGAAGGTGGAGATCACCACAGAGACGGTTTCCTTGGACCGGGACGTGGCTGAGCTTGAAAGCAAGTAAGTAGTCATTTTTTAGACTTGATTTGTATAGCTTTGTGCCACAGAAACAAAGTAGTTGTGTAACTGCCGAGGAAAAAGAACTCTGATTTTCTGTCATTTCGTACAAGGACTCAGGGAGTTAGTATGGACCTCCTACTGTGATAACGTTGTCAGCTGAAAACTTTGTTTAAAAGTACCCATTCCTTTCCTCATGCTTGTAAATAAAATGCTGCTTAAGACCAAGGTGAGGATATCAACAACAAAAGTAGTTTAGATTTTTCTTTCTTCCTTGACTTTCTTCTTTAATGCTCAAATATTTTGTTACTGAAATTCCTACTTGTAGTAGTTTGCCCTCTCAGATAAGCTCTTGGTATAAGCCATCAGTTAGGTGTTTGATAACAATTAGATTTTTAATAAATCCTTTGTTTGATTTCTCTGAATTCTCTGGCCTTTGACATTATACTGTCGTGAGAATTTCTGTTCCTGAGATTCAGTGATTCTTTTCATTAAAATTACTGGTGTAAGTTCATTGACTGAAGTTGTAACAGGCCTTCCGTTACTTTGTGCATGAAGAAAGAAGTATAAACTTCTTTGTATTTTTGGGATTCTGTTGCCACCTATTGGGAAGATTTAAAGGAAGATGTGCTTGTTCTGTAGGGTTTTTTTTAACATTGTACTTCCATTTCCATTGTGTCTTTTGTGCTTGATGATACTGCCTTGTAGGAGGGGGAAACAAAGGATTGAAATACTGTGTTGTGTCAGGGACTAAATACTTTTCAACACATAAATTTATGTGAATTCTTGTCTGCCTTGTTGTTTACTGTTGCTCAAGCTAATGGATAGCAGTTTTATTTATTTTAAAGATAACAGTAACTCTGGTCCTTGTAATTATAAATACCCTGCAAGGTTCAGCGTATTTCATATTATACCTTCATACCATATGTATATCTGAATCATATGCATTAGTACATACCAAATAAGTCTAAAGCTAGTTTTGTGGTTCCTTAATACAGAACAATACTTAGTGACATTAAATTTGTCTTTTTGCTGAAGAATAAAAAATCTCTTGGCAAGTAACAGATATCTTGCTAGTCAAAAACCATGAAAACTTACCTATGTGGGTTTCTAATTTGTGGACAATTGAAAGGAGAAATAGATTTTGAAAGACTTTACCATTCTGAAACGGAAATGACTGGCTGGAATTTTCAGCTTTTTTTTGTGTGGTAGTTTGGTGCCAGTGGTGGAGGGATTTTTAATGCCTGACACTACTGGACTGGACTCATGAAAGCATGTTGAGAAATGGACACTCATGCACAGCGAGAAATATTATCCTTGTGAAATGTTCTGATATGTAATGAAAGCTGTATTACATTATCATGGTAATTCCACTTAAGTCTGTGAAATTGGAAGGAATGGGGGCATGCTGATTTGATAGCTGAATAGTTCTCCTTTTTACAATTTTCTAAAAAAGTATTTAAGCTCTCAGTGTCCTGTTACCATTTGGAAAGAGTTTATAGACAATATGTTTTTAACAGAGGAGAAAGTATGGAGACTGCTAAAAACATACTGAAAAGTTGTATAGCTGTAATAGACAGTTATGTGGAGTGCTTAATAAATTCCTTAAACAGAATTCTGAGGTCAGTACCTCTTAGTAGGATAGCTCTGTTCAGCTACAACAAATTTAAGAATTACAGCTTGAAGTGAATTTATTAAATGAAAATGTTAGTGCTTTTTAAAAATGCAGTTTTGGAGCATCTGATCTCTAA
>JACBWW010000016.1:14735547-15245119 GCA_020086605.1 Lanius collurio
GAATTCAGCTTTTGAATCAAGTTCAAAACCTTTACATTCTTCCCAAGTACTTAGATATGCCAGTTGACTTGGGCACATATAGTGTTAGGCAGTGGCCAGGTAATATCTAAAGTTGTTGCATGACAAATAAAGTGGGAGATACTTAAGTGTATCTAGTATATTTTAACATCATCTGCGTAGCTTGAGAATATTCAGATATCACAGGATATTCCATTTAGAGTTTTCATTCTGTTTTCTGTCATACATTCCTTTTTACACCTTTCCTATGTAACACTGTTATGTTGTTTCATTATTTCTTCTTCATCTCTTCTCCCTGTGTGATCTTTACCTGCTATTATTTTTGCAGTTGAGCAGGTTGCTTTATAATTGCAGTCTCCTGAAGTGCTTGTTATTCTTTCTAGTGCTATTTATATAGAGGTCCTGGCTTGATCTTCTTGCTTTGCTGCCCATTTACTAAATAAAAATTAATGTCTGTTCCTGGAGGTTCTTCTGTAGCTGTGTACTCTTATGTTTCTGCTGAAGAAGACCATGACAATGGCTGGAGTATTTGGTATAAGTCTGACCAGGAAATATTTTCTTGTAATTTTGGCATGTTTTCAGCACTGTGAGATAACATGGGAGTTTCAATAAAACTGTATTACAGTTATTTGCTTCCTGTCAGAAGTACCAGCACTGCTGTTGATGTTTATTAGGATACTCTCCTTCTGTGATCTTTAGCAGAGTGAAAAAACTGGGGGTGAAGAGAAACAGGTGGCTGGAAGCATTGACTGTGGGACAGTTAGATCTTTGGAATTTAGTGGCCAAGCTCATGCTTGCATTCTTTATGCCATAGAAATTAATCTGGGCACATAACTATTAAATTTCCAAGGCTCAAGCAACATTACTGCTTTTGTAAAAATACAGTATTAAGCCATATGCAAATGCTTTTAGTCTTTGCCTGTGTCCATGTTATGAAAAAGCTTACACTTGATTTTTTGAGTGCCTGAGGCATGACCTTCTGGATGGTTAGACATTTCTGCCTCTGACAATTTGTGTCTTACCCAAAGCTGTGGCAGGAAGGGGGCAGTCTGCTTTCACAACATATTTATATCATGGTTAAAAGACCATAAAATGGTCTCAGTTTACATCTTCCAGCCCTCCCAGTAGGAGGGACCTTTCCCAAGTCAAGTGTTTGGTGGACCAAAGCTTCCATTGTAGAGCTCTTACATTTATTACTTAAGTACAAGTCCCTGCAGCTATGTTGTTGGTTTTGGTGAGCTGCATGATGGTCTGGAAGATTGAGATGTGTCCCTGCACTGCTTCTTTCTGAAGGCTTTACTACACTCAGAGAAGTTAGGCTGTACAGTGGGCATACTGAGAGACCTAGCTCTGTAGCAAAGAAGTGAAATTTAAGTTGTGGAAGAAGAGTTGAACTCGAAAAAAAAGGATTGCATTATTGCCAGGCATCTCTTTTCTTTCCAGCTAGCTCTTTGAATAGATCAGTGTGAATTTCTGATATCAGGGGAGCAAGAAAGTCACAATTGCATCAAAGGATGGAAAGAAAACTAGAGGTGATTACAAAAGGTGATTCTGATCACATAAAGCACTGGATTTACAGATGGCTTGCTGAGCACTGATTAATATTACTCTACAAAATGAGATTATTTTATGTGTTTGGTCAAGAGTATCAGAAATCTATAGAAACAGATGCTGAATACATCTACCAAAGTGCCAAAGCTACTGCTAAGATTATTTTATAAAATTTGTAGGACAGCAAAATATTATCTCTGTGGTGAGATTGATCTTTCAGGAAAATATAGTAATACTGCAAACAAAGAATTTAGTGCAAAATGGGATTTATTCAGCATTTTTGCAGGCAGAAGACTGATTACATGACGGGTTTGTTATTGGTAAATACCAGGAGAAATAAACAAAGTGTAATGAAGCACAATAAAGTGTTTTGTATCCCCTGAAGTGGAAAAAGAATAAAAAATGGGTGAAAGCAGGATATATAGGGAGCTGGAGGAATACCTGTTCAAGGGTTGGATATGTTATATCTTATGAATCCTAGTAAACTTAGTTCAGCTGGTTCTGGTTTACTATTTGGAGATTCCTGGGGTGGCAGCTGTGGATGTTCAGGTTTTATGAATGGTGACAACCCATCTCTATTCTGCCAGTTAAATTGGGCACAAGTTTACATCATATTGAAAAAGAACTGAAAAGGTTGAAAACGCCTTATTCATCTGTTTAGACATCTATCTCATTTGGAATATAAAGACACGATTTCTCTTTCACAGAATGAACTGGAAGTTGCTACTCTGTGTCTAAGTGTAGAAATGTGTTCATAGTCTGTATTGTAGCACCAGAATTTATTGCAAACTGAAATGACTATTTTTTAATGTAACCAAGATATATTTATGTTTCTTATGGATGTGGGAATGGTTCAAAACAGTGGACTTCCAATGTATATAAATTGAAACCACCAGATTGTTTAGGGAATTCACCTTTCACTTTGTGCATACTACATAAAATTAGTGAGAGCACAACATTCCTTGAACAGCATTTTGGTGACAGGTAGGAATGAGAATTTAGAAGCAAGTTTGGAGAGGGAGAATGTGTTTTCTTCCCACCCCAGCCAAGTGTTGATACATGAGTAGTTCAGTCCAGTAGTTCCCAAGAGACTGCAAGACCACAATGGAGGTTAGAATCTCCTTTCCTGTAGGCAAGGGAAGAACAGTTGTTGAGCATTGGTATTCACAGTTGCTTTAGCATAAATTCCCTGAATTATATGATAACCATTTCAAATTTTTCTTCCTACTGGTTAAAAAAGTTGCTGAAGTGTAGCTGATGTACAAGTTTATTCCTCTAGTAAGGGAATGGTTTATTAGAAACTGAAACAATTAAAAATTTTGCACCTTCTTCCTGCCTTCTGTTGCTGGATTTTTAATTTTACAGTTGTATTTTCTGTATAATTCTCTGTGTAATTGCTATGTGAAAAACATACAAAAAGTCAATTCTGGAGGGACCAGATGCAGAGGAAGAGACTGAATAATACTGGCAATGTATCGGTATAATTTTAGACAATGATTGAAGGATAAAGAAAAGCTCTTCTTAATCTTTCAGGTTAATCTTCAACAGATGATAATCTTTAAACTGATGTTGTTTTCACTCTTTTTGTTTCTTACTGCAATATATTAAAAAATGTTCATTAGATTGTTGGGTTTTCAGCAATGAGTGATAAATGACAGACATTTGGATTCCTACAGCTTCAGAATATATGGAGGGATACTTTGTAGAAGTGGGTTACCTCTTGTACTTACTCTGCAAAACGTTTGAATTCACATTTAACATGAGGATCTGAGTACCCTCCTCAAGTTAACCATCACTGAGAGCGGGTTTGCTGTCCTGGGACACTGAATGCTCCTAAGCCAAAGCTGGGTGCATTTATCCTGCCTAGGAAAGCCCCACTGGCTGTCAGAGTAGGCTGCTGAAATGCATCTCCCAAATTCCGCGGCTGCCCCGTAGCTGTTCCCAGGCGCTCTGGGCCCGTTCCGCTCGCCCTCCGCTGGCGTGGCGGATCTGCTGCCCTCGCTGGGAGGGGGATCAGCTGCGAGCAGCCAGCAGATGGTCTCTGTGCTCCTTGCTGAGGGCACTGTGGCACGGAGGGGCAGGGTTGCTCTGTGCCGGGGGCTGCGGTGTCCTTGCAGTTTGCTCAGACCCCCTCTCACAGGGACAGGAGGCTGGGGCTGCTTGGTGCCAATATGTTTTCCCTGTGGCTGCGTCCCTGGAGCTGAGTCCGGGGCCACTGTTCTGCTGGCAGAAGCTTCCCAAAACTGGGGCCGAATCTGGCTTGCAGATTATCCATCTGAATTTCCTCCCAAGCAGCACAATGCTCTGAAGGATAGGAATGGTTAGATCTTCTGTGCAATCAGAAAGATCACCTAAGTGTAAACTCTGTGAAAGGGGAGGTAAGAGTATGTTTTTCCTCTAGTTCCACAGTAGTTATTTAAATTTGACAGGTGGGGTAGTTCATACAATATTATAGTTGCATTAAATAATTTGAGTGAGATAAAAACCAGAAAGGGTTACTTGTATTCCTAGATGATTCCTGGTCCTGTGTTATCTGCAGGTGAGACGTTACCACAGACATGCTCTAGAATTTCAGTAATATTTTTGTGTTTGAAATACTAGGACAAAAGTTACACCTCTAAATATTTAGCAATTTATAACTCTTTCTAGTTTGGGAGAATACAGTGAACCCTATAGTTACTCTTAGGTTTATCTCAATTTAACTGTAACATAATATTTAAGCTTCATAGTTCCCCACTGGCTAGTATTTTTTTTCTGTTGGTTACTTAAGAGTCTGAACCATGACTCCCTGCTAGAATAAAATAGGAATGAAGACTTCTTGCTGTAGGTCTAAATTTTAACTGGGGAATTGGAGCAGAACAGCCACTAAGTGAAACTGCTCTAAATCTAAGCCATAGAGGACATAACCTCTGTTTCTTCCTCAGCTGTCAAATGGAGTGCCCTAGTTCCTTTTTTCCTTTGTGTGTGGTTCCCCTCTGATATAGTTTTTACTAACAGGTACTTTATTACAAAACGTTCTGAGCTGACTTCTATCTTATTAGATGGTTAGGAGCTTTTACAAATGTCTCCATAAAAATATATGGCATATCTGTAAAATGGATAAATCTGCACTCTGCTGTAATGTTTTAAAACTGGAAACTGTGTGTGCACACAAAAAATGTGGTTAGATAGAAAATTGTCCTTAAATCAGAATATTTCTATGTGGTTTGAAAATCTAATGGCACTACTGAAAAACATTAGACTGTTTATTAATCTGTGCATTTATAAAGTAATTTAGGAAGGGCAAGAGAAAGCATCATCTAGCTGTGGCAGGAAGACTTCTCATGCCATAGACTGAAAGATGGCTTACATCAGTGTCACTCTGAATATTTTATAGTAATAATCGTTGTATTTATGTGATGTGTCTGTTCAGTTACTGACAAGCAGCTGTGTCATGAGAACAGCTTCTCTAGTTGGCATTCTTGCGGATGCTTCCAGCAACACTGGAAGCTGTGGAAGGGTCATGGACGAGGACACACTTCCAGTTGGTGGTGGAGTGTGGAAGAAAAATGTAGTTTTTATGTGTAGCTGTACATATTCTGCAAACAGAGAGATTCCATTCAGGTCACAAAGTTCTTATTATATTGCACTATTGAGGTTTTGCACAAACATAATTATTTCTTTAACACTATGGGAGAGTATGCATGAGTCAGTTGGTAATTCTGTGCTATATTATGACTGTTCTTAAATTCAGATAATAATAAATATAAAACATATAAAATTACAGTGCAGTTCTTAAAAGATTATCATTATCACTGCATTGAATTTTGTGTACATTTATGTGAGTTTTATGGATGAAAATAATAGATGCAAGAGATGGCTTAAGAATAATAGTGATTAGTAGTTTGAGGTGGTATTTATTTATGGTAGTACATCACCCGGGGGGTACTCAGTTGAGTTTTCAGATAGCCTAGGTAATTGTTTCTTACTGGTTTCTAACTTTTTTCTGCTTTCTCTGGATGTAAAATGAAGTCCTTTACAAGATACGTTGAGACAAGAAGGAAAAAGTGGGGGAAGGGGAAGCTCATTTTCCATCTTGGTAATTATATCATAAAATGCAGCTATGGAAGAGACCTAATTGCTGTGTGACTGTTGCCTGTATCTTGCTGTGAGCATAAGAGGAAGCTGTATAATTTGTGGCTGATACAGATATCATTAGAAAGAAGATCCCACCTACTGAGGAAATCCAGCCATCTTTACTGTGTGAAATGAATATGCAACCTGAACACGGTAGCAAACTGAAGTCTCAGTAAAACTAGGGTAACATAAATTGAAACAGGGAATAATTAATTTATTAATGCATTGTATGCCTACTGTGCTCATCTAGTAATCAGATTATTTTGTTAAATGTAATCAGAATTGTAAAAAGAATAATGATATAATAAAGCTAACTTCACCAGAAATTTGAAAAGAAACAAAAATTGCTGAAATGAAGTGATACAAATTGTAGATTATTTATTTTCACCTGTCCTTGTAAAATAGAAGAGTAATTTTTAGGTATGCTTCTTGCAAATAGAATTGGAAAAAGTTAATAGGAGAGGAGGGAATCAGGAAATCAATATAATCAGAAATAACAGCAATATACATGTTAGTCATCTACTCAAGTCAAAAAACATAATGTGCTTCTGATTATAAAACCTGAAATTAAGGCAAATTTCCATAACCATAATAAAAGACAAAAAGATGAGTTATTACTGTTGAGGTAAATGGGTATTGAATGCAAACCATCCCCAGAGAAAGTAATACAGCATCATTTTTGGAGTTGAATTCGATGAAACAGTAATTTTCTTAGCTTGTAAAGCCTTTCTCTTTTTGCTCATGTTTTGATATTGCTTAAGAAAATGACACCGTTAAAGGTGTGTTTATTCTAGCAGGGGTTATTTCAATAGCCTGCTCTGCTGAACTGAACCAAACTGTCTCCAGCACAGCCCTGCCTGTAAACATTACAGAGTCAGGGACCAGGTTCAGGTAGTTATCTTGGAGTAAAATTTCAGTCCAGTAACGCTACTTTTGGACCTCGTTTAGTGATTGAAGTAGTTCATCTCTTTCTTGCTAAAAGTTTGGTGTGGATTTATTTTTTTGAATGTTCAGTCCTGTATGTTCATTTAATTTTGTGTCATTTAATCAGCTCAATGTGATTGAATGGCTGTGTGTATTACTTTGGGTGAGTAAGGTGGTAAGATCCTCCTGAGAGGTTCTTCCTATCTAGAGCAGAAAAAGATAACCTTGTCTTGTAGAAAATGTCGAGAGTGCATCTCCATTGCATTAATACAAGGAAAAGCAAAACTTTTAAGACCAAATCTGCATTGAAAATTTTAGCCCTAAATTTAAATATTCTTGGAAAAATAGATTTAAACTAGAATCTTAGGGAAAAGTGTTTGGAAATGGCTCAAACCTTTGCATATACATCATCTATTTGTTTGCATATGCATATTGTTCCCTCTGGGTTATAGATCAACTTTGTAAGAGTGTTGCTGATTTTAAAAATACTGTATTAAAGTGACCAGTAGTATGTTTTTCCTATGGCAGGGATATTTGGACCAATGTTAATCTGTAGTGGAAATGCAGTAAATAACACAGTTCTCATTTAGTTTAGTTGTGTCCTGCTTAGTCTGTGTGAAACAGCAGCGATTACTTGTCTTTTAAAAAGTTTCCACACAAGGTCTTCTATTCCTCAAGCATTGCTATTTTTAAAAATTTGCTTTATCTTTCCCCTGAATAATATGCAGATTAAAAGGAAGAAAGAAATGTACTCAGACATTTAAAAACAAACAAACCAACCCCTTAAAACCTCCCACTTTAATTGCTAGTTTTCAGAATTTAGCAAAACTTAACATTTTTTCATTTGCTATTGTGAAATACCAGGATTCTCAACTGGTGCAGTATCCAGCACCTTAGTCAAAGAACTATTGTTATAGAGCAGATAAGATTAAAAAAAGTCATTGGGTTTGATGAAAACCTGCATGAACATTGAGGGGGAAAAAAGCCAGAGTTACCATAGCAACTACCAGTGCTTTAGAAAATAGCTGAGTAAAAAGAGCAGAAATGTAACAGAAAATATGAGGGCCATTTCGTAAAGCATTAAAAATACAAATGAAATTTAAGGCAAATATGATTACTGCTCAGCTTTTATCTTAGAAATCCCTGATAAGCGGCAGCTTATCTTTGTTTAAAAACAGGACTACTGTTGATAAAGTTTTAGTGTTTAGTCCCCATTAGACCCTATTAAGGACATACTTTTGTGAATTTGGTTAAAAATGATTGGAAGTTTTATGAATTATTGTTTGTTTGGGTTTTATTCTTACCTTTTTTTACTCTGCAATTTGTTTTCTGAGCAACTGCAGTCTTAATCTATGCAGTAGATTGGGCTCTGAAAATGTCCTTTATGGTATGAAGATGACCAAAAGTCCTACTAATAAATATGGTCCCACAGTGGCACTACTGTGAGTTCTTCATGGGGTCAGCACGTAGTACTGCCCTTCAGGACAGGAATGGCAAAGGCAGCTTTAAAAATCTTGGACATAAAAATTTCAGGAAAGAACCACATTGGTAAGTTTGAGTTGCCCATTCATAATGCCTTTCCATAAAATAACAGGTACAGTCTGTTGCGTGTGCCTTTGTATCTGAACCTATATTCTGATATCAATGATTGGCTTACAGGCTGAGCTTCGATACTTCTTTTGTCTTTTTTGTCTTTCTGAATGGAGTCAGCATTCTGCAGTGTACTGGTATAGGGTTAGAAGTCTGGTGCTTTGCCTATATATTGCTTCATAGTTTAGCAGGGTTAGATTTTACGTGGGTGAGCATCAAATGTACATGGGATAAAACTGTAAGCATCGTTTCTTTCCTACTGCCCATGTAGCTGTTGTCTTAAATTTGATCTTAGTCCTCACAGAGCAGAATGGCCTAAGTTGGAACCTTAACCAAGTAAGAAAACTATGAAAAAAACACTTTAATATTCTGTTCTGAAAAAATGCTTCATATGAGGATTGCAACAATCAAAAAGTATGAGTACTAAAAAGGAAACAGCAAACACTTTATCCTTTCTTTATAATACAGTTTGCTTCAATTCTTGCCTTGTCTTCAAACGACTGTGTTGTTGTGTGCTTGGCTGCAGCAGTTATCCTCTCCCTTTGTTAGAAGATGATTCTGTGTGTAGTAGTAGATGGTACTTAACTGTCCTAGACAGAGCTGTAGCCTGGGGCTTTGCGTGCATGTCAGAGCAGTTGTTACTAGCATCTGTTTCTTCTGGAAAAAAAGGCGTTGTTTCTGAGCAAACAGATTTCTGTTATTTTATAAACCATTGTGAAACAAAAATATTTTCCTCTCCTCTAGTCTCATATGGAAGTTTGTAGAAGGGTAAGAAGTCTTGCATCATTCCCCAAAGTCTTCCTGTGCATCCAAATGAAACATTTATGATGAGTTCCGTATTGTAAAATGGGTACAGCATTTTTTCTCCTCTGCTGTTGTCAGAGTTACAAATACACATCCGTATGGAAGTGAGAACTGAAGCTGATTTACTTGAAATCATGTAATAATGAATTTTGTAAGAAAGAAAGGTGGTGTGAATTTCTGTAAATGCTTACAGTCCCATCTCTGCAAAACTCACATGGAAGACCTAGAAACACTTTGGCACTGATCTCTTGTTTAATTTCCTCATCTAAAAAACATTCTGTAGTGCCTCTATAGCATGACTTCTGCTCCAGATCAAATGCAACAGACTTCTCACTATAGTAGCTAAGTTCTTCCCTAGGAGTAACTAGGAAAAGAATGTATTCTGCATATGATCAATTTAGCGTTTCAATACAAGCCTTAAGTGGCATATTTAATTAATTCTTGTTTATTATCCGGTTGGGGTTTGACCTGATAAACTTTTCTGGTGTGGCTGGACTTCTACTACTTCTACTACTACTTCTACTACTTCTACTTCTACTTCTACTTCTACTACTACTATGTAGTAGTTTTGTGCTGGGGCAGTAGATTATAAAGCAGCCAGGTTATGAGCCCAAACTGGTGGAATGACCTGGAGCCAGGGCAGGGGCAATGTAGGTGCGTGTTCTGGTGCAGCTGGACTGTGTCACAAGTGGTTGCTGCTGCCTGATGAGCCCTCATTCCTGCAGGCAGAACCCTTTGCACTGTGTGCCTGCCTCTGCCAGGTGTTTGATTCAAAAGGCCTGCAGGAATCCTCCAAATCTCAGTGTGTGGCCTTGTTACCACCTAACAATCTGTTCAGACTCTGGAGTTTATGTATGGTACGCTCTGACAAGGTACTGTTGACACGTACTTTGACTTAGAAACTCATAAATACCACTTGATGAAACAGTTTTCTGTGACATCTCTGTTAAGTTCCTGCAGAAATTAGGGCAAAACAGGTATTGTCTTGCATTTTTTGTGCTGTGTTTTTATAGATGTGTGGAAACTTAGCAGTGTAATGCTGTTAGTGAGTTGTGGAAACATTACGTTGTGAGAAAATGCTGTCTGTCACTGATGTCATGAGGTAGAAACACAACTGACCTCTGACTATTTTGGTAGATTAAACTAAACCCCACTAGGTGGTGCAAGCAAATAAACCACCTTGCAAAGTACTTCTCTCCAGATGAATAAACTTGGAGAAAGGGTGTCTTTCACCAAATGAAAATGTATTCTTTGATTGTTTGTTTGGGTTTTTTTCATTTAAGGTTTTGTACAATAGTTACTAAAATTTAGTGTTTAATACTGTCTTAGTCTGGTCTTTCCACATACAGGTAAAAAAGTGTGTTCTGGTTTTGGCTGAGACTTGCATATCTGCCTTTGTTACAGTGTGGGCCAGCACCACGATGGTGTATTCACAGGTGGGCTGGGGGCTTCCAGAGCAGGTAGTGGACTGAGGGCTTCCATTGTGTTTTTCTGTGCTATCAAAAGTACCTGCTGTGAAGTAACATCTTTCCTATAAGCTAAATGAGGCATTTCCAGACTTGGCATCTGCTTGGAGTATTCATTCTCTCTCAGGATCTGTATTGTTGCAGTTTATCCTGTGTTTCACTTTGGGTTTGCTTACCTTTACAACTTTACTGTCTACCTAAAATTAAAAGTATTTATTTGTTCAAAGAACAAACATAGGAATAGTAATGTACCATCAGTTTACAGTGGAGTGGATAAGGTTCCAGTAGAAAATAATTTTGACATATAATGTATGTGGTTAGCCTGTAGGGGTTAATGTGTATATCAAAGAGATCAATAGTTATTATGTTTTATTTAGAAATTTACAAATAAACAAAGAAATTTAGAAATAGACAAACAGACCAGAAAGCCATAAAACAAAACTCCAGACCTTCATTATAGTCTTTCATTGTACTCCTGAGGTGACTATAATATAACCTTACCATTTTGTGTTGTGCTTGGCTATGCCATTGTCTGAAATTCAGGCTATATAACCTTTCAATATCCTCTGCTCTCCACTGAAAACACCTCTTGTGCAATGGTGGTTTTACTGAAGATGCAGTGGCCCATACATGGTCAATATATTTCTATAACCATAAGATCAGTAGCAAAAAGTTTTTGAATAACAAGAAACCACACATTTTTGAGATAAGTGGAAGACCCCAGGAATTTCTACCTGTGGAGAGCCATCAGCACTCTCATTTTCTTGTCAGTAATCATATTTTACAGAGTTTACATGTAGACTGCAGGCTGCCAGCTCTTCTGGGAAGGCAGCGGCGCTGCGGTGCTGCCCCGATCCCGGGCAGAGCCCTGCCCGTGCTAAAGGGCGAGAGCTGCATGGAGCGTTGTTGGCTGCTGAGCAGTGAGCCCGACAGAGCAGCGCTTCCCCCGCTGCTGGATCCCCCTCGGTCAGAACAGTGCATCAGTAAGTACTGTATCATCACCGTGCAGTCCTGGGCTCTGTAATCAGACAGTAACTGCAGCCACTGAACAGCTCTCTAGTGAAAGTTCAGTGTATTACTGTGCAGTATATTTACTGAAATGGAAATATTTCATTTCAAAGTGACTTAGGTATTCATCAGTTGGGATGGGTGTGTTTGCTGCATTCATCCGAGTGTTGACAAATGAAGCAGAAGCGGGGTTTTGCTGGTGTTTTGATTGGGGAATTTTTGTGTTGGTGTTTTGATTAGGGGTTTTCTGTGTTGGTTTTTGTTTGGGGATTTTGTGGGGATTTTTTGTTTGGGTATTTTTTTAGGAAATAAGACATAAAAGTATAAAAAGCTTGCGCCCATGAAATCTGTTGACCAGCAGCCATAAAGAATATATACACTAACCATAAATAGTCAACACATACTCTGAGTTTTTCAATAAGATTCTGTTGTACTGTATGGCCTCTACAAAGTACACACAGAAAAATTGCAGCAGAGGTATTAGTCTTAAAATGCAGAAAGAAAATATTTTTGTTGGTTTCGTTGAGTTGAGGACCAGCATACTCAATTGCCATCGTGCACTTTTGGCTATTAACCTCAAAGCTAGAGCAGAACTATGTGGTGATGCAAGTAGAAGGGCCATGGGGTATGTCTGTTAAAATACTTTGATATTCCTGCTGTAAATGAAAAAATAAATGTAAATGTAATAATCCAGTGCCAGGTGGTTTTGGTTACTTACACTGTAGTCGTGTGTGAGTCCCACTTGTGAGTGAGAATCCACTGTGGCTGAGCAATGAACATACACAAGAAAGGTACACATCTTACACCATGGTGTTCCCATTCAAAGTACTCTAGCAGTTTTGGTGACAGGTACATTGAACATTCATAAAAACATGAGAGAAAATGGGTGAATTAAAAGAGGAGTTAGTTTTCCATGAAACGTATAAAACATGAAGTTAAAAGGTACAAGCAATGTAAACTCTTTACTAGACTTCATATATTTGATAATGTAGCATGTAAAATTCTTTAGAATGAAATCTTTCAGCTTTTGCCTGCTTTGTGCTTAACTTGGAATTTTTTTCTTAAGCCTATTACTGTATAATTGGAGTTGTTCCATTGTTTCTATAACTGTTAATTACTCCATCTGAAGGTGTCAGAAGAGAAATCTGGCTTCATTATCTGTGCTAAATGAACTAAGAAATTTTAAATTTTTGCCTTAGGTTCAAAGTTGCTTTTTATGTGTATGTGTATACACACATAAACACACTCAAATATGTGTGGGATTGTGAAAGACCTTACCAGCACTGAACAGTTTGTTCTTTTACATAAGGTGTACTGAGAGGCTGACATTCTAAACACTGACTGACAGATTGGCATTGTGGTCTCTTCTGCTATACACTGTCTCTTGGTGCTGGTATCTACTGATAGTGTCCACTTAACATTCAGATTTACTGATGCAATGCTCTGTAGATTATAAACATTTGCAGAAAATTACTTTTAAATAATGGAAGAACCTACCACAAGGTTGAGATAAAGACTGAGATTAGGTTAGTAATACTCAGCATTCAATCTTAGTTGAAATCGTAAATCATTTTTGTGTAAACCCTTGCATTTGTTTTAAAAGAAAAAACATGGAACAGTCCTCTGACAAAAGAGTGAACTTGTTAGTTTTTTCTGTTTTGATTTTGAAAGTAAAACCAGGTAAACCTGTTTGCTGTATGTACTCTACTGTTGTAAGACAGTCCTAGAAAGACATAGTCAGCTTAAGTTTGGGCATGACTGAATACTGAAGGTTTAATTTTAAAAGTTTAAGTCCCATTTTAAAAATTATTATTTAATATTAGTCTTTGTTAGACATTTTTGATAGTATAATAATTCTGATAACATATTTTTACTGTCGGCCTAGTCCAGCTCATATAGGTGTTGGAAAATGTGCTAATTAATTTTTTAGGAACATTTCATAGAAGTAGTTTTTGCTTTATTGCATTATAAAGAAGGTCTTTGATGATTGCTTAAACATTGTTTGGCATTTACCCTGCTGCAGAGTTGATAAGTAAATAAAAAGAAACTTTGTAAATAAGATTTTCCCTATTAAGTGGTTTTATCTCTTTACTCTTGCAGTAAGACAAATAAATCTGTACAGAGAATTGAAGGTAACTGAGAAGAAAGAAAGGGGAGGGATGTGGCTGTAGCCCTCAGAGCTGTTTCTGTTCCTGCTCTAGCCTTATCCCTTGGAGACTGCAGAGAGAAAGGGTGCTGATAGCCTGTGGCACGCTCTGAGCTACTGCATCTGTCCCTTCCCTGCAGGAAGGGGGTGAGGTAATCGGAACTCTGGACTTGGCAGGTGTCTGAGATGCCAGATTTTGTGTCAAGTATTTGGATCAGAAACCACCTGCGAGTATTAGAAGTTTGGTTTCTCCAGCCTGTTGCTTGGCTTTGCTACTAGGAATAACTTGCAAATCGAGATGTATGTCTTGTATAGGTACAGCTGACAGGTACTGGAGTTAGTACAGCCCTGAACTGAACACAAGGACATAAAGTCCCTCTTTCTGTCCCACAGGCCTCAGACCTAGTGGCTTGCCTGGACAGGAAGGGGAGTTGCCACATTTGTGTGCCTCTTGGGAGGCTGGCAAATGGCATGCCACGTACTTGACACAGGATAGGTGTGACTTGCTGCTTCTGCTTTTGTTCCTGGGACTGCTTAAATTGTATGAGGAACAGCACTGGTGAAAAAGCAGAAAACAGTTGATTAAGTTTTGCAGTATAGTGGTCTGCAATTCTCTGTGTATCTTGGTTGTCTGCTTTATGGAAATGTGTTACTGATCATGTTGTAGCAAAAAAGATCAAAAGCAACATCTAGTATTCAGGAGAGATGTGATTGCACAGTAAACCATTTCTCTAAAGCCCAGAACTGTAATTTTTATGATTAATTTTCTGTGTGCCTAGGGTATAGCATGTTTCAAGAAAATCTGGGTGTATTAAAGGTACCAGTATGTGCTCTTGTATACTCTTGCAGATAGAGGAACAGTTGGTGTCTTCCCTTGTAATGTCGTATCCATAGGGGCTGGGAATTGGCAGGCAGATCAGCAGCCCTGCTGTAAAGCGCCCTGTCGGTGGAGATGGGCACCAGTGCCATCACCATGGGCATCAGTGCCCTGTAGGTGGAGATGAGCACCAGTGCCATCACCATGGGCATCAGTGCCCTGTAGGTGGAGATGGGCACCAGTGCCATCACCATGGGCATCAGTGCTCTGTAGGTGGAGATGGGCACCAGTGCCATCACCATCAATAAGACATGCTGCCTACTGAGCTACATGAAGAGTCTGATTAGCAGATTGAGCAATACTGTTATCATTTCTCTTTGATGCTGCTGAAGTCCTACCTGAAACACTGTGTCTGGTATTTGGCCTTCCCCTTCAATAACAAGGTTGAGAGAGGTTGCCAAGATGGTCAGGACCTAGGGGACACATCCTGTGAGAGGTGGTTGAGAGATTTGGGCTTGCTTGCCTTTAAAAGGCAGAAATGTAATTGCAGGCAGCAGCTGTTTGGAATGCAGTCACAGAGGTGGTTAAGGTGAACTCTTGGGGTAGCAAGAGGTTCAGGTTGTGCATGAGGAGAAATGTTTGCAAAGAAGGGTGAGTTAGCACAGAGAGGTTGTGGAGGTTGTGAAGATTCAGCTGAACAAAGCTGTAGTTGACCTGAGCTGGTGTTGGGAGGCTGAAGTGGATGGTCTCCAAAAGTACTTTAGAAACAAGATTTCTGTGTTTCTGTGTGGTTAGCTCCTTTGATTAATTGGAGTAAAGGGTCAAAAAAGCAAAATAGGAAGCTTGAAATGAAGAGAGTAAGGTAAAAGGTCTGAGGATGGTTTTGGGCAGAGAACACTGCTACTTTGACAGATTCTTGTATTGAACTAAGCAGCTTTATGAGAAATTACATCTGGATGGTACATTATGTGACTCATGAACTGAAAAACCAGAAATATGTACTGTAGGTGTAGAAATATTGGGACTTAAAGTATGTGTATTATTGGGTTTTTAAAAGGTGCTTGTTGAAAAGTGTAACAATATGAACCAATGCAGATACATTGTTTAGTTTAAATATGTTCAGGAGAGAACAGTAGTATTAAACACAAGATGAACTTTCCTATAAAGACTAATTGTGGCCACTAAATAATGGGGCTGCTATCCTGGCATATTCCCAGGTTAATTCTTTGATTTAAAAACATCTTCCTACTGATTTTCCTGACTTGCAGTGCACTGGCAGGTGGTGTTGAATTGATCTGTATAAAGACCAGCTACTGTAGATAAACTTTCAGTTGTGAAAAATGAACAAGCTTGCTTTATCCTGCTGAAAGTATAATTTCAGCATGTACTGGTAGCAGTATTTAATTGCATGTGTGATGTGCTGGCATGGAAGGATTTGGACTTTCTTCTTTGAGATTCCTGTGAAATTCAGTCATGGCTTTCCAGACATAGAGTGATAATAACCTGTGTGTTTTTAACCACTCGTGGAAACATTTTCCCATGCAATTAGGAGGGAATGGATTCAAGGGGGAAATTTACAGCCTCAGTTCTTAAGGACAGCACATATGCACTTTAAACTGGATCAAACATTTGCTCAGTAAGGTGGGCAGTGTTCTTTTTTGACTGGTTTGAACCATCAGTGGAAGCTCCTCTGATATTGCTGGACCTGTCTTTATAAATGTGCCCCAAGTTTGGGAAATTTGACACTTGTTCTCTTCTTTTTTTTTTCCCCTCACAAAACCTGCCTGTTGTGAGAATGAATTAGCATTAAGGAATGAGCACCTACTTTTAGCCATGGATTCAAGTGGTGATTTTCAGTGATAGAGGAGAGACTTAGTGGGTCTTTTTATCTCCAACTTTTGATTAGCATTTTGTGCTTCAGCAGCATCATCATGTGGAAGTTTTAAATTAATTCAAAAGAGATTTTCTAATTTACCTAAAATGTGGAATAGTTGAGATAACAAAATGAAGCCCTATAGGTCATGTGGTTTCTAGTAGCAGGAAAGTCAGTTCTGCTTACTTAAGCTAATATTCTTTTTAATTCCTTCCCTATGTCTTCCCTCAGAATAAAAATAGGAGCAGGCAGAACAGAGAATCCCTTCAGTGACATTTTTTGACAAAAGTCATTGGCTAGAAAAGAGGAGAGAGACAATACTGGTCAACCTGTGTTAAAACACACTATAGATTTGTGTTACTTCTTTTTAGGATCTTAGGATGACAAAGAATATGTGACTTGAGAAAGGTTAATCACCTGAATTCTTCAGATAAGAAATCATGTGGATCACCGAAAGACAGAGGAAATATTTGTTGCAGTCAATTTTTATCCAGTTTGTGAGCTCAGTGTGTCTGGCAGACTCTGGGAACACCAGCAGACCTTTTTATGATCAGGTCCAAGAGAAAGTGCTGGGCATTCACAGACTT
Organism: Lanius collurio; assembly: GCA_020086605.1. Taxonomy (NCBI): domain Eukaryota; kingdom Metazoa; phylum Chordata; class Aves; order Passeriformes; family Laniidae; genus Lanius; species Lanius collurio. The sequence continues at coordinate 14,752,448 of JACBWW010000016.1, forward strand.
CAGGTATTTTTTAAACTCCAGGAATAAGTCTTTATGACTAGTTTGGGTCGAAATCTTTCACATTTATTTGAAAAGAAATGAACAGATTACAAAAAGTGTTTTGCATTTCTGAACTGTAAGATATTTTGCTGCTTTGGATTCCACAGGTATATATCTCTCTGTAAAGGCCAGCAAGCTGAAGTAGTTAATTTTTCTTCACCATGCAAGTCAGTACCTTCCTTCTTCAAAAAATTGTAAAACTGATTGTGTCTAACACTGATTTAGTTTTTCACTGCATCAAAGATATTTTTGCTGTCAATTTATTTTTTCCTTTATCTCCATACTCTGTTGTTCATTTTTGCAATATTCCTTTGAAGCTGTTTTTGATAGTCCATCATTCTCTGCAGTGGATGCTGCTAGCATTACTGAGTGGAAGTCACAGCATTTGTGGATGAGAATCTTGGTGGTTTTGGCTGTTCCTGTGAAATGCTTGTACCTTTCCACCACAGCTCCCTCCTCTCCTCATCTTTGAATATGCACAAATGGTTTTGCCATCCAAAGACATTCAGACTGCACAGCAATAAAGGGCAAAGATGAGTGTTAGCTTTGTGAGACAGCTCTGAGAGGTCCCCCAAGGTCAGTCCCAGCTGCCCAGCATGCCAGAGCTCAGATCTAGGGTAGTGAAGGAAGTTGTTTGCATTATTAAGTCTTTAGAGGGAGACATCCACGCTCTCCTGAGCAAAGGTTGCAGCAATAAAACCTACACTGAGTTTTGACCCTTTAACTAAAGAAACTGTGCCAGGAAGGAGATGTGAGGAAGTTCCCTGCAATGATGATGCTCTCAAGTATTTGTTTCTCTTTTTGTGACAATCCATGTGGTAAACATGAGTGTAGGCAAATCTGGCATTCCCTTGAGAAGGTGAGAGCATTGATGAGCACCCTTTTGGGAGAAGAGCAGAGTTAAGCATGATCTCGCCTTTTTATGCACTGTTGTTTTCCATGTACTTTAGTGCTTCTGTTGTTTAAACATACCCAATTCTTAAATGTGTGTGAAGTTAGGATTTAACAGATAGATTAAGTACCTGGCCTCGATCCAAGGTCTAATTCTTAATCTTCTGTACTATGGATATGGTAGATAAATTTCTCAATGGCCAATTTTAAAAACTATTCACTCAAACCCGACGTAGCCCATTTCAGCCTCTCTTTAATAGGAAAGCTAATAACTTTTTCTGATGTGGTGCATAAACCTCTGGTATTTTGTTTTCTTTTTATTGCCAAATGCAAGTGTGTTCATGTATTTACAGTCAATAAAGCTATCAGTGCTGTACACAGGTTTAGATTAATGATTTCAGCCTTTCAGTCTTTGGTATCAGATTTAGGCACTGCTGTGTTGTTTGCATCCCTTGGTCTCATGACTGTCTGAGCAGTTGCACTGTTTCTGCTCAGAGCTACTTCTGCAAGTGGGACAGCCCATTCCAGTACTTTCATTCACCTTATTCAGAAGTCATGTCTCAAACAAGCCAGGCAGAACTTGAGCAGCACAAATCATTTGTGTCTTCAGAAAAGGAAGATGGTGATCCCCAAACTCCTTCTTCCCATGCATTTTTGTCTCTGGTAGTGTTTTGTACACTGTTCATACTCTGACTTCCAGTTTGTATAGTTTCCAAGAGAGGTGGTTCCTTATTAAGACTTACCATTAAGGAGCAAAAGTTTCAAAAGAGATGCAGTGTTACCTGTGCGTGGGTCATAGGCATGAAATTCTGTGACCTGTCCAAGGCATCAAGTCCAGGGAGCATATAAGAAGGAAGAAATATTAACCTTAGTCCTGTTGCATGTTAAAATTAGTGAATGCTTATATTTACCCAGAGAGACAGGCTTTATGTTACCTAGACTTTTCAGTCTCTTGAATGTCTTAACAGTACATTTCTGCCATGAGCAACCCAGTTCATGATCACATGTTGTACCTTTTCCCCCCCTGTATTTTTGTAAAACTTGCACGAGGTAAAATACATCTCTGCCCTGAAGCCACTGCAGCTATTCTGTGTAGAAGACCATGGGCTGGGTTAGCACTTGTTGCAGAATGTGCCACTTTCTCATGCTCAGAATTTACTTTCTTTTAGCACATATTGACTTTCACAGGATTTCTCCCTTAAGAGAAAGCATGCAAATATAAATAACAAATAAGATATTTCACCAAATATCTTGACACATTTTACTGGATATAGATTCACTTTCCACAGTTTCTGTTTCATGCTCACTTTCCTTCATCTAAGAGCAGTCACAGTGGCAGTATAAAAATAACTTTTAAATTGAATTTTTCGAGATCCTTCTCTGCTGTTATCTCTTACTGCTTCCCAGTTCTCTTCTGATTTTACATTTCTTTCTCGTCTTCTGCCTGAAAATCAAGATCTCCTTATGCTTTGCATTACCAGCTGTCAGGCACGATGCCGTATTTGGTGATATGCCACTGTGTTAGCTTGCTTTGCCACTGTTGGCAGCACTCTGCTGTCATGCTCAATTGAGACAGAAAGGACTGTTTCTTACTGGAAAATTAATTCATGAAAAATTACCTTTGTTTCTGTAATAGAATTGTTTTGAAAGAAATGAAACATACAAAGAAAACTGTATTACAACAAATTATCCCTTAATTTTATAAAGGTTTAAGTGTCAAATATGAAAGAACTAAACACAGTGAGGCCAGCTAATTTTGTGAAATTACAGTCTCAAATTGCCTCACGTGATCTGAGCACAAATTCCGTGAGCTGAGATGGTTTTTGTATTTGAATATTTTTCCTGACATAACTAGTTTTGAGCAAAACTGAATGCCTCCCTAGGCATCTGGAAATTATCTCTGGAAGGAGTAACCAATTTGTTTGTGTCCCTCTGTGAAAGGGAGGGACAAGGTCAGAAGAATTGTGATGGAGATTATCTTTATCCTGACGTGTTCTCTTTCTTCCACCCTGCAAAGAGGAGGAAGTAGAAAATTCTCTTGAGTGTTAACTGTTTCTCCTCTTTAGGCCTTTCTATCCCTTATGCTTTTTTGAAGAGGACTGCCTTCTGCAGTCCTCTTTCTTCTGCCAGTTAGGAGTGCTGCTGGGCTGCTGTTCCCGAGGCTAGAATGAGGAGCAGTTTTGCAGCAGGTTTGTTTCTTCGTGTTACAAACAGCCCTGATCGTGGCTTTCTTTGATCCGTAGCAAAACCGACCAAGCTACCCAAGACAACTTCCTGCAGACAGGATGTGGCTGCATCTGTCCTTGGGAATTAGGCTGATGTCCTGTGTCACAGTCACGTGCTGTGTCACAGTCAGTGTGACCTGGCACCGTTGGGGCTCATCCCAGCTGGACAATGTTTGTGAGTGGTTCAGGGCTTAACACACGCCTGGAGGAGCCAGTTTGGGATGCAGCCTTTGGGGGAGACAATTCAGCCATTTGTGAGTGGTATCATGGGGTTTGATCTTACTGGCCATGAGCTGTCTGTTCTTACATAAATGACTGGTTAGAATACATCCTTTGTGTCCACTTGCAGGGGATTTTAGGCTTATCTGCAGGAGAGAAGAGCCAAAACTTTTTTGTAGACTTGACAGTTAGTACATCACTAAATACATATACACAAAGTTCATGGCATTACAGCAAAAATTTTGAGAAAACGGTTCTGAACTTCTCTTCCAAAATACCTGTGTGTGTGTGTGTAAACATTTTGTAGTGTGGGTATATAAATGTAGATGTGTATGTAGATGCATTAGAATGTCCACTTACCTAATCTTTATCTTATAATTTATTTATACGTAAAATATAGTGCAGTTCAAGTGACTTGATTTTTTTCTTCAGAAAGTAAATTAGAAAAAAATAAAATGTCTTTCTTAATTTTGAAAGGCTCCTATCAGTGTAATTTCAGTTTAAATCTAATTACTTTAAAATGCATGTTTATACTACTCTCCCCTTCCTCTTTTTTTTTAGTTAAGCTTCCTAAGGCTTAAAATTATCATGATAATTTTTCTTTATCTTTTTTAATCCTGTGTCATTTGAAGAAAGGTCTTTTGTTCCTGTGGTTGACCAGGAGTGTGTTTGACAATGCAAGGAAATGCTGATTCTGTCTAGACAGAAAAATTGCCAAATGTGCAAGGTCCTTGACAGAACAAGCCTCTTTTTTTTTTCTGTTTCTGCTAACATTCAGTTTATAGTAATTTTTTACTTTCAGCTTCAAGTGTTTAATTTTGGGATTTGAGATACCCTTTTTCCCCCCCTCAGATTTGCAGTATCCCTGTGAAGACTGTAGAGATAAGCGTTCAAGATGCTGATGAATATTGTGTTGTGTACAGTTGTTTTGTATCTAGACCTATGGCTAAAAAATGGATTTATGTCGCTGGTATCCATAAATCAAGGTGTTGTGTCAGCTAACAGGCTCCCAGCAGAACAGAAGTAATCTCCAATTCACACTGACTGTGGTATGTTTGCCAATCAGGACCAATGATAGAAAGTAGGGAGGAATTGAGTGGAAAGATTCCTTCTGCACACTGTGGTGGAGTTACTGAACCCCCTCTAAGCTCTGATGGTTGTGTTGGACAGCAGTATATTTCATGTTAAAAGTATGAATTCATCATTGTCATCGTAATCCAAAAACTCTAAAAACCATATCAGTAAATGAACTCTATCTGTGGACCAGCTTCAGTAGTTCAGAGCCTGCTTATTTAATTTTTCTTAAGCACATTAAACGGTTCTAGGCAGACTGTCACTATGATCTTTGAAATATTGCTGCGTTTCTTTTGTTCTCTGCTTTTAAATTTCTTACACAGTAAGACTTTCATACTCTGTTCATTACAAATTTCTGGATATTCAGACTCTTATTTGAGTTTAAAGCCTTTCAAACCACAGCGGAAATTCGGTAGTGGAAAAGGGAAGAGATGTGCACTTATTTTTTCCACAGCCCGTTGACTCCCAGTGCAGACACTAAGCTTGTCGTTTCTGGCTCTTACCTGTCAGCTGGTCTGCAGGTAAATTAACCCAGCAGGTGTGGGTCCTTTTTGACTAGAATGGCTATAAGGTTTGAGCCTGGGAAATAATGTCTTGGCTACAGTTTTTGTCTGAAAACAATTCTGCATCAGCTTTAGAGAAGGGCCTTGTTTTTGTCAGGATCTTTTCTTTCTCCTTCATTTCTTGTCATAGTGCTCAAATTCCTATATTCAGAACTCTTCAGAAAGAGCAATGACTGATGAAAAACTTGAGTGATACTTTGAAAATGTAGCACATGCTGTGCAGTTCCAGTAGATGAAAGCAACATGGTTGAAGGGTTTAAAACATGCTTTCATATTAATTTACTATCATTTAAATATTCTTTTAAGAGACTGTTTATGAATTCCGAGTTTTCAGCTGCAACCACAGTTTATTCAAAGTTTAAAGGGCTATGATGTAAATTCTTTGTGAAGTATTCACTCTTTTTTTTCACACTAGCTTTTTGGCTTTTTGGTAACCAGAAGTACACACTGCTGTGCTTGCAAATGCGTGAATACTTGTGGTGTTGAACTTCTACCACATCTAAACACTGCTGTGCACTTGCAGCAAAAATGGGAAATGGTGAATAATCCCTCCTGTCTTTTGAGATGGTCATATTTGAATTATGTTGGCAGGACTGAGTGAAGAAGCTTGTATTGTTGACAGTGCTGAATCTGCTTTGTAAATGCATAAGAATTTTTTTCCTTGAGGATTTCAATTCAGCTTTCACCCGTCCTTGTTCACTGAAAAATAAATTTAAAGGTTTTCTTATGTTTCTGCTGCTAAATTTGTGCTTTATGTCAAGGAAAAAAATCCACAATGTAATGCACATTTCTGTTTACTATAAATTTGTTCTTTCACTCAACTTTATAAGAAATATATTCTGTTACTGTCACAAAAGACACTTTTTCTTCATCTTAAGCAATACAATATCCCTGAAACACTTAATTTCATTAATTTAATTAGGTAGACATTGTACTAACTTTGACAAATGTAAACTTAATTTCTTCCCAGGTTTCCAGAGGAGGAGTTGGCAACAGAGCCACTAAAATATGCTGAACAACTTCCTGTAGCTCAGATAATACACCAGGTATGTCCTTCTATTTTAAAAATTCCTTTGAAAATAGAGCATCTGCAATACTTAAACTGCTTTTCTAGGTCACACAGAATTAATGTCCTCATGCTGGAAGTATGTATAAACAAGATACTCTTGTTCAGATGACAACTATTAAATTATAAAAGTCTTATTCGGAACATGGCAATGTAAAGATGCTTGCTGTATGACACGGTTAACACTTCAGAGCTTCTTGTTAAAATTCTTGTTTGTCTGCTGATAGAAAAGAAAAAAAATCCATTAATTTCTCCTAATTTGTATCTTGACCTAAATCATGTTCCTCTTCCTGAAAAAGCAGCCAAAGTATGGAGTCATTATTGTGGAATAATTGTCATGATGAGTTGAGTAGGAAAAACAATCTCTCCTCCTAATACAGTTCTGAATTAGCACAATTTTTATTTCTAACTATAGCAGTGTCATCATCCTTTCTTCTTTGAACAGGGTTTTTTTGTTTGCTTTTGAATTGCACTATTAAAAAATAGGTTTATATTTTTCCTAGGTTGTGCCTTCTTTGTCTTTATTTAAATGGAATACTGTGCTATTGATTTAAGTAAACAAATGAGGGATATGAGCTGGGATTGAATAGAAGTTTTTATCATAACATGTCACCAGTTAATGGCAAGGAGGAGGAGGAGATCTTTTCTGTGCAGAAGATTCTATATTCCCTTCTTGCTCTTTTCTCAGAGTTCAAGGTGTGATTTTTCACTCCATCCTCCTGGTAGATGAGGCACCCAGTCTGCATTCAGGTGTCTCCTCATTCTTTTCTGTCAGCCATGGATGCCTCTGCCTGTTGTGTGGAAAAGCTTATGGCCAATAACATAAAACTTGTGTCAAACGTGGCTGGGAAGACTTAGCATCCTTCTTCTTGGGGATGCCTTAAAGGGTGCAAAATGACCTATTCTGTTGCAGTCGTTGGGAATTTTTGCAGAATAAAATAAATAATTTTTAAACTTTGTAGATACGAGTCCTGCTTCAGGGACAAGTAACTATAGTTTTCTTAAGTCAGGACCAAACAGGTCACATTACTGTTTTCCTAATGGTATCTTGGCCATATGGAATCTTACAGGTAATCAGGTATGCTCTGAAAAATTGACCTGAAATTTGGGGAAGATAATGACAGTTCATCATGGGAGAGAAAACGGTGCAGTCCATTCACTGCTTTGAGATAAGGAAAACTTCCAGACTGAAAACTGGGACTTGGTACTGGTCAGAGTAGCACTAAGCCGGATAGGCAATATTAGATAAAGCTGTGATTTCATGTTGAGCTGTTTTTAAATGCTTGAAGATCAACAGGAACAAATAAAAGTCCACTAAATCCCTTAATAGAATTTTGTAAACAACTTCATGTGTATTAATTATCGTTGATCTTCCCAAATACCTTTGTCAATAAGTGTTTTTAAAGCATTGAGTCTCATGCTGCAGGCAGTGCTGGTTGTTTTACCTTAATGGAAACATAAGCTTTATTTTAAAACCTTTAAGTGTACAGGCCTTTCCTGCAAGTTGTAAACACAAGGGATTTTAAAACTTTTGGCTGAAATCTGCACCTTCAGGAGGAATTTGTGATGTGTTCCAAACATGGAAGATTTGAAATCAGGACCAGTTTGTATGTCAGGAACTCCCTGGTGTTGTCAGAGCTTCAAATGACCCAACAGCCTGCAAATGTCACATTTAAAATTCTGTCTCCATGCCTGACTCTCAGTATAAATGAATTAAACAGCAGAGCAGCCAGCCAGTCAATATGTTCTTAACAGTGAGAGTGAGCAATGAAACAGTTTGGGGGTTGTTTGGAATCAGTAAATAGAAAGTGCATGGAATGGCTCACCTAGAGGAAAATCTCAAATAGGAAACAGAATTAACCTTTAAAGTGGTCGAGCCCACGAAATGTCATAGCAATATTTTTACAGCTTTAGGTGGGTAATAACTACAGAGGGTTCATTTGGCTACTGTACACTGCAATAGAATATTGCACTGTGGAAAGGCAAAAAGCTGGTTTATGCACTCTTATCTGTTTGCTAAACTTGCCAGCAGTACAGAGCTGGGGTCTGCACAAGGCAGCAGAGCAGACCCAGCAAAACTGCAAATGTCTTGGATGCAGAGAAGCCAAATAAAAGGGGTATTATTTAGCTGTGGTGACAGGGAGTTTGGCACCATGCCCTGGCTGTGTGTGAGGCTGGTGCCCTGCCTGAGCCTTTAGGAGCTGGAACCAACTGAACATCACTGCACCAGCGTCCTGCTGAACTAGCTCTGCAGGAATCTCCTTTCACCCTTTCTGAGGGACCTGGCACAACTGGAACAAGTTGTGCAGGGGCCCTTTTGTATGAACAAAGGGTTGGTTTGCTTTAAGGAAAAAGAAGGAAATTATAAGAAACTAAAAAATGACATGAGTAAGAACGGTGGATAGTATTTGTGGTGTTATAATGCTGTATCCAAATTGATACATACATACTCTAGACATACATAACAGCATCAGTGCTGTGTATTTATAGCATAAATATATATTAAAATTTCACAGTGGTGGACATATATCCTAAATCAGTATAATGTATAAAGTACATTTGAATTATGCTTGTTAGCCACCATAGCCACTAGTACTATCCAGCTTTCACTGTAAATTTATTCTCCTGAACACTAATAAAATGCTCCTTGTGCTTTTAACTGAAATAAAAAGCCACTAGTGCTTGGTAAAGGATTGCAGTCATTAATATAAACTTGTAAAAGTTGAGCTTTCAGAGTAATACCCACACGAGACACCCTTTTTAATGAGATTCTCTCTGTACAGCCATGCATACAATGCTGCTACTTACAGTAAGTTTATGCTACTTAGAATAAGGCCAAAAAAACCCCCAAACCAGAAAGGGGAGAAAAAGGAGAGATTACTTTAATTCTGCGCTTATCTTTTGTCAAAACAGGTCTGGTGGAAGAACAGAGGAAACTGCATTTGAGAAGATTGTTTCCATTTATCATAAATGATACTCATTGCTGGCCTTGTAGTTCAGCAAGTCATTTTAATGAAAGTACCTAACTTTGGTGCCAGTACTTGTGCTTGGAATGTCACTGTGCATTAACATATTTGGTCTAACCAGGATTTAGGATATTGGAGAGATTTAAATTGTTACTGCTGTCTTACTGATGGAAGAATGTTTTATTGATGAAAGGCACATTTCAGCAGGTAAACACCAGATCTCCTGATGGTGTTATAATTGAAAAAAAAATGAAACAGCAAATTCAGACCATGATCAACTTGCATACTTATTTTAGTCTATTTCAAACCATTAAGTAGATAAATGAACATGTTGTTAAACCAGGATGGTATTTCAGGAAAGTGATTTGCAGGCTGTAGTGGAAATTGCACAATTTACTTGAAATCTGACATGGTTTACAGTTGCATATTTACTTAAAAATAAGGAGTTCCATAGGTATTTTATCATTGGGGGAATGCTAGAAGTAATATCTAATTAAATTAGATTGAGTTTCCTTTTGGAGAAATGTGTTAAGTTTGTTTGGTTTGTAGAAGTTTTAACCTGTGCTTTTCTGTTGCCTCTGCATAAGAAGCCTCCGTGGAAAATGTTTTCAGTAATTTCAGGAGATTCCTGGAAAGTTATGCTAATCCTGTTGAGGAAGTGTCTCTGTTCCAGGGTCCAGTTGAGCAGGTCATGGGAGCACTGGGAGCTTGGCTCAGTCCAGACTCGGGGAGCACTGGGGAGTTGCTACATCCAGTCTGGTCTGAGGGTGTTGACTGCAGTCACCATAAGGGAAATTAAATAGGAAATTTAAGAAAGGTGATGGGAGGGGAATCTTCAGAGTTGTCGATACAGAGAAAGATGGCCATCAAACAATACTGCAGGGTTGCAGTTCTGCAATAAGTCTTTCAGGAAGGCCTTTGTTTCCATCATTTCTCTGTTTCTGTAACAAGTTTGCAGCCATGACCCACCCCACCCTTCCCCCAAATAAAATCCTTTTGCTTTGAAGATCAATTTTTTTGTTCATTCTCAGGGCCTCATTCTCATGTTGTAGAGGGCTGCTAGTTTATTGCCTTTGTTGATGTTATTTTGGTTTCATGCTGATTTAATTGACAGAGGTTTTCTTCAGTAGCATTTGCCAGAAATTGTTGAAACAGTATTAAGAAAATAGAACACACTATGTTGTATAGATTTTTTTTGAAGTATCTTTTTATTATCTATAACACAACAATTTTAGCTCTCAGACTTAGTGTTTTCACAAACATTAAATTAAAGTGGTTTTATGTGGCTTACAATCTTTGTGAAACGCTCGATATGAAAAGTAACCCATCACATGCTGATACTGACTTGAAAACAAAACTTTAAAATTCAGGGATCACACTGGTGCCTTGCCCATTGCCTTGTAGCTGCCCTGTGGCAGTTTATACATTTCAGGAGTTCCCCTCACTCCCAGTCTGCTTCTGTCCTGATGGTGGAGTCTTGGTTCCTATAAATGTTTTACAAAGCCATTAGTGTTCAGAACTTTGGTTAAGCATGCAAGGTGTTTAACAGCACAACAGTTACCCAGATTTTTATTTTTATTTTTGATGCAGACAGTAGTTTTTGTTTATTAATATTAATTTATTAAAAGTTTTAAAGTACTTTGATAAGTGGTACTTGCATTTTACTGTCTTTACAGGCTAGAGGTTCAAAAGCAGCTTGTAATACTTAGATGTGTCAGGTTCAGTGTGTAAAGTTTTAGACACAGCTATTTATACATTCTTTGAAAATCCATTCATGTAGCTGTGTTTGAAAATAACTTTGAAGTGTAGCTTGCTTTTCAGAACTCTGGTCATGGTATTGAGCTGGATGATGTCAGAGATAAAATACAACCTTTCACCAAAAGGTCCAAGTTCTGCTGCCCCTGCTGTCACAGACACAGGTCTGCTCAGGCAGGGATGCTTTTCTTTGTCAGAAATGGATTTTGTTAGGATGATTGAAAATTGAATTTTTCATACCAAATATTAAAAAGTACACTGACTTCAGAATCCAGTTTTGTTTTAACAAAATACATCACTTGGCTTCCCACCAAAAAGCCTTGTGAGGTGTCAGCTTGCCCTAGGAGGCCTGCCTGGTCAGGCTTTACCACTGCAGTTCCAAGCAATGTGCTGAAGATGGTGTTATCCTCTTACCATGGCCACTTCTTGTGGCCACTTTGGAGTGTCTGGAGAACAGCAGCCTGTTCTGTCAGTGCTCACACCTGTCTGGCCCAGACTTCAGGTGAGAAAAGTGCTCTCTGATGCACATCATGGAAATAGGTTGACATCCTCTTCCTCACCAGCTCACCTAAAGTGGTTTTTGGGGCTCAGAAGTTCTGTGCAGAGCTAAACCAAGTGGGCTGTACCCTTTTTGCTGAACCAGCCTTTCTTCATCAGGGCACTTAGGATGTATGTGAGTTAGAAATTAATGTGGTCTAATCCATTCAGGTTTTTTCCATTTCTTCTATTTATTAAACATATGTTTGTGAATTGTTTAACCTAGAGGTGGTTTGCCTACATTTTATAGCTGTAATGGAAGTGGTCTCAAGTGGAATCATGACTGGATGTCATCCAGCAAGTAAGAACTTCCTTTTTTCCCCAAAATTGAAAACAGTATATGTGGACTTAATTTCTCTTACTGCTGCATAAATTAGAGATTATTTAAATCTTTTGGGCTTTCTTTACATTGAATGCTACCTACTAGAAAACATGGTGTTCCAAAGGACCAGAAGAAAAAGAGCTATTCCTGCACACTTTTACCAACCAAACCAAATGTGTCATAGAACAACAGAGGTATTCCTGCCAATACCTTGTGCTACTTGGTGCATATAAGTGCTTTGAAGTTCACTCCCTAAGATTTCTTCTAAGTTTAATTTTAAAAGTTGAGTAGTAGAATCTTGCTGTGTGTATGAGTCATGTAATATATTAAGAATGGCACAGTCCCTTGTTTCTCTGACTCACTGCAAGAAATCACCAAACACAGTCTTGACTTGGTTATAGATGGTGAAGATCTTTTACTGGCAAACCATTAAACCAGAGATTTTTCAGGCTTTTTTTTTTTGTCTAATGAACTGCTACAGAGTCAGGAATGGTGCCAGGACTTCAAATGTAATTCAGTAGTCCACACAAACAGTAAGGTTGTCTCTCTTTTTTTTCATCTTCAGAAATTAGGTAGCTCATTAGCCAAATGAAATTTCATCATATTCCTGAAATACAGCATATCTGAGTGCAGCATCAAGTATTTTTGTAAAATAGAGAAAATGTAATTTTTAAAATTTGCTGTTGTTTTCCTCACCAGGTTTTTCCAATCACGGAGTTACCATGATGTGGAGTTAGCATAAATTACTGATCCTTTGGTTTTACTGACAAGACATGGCTGCTTCTGTTTTGTTATGTTTTTCATGTGATCATGATGATGAAGCAGAGATGCAGAAGCAGAGATGTAGTAAAGCAGTCTCTTCTCTTCCATCTTCCCATTAAAGGAGTCTTGTGGGTGATAACTCTCTGCCAACCAAGGACCATTATTTTACTGTTTCTCAACCACAGGGGAAGTTCTGCTGGGTTCTCTCTTTATTAAGTTGAAATATTAGGTGGAATCTCTTTTTAGTCTTCAAGACAGAATAAAGATGAGTATCTTAGAAATATTTTTCTTTCAAATCTTAAATCTTAAAAATTTAGTAGCAATTATGGGGAACTTCATTTCTGTAGGGATGGAATGCCAAAGTATTAATGCATGGGGAGCACTTCCTTTGTCTGCACATAACACTGCTCAGCAGAGCCAGAAAAGAACCATGAGTGCTTTTTGTTGCTGACCAGGCATTACAGGGGGACTGAATGTAGTATTAAATTTTTCCAATTATAGCTGAATACAATGGGTTGAATAACTAAATGCATTGAAAGGTATCTTGCATGAGGAACCTGAACAGTCAGTTGTGAGCTCTTGTTTTTAACCATTTTGTACTAGAAATGCCACACTGAATATTTTCTGTAAGCCAAGAAGGGGAAATTTTGCCTGTTGGAAATTTTGCCTGCTCCAGCATGCCAGAGACATTTGGGATGATGCAAGAACTGTTGCATGCATGGTCTCTCTTTTCTTCCTTGTTTATGCATTAGAGCATGCAACTTCACCTCCTTCCTTGCATTTTTAAAAAATGAAACCAAAGTATATTTTAAAACCAGCTAAAGAATGACCTGTTTTTTCCTCTTACACACTCTATTAAGAACAGTTAATTAAGCAGTTATTAAAATGTTCTGTTTGACATGCATGTACATCATGAGCTCATCTGGGCATCAGTAGAGTCCAGTCTCTGTTGTCACGTATTGGAATGGGAATTTATCCCTTCTTCACAGAAATGGCTCCCAGCAAGGTGACAGTAACCCTCAGTCCTTGCTCTCCCTCAAAACCTCTCTCCTCTTCAGGGAGTTGCAGTAACAGACATGGATGCAACTGATGCACTGTTTTCAAAATGACTGTTTGAGGCTGTCCAGATTCTGCAGTTTGGACAAAGAAGTTTTAACTCTGATCTCTCAGTTTTCTGAGGTCATGTCTCTTTCCCAACCTGTGAAACTCTTAACGTGTATAGACAAGCATTTTATCTCCATTCTTCTTTGGCACAGGATGGGAGATCAGTTTGACAGACAGCTTGGAGCAATTTTAGGGGCTGCCCCTCAAGTGGCCACACTCCACTCTCACCAGTCCTGGAAGAGTCCTGTGCTTATTAAGCAGAGCAGTGGTGCAAAATCCTGATTGAAAAGAAAAGGGCATTTTTCATCCTGTCTGGGTATGTGAGTACAGAATTTCAACAGCCAACTAGGATAGCTACTATCAGCTAAAACTCATAAAGTGTACCTGTATTCCTGAAAGTTTTTGTTTATATTTCTCATGAGCAGATGAGAGTAAAAATAGCTGTGACTGTGGAAAGTTGAAATGGAAATGAATTTGAGGCTTTTGTGCATACCATGGGAGTGCTCAGTTTGCCCTTGAGAGTACTGCTAATATGAGGCTTTATATGTGACTGTAGCCTCATCCATTTTGTGGATTATGAGACATCAGTTTCATACCCACCAGAATATAGAATTTTCAGATGTACTATTAAAATACATATTAAAAGATACCCTGGCTCTATAGTAGCTATAATTGTTAGAGGTGCTGCATTGGATTTGCAGCTTCTTTAAGAGGTAATTCCTGTAACCGTTTCTTTTTAATAAGCACTATTTAAGAAGTAAAATGAAGGAAGATGTTCAGGAAATGATTGTAACATGACAGGCTTTATAGAGTGCTGTAGATCTCTGGGGTTTACTCATCTGAACTTCAAATAACTGCATTTCAAGGGTCAGTAGTAACGGTATGGCCATGGACTCAAAAAATTATTATATTCCATATATTCAAAAAATTGATTTGCTTCTTTTCAGCTGAAGCAGCCGTGTGTTTGAAGATCCTGTGTGCACAAACCTTTCAATATGCACTATTGATGTTTCCATGTCTTTGTTTTGGCATGGGACTGATTGTGCCATGATCCCCTTTTGTTGTTCTTCACGAGCTGCTCACAACTGTGATTTCAAGGCAATGGTTACTGTTTCTATTGTGCTCTATCTGTGCTCAGAGCTTTACAGAAAGAGACAGGTTCAAAAATGCTTTCAGCTTAAAGTAAACTTCACATAGCAGGTTGGCAAAAAGCAAACCAAGGTGAACAGCGAGAGGTTCTGATTTGCAGACTAAGGCTGTAAAGCACTGTTATGTTAATCTCTCCTGACTTTCTGCACAAAGCACACAGATACTTTATTTATATTCTCCCTTCTTCGTGGCTGTATCAGGAAGGATAAGTAGAAAAAGGGAGTGAGCAGAAGTTGGGAGATACTTAATTCAAAACATTGTAATTATGGGGGGAATAAAACCAAGGAGGACAATTAGGGCATGTTAGAGTATATTTGTAATTACAGCCGATATTCACAGTATTGCAGCTGGTGCTGGAGACATATGCATGTCTCAGCTGCTGACATGGTGTGAACTGTTGCACACTGCTATAGATAAAATATCAATAGCTCTCTCACTTTGTTTTGGGCAGATGATATTAGAACCGCTGCTTGTCACTGCAAATGTAAGGAGGGTATTTTTAACTGAGTTCTCTGCTTTGAGATTCTTTTTTCTCCTTTGAGGTCATAATAAGTTTGCTAAAATTAGCTCTTCAGTGATTTTCACTCTCAACATTTTAGTCCTCTTTTAAGCATATAATTCACTTTTTTCATCATTCCTTGCTTCCGTGATAATTTTTTGTGTGATAAATTGGTCTGCATTCATTCACATTTGTCATTTATAAGCCAAGATTCTTAGATATTCTGAGTCCTTTTAGATTTGTCTGCACTGGGTCCTGTTTGTTTGCTGTTCTTCAAATATTGGAAAAGTGAATTCTATTTAGGGCAGTGAGGTGAGTTGTCTCCAGCAAGGATAACTGAATAGGTTTTTCAGTACCTAATGGTATGCAAATAATATACCTCTGCTTCTCGTGGGAATAGACTAAATATCTGCACAAGCTGTCTGTGACCTTAATAAGTTTGTAGGCATCAGAATACACCCCATGCTGCTGAAGCAAAGTATGTGATGTACAAATACTTCAGATGAAAGAAAGAACCATGAATTTAGGATGTGGTCCACACAGCTTAGTGTGTATGGAAGTGTATGCCAGCAATACAATACAGCTGATGCACCTTGGTAACACAAGCAGTAGGTTTTACTAATAGTCACCATTAATAAAACAGATGATGCTTAAAATGGGCTAATTCAGTACATTGCAAGAGTATCTTCATGCACGATGCAGGGTGAGGCTGCAAAACACAGTAAAATGAGAAGCAAGCTGTTCCATTAGTCTGGTTTTATGTTTATGATGTTTCATGTGTTAAAGTACCTTTTAAAATTTTTTCTTATTTTTTGTTTATTTTTATTACAGGTTCTAGAGCAATTCAGGAAACAGATGCTGCATTTAAAAAAGCTTTGATTTAGTGAGGCTTTCTGTGCAAGAGAATGCGTTCTTCCTAAAACTTCATTTTACTTAAATTAACTTGTATTTCCACTGAGGATGGCTTATATTAAGCACAAAGGGAGGCTTAGCGGTTTAGGCTTCCATCAAATAAACTGCATAACTAAAAAGAGAAGATGCCAAGCCTCACATACTTGTACTTGAAAGAATTGTGTTCTCTCTCGTGGGAACTTGAGATTAGAGAAATTATAAAGGCATTGCATAAAAACAGGGAGTTAGAATTAATTTTTGCTTAAGCGGGGAAGTGTCAAAAGCCTATTATGGTAATTTTTCAATTTTGTCTTAACTGTTCACACATTTTAAAATAGTTCTACAATTGAGTGGAAGCATAATTGATGTGTTGTGGTTTCTTTTTCCTTTCCTTGGGCCATCATAAAACACATCTTAGGTGCACTTAGGCATGGAAGAAGTAGGTGTTCTAATTAAGTAGATGAAAATTTTCATATCATAGTGAGAAAATTTACCTAATGGATTGGAATAGTACTCTAAGAATGGTTCCCCTATTCTTAATTACATCCAAGTACCAGATATCAATAATACATGAAGACAATTAAGCCACAAAAACCTTAGTGAGAAGGCATAATTCCTAGCAGTAGAATTTTGGGGTTGTAGAAACTATAATGTTTATTATTAGTATTGTAAACAGTAGGATTCAAAGTCTACATTTAAAAGAAATTACTTTATTAATTGTCTTTTAATGTACAGTAAAAGCTGAAGATATCGTGGAATGAAGAGTTACTGCTACATTTATTTTTTAAATCTTTCTTAAATTAAAAAAATATAAATCTTGTCTATATCAGAACAACCTATCAATTGCTATGGTGTAGTAATTCAAAATTTATGGTTGACCTAGAATAAATTTTAGAACTTCCCTAGGTAACAGAAAACCAATTTATCAAATGCTTTTAATGGTGAATTAAATCACTTTTGTTAAATACAGGATTAACAGCAGGAATACTGTTTCATTTTGGTGATCAGTTTTGCTGTTCCCTAGGAGGAGTCTTTGGTGGACCAGGCATTGCATATGGAATGAGACTTAGTGGCAAGTGTAAAAGTGAACAATGCTCCTTAGTAGTCATTGATTAATAAAACTTCAGTTTTTATATGCAGGGGAAGGGCCCCTTTCCTAGCTTGCAGCTGATTTCTCTGCAGAAGCCTCTTTGGGCTATGAAGATGCTGCCTTTGGCATCCCCAAATTATGCCCAGTTTGTTGAGATTTTTTCTGGCTTTGTCTGCAGTAGAAACTGGTGAAAGGACAGAGATTTGCTGTGTTGCAGGAGTGAGGCACATTCTGCTTCAGCACTTTTCTGATGCTGCTGAATGGCTTCTGTCCAAACCCACTTGCATTGTCTCTTCACACAAACCTTAGAGTGGTCTGATTGTTCCTTAGCCCTTCTCTCCCCAAAGCTGAGTTTGGGAATTACCTGACTAAAAGTACAGTGTTGGTCATGCAGTTTGGTGAGCTGAGGGCTGGAGAGGAGAGTCAGCAGCCCCTGTGGCTGTTAAATGAGTTCTCTGGTTTCTAATGGGTTGTATTTGTGTCCCTGGAATAATAATGGTGAGAATAAGTGTGAACATGGATGTGTGTTGGGTAGAGGAAAGGATGCAGCAAGATCTGTAGGCAAAGGGAAATGTATCTTAGTCTTTATTCTTAATGTCTTGCTTAATGTTGTACAACACTAGTGTGTGTATAAGCATATGTGTATTTTGAGTGTAAGACTAAATTTTTTACCTAGTTTGTTACCTGTCACTAAATATATGTGGGATCAGGACAGTCCTATATAAAGCAGATTGCTGAAGTATTTTATAGTAGGTTGTCCAAGATGCAAGATTTCATTCCATTTTCTGGTGTCTGTTCAGTGTTGTGTAACATTTTCATTTCTCACAAAACCTTGCACAGTTCTTATTAATCATTACTTTTTTATTGTTTACACATTAAAGCTTCCCTTACAGACAGTGTTTATTTAAATGGTATTTCAGTGAGTAGTAAAATTAGCAGTAGGAGCTTTGCTATATTTTTTTCTTCTATCTACTATATTTCTTTTGAGCTTATGCAGCATAAAAAGTAGCTGTTACCAATGAGCTTGCATTGATAAGGGAGAAGTATACATGTTATCAATCTTGATGTATTTTGCTGTGCTGTGACAGCAAATACCTTTTCTGAACACTTCTCCTCAGGGGAAGGCACTAGCTCCCAATATATTCGCACATTTATCCCACTTAACCACGTAATCTTAGGTGTTACTGGTGATTTTTTTGTGTTAAGTTAATTATGTTTTGTTTACTCTTCAGTAGCATACTGTGAGGAGTCCAGAAATGTAACTCACAAGCTCTTGACAGGACTGATGAATGACCACAGATAGAGATATTGGCAGGCTGCTCTCCAGTACTCTGTCTAGAATTATTTTCCTAAATAATTCAGAGGGTTGAAATTTGATGAAATCATTTCCATTTGAAGAATGAATGGAAGGGGTAAATGAATGAAGACTCTGGTAGTGGAGCAGTTGTGTTCATACTGTTGGACAGACAAGACAGCATCCTGCATCATCATCCCTGTGCAAATTCTTTGCATGGGCTTGTGATTCTGCCTTGTGCAAGTGATTCTGTCTGTAAGGCCCGGTGTTCCTGCTCAGTGTGCGGCACCCTGCTTTAGGCAGCTCTCCCCAGGGTGGGAGGCCTCCCCACTGACATTGTGGTTCCCTGTTCCTGTGAATTAGCCAGTGATTGTGTTATTTTCAGGAGTGTTTAACATGAAAGCCCATCTACAAATACATGGCTGGCAAATGGGTGATGAGTGGTGCTTAGAGGGGACTGAGTGACAGCAGGACGCCAACAGAGCAGTAACCTGTGGTTAGTGTAGATGGAGGCAGGAAAGGTGCAACTGGTTTGCTCCTAGATAAAAACGTGTGTGGTTTCATCCTTTTTAAAGACCCTTTTGGAAGCTGTTGATTCTGTTCATGTTACATGTGGCAGTCTGTGGGGATGCTGGGAAGGTGTGTCCTCAGCTACTCATTCATTCTTCCAAAAAGATGCTCTTTGTGAGCCCCACAAAGAGTAGTATTAGTGACCCATGTCATGCAAATGTCTCTTGGAAACAGTGATTATTTATGATACCATAAATCTGCCATTTTTTCTTAATGCCTACAAAACCTCTTTGCAGGAATGGATCTGCTCTCTGGGACTCCTTGTCCTTTGAACGTACCAAGTGTAACAGAAATGGCTTTTTTGTGTAGGTGTAATTATGTGCAGCCACTAAATAAGTGCCTGTATGATTGCCATGTCCACATTTTATGATTTGTTTTCTATAGCAGCTGGAGTACCCAAAAGTATTGGGTTGATGTTTCAGAATAGGTCTTTCTCCTTTTCCTGTTTTCCTGGTCCCATAAGCAAGTACATACAACATAAACTTGGGTAAGAACACTTGTTTGGCTTATGAGTACAAAACTATATAATCACCTTTGAAAGATAGGTGGTGGTGGGGAGCAAACCAGCCTGTCAGCAGCTGTTACTCACAGGTTTCTCACTGAAAATGAAAATGTATTACAATGAAAGTACATCCATACTTGAACTTGCTCTTATGAGTGTGAAGGCATCTTTTGTCTCAGTCCTGCTTGTCCCTCCATTCATTTTGTCATGCCTGGCTCTTCAGTGTAATGCTGTTTCAGGTTGTGCAAACTGGAGCTAGAAAGTGTGGAGCTTAACTGCACATTCATATAATGCAGCAGAGAGCTTAGGGTAACAGAGTCCTTTTTAAATTATAGCTGTAGAGATTTGAGAAACAGACATTAAAAACTATGTGAATAAGGAATACTTATTTGGATTTCATATGTAGCTGTTGAAGTATTTTATTAGATCTTGTACTTAATATGGCATACTTGGTATGAGAGCTAATGCAGTCTAACATCTGTTGTTAATACAGCCTGTCACCTAGCAGTAAATTAATAGATACTTATGGGATGTGAAGAAAAAAAAGTGTGATTTGAACCATCACTATTACTTTGAAAGAAACAACATAATAATTTATGAACATCATAGTTTCTCTGTATAAACAGAAAAAAACTTTGCTTGAATTTGAATGCTCAAAATTACACTTCATAATGAAAGTTCTAAGTGTACAGTTAATTTTATAAGATTAGGAATAAAGCCTTCATTAGAAAAATTGATTTGAAAGCATTCGAGTAGCCTCACCTTGTGGTTCAGAGAGATGCTAAGGGAAATCCAAGTGAGAGTTCCTAAGAGGAAGCAGGTGTGCTGTGCTCCTCAGAAAGGCTGGGCTGGATGAGGCTGGTACTTGGAGGAATGATCCCAGATGAAACAAATGGAAGCCCATGAGTGCATGTGGCCATGGGTGGGGGCCTTGGCTCTGCAGAGCTGAGAGTTTGGCTCTGGTGTGGTGCCACTGGCAATGCGATGTTGCATTTGTGTGAACAAGACCTGCACAGCAGAAGACTGAGCTAATCTTTTCCCAGGGGAAGGTGAGAAGTGCATGCTCTTGGAAAAATAGTGCTCTGAGAAGAGCTTGGCCCTATTTACACCAGTGTACTTTTGTGAATGCAAAATACCCTTGTCCCTCTAGCAGCCATCAAACCCTTTTCCACCTCCTTTGTTCTCTGCTATCTCTGTCTACTTAACCCAAAGTTTCAGTAGCAGCAAGTGAGTTGCTTTTATATCGGATCACTTTTAGAGGCTTCTCGCTGCTGAGGTCTGCCTCACCAGTGAGTGTTTTTGTAATTTCCTGACCTCTGTTGTAATGGGGAATCCTTACAACAAGACAGCGATGGACTTGGAAGGAAAGATGAAGCGATATTTCTTTAGATGTTCAGAGATGATTTATTCCTCCAGCATGGCTGCAGTTCCCAGGCAGACCCAGTCATGGGACCCTGCTCTCTTCCTGGGCCTGGGCACACAAACCAATCAATCAGGAACAGGTATGGGGCACACATGACATAGGGACAGAGGACAGACCCCTACCCTGCAGGGTCCCTCCACCCGGGACTTCAGGGGAGAGGCACCTCCACAGACCCCTGCCACTGTAAGGACCTCAAGGAGTTTATCTTTCCATTTGTGGCATGACACTGAGCACTAAACTCTTGCTTTTAGTCTTGTTTGTGTTAATTATCCTCCTCTTGTTTAAATTAATTAAATATAAACATATTAAAAAAGGAGCATGCTTCTCTAAGTAGCAGTGACTGAGTTTTGAATACCAAGTCTATGTAATTAAGCTGCTCATCTGGTATTTTGCATGCTTCAGTTGGCATGAACCTTTGTGTTTGCAAATGCATATATTTGCTATTGACTTAGGTGTCCTTTTCTGGAAAATCATGATCATGGCTTCATAGGCACGTATGAATTAGATTAAAATATAAAGAACAATTTTCTAAGCATACCTTAAATAGAAGTAGTTGCATGGGTTTTTTTTCTAAATACAGCTTTATACTATGACTTTTCTCATCTCCTCTCTAAAGCATTTGTGAATTTCAATATGTAGCTCAGTGTAAGCAGAGCAGGTGTGAGCTCAGCCCTTTGCCTGGTTGTTGAGGACAGGTAGGAGTGGTTCCTGCTGCCAGTCCAGAGACATCTCTGTTCTCTCTGGGTGTAGAAAATCTCACTACTGCGTTTGGAGTCCCCCTGGTGCAATCCCTGTTGTGTTTGCCAGTTGGGCATCACTCACCTGACCACTGGCTTGTCTTGGAATTCAACTGCCCTGGGTCCCAGGTGCTGGAAAGGCTCTTTTGATTAGAAGTTGTATATTATGTATTGTATCACAGGTTGGAAGATTGGTGAATAATTGTTAAACCACTAAAAGCACTTTATAGTGCTGTGAAATGCTAAGAGATAACTCTAAAAGTAGGCAATAATAAGTAGAAGCTCATTTTAAAAAAGCCTTTATAGATTACAAATTTTAGAAGGAAATGAAAAAGCTATCATAACAGTATTGTTCCTATTACAATGATTATACAAAGTAAGTATTAAAATGCAGTTTTTGGTATCGATGTTAATTTAGTTTAGCTGCTGTTTTCTCCTGTACCCTTTGTGAGTTTTTGTTGTTGATGAATGAACTTTCTTCATTATTTTATTAATATTGGAGATATCAGTAATCATGGCACTGTGGTTAATAAATACAAACTGATAGATTAGACAAAAGTACTTTAAATTGTTTTGCAGATTAACAGGCACCATTTATGCTGGAGTTCTCTTATGACTTTAATCTTGCTGTGGGCACAGAAAGGATTAAACTGTTACTTGATGGCTGGAGGTATTTGATTTCCCTCACTCCTATGCGAGGACCCTAAAATCCAAACTGTACCCAACAAATTAGAAGTGTAGACTTCCACTGAAAGCTTTGAGGACATTCTTTATCCTGTGATTTGCATGTGATACATATAAATTCATTCTGAAAATAAACTTTGTTGTGTGCTTTGTCGTAGGAATTGAAAGGTTTGAAATTCTAAATTGCAAGTAAACCTGAGGTGTTAGAGTGCCTCTAGAAAATACCTGGTGTGCTTTTGACACAGTGTACTGTGTAGAAGAATTTACCTTATCCAAGGAATTTCCTTCAGTTTGAGATCAGATTTCTGAGATGAGAAGCAGGTGGATTGTTTTAGTTTTGGATTTGAGGTTTGCCTTCAATTTCAAAGACTTGTTTTGAATCTTTTTTTCAGATTTCAATACTGATCTTTACAACAGATTCTCACATAAAATTTGTTACCTTGAGAAACAATGGAGAATGACCAAGAAGAAAATTCGGAAATTCTCTCCCCAAAATGTATAAAATTCAGCCCAGTGACTGCAGGCACTTCACAGACAAGTGTGTTTCACTTCCCTACAACTGCTTGCTGACCTCCAGAAGTCGGGCAGGTGGAGACCCCCAGAGAGGATGTGCACAGCCTCTCTTCTGGGTGGTAGCTGCTGCTGTCTGCCGGGCAGCCCCAGAACCCTCCGTGATATTTTACACCATGTGAGCTGTAATAAATAGGCCAAAACTGGGTCTAGGACACTCAGTGCTGAAACTGCACTGAGAATTAAGCAGGGATTAATTTGAAATCCAATAGCTGCCACTTTAATGGGCTCGCTGGCACACAGTGCTTCTGATGTGTTATTTTTGTGCAGTTGCACAGGGATAATTTGCACTCCTGGTACAAACACAAACCATCTGCTTCATGTTGGGGAGAACATCCCCTGCAACAAGGATGATGTGCACATTCATTTCTAAGCTTTTGCACCCTTTCTTAAAACCCTCTTTGGAAAAAGATGCTGGAGGAGATTGAAGGATTTGTGTATCCCTGTTTCGTTTGAGAATTACTTAATTCCTGACTGTTTGCTTGGCTTTCTGTGCTGCCACTATCCAGATGTAGATTCTGAGTTTAACTCAAAGCTTACTGTACCAATATTTTTTGCCCTTATTGAGAACACTAAGACAAACAGAGTTCTGTTGGAAGACTGTTGGATAGTATAATCTGACAGTTGTCCAGTGTGGAAAAAAACTGTTCAATGTATCCTTATAGATAAGTTTTACACAGTGTTGTCCACGTGATGTGTTAATACATGATGTTTTAAATCTTATTTCTGTTGTGATGTAACATTTTTAAATTAAACCATTCTTCAGCTAATTACCACTTCAGCTTTTTTAAATTATTTTTTTCATAAAGCTCATTTTAATTGGAGTAACATGTATTGCATGTTTTATGAAACACCTTCACTGAAAGTCTTGGATACTTTCCATTCAGGTCCCTATAGACCCATCCAGTTTGAAAATACACGTTTTTATCCTCTCCTTAATTACAGTACTTGGAGCAACTCTCTGTTAACTGTTTTTAAGTTCCACAGGATAATGAGTCTACCAGAACTAGAGAGCATACAACAGAAAACTGTTCACAGGAGGAAGCTTGCTGTTGCTTAGCTACCTATCTTTTTAATTTGGAACCTCCAGCAATTCCATAATGACGAGTCCTTAAGCTGCTAAATGTATTTGTTCATGACAGATTGTACCATTCTGAATGTGCATTTCACCTGTCTGTTACTGCTATTATTGTAGGGATAAAGAGGCTGTTTGTAATGGCATTGTATTGTGGTGTAAATCACAATACCTAAATATGTGGCTACAGAAGCAGTTCTTAGGTGGGTACTACAGCACTGAAATTCAGAGCAACTTGAGTGAAAAGAGTGTTGCCTCTGCTCCTCCAGAGCAGTCCCAAATATGAACAAGTTTTGGGTAATTTGTAGGTAGTGCAACCAGTATGTAGTCTTTTAACAGTACGCATTGTGACATCAATTTGGAACATAATAGTGATACATAATAAATTGCAGATCAAAATACTGTGACACTTAACATGGTTTTGGTCCATTTAGCATTTTCTTGCAAGTGAGAAAATGCCGGACTTGTAAAAATTGCCTGAATGTCACAGAAATTTGCTGAAATAAAGACTCTGAACTAGGCAATATTCATAGGAGAACTACTGATTTTTTTTTTAATTATTTTTTTTTTTTTTAGGAATCTGTGAAAAACTTTACTTTCACTGATGCTTTCTGATCAGTTTTAAAATTGATATAAAGGCATAGTTTATCTAGGCCTTGCTTGCGGCCGCAGAACTGGCATAAGCTTAGAAAGAAATTCTGGCTTTTCTAAACCTTTTTCCATTATGTGGATCTACAAAGGATTTTCATCTGCTATTAAAGTGATTCATTCTTACTATGGCAGTCTTTGCCATTAGAAGTCTCTCTGACTCGTCCCCTTTTGCCTACACAAAATAGCCACGGTAGCTTCTGCAGCAGCATGGTTGAGGCACTCGTGGGTTTATGGGAGGGTGTCCCATCCCTCCTTGGCTTTCGGGCCGGTGGCAGCTCAGGGCGGTGGCAGCTCGGGCCGGTGGCAGCTCGGGCCGGTGGCAGCTCGGGCCTGTGGTAGCTCGGGGCGGTGGCAGCTCAGGGCGGTGCCAGCTCAGGGCGGTGCCAGCTCAGGGCGGTGGCAGCTCGGGCCTGTGGCAGCTCGGGGCGGTGGCAGCTCGGGGCGGTGCCAGCTCAGGGCGGTGGCAGCTCAGGGCAGTGGCAGCTCGGGCCTGTGGCAGCTCGGGGCGGTGGCAGCTCGGGCCTGTGGCAGCTCGGGGCGGTGCCAGCTCAGGGCGGTGGCAGCTCGGACCTGTGGCAGCTCAGGGCGGTGCCAGCTCGGGGCGGTGGCAGCTCGGGCCGGTGGCAGCTCGGGCCGGTGGCAGCTCAGGGCGGTGGCAGCTCGGGCCTGTGGCAGCTCGGGGCGGTTCCACGCTCCGCCACAGGTAGTGGCAGCGCTCTGGGTGACCCAGCCCTGCCCGGGAAGGAGCTGATGGCTCTGCGCTGGCAGGGCTGCAGCTGGCAGTGCCCCGCCAGCCCGTGTGCTGAGCACTGCTTGCTGGCACAGTTCGTGGGAGCAGTGGCTCCATCTCCCATGCAGATGGGGCCGTGCACAGGTGCCAAAAGCAGCTTTTTGTAAAGGAACTCCAGCACTCTCTGCTGCTGAGCTGATGTGCCCACCTGGGCAGTTTTGTTATTGACACTTTCTGTGTTGTATTTGTTAAGATTTTAGAAAGATTAACTTGTTAGTTTGACAACTAATTATATTTTTAATTCAGTGGTGAACTCTCTTGGGAATCTATGAGCAAGTTAATGTAAGTGAAATCAGGTATTTCAGCTCTTGCAGGTATACTTCCTAGGTTTAAAGGTGAATCTGTGTAAGCCCATTTTAGATACTCATAAGGTTTTGATGCCTTCATAGAAAATACTGGCCTATTTCAGTATGATTTTGTGCTCAATTAACCGCTTACAGATATTCAACAGAGTTGCATCTTTTTGCCCTGTTACTGCAGTTTAACATTTACGTGTAGATTTCAGTTTCTGGGTCTGTAAATCTTTCTTATTAGGATTATTTATTTTTAAGATTACTGAGTACATACTTCTTGAAGAGCCTCATATAATTTTTGTTATGCCTTCATGGTTTCAATCCTTTATATTTTAACATTGCATCCCATCACTTTAAACTGACTGTATGTATGTCCTTAATTTCCCAGTGCAGAGCCACTGCTGCACTGGCCTCTCTTCTCTTGCACAATTCTATGGAGACTTCAGTACATGACATGACAAAATGTAAAACCATACTCATAGATCACCTTATAAATATTTATTCATATAAATTCTTTAAAGAACTTAAATTACGTGTTCTATACAAAATAGGAAAGAGAGGCTTTTAGTGTCACTGGCTGCAAATTGAAGTCATTTGTCTAGAAGGGTCAGGTGCCACTTTGTGGTAAGATACTTGTCTGAGATCCAAGAAGGGAAAGATTGATAGTACAAAGAGATTGATGGAACAGGCACTGCAATATGCATACGAAGTTACGGGTTAATTAGGAAGATTTAAACAAGAAAGTCCCTTTGTGTGGAGAAGTGTCATGTGCTGTTACTCTCAGAAGCGAGTTTTGCTGGCAGCCTTTTGAACAGGCAGTGTTGATTTTCAGAGATGTTTATGTGGAGATGAGCAGTTGTGAATATCAGTGAGGTGGCAGATCACCAACAGCACTCGCTGCAGCTGACGAGTGTTGCTCAGGGAGTTCAGTGGTTTGCATACAGAGACACCTGCTCTGCTCACATCTTTGGTTTTGTTGTGGTTGATGTAAATTATAATGCTAGTTTCGTGATTCCTGTATCAGAGTAAAATCATTAATATTTCAGACTGCCAAGTTCTTTGGGTGTCTCAGGTGATGTGACTATTTGTTCTACTTTTTAATTGCAGGCACAATACTTAAAGAAAAATCCTAAAGCTAAAACTATGTGGTTTAGAAAGTGGGAGCTGAGCAGTCAACAAACATTGTTTTGGTGTTGATAGGGAAGCTATTTTGAAAGAACAAACACTGCAAACTATTCGTTCTTCCATTAAAGTTCCTGAGCCTCCTGGTACATTTAGCAGAGAAAAAGCTTCTCTTTGTGGATTGATGCTGAAATTTAAACAGCAACCTCTTTTGTAACAGTTACTCACTTGGCAGAAAGAGAATTTTAAATTTGACTTAAATGCAACAAAACTTAAATGCTCTGTGCCCCTTGTGTCTCATTCTGCACAAGGACAAAATGGTGCAAATCTTTCAGCAAGGCAGGTATAAAAATCTCAGCAAGCACTTCAGTATTTATTATCATAATAGTAAATCATCCCTGTCTGCCAAGAAGATCTGTAAAACATACCTGCTGAGGGCTAGAGTAGGCACAGGCCTGAGGGACTGAGTTACACTTCTAAATATTGTAATTCTAGTATTTTTGTCATGATAGTCTTAACTAAAACTTTGCATTCATATAGTCACCTTATTCTTAACTCCAGAGACAGTGGATCTTGGGGTACATGGCAGCTCTTACCTTCTACAATCCATTTCTCTATTCGCTGACTGTGGAGTATCTCAATTTTTGGTTTAATAAGGGGAGGAAGAAGACAGGCAGGTTTTATCTTCTCTCACTTCTATGTGTGAGACAGAAAACGCCTTCCATTGCAGTGTATGACTTTTTACTGAAGATGAAAAATTTGTTGAAGGAGACAGAAGTTCGAATTACAGAATATATTTCTACATTAGGGAAAGGCAGTTAGACTCAGTGAGACCCCTGGGAAATGGGATGGATGTTGAAATCAGTTCTATTTTGTTTTATGATATTCCTGTAATTATGAGTCTTCACTTCTTATGTGGTCAGGTATCTGTTTATTCACATAATTCTGAGTACAAAAGCAGCCGTAGAAAACAGGTAGTGGAAAAACAACACTCTCTTTTCTCTTTCACATTTTCACTTGTTGGAGCTGTTTTTCATGCTTACAGAAATTTTCTCTTGTATTAACATGAGACCAAATATAAGAAAATCTGTCCAAACAAATGAGTTGGAACACGTCCCACAATACCAATATGCACAGGCAAGGTGGTGTCTCAGGCACAGCTGCAGTGGCCTTTTTGTGGTATTTACCCTCCCTTGTCAGAAGTGGCAGATTGCCTCCCATTAGCCTCCCCATCACATCACAAAAGTGCTTCTACTTCATGAAGAAATACAGCTTATTGGTATTTTGTTCCACTGCAAGGATTGTTTTTTTGCATTTGATAAACACCGTACACTGCTTATTGTGAGAACTAAGTACAAATTTTCTTTCTCTTTTTGTTTTTTTCTTTTTTCAGAAACCAAAACAAAAGGATTGGCATCCTCCTGGAGGGTTTATTTTAGGACTCTGGGCATTGATCATCATGGTTTTCTTCAAAACATATGGGATCAAGCACATGAAACATGTTTTCTGAAATGGAGCAAACAAGATACTTGCACTGGCTGCTACTTTGGGTTCATGGGTATCATCTGTGTTCTCTGCATGTGGATTATGTTTGTGCTGAAAAACTGTGTTGACATCTTGCTTCTAAAGGCTCTTTTGAAGTCATCTCTTCTGCCCCTTTTTCTGGAAAGATTCTAACAAGTGGTTTTAGTGTTACTGTTATTTCACTTTGTCTCAATTTGAACATATTTTAATGTTTTTCTGAGCATTTTTTCTTTCTGCCTAAACTTAAAAAGGAGCAGGACCTAAACCCAGTAACAGGATCTCTAAGGTTGCTTCTGGATTGTAAATGGGAAAATTCTTTCCACCATACTTCAAAGCAGATCTTAGAAGAAGTCACATCTTTCTAAAGAACTGGACATTGTGCAGAATGTTATTTAAGATATGATTTTGTCAATAAAGATGTAACCCACTTTGCAGACTTTGGCATGATATATTGAAAACTTTCTTCAAAAAATAAAGACTCTGGAATATATTGATTTCTTTTTTCTTATTCTTTTTTCTTTCCTGTTAAATGCAACCCTTAGATCAGTCCTCTCACCTAAGGCAGTTTTGAGTTAGAATTCTGTGAGTTTGTGCAAGTGAAAAGAAAATTATGACCTCGCTGAATCTACTTAAAAGATTCAGAAGGCCAAAAACCATGAAAGGACTTCACCATGTCCTTTAGAAACCCTTTGTAGGTGTTGTATTTTCACTGCATACAGTATGAACTTGGATGCTTTCAGGATTTTCAATGCACTGGATTTTTGCACCAAAGAAAATCAACTCTGGCATCAGGATGAAAAACGTTATAAATTGTACTATTGTATTCTGTAGTTTCTGAGCCCTTAGAAAATGTACTTTGTCACCTGTGTTTTGTAAATTCTGGTTTGGCATATTGATTTGTTCTTCTGGGAATTTACTGATGAATGTATGCTTAAAAGGGTTTTGTCTGTATAATATACTGATATTTGTGAAGAGAAGAGCAAATTTGTGCATGTATAGAAACATGTCTGTCAGCGAGGGGAAGCTTTTGCCCTGTGTTTTTGGAACTTGTTCTCGACCTTAATCAAAATAAAGCTTACCTGATACATCCATGGTCTAAGTACTACACACGTATCTCTAGAAGTTATTACGAGTTATTTATAATCACACATTGTATCAGGGTCAGTATATTTTTCTTAGAATATGGTTCTGTGTTTTCCTATTGCACGGCACATTCAAATCCGAGTGCATTAACATTTTTGTCCTTTTTTTCTTTTCTTCCAGTGTGATTGTGGCATCCCAGCCTCAGGTGAGGGGAGGTGAACTGTCTCAGAGCTGTGTGACCTTACAGGGCTGCAGAGAAGCCACTGAGGATTCCAGAGAACAGGGAAAACAGCAGTGTGGTGCAGCTTGAGTATTAAAGCCTTAGGTTTTTTCTCCAAAGATTTTCTAGGCTTGGAGATGTTGAAGGTAGAAAATGATCCATGATGGGAAAGTAAACATTTGTCTCCTTCACCTCTTTGTGGCACTTCTTGGTGAAGAGCTGGAATTGTTTTCAGTAGCACGTGCTAAGCACCAGGAATAGGGATTAAAGCAAAAGCATTCCTACTGTCCTTACAGCTCTGTAAACTGATATTGTGGTCGACAATAGGAGACATTCCCAGTGTGCTGATCAGATCCCTCCTGCCAACATCAATGCAACTTAACGGGAAAGAGAAACACCCTGTGGGATGGGTCTGAGCAGCATTCCTGATCCTGGATGTCTGCATCTATGCACAGTGTGTTAGGTTTGGGGATTGTTTTTTTGAACAGTGTCCTTCAAAAGCAATGACTTCGTATCTGAAATCTGATATAATGGTGACTTTCCTTAAAACCACAAAATCTTTTTTTTTCCTCCCAGCAATTTCTAATAAAACAATCAAGTAAAATCTGCTATATACAGACCATGTAGAAACATATAGACCCACTACAGAAATTCCTTAGAGGATTTCCTTAGCTTTCCTTTCTCTAACTCTTTTTCAATTGTTGTAAATATTTTAATCAAATATTTATTTTATAGGCAAGTTTTGCCACACTTTAAAAAGTGTACAAAGTGAAGCTGATAGAGCTTTGTGCCTTGTTGCAGTTGCACTTATTTGGACTCCTCAGGCCTTTTTCAATTTTCTTCTTTCCCTCTTTCAGCCACCTTTTGCAGGAAGTGGTAGAAACATCTACAGAACTCAGCTGAATTTTGCCAGTAGCAGAAGATACCAAAGATTCTGTCTTTTTAAAAGCTTATCTGCTTAGGGAAGACGAGGCAATCAGGTGGGTTATTAAAATGCAATTTGTGAATAGAGGCACTCAGTAAGTGTGCATGTGAAGGTGATTAAATTGAAGTGAGAACAACAATTTGACTGGAATGCAGCAAACTATGCTTCAGGCATTTTTAACATTTTTGTATGCACAGAAGTGAAGAGTTGAAATGGATCATTCTGAGACACCTTAAAATTGCCTGTGCTACACCTCTGAGACAGTATTTTCTATGCTGTGGTAAGTTTTACTCCTTGAACAGTTACAGTCTGAAAGCAAGTACAGAAATGTTACAGAATTGTCTGTAAGTGTGTTTTATATATATTTTTTTTATTTTAAGTTAGTAACTTTTTCATTTTCCCTGGGAGGCCTTCAAGCTCAGTTTGGAATGTGGGCTCTGGGAACCAGCCATGCCACCCTCAGTCACAAACCATTTGTGTTTTGCAGGCCAAGTGTGCTTTGCAGTATAGATGCTTTCTTCAAGGTGCACAGATGATCTTTTAAATGGAATCCAGAAGACAAGCCAGATGGTAGTTTCTTGATGTTTCTTGCATGGGAACTTTTAGATCAGAATTGAATTTCAGCATTTTACGACTCTGCATAGATAGGTCTGTGAACCAAGCATGCCCATGCTTGCAAAACTCAGTGTACTCATGTCTGCAGCCTGTACAGTGGAACTGCATTCACAGATCCTGCCTGTGAATGTTTAGAACATTGTTTAGAACACTCACAGGTGATAAAGATAAAAGTTGATAATTTCAGTTTTTCAGCGCTCTTTCAGGATCCCATGTTAAAATGCATTTTTATTATTGAACTGAAGAAATGGTAGGTCCCCTGTAGGGTTGTACTCACATCCAGGTGCTCTCCTGTCCCCTGGCGTGCCTGTGAGCAGGCACAAGGGCTGACACCATGTGTGACTAAGCTGTGCTTCTATTACAGACTTAAAACTGAGGTTCCTACAAAAAATGAGTGGAGAAAGAAATCTGAGCAGAGGGAGACGATCAGTGTTTCTTGGTCTATGCCAGCTGAATATTTTCATGTTTAATGACTGTTACAATGAAGTGCTGGTCTCTTGGCATAAGTAAATACCAGAGACTGTTCACAGGTATCTTTAGAAACATCATTAGTGATGGTGTGTTTCTTCTAGAGAGCAGAGGGTTTTTTTCTTTTGGTTGGTTTTTTCCCCCTGAAAGCAGGGGGGGATGTTATTGGTTAAAGAAAAGCAAATGGAATCTCAGTCTAATTCTCTTGCCTGCACATTGAGCCCATTTCTGTCTCTTGTTTCAGGAATCAGGGATTTTTCTTCTCAGTTACCACATCCACAGTACTGGATGTACTGGAAGAATTTGTGGTCCAATCTGTCTTCAGATGGGCATCATTGCATGCTGGAGCAGGGCTGATCAGTGATTTGCAAAGGGGCTGAGGCCAGGTTCAGCTGTGCATTTATCCTGGGTGGACAGGGTTTGTGCAGTGGTGAGGACAGGGAGGTGTTGCACTGTATTCCTGTGAGAGGGACTGGAAGGACCAGCTGAGGCAGGGCAAGGGAAGTCTGCAGCCCTGGCAGTCCTGATACTGACAGTAAGTCAGTAAGGGGTTTTTTGATGTTAGAGAACTGCTGCTTTCTCTTCTCTGATGGATGCTTAGAGGGAAGGAATAAAAAGGAAATTTCTGATCTGAAGGCTTCCGTAATTATCCATTCAGTATAGCTGAGGAAATGAGATGCTGCTGGTTTCTGGTAAATAGTGAGGATTTGATCCAGTACTTTGCATTGTGAAGTGAAGCTTTTATGTGGTCAGGATTATTTGGACTTGATAAAAATAGATGAAGTGGAAGGCAGTCCACAAAATGATAATGGTGCATTTCAGAGAGTCTGTGGTATTTGGAGAGGAGACAACCTTTGTATATGATGCAGTGTGGGGATGAGGATTGGGGCAAGAAAGCTCAGAGTCCTCATGTACAGATCCTCAGCTCTGTCTGTTACAGAGCTCTGTGTGAGTTGGTAGAATTTTATCATGCTTCCAGACTAATTCACCTTCGGATTGAGACAAGCATAAAATACTTCACCCAGGAGACTAATCTATCCATAAAGTTATGAACTGCAGGAAAAAGCAGTGTGTATAATGAAAGTGTCTTCTCAACCATGTGAAGATCAAACTCAGGCTGGAGCTGACAGAGAGGAAAGTTGGGGCTCAGTAGCAATAGTAGTCCTGCAGAAGTCTCTTTTCAGTATTCTACAAATGGATCACACATACCACAAAAACTCTTCTAACCATCACTTCAGCACTTCTGTACAATAATGAACATAACAGGTTTTTTTGCATTTCTTAAGTGAAAGGCAAATTTTAAAAATGGAGAAAGTTTCTCATGTAAGAGAATCGCTGTACTCTAATTTATTTCTGCTTTCCCTCTTTCTGTAAACTTTTAAAAATAAAAAGCTGTCAGGAAATGTATCTTGAAAGTGTGTTTTGTAATGAAAACTTGCATAGGCTGCATAACATATTCTGAAATCAGCATTTCTTAGAACTCATTTCACTTGCAAG
The DNA here is from genome assembly GCA_020086605.1 of Lanius collurio. Classification (NCBI taxonomy): domain Eukaryota; kingdom Metazoa; phylum Chordata; class Aves; order Passeriformes; family Laniidae; genus Lanius; species Lanius collurio. The sequence goes on from JACBWW010000016.1 coordinate 14,785,643, forward strand.
TTCTTTAAGACTGAGTTACTTTTTCTCCCCTAATGAGGATTTTTGCCTGATTTAGTGATTAAATTGATAGTGTTTAGGGTTTCCATTCAAGGATGTACATCTATTAATGTTTGATTGTGCCATGTCTTCTTCCTCATGCAGATTATAGATTTAACTTTTTTCTTTCTTTTCAGGTCTGTGAATAACACTGAAGCCTTCACCAGTACTAAGCCAGTTTGGCTGCTTTGGCCAACAGGCTTAATAGAGATGCAAATTGTATTGGCCTAAATTATTTTAGTGTTGTTTACAGCAATCCCTTGAACAAAACAAGCCCCATGAGAAGCAGACTGTTTGGACAGTGTAACAGCAGTGCTGGCAAAGCTCAGCCTAGAGAGTCTTCCCTATGAAAGTGGCATTTTTCACACTGCAGTTGACATGGCTTTGGTGACAGCTCAGCAGAGACCAGGCCACCAGGCTGTGGTTTATTTGGGAGATTCATGACATATCATCCTAGTCCCTGTGACAAAACTGACTAGTCAAAAATAGCAAATAGATTTTCTTTCTTGTCCTGACTTACTGGAATAATGCTCTTATATTAAATGTTTGACTAGGCCCACTGGCTCTGCATGTAATGAGTATTCAAACTTAGGCTCTGTCCTTTATATTCAGCTCCAACACAATGGTTCTTATTTCCTTTGACAAATGCTTTGATACTTAGCATCAAAGAGCCTCACTAAACATTAGATTATGTCTGATTTTCATTAAATGGCATTTTTTATGCTGGTTTTCCTGTCCAGGTCAAGTATGTAGCTCAAAATATTATGGCTCAAATTTTGATGATTTTAGGGTCCCCTTACCTCCCTTGGTCTTCATAGAGCGTATGGGATGGTAAATAGGATCAATGGGGTCATCAATATACCATTGCAATGTTTGTGTTTTGTGTAGTTTTTTTACATGCCCTTGTCTGCAGTGAACCCTGGGTTTGTATTTTTTATATATATAGAAGGCTTTCTGCACTTGCTGATGTTGCTTGTTTTTTAATCTGTTCCTTCTCTGCAGCATCATTTGCAATGGAGGAATGAGGAAGAGCTTTTCAGTGTTTCATGTAATGCACATTTACACATGTACAGCCACAGTAAAAAAAAAAAAAAAGGTGTGATGGGAATGTTCCAATTTTCTCCACAAATGGGCAGTCCCACTGAATAACCACTTTCAGTTTTGGCCTTGTGTGCAGCAAGGATGCAATGGGCAAGCATATCCTCACAGGATATAAATCTGTTCACTCCTTTTGCCTTTGTGTTAAAACATAAACCTAACCTAAGCTCTTGCCTTAAATGAAGCCACACCAAATGGTTCCCTTCAGAATTTGTTTGCCATTAACAGACTCACCATGCTGTATGTTTGCATCCTAATAGGCTCCAATTGATCTGACAGCCAAAGTTAAGTCAGCAAAGTCCTAAAACCTTATATATGCCTTGGAAATACAAATTGTTCCCTTTATCTTCCCTGTGTTCAGGAAGCAGCTAGTGTCCTAAAAGCTACTGATGTTATTTTAACACCTGTCTGGGTTGTGTAAAGAAACTGGCAAATTTAAATATCACTAGAGATCTCCTAAAGCAGACTGTTCTCAGAAATCAAATTATTAAGGAGACTTTCTGTGTTTGTTAAAAAGGGTCCAGTCTTGCTCTCCATCTGTGCTGGATGCTTTGCATTGCTTTCAGTAAAATGAGAATGCAGTGTTAGATCTCATGGTGGGCCTGGCACATGGAGAGTATGGCAAGGTTGGAACTGGGCTTTGTGATGTTCACTGGATACATTTTTATATATTTTTTATTTATCTATTTATTTAAATGCAGTCTTGCTCCTGCATCTAGGAACAGCCTATGGTAGATACCAAGGGAATAGCACAGAAAAATAGAGGAAAATATATTGTGACATTTTTCTTGCGGAATTCTGCTTGTACCCTTAAGCTGATGTTGTGTCCTCTTAGCCTTTCTTTCCTATATTCAGGTAGGTTCCATAGGGTGAGGATCTTTCTTTTTTTTTTTTCTCTGTGTTAACTGTGACTTGTTTGGAAGTCTTTTGCAAACCTCGTTGTGGAATTCCAAGTGGGTCCATCACTTGGATCTCTTCCTCCCCTTGCTTCAGAGAAATGTGAAGAACTCTTAAGTAGATTTGCAAGGCAGGGTTTTGCTTACAAAAGCTGCATTTACATCTTGGCCAATGTATCTTCTTTATGACTCCTAGTTTTGTTCTTACAGTTTTCCATGTTTGTCTGGATTGCTGAGGTTGTCCGTAGTTTTCCTGTCTGTTCTGTCTTCCTGACAACTCCTGGTCAGAGCACTCCACAGCAGACAGGGACACTCTGTGTTGATCATCTCTGTGCAGCTTCTCTGGTGTGGCCTGGTCTTCAGTGCCAGGCAGGACAAAGACATGTGTCCCTTTCTCCTGGCAGGCCTGGCAGCCATGTGCTCTCAGCTGGCACCCCTGGAGGGAGCCCAGCACTGAGGAGATGCTGTTTCAGGGCCTGGTTTGACATGTCTGCCTTTGCCATGGAGTCTGTTTCACAGCTGGCTGAGGAGAAATCACCAGCTTTGCTTCTACTGCGATGCTGAATCTCCACCCACATGCTGGTCAAAGGGAATCATTTGACATTTCATGTTTTGGTGTAGTTATCAGAGTGGAAAACATTTAACAGTCTAGTGGTTTGAAGGGTATTTAGCATAAGCAGTGCCATTTGACAGCCATCTTATGAAAGAGTCTTTGAATTTTAAACTTTACTGCTTCAGCACAGAGAAATTTCACACCACCTTAGACATTTGCCCTTTCGTATTTCCTAGGTTTTTATTAAGAAGATTGTCCTTCATTTTTTTTTTCTTTCTCCTTACAAGATTGTATGTTTGTGATATGCAAGATGTGCTTTTGCAGCAGGCAGGTGGAAATTCAAAGTGATCAGCATGAACTGGTGGTCCAGGGAAGACAGAAGTATTCGTACCTGTAAGGTTTCTGTTCTTTTTCACAGTAACTTTGGTGCCTTACAGGTACTCTTTGACTGTTTAACTGCTTACTGTTTTTTTAACCCCTAAGATATGTTTTAAATTGAATTATAAGTTGCATCTCCTTACATCAGATAAAATAATTAACTTTCATTACAGAAATTATTATCAGCATTTGTCAAAGAGTTTTTGTGTCACCTATGATCAACTTATAGAATACTGCAAAGAAATCTATGCAGGACACCCATTGCTATTGAGCCAGGACATTACACTCCATCAGCTCCAGCCTCAGTTTGGTCTTCACATTCCAGGGGAATAAAGCTAGACAAAACAAGACATATTTTATTCCTTACTCTTTAGATTCCCCTTTCCCCAATCCCCGTTCCCAATGTTTTTCCAGCTATTTTTATATTACTGTTACTTTGCAACCTTAGAGGTATTTTGGGTAAACATCACTTTGTTCCCTGTGAAGTTTGCCTGGAAAATACAGCAGGCCAAGTCCCAGATAAGCAGCTCCAGAAGGATTTCATTAGTTTACTGCTGTGTTCATGTGTGTGAATATGTACTGTGTGTTCTGCTGGATCAAGCCAGGGCTTCCCTTTCCTCAGTTTCCTTACCAAGAACGAAGTGTTAACTTGTCTTTCTGAGGTGCTTTAGCACTTTGGGTGGAAGGTTTCTCCAAGTGCATCATGGTTTTGCTTTGTACCATGGTGCTGCCACCACTGAGCCAACAGAACACAAAGCAGGCGTGGTACTTTTTTCTTAGTTGCAGAGATGTTTATCATTCTCAATTCCAGCTGCACATATCATGGCATAAGAGCTACAGTTCTTCAAGATGAAAAATAGCTCCTCTGACAAAGCCAAGTGTAAAAGCCTTAAAGGTATGCAAGGAGTTCAGAACTAAACTAACATAGATCTTAAAACTGCTGATGTCTGTAAACACTGTTTTGCAACAGCTTTTAATATGTGAAATGATGCGCTGCAGATCATGAATCGATCAAATTATAGTGAAGAGTGTGAGATGACAGCATAAAGCAGAGAATGGCAGCAATGCTGGGTTTGTACTACTTATCCCTGGGCTGACAGCATTTTCTGTCATAAATCTGTTTGGTTTATAACAAGGCCATAAAACTTTACATCAGGCTGAAATGCAGCAGGATTCTGTAGTTCAAAAATTGTGCATTCATAAAGAAATACATCAGATTTGTTAATTAAAATTGCAGTGCTTTAACAGTTATTTACATTTCTTTTGCACTTTTAGAACTCGTGCTTTTTGGACTCAATTTATGTTCCAGGTAAATGTGTGTGATCTATTTAAAACTTGCTGTGTCCTTCACAAAATTCCTTTTTATATATACAGGTGTGCCTTAGTCTTAGACAATACTCCTTCATACTTTTTGTAATTAGATGGGGGACCTTGCTGAATCTTCACAGGAGGTTGATGAGACTCAAGTGAGTTTGGGATTGTTTTGTTTAAAAGATGTATATGAGGGTAGCATGAACACAGTTATTAACAGAAACTGAACAAGAAACCAGTTACAATGCTCAGCTTGGGTCTGTTAGGAGATTTAGTGTCAGTTTATTCCATGTTTCTTCATATTCTTAATGCTTCCCCGTATCTACTTGACACTGAGTGGTCTTGCAGACAGGGAGCAAGCCTGTGGAACACAACAGGGTCTGGCAAGTCCCTGTGTTCCTACAGAGTAATAAAAGTATTTAAAGATTGTGTAGTCTATTTTTGAAGGATCTGATTTTAACAAGAATGTAAGTAAACACATAGCATACACATCCTGCAGCCCCTGACTGACAGAAAAACTAAGAGCTCTAGTTTAAAATGACAAGATCTTTTTATTATTGTATCAGTAATAAAACAAGGACGGCAGCATCAGAGGACCTACTGTGATCTGTACCATGTCGTGCAGTCACATTAAAAATGATCTGTAAATCAGTTTGACAGATTTCATCATCTGGAGCAATATATGCTGGATACACACCCCGATACACATGTTGAAAGGGATGTTCAAATTGCCATTAGTTCAAAACCCAGTCTGGCTTTTACAGAATGCAGTGAAATCAAGTGGAAGGAATAAAACACCATCAGTGAAAGCAGGAGAGTTAAACACCAGCTGACAAGAGAAAGATAACAAGCACTTGGCATTCAGTTTGTAAGCTGAGTGGTGTGTACCAGGAAGAACACCAAAATAAAGCTTTTAAGGCAAAATACATTGTAGTTTCTTACTTTTTGATAGTGGGCAGGGCTGCAGCATGACAGTGGCTCTTGGAGACCTACTGCCTTTGGGTCCAGGCAGTGTTACAGAGGTGACACTGGTTTGTCCCTACTGTGACAGTTCACTTTGTCCCCAGAAAATCGGGGTATCTATGGGCAGCTGCAGCTATTGCTATCCAGTTTTGGAAAGGAAGACCATGGGTTACAAGGGGGTTGAAATGAGAGTGTTTGGTCCCAGTTCTACATCTCACCTCTGAGGTTCAGCTTCTTGGATTTAGGTATTTAAAGGTAGTATCTTTGTTCTAGCTTTTGCACTTGTCTAATGAGAGACACCCTTCATCACCTGAGGTACATTTCATGCAGTAGTTACTGATTACTTTGAAGAAATTTGAGATTTGATATTTGTGAAGCAAAAGGAAAAGTAATACTGCAACTGAAATCTTCTTTATTCACAAGCTAAATGTAACCCAGTAAATCCCACTGTGAGGTTCTGTACACAGCATGAGCATTGTCCTTCCCCTTGTCTTGCAGGGACTCACCATGTACATACAGGTACTTCATGGAAAAAAAAAAAAAGCAGAGTTTAACTTTGCTCCTTTCAGGAGGACAATTTTGTACTCATGGAACTCTTTTCACATCCCAGCTTCAGTGTGATCCAGAATCTCTGAGGTCAGTGGTGATCTTGGGACAGTGGAAGGCAGAGATTTTGGAGGTGCAGTGCTATGATCTCTCTGTCTGCTATGGGTGGTGGTGTATTCCTGGTAGTTCACCTTCTTCATTCCAGAACTTTGGTAACGTTACGTCGAGCAGCTGTGGCCTGGTTCATAGTCCGTTGCCTCAGGACAGTTGCTGGCAGACTCTTGCAGGAATACAAGAGGCAAAACAGAACACAACCCCTCCAGCCTTAGCCTGTGTTCACTGAGAAGCTGCTACCATGGCCAGTGGGGGGTTTGGTTTTTTTCAGATAAATTTTGTTTGCCCTCCTTCCTCCCACCCCCATTTAAAAAACAGCAGCTTGATAGCACAGCAGCAAATGCACATTAATATCAAACAGAATTTTCACTATCATTTTCATATTAACATGAGATGTCAGAATGTAAAGTGAGCTGGATCTGCACATGGGACCACTCTTGCTGTTAAAGGCTTTAGGCTGGAACAGAGCCCAAAATTCTTAGAAGAAATCCAACATTTCCCGATCAAATATTAATTACATGCTATATAGAATTACATATTTCAAACAAGTTTTATAAATAAAAAGCTAGGCCTTTCAAACCATCACCAATATTAATTTTGGATTTAAAAGATTATGAAAGATAAACAACCACATAACTGTGAATTAGAAAAATACTGGCCTAGGTTGCATAAAAACCTCCATTAAATAAATACGGAAAGTTCTCACTATGAAAATTCAGTGGTGTCGTACTTTAAAAAGCCATAATGAATTAACCATCCCTTAATGACACTTAGGTTGTGTTTCACAAATCACAAACACACACAGCAAATCAGATGGCCCCAAAAGGTGATGGACTGGGTTAATACAGTGTAACAGAAAGTACTCTTGGTGTGTGCTGCTCCTCCATGCCAACTCCTGACTGCTGCTGCAGGTGCCAGCTGCAGACCCTGTTACTCTTCTCCTCCAGGCTGCCGTGCTGGCCCACAAGGTCCAAAGGCCGCTGCGAGAGGTGACTGTGACCGAGCTTGTGTGTCCGTCCCTCAGGCCAGCGGCTTCACCTCGGGGTGGGTTACAGTGAGCGGTTCTGGCTTCCAGTCTGGCTGGAAGAAGCGGATGTCGAATGTCCGTGCCCACTTCTCGAAGACGCGTTTCTCTGTGATGAAGCGGTGGTGGCTGCCCTTGCGGCCCCGCTCGTGGGAAAGGTACATTGTGCACTCATCAGGTCCCAGAGGTTCATAGTAATGATAAGGTACTGAAGGATGATTAGGATCCCTGTGGAGAAAGAAAATAGATGGAAGCCTAAGACGTTCTTTCTCGTTGATTGAAAAGATGCTATCTTTAATGAACTGATGGGCTCAAATCCACTTTTTCTCCCAGTTAAACTAGGTAGCTGGTTTTTTTCTTGCATATCTAATACATCAGAATGGGGCAAAGGTGTTTGCTTTGCTTTTTCTTCTGCTCTCCTTTAATCCTCTTCCTCCCGGTTAAATGAAGGACAGCAGTAGCTCAGAAACAAAGGAGAGTGCTGCAGGGCTGTTACTACTATGAAATCTGAAGTAAACTGCTTAAAAGAGATTTAAATCTAGATTGTTATTTGTAAAAGGTATTGCAGAGGTGTTTACTGAACTGGGGGAAGAAAGAGAAGATGATAGATGGAGGTGGTTATCTGTGTCACATCAGCTCAGCTGAACATTCCCAGCACGCTGCACGAGGTTCCGAGACCACAACTTCAATGAGTGTCTGCACACCAGGTCAGTGGGACAGGCTGCTGTTGCTGGGGTTTTAATCAAATGTCTGATGCACAAATGAGTTCTTTATTTTACAACAGCAGCTTTCATGTATCTAAGCTAAAAATTAAAACAGTTCACCCATGGTATCCGTCTGACCTTGTGAACCCATTCACATTTCCCCGCGGGAGATGAGTGACTTGTGGTGACACACAGGATATGCCAAACACCAATTAGATACTTAGGATAAAGTTCATTTTAGCAGTTCTGACCTCAGTGTTTCCATGTAACATTCTGTAAATGGCACATTTGTATTACAGTAAGCCAGAGCAATTCATTCTCCTTTTGTTTTAATCTCTACATTAACCTGTACCCATTATGGGTTTTCACTTTGGGCACAGGCATTTTGGGCAGACAGGAGCTCATACAACTCTCTCTGTCATAAATTCAAAGAGAGCAAGCTGTCCCAGACAGAATTACCCAATTGTATCCCTCTCTCCCCAGTTGCTACCAACTATTTTGCTGAGGCAGAGAATTTCCCAATATTGGCATTTAGTGAAGCCTTGGAGCTGCTCTGTGTTAAAGCGTGAGCTGAACAGGACCCTAGCACAGAGCAAGAAATCTGATACCGATTCAGGGCTGTCAGCTCTAATATACAGTGGATTATTTTTATTTTGAAGAGCTAATATTTAAGCTCACTTTCAAATGAATGCATCTGCAATCTGTCAGTAGTCTGTGCTGGTCATTATTTTTACTATGTAATTCTGTCACCTACACAATTTTCTAATTCTTCTTATTTTGTCATTATTCATATTGTATATGCAGAGGTAATGTATGATATTGCTACTGCTTTCCATTTGTGCCTTAAATTAACGCTTTAATTCGATCAATCTGGCTTCCTTGTAACACAACATCGTGATCAATCTTACAAGACCAGAATAACAAAAAAATTACATTTCTAGAATAAGATGGATTCTAAACTTATTAAATATATCCTCACTGGAATACATAAGAGTGAAACAAAATCCTTCATCACCTCACCTACAGAAAACATATTTGTAATCTAAAGCTTCCCTTCATATTGAAATTTATTACTTCTAAACTGCAACTATTAGAACTCAATCTTCTATTAATTTTTCACTTTTTTGATACATTGGACCTCTTATGTCACTTAAATGAATCATTTGTATGGTTACTGTAAATCTAATAGGATGCATTTCCATGTGATGTATTTTTGTTAAGAACTATTCAACAAATAGGCCTCTGCCTCTCATTTAGACTGCTCTTCCTTCTTGCTCTGAAGCCAGATTTTATTCTTGGGTCCTTGAGGGTAAACTTGTATTGCTTAGTGTAAATTTACTGCTTTAAATTTAGGATTAGTAAAGTTGAAATTGGATCTCCAACAGACTTGGGAAAAATGCTGCCCCAGTTAATGAGGCAAAGTGAGCCTGTGAGGCTACTGGTCCTGACACCTCCAGGCGAGGTGTTTTTGAAGCCAGGGATTCCACATTCCACGGAAGGCTCTGAACCAACACCAGTGTATCCCAAGTGCACGTTCTTAGTTCCTGCCAGGCTGGAACAGGTCACTGCATCCTGTGCTCCATCCCACCAGAAACAGCCCAGAAGCAGCTGGTGCACAGGGCCTGGCTGGGGAGAGAGGCAGGAGCCCAGACCAGGCAGCCTGTGGGGCTCAGGCACCCCGTGCTGGGAGCTGCCCAGCCTTGTGTCTGCTGGCTGAACTGGGGTGAGAGCAGGGCAGGAGTGGGGGCTGGTGGCTGGAGACCTCTCTACGACTACTCTGCAGCTGACTGAGGTTTTAAGGCTAAATTCCAAAAGCTGTTCTTTGGATTTAGGAATTCTGAAAGGCATTTAAATATGGAGAACCTTCTCATTTAATGGGAGTTCTGGATTCCTCTAGATTGCATGCTAGTAAGATTTGGATTTCAACTCTGGCTTGAATTCACCATAACCCAGATTAACTGTGCTGTTATCTTCTAACTCTGCAATTAGCTTGTGTCACCAGCAAATGAAATGCATGAGTAATTTCTATACGGAAATTGCTTGCCACCTCATTTATTAACATTAAAACATTAAAAGATGCTATTTTATCATTGACTGATATTGGACATTAATCAGTATTTTGTCAGACTCTATGTGCATATTAATCACAGCTGGGAGGAATCTGGGGAAGTTCCTCTGTAAAATATCCTGTACTTCCTGCCCGATCACCTGCCAGCACAGCACCCATGGAAGTGCTTGTACTCCTGTCACTCAGCTACTGCTTGCCCCTTGAGTGCACATTTTCCCACAGATGGTATCCACCTACAGCAAAAGCTGGAAATACAGCACAAAAGAAACAAGGCAGGAAAACCAGGCCACCCCATACCACATTCTGGTCAGCCTTTTTCCTTAGAAATGAAGAGCCATAATAAATCAACTCTCTAAAACTATAGGTGTTCACACACTTTACAAAGTAATTCATATCTTGATGGGTGAACAAAAAGTGTCATTTATATGTTGAGTGATGGGCAAGGTGGTGGGTCAGGACTATGAACATTTCTAGATAATTTTTGCCTTCTATTTCGAGGATCCCATTTCCCTGGCCTCCATAATTAGTCCTGTTTTCCAAACCATGTATGCATTTTGTCATTAAGGTAATGAGGTGAGGCATTTGGACCAAAGAGCAGGACTAGCTCACATACAGCTTTCAGTCCTTTGAGCCTCTCTTCCCATCAAGCCCTGATAAGCTCCAGGAAAGGTAACCAGAAACAACTGCTGCTTTGAATTTGATTTAAAGGAACTGAAAGGGTAGAAAGAGAGACAGAGAGGTAAGAAAACACTTAAGTATTTCAAGTACCAATTTTCAGGTGAATTATCATGGAAAATAGCCTGGCAGTCAAATGAGGATTCTTCTAGGAAAATTATATGGTTCAATAACTGGAACAAAAATTATTTGTATTAGTTAAAATAAGGCTCAGAATTAAGTTTTAAGCTTCTGGGAGTTCCAGAAGGCCCATGAGGAGGAGAAGAGTTAAAGAGGGTTCATCTCACTAACCCCTTGAATTTTCCTTGGGTACATGAGTACCCTGAGACCTGTGAGGACCCAGCCTTTCTGTGCCTGCTGCCCATAATCCCATGGACAGGGGCTGGAATTCTTACAGCTTCATTCAGGCTTGGCTTGTCCTTCCCAGCAGTGCAGCTGAGCAGTCACAAAGGGAAGCAGCAGCACTGCAGTGCCCTCAGGAACTGCCATGGTATCTGGGCACACTGTCAGGCTGCTGCTGAAGGGAGGCAAGAGCAGAGTCCTGCATGTCCCAGTTCAGGAGTGAGTCCTGTGCATGCAATGGGATGCCAAAGGGAGTTCTGAGAGGGAAATGCTTCCCATCTGGAAGGCTAATTTGCTCCAGCAAAGGCTAGGATTGGATCCTTGGGCACTGGAAAAAATACAGCAAGATGTCTTGTCTGTATTGGGACAAAAAAGTGAGAGGTGTGCACACTTTCCAAAATTGTTTGCAATGTGCATGGAAGCACAAGCTTTCATCTTATTACAGAATGTACAAGTCTGAAGTATTTAGCAGCATGAGAGCAATATCAAGCCATTAACCCTTACTACAGCATAAATCTGTAGCGAGCAAAGGGATTTGAAAGTACATATAACTTTGCTGTAAAGTGCTAGAAATTTATAATAATCAGAACAGCTGATTATTATAAATTATTATTATTATATAAGTATATTTATATAATAAATTATTATTGTATAATAAGTCCAGCTCAGCTATAAAATCCAGTGTCCAGTGAAAGTAAATAGAAATTAATCTAAAACACCTTATTGCAATTAATAGTGACAAATCTTTTAGTCTGTGCTCCAGACTCCCAGACTATTTTTCCTGCACGGGTGCAAAGCAATTTGGTTAATGATCTTAAGCTAATAATTAGTAGCAGAATCAACAGCATGATATTCACGGTACCTTTGAGGTGTCCTTCACGTTACAGATGTGACACTAATTTAGTTCCATGACAGTGATCACCACACTCGTTACTTATTACACAAATTAATACTTGAAAATGAATTGGTATCTATCTGCTGAAGTTATAAATTTGGTGATATTAATTCTGAATAGAAATAAGATTTTTTAGGGATGGTTTTTTTAATCAATCTTAATGATTCTGCAGTTGTGCAGCAACTAGGACACCCAAACCATCTAGCACACAAAATTTTTGTTGTTTTGTTGGGATTTTTTGTTTTGATTTTTTTTATTTCAATGGTAGATTCTTATTCTGTCTGACAGAAAACTAAGAAATATGGCTTACAATTACAGAATATTTATTTCTTTCTGTTATTCTGTTCTGTTGTCTTATTTCTTTGAAAGGAACTGTTCCAACTTCCTAATGAGTGGCTGAAGAGCAAGCTAAGAAGGTTAACTCTATGGCAAGAAACTCCTTTCATAGATCTTCATGGACAACTTCTTCCAGGCATGGCAACTACAGTTTTCCCCTTCACCACCTGGGGAATCAAGCTGAAGTAAAGACACTTCATATTACTTTGATTAAGAAATGACCTCTTCCCTTTTTACAGCCAGGTGTGCATAGCTTTATGTTAAGATTTTTTTATGCAGTCTTTAAGAATAATTACATCTATCACTGGCAGGATTGATCTACTTGTATTAGAATTTAAGTCTTGTATTAGAATTTAAGTCCATTTGATTTCAGTGTATTGGTTCTATGAAAGTCTTTTATATATTGTATCAGTGACATTTTTCATCTCTCTTAAAACAGTTTGTTTGGGTTTAGTTGGGTTTTTTAATACGTATCTAAATTATTCTGACTTTGAAAAGTCAGGATTACACATTATTTTGCAGTGAAATGCTGTCTTCTGTATTTTTAGATAATCAATTTAAGAATTACTTCCCTGTGCCACTGGAATACAGCCACTTCTGGAGTAAGACAGACCAGCCACTTAGAGAAACTGAAGTAGCATGTCTTGGCCAACTGAGATGACAAAGGAATGAGATTCTGTGCTGTAGAAGGTATTTGTGTTGTCTGGCATATCTGATCTAGTTTGCTATTTTCCTTGGAGAATTCATTATGAAGTCTGGCAGTACATCACAGCATTTATCATCAGCATTTTGTTATAATTTGTAGAAATTCTCACAAAGTGGAGTTTAGTGTTGAGATTTTATGCTGTGATTTCTTCAGGGATTTCTACAGTGTGCCAGAGACAAACACAGATTCCTGAGCAATCCTTTTAAGTGCTCAGAGGAAAGTCAAAGCCGTGCCATTCTTTGAGACTAACCCAGCACTGCCACCTTGCCCTCCCTGCCCCTGAGAGACACCTGGAGTTACCCACTGAACCAGACTTGAGAGAGATCACTGCATTTGCAATAGGAAATTTAAGCAAGTACTTCTTGTTGAAAGGGGTCTGTGAGCAGGTGATGAAAAGTGGCATTGAGGCCTCATTCCAGACTGGTTCCAGCTCTTCATGGGTCACCCAGCAGGACAAATGGGATCAGCACTGGCTGTGGGCAGGAGCCACTCAGTGCTGGGCTAGTGCTGGGGGGGCAGGTAAGACTTGTGTCAGCATCAAGATTGCTGATGTAATACAAGTTTGTCTGTATTCATCCTGGTATCTTGTGGCTAATGGAATTTTGGTCCAGCACTAGAAGTGCTGAGGACTTTCCCTGTGTCACTGATCCATAATGGGAAACCTTAACCAGGACCTGGGTCTGTGTCCTGAACATGGCTGGAGGCACAACCCCACTGGAAAATGTGCATAAGCTGTTCCTTTACACAGCAGCTTCCACTGACAGAATTTGTGCAGCTTCTGCCTCCTGTGACCCAGCCCCTGCCATGCCCCAAATGGGTGATGACAGGGCTGATTCTCTGGGTCCAAATTCAGGGGGAGGGGTTCCATGGGGATTTATTTAGGAAGCTGCAAGATTGGCATTTATGTGACAGAGGTGCAACAATCTTAATTTGAGTTGCACAGAAAGTTCAATTTAGAAACTAGACACTGTGAGAACACTGTTCCTCTATTAATTTGGGGGGAACTCGAAAAACAAATTAAAAGTAATGTTTTCCAGTACTTCTTTCTTCAGATTAATTTCATGCCAATTATTGCATTACTTTTAGCTGATAAATATTCAGAGACTAAAAGAAAGCAACAAGATGGATTAATTCTCCCACTGTACAAACAAAATTTTAAAATATTTTATATAACATAATTAAATGTTGTTTGTTGTTTTCAGAATGAGATCATAGGACATCTTAATTAATTGCTTTAAGAGAACTGAAGACTTGTTGCAGAGCAAAAAAGATTAAAAAATTCAGATATTTATCTATAACATTAACTTTGTTGGCTAATAATGTTTCCAAAATAAATCCTACCTGCAGAAATCCGGTGGCACCATGCCATAAACATTTATCCTGTCACAGAGCTCTAATGCGATAGTCATTGTGAACCAGCCCGTGCTAAGCCAAGTGTTGGATATCTTCCTGAAAGCAAAAACATAATTAAGTTTCTAAGATGGCAAATAATTCTTGAGATTTATTTATTTATTTATTCATTCTGAAGCAATTTCTCAGCATTTTCTTCATTCTTATAAAAAGCTTTGAAAATTGGGCAACCAAGACTACTGTGCTCATCCATCTTTTAATGATTTTTCTGGTGCCTCTTGTCATTGGAATAATCTAGGCAGAAGCTCCCCTTGCTGTAATTAATTTTAGGCACAGCAACATTAATATTTAGCTGACCTTTTGATTTGATTTCTAGAAGCTCCCAGCCCCTCACTGTGACTCCTGGTTGGAAACTCTTTAGTTGGTTGCAGCTATGACTGTTCCATGGCCAGCCTGGGAAACCTTCAACCACCCCAGGTGCCATCCATCCCTACCTGGGGGAACCTTTGAATGGGAATGACAGTGCTGGCAGGGAGCTCTCTAAGGCAGTGCCTCTCCTGCCTTCACTGCAGGCTGGGACATGGCTTTGAAAGAAGCTCAAGTGATCCCAGCATAAATTATGCAAAGTAGGAGATACCTCCGTGTAAAGGGATTTACAAGTTGTGTTTAAATTTGGCTGTATCACAGGTTCTTATCTGCAGAGTGGCAACAGTAATGTTTCCTGTTCCTCTCATGTGCTTGGCAGTGCTGTTTAGTTTCTAAGAGCTGGGTTCTGTGATGGTTATTGGATGCCTGGCACATGCACTGGAATTCCCAGTCCTGTGTTAAGTTCCTGTACTGGTTCTGTGTTGTGGCAGAGCTGGCACTCTAGGAATGAGAAGATCAAGAAAATGCCAGCAAAGAAAACATCCCAAAGGTGTCACAAGGGCGTGTGTAGGGGCTGGCACCTGTCTTAGGCATGGACACACATAAAGTTGGGTGTTGGCTCCAACGAAAATGAGTTCACTCAGAGGTCACCTTTCAAAGGCTGTTAAAGAATAAGACAGGAATTCTCCCTAATGGCTCCTCATCCAGCTAGGGAAGTCTCACAGGAAGAATTTCAAGCTTGTGTTATCTTTAGCCCAAGGAGTCTTCAGATTCCTGCTGACAGCCTGTCACAGTGACAGGCTCTCCCTTCATCTCCTACTAAAGCTGAGGCACCAGGGAGCAAGTGCAGGCTCTGGGAAGGCCTGGGCAATCTATCAGAATGTTTTATGTGGGACCTACATTAATCCCATACCCCCATACCTGTGTGTGCCAGATACCTGTGAAACTTTGTCATACTTCCCCCCCCCCCCCAAAAAAGCACAGCAGAAAACATGGAGTTCTCTTCAGAGAAGTCACCTGGGAATCCCAGGTCCTGGCCCAAGTTCCAAGGCCATCTTTTACAGTTACCCAGTGATAGCAAGATGTGGAGCATCTTGAAAGCAGGGACCTGAGGCCACAAAAGCCACTGCAAGCAAGTGCCAGCAATCTCTAATAACTAATTCAGCAGACAGGAGCCACCAGCAGCCTCACAAGCTAATGCTAAACAAGCTGGTTCCAAGTAGGTCACCTACAGGGCAGTAGGAGGAGATGTTTTGAGCACTGTCAGATTGAGGAATGCCTTGTAACAAGGTTTCCCATTTCCTCAGGGAATCAGACTACTGCAAAGATACAAAAAAGTGGTGGTGTCTGTGCCAGCTGCTTAAAAGACATAAGGGAATTCTTTAACTAAATATGCCTGGGGGATGCTGGAGAGCCCAGGCAATTTGTCCTGTCCTTAGTGGATCACCTTGTAATGTATAAACTCCTGAAACATACATTTTTACTGCTCCTGACACACAGACTTTCAAGCTACACTAGCATTTGGAGAATGACATGTTATAAGCATCTCATTATTTCCAATTATGGGGCGTTATTTATTTTCTGACTGTGCACTGAAGCTTGGGGGTGGTGGTGCAGTTTGTCACAATGTCATAGGGGGGTCATAAACGCAGCAGAGGCCTTCAGGCACAGCAACAATATAAAACAGTAAGCAAGAATTTTTGGCTCAAAATTATTAGGAAAGAGAATGGTAGGGGAAAGCCTAAAAATCTCACTTCTTTGCCACCTGAGAGTTTCTGAGTTCTGAATCACCAGGTAGTTCAGGAACACGTTCAGGATAAGAGTGCTTCGGAGCTTGCACAAGTCCACTGTTCCAGGTGTCCAACACTTATGCTCCAAAACCAAGGGAGCAACTGCAGCCAGACCATGACCAAAGCTCTGCATAGGTCAGGACACCCAAGGCTGTCTGCTGGGTTAGTTTTCTTTCTGCTTACACACACTTAAGCTGTCATTTACTGTTTTCAGTAAGCAGGAGAACAACTGAATATAAATAAACTAGCTTAGAAGCTAAATAATCAAGTAAAGATTTTAAAATTCATTCAAGTACCACTCTGCCCTCTTTAAATACCCGTGTCTGTAGGACAGCAACACAGAAACAGGGTTACAGTGTCTTGCATTTCATAAAAGATCTGAGTAAGAGTCCAACAAAAGAATACTGGTTTTATACCTAATCAGCTGTAATGAGAGAATACGAAGAACTGTCATGTGCTCATTAGGGGAAATTATCAGATATTCTTTTATATGATGAACTAACACACTGTGCTGATAATTCTGTAGTGCACACTAAATTACAATTAAAGGCCTTTCTGCTCCACCAAAATCTCATTTATAATCTCCATGGAAATACTCTTCCTGCAGTTATTTCATTTATGCTGCTTTTATCTAATTACTATAATATTGGTTCTGAATCGTATTTTCTTAATGTACCCTTATTCAATTATAAAGTTATTTTCAAGTACAGTTACTTTATAATGCCAAGTATATTGCTCTGCAGCCTTTGTCTTTCACCATACTATTTAACTGGCAATGTTTTCTGAAGGTTTTTCTTAATTTCAAATTCATTTTTTTCCAAAAAGCTCAATACCTCCAATTACCTTTTTTCTCATCATTTTCAAGACAGAAATGAATAGTCTGATTAATGCAACCTTGCAATCATGCTTTGCTATCCCTCTTTTGTTTTTTGTAGGCACTAATGTCAAGAGCTCAGCAGAAACCTCCTGGGGAAAAGCAGCATTCTGGACTATACAATGTTCTGCTCCCACCCCCACAGGTACCTGCATTTTCTCCCTTACAAATTCTTTCCTAGCCATGTTTCTTTTCATCTTCCCTTTCTTCTGTGCTGCTTATTCATTTATTTTCATCTCCCGTTTTAATCTCCTCAGCCCTTCAAGTATGCTGTCTGTGCCCTCTAAAGGAGTGGTTCATACACAGCAGAGCCTGCAGTTTATTAAAATCTACAGGGCCTGTTCCTCAGGCTGAATTTTGCTGGCATCTGAGTGCCCTTGATTTACACTGGGAGTTCAGGGTACCCATGGCTGAGTTCACTATAAACTTGTTATAATGTCATTAATGGCTCAAATGCCTTGAGAATATTTCAGGAGCTGAGCCTGGTGCCTGTGCAGAAAAAGAAATGCTTTCATCACACACTCACTACAGGCCTTTGGCTCTGCATGGGTGATGCAGAACCAGAAAGAGCAGCTTGCCTGAAATGGCACAGCCTGTGTCAGAAAAAGAACAGGATCCTCGCAATGTCAGGGGAGGAGTGGGACCCTGGCTCCCTGTGGCAGAACTGAACTTCTGAGACTGAAGCAGGGGGAGGAAACTGCTCCTCAGACCTGGGGACAGCATGTGATCCTACCCTGGATCACCAAAAGCATAATCCAGGAAAGGAGGTGGCAGTGTGCATTCCTTGTGTCCAGGGCCTCCCCCTGGGGCTCATGGTGGCCAGGTTATAGTGCAGTTACAGCTTTTTGACTTCCATGCCTTTGCAAATACTGAGCACACAGAAAACCCTCTGCCTCTTGAAGGGCGCCAATGCTTGATTCGCCTTCTCACTTTGCATTACTCTGGAAAAGACATACACATCACAACTGGCAGGGTATGTCCCCTTGCTGTCCTTCCTTCTTGTTCTGGCAGAGACCCAAACACCAATTGGAAGATGAAGAAGAACCTTTAATGTTACAAAACTGACCAAGCTACACTGTGCTCTGGTGTTATCCTGAGTCAGCCAGGAACTCAGATCCACTATAACTGAACAGAGCTCTGCAAGCAAACCCTGTGGGGTGTGACAAAGGCAGCAAATGCCAAGCAAATACTGCCTTCAGCTAAGAGGATACAGCAGTTTCCTCTAACATTGGTTCTGCCTTTCTCATGTAGCTCAGAAAATGAAATCTGTGCTCAAGTCTTCCCTGTCCACAAGAGGATTGATCCCTGTTCCAAGCTTTAGTGTGTATGTTTTGTATTTGTAAGCTAACAAATATGACTGTGAGTTACTGCACAATAAACCTACCTCTTCATCTGTATCTAAGTGGGGACCCTGTGCCATTCTTACAGCAGCATATTTAATAAGTAAAAAAAAATAAAACTTCATTAAAAATTAATGTCTTTCATGCTGGGAAGCCTTTGGTTTGAATGCCCATTTTCAAACATTATAAGTGAAAATACTCAAGTACTGCAGTGGGTCACTTACTACAAATTTGATTTGAAGATCAGCCTACAAGTCTCATAAACAGTCTCATAAAGATGTAAGTATCATAATAACTTTCCATTTTGCAGTTGCAAGTATAAGATGAACTGTTCTGAAGCACCTAATGTATGACTAATGTTTATTTGTTTTACAAGAAGCTTTACAGCTGCAATGTTCCAAGAACGCTTAAATTCAATAAACAGCTATTATAATTCACTGAATGGTGGCATTTCCTCTATAAGAAAACATAACCTATCCATTCTAATTTTTCAGAATCAGTGAAAAAACTTTAAGGTATATTACCCCAAAGTGAGATTTAAACAGCTCCTGCCTCCTTGACTCTATAAACAGTACATCCAGACTCTGGCATTCTAGGCTGATGAGGCAATACTCCATACAAATCATTTTGATGCGTATTTTTTACTTATGTTACCAGAGATGTTCTTTGGCATGTCATGCCATGTTACAACTCATGAGGCAGAGGATTTAATGGGTGTGATTGTCCCTCTGAGCAGATCTGAAATTGGTATATATAAATTGCATCATTTTACTACTCTGTGACCTCCCCTAGGTGTATCCATGTAAGTTCTCACCTATCTTTTCCAGTCTCCCGCTTAAAAAGGTCATCAAATTGAAGCATCTTGTGGCGAGAAATCATATACACCTTTAACTGAGGCAGTATCTGGTTCATCAGCTGCAGGTTATTGTACACCAAGCCTTTGCCATCTCTCCTCATGTAGCTGCTCGGGCCCCAGAAGATGAACACAGCTCCGTGGCTCATATTTAGGAGTTCGTTGCGATTTCGCAAAATCCTCTGAATGCTGGAGTGTGCAATGACTCGAAGGCTCGTTTTGTTGCCAACGTCTTTGCCATAACCCTGGGTGGGGGCATCGTTCATCCGTATGACGCACTCGCTCTCGTCGATCCTGTCACCTTGTCTGCTCCCCAGCAGGTGTCCCGAGCTGGTGACAAGGGCGCAGCTCTTGCAGTGCATCTTTAAGGGCTGCAAACACAGAGACACTTCACAGTTAGCTGTAGACATCTTCCCTTTCACTGCATAGTTGTGGTTTACATGTTCACGGCAGATTTTACAGCAAATACCTCAGAGCAATGTACATAAATCTCTCCCAGCAGTTTTCCCAAATAGCTGGGGACACATTACCTGTACAATTTTGGGGGGATTGTGGTATAGGTGTGCAGCACTTAGAGTTCCTCTGTGGAGCTAAGCCCATTGAGCAAATCCTCCTTTCCACTGCTGCCTCATAAACAGAAATCACAACAGCTTCTCTACTCTTCCCAGCTACGTAGGACTCTACTTCTTCCACTTGCCGTAACAGCTGTAATTGGAGTATTTTTTATTCTTCCCTTTCTTTTTTTTTCAGGAAATAATAAATCCTAAGGCCTCCTAAGTTCATGTGTGAATAGCTTTTCAACCCTGGGGTTGGGATATTTTGCTAAGGGGAGAGATTGATACCTTGGCCCAATCCTTCCATGCTATTTGCAAGTTGTGCCACAACCACTGCAGGGCTCTCCTACCTCCTTTATGGTTCAACAGTCAGAGCTGGTCAGTAATGTCTGTGTATATTTTACATGACAGTGAGTTAGTGCACTGAACCTTTGCTACCTTGTCAGGTCGTGTTTAAAATTTACACAGTAAAATGAAACAGGAGGTGCCTGTTCAGTGAGTGCTGACCTAATGGAAGCAGAAGAGTAAAACAAGCTTTCATAAAAATGAAAATGCATGATAAATCATGTTACTGAAGTATGCCATCACCACAGGTATCAGTTAGAGAGGAGTATGTCACTATCTGCTGCTCAGCATGAGAACTAAAGGGAGCAAGGGTTAACAGAATCCCCAAAGTGCTATCTTCTAACAACAATACAATAAACTGTGAGGTAAATAAAGACTGTTTGAGGGTGTGCCTTAGTAGCCCTCTGGGAAATAGTATCTTGCACTTGGTGTGTATCTTAGTTTCTTTGAAAAACAACAACAACAAAGCAAACAAACAACAGTGCCCGCCCACGCCCCAAAAAAACCTCCAAACCAGCCCAACAAACCCCCCCACACACCAGAAAAACCCCAGGCACAGAGACTGAACTGCAGTTGCTTGATCATTCTGATCTACACATATACAGGAATCCAATGACTAAATCAGCCTGCAGTGAGGCACAGCTTAAGACTCTAAAGCTGAAAAGGACACATGATGTAGGTTTGACATAATCTCGGGCCCATTTGAAAATGCTTTGGCCCTGAGTACTTAATGTGAGTGTTTTACTGTAGTAACTTACTTTTCATTTAGAAGGTACTAAGTGGTTACAATTACAGTCTGAGATTCTTTAAATGAGACTAGCTAATGAATGCTTAATGCTTTTTAATTGCAGAAAAAAAACCAAACCAAAAATATACAATATGCACAGTGATACAACCAGTAAAGCCTTGTATCTCCATCTCCCCCAACCAACAAAGTCCCTTTCACATCTATGGACTATAATCCAGAGCTAATGGTATGGGTGAAAATGTTCCTGCCTTTGTGAGCCAAGGTTCCTAATGCAGTATTTACATGCATTTTCCTTTAAGCTTTCATCTGCCACTTTGATGAATTACCTAGTGGAAAGCTCTAAGGTGAGCTGGCTGCTCCACTCCCATGCTTGGGAAAGCAAGATGAGGTGCTAATGAGGTTAAAGGAAATGTAGTCAGCACCAATGTTAACTCACAGGTTTGAATATCCACATAGCAAGGCATTTTCACCTAAACAATCTCTGCTGGTTTCTGGCCTACTGAGCTACAACTTCCTTGTTTCTTTTAAAAAAGTGTGCCACAGAAACTATCAATTGTTAGGAAACAAGGGCAGCCATCAGCAGAGCTGTGGAAACTTGGGGAGGGGGCTGAGGCTACATAATGAACATTAACACCCCCCAGAACATCTGTCCCAGATCTTGTTTGAAAAATGTTCCTTCTGGGAAAAAGTCTTTAGCCTGAAAGAGTCAGGTATTGCTTAGCCACTTCCTGAATGATGCATGGGGGCTGAGCCCTTGTAGCTGCTCTAGGCAAGTAATTTCCAGTTTCCTCACTCAGATTCTTTCAGCTGAAGTCTACAAAACTTGCACCTAAAAATTGTCAGAGGAATTCACAGTGAACAGCCACAACATTCTCACACCAGCTGTTTATAATGCTTTGACAACAGTGAAAGCAAGGGGGGAAAAAAGCCATTGGCTGTAATATCATCTCATTGGGAGGCAGCAGCGGCACCAGAAATGTCATCTACTTAAGCAATAATAATGGAGGCACAAGGCAGTTCTTTGGGATTGATGACCAGCTGGAAAAAGTTGATGGCCTGAGAATAACCAGGGGCCATTAAGCCAGAAGAACATTAACTCCACAGAAAATGCTGTTACAGTAATTATTACAGTGATATTTTGGGAAAAAAGCAAAGTGGAAAAAAAGCAAACCCCATGAAATATGAGTTATATTTCAGGAGTCTTGCTTCAAAAGGGATGGGGTGAGAGGTGGGTGAGTTTTACAGCATCTTTATTAATTACTTTGAAGTGTAACATATCATGCATGTAAAAGGTGCTGACATTGAATCGTACCCACTGTTAATAAGCAGCCACAGTTCTGTGTACCTGAACTCCATGGACAGCACCTTTGTGATAGGGCAGAGCATGTGGCTACTGCTACAACACAGGTTGGGCACTTGGACACTACATGAGCCAAGTATTGTCCAAAAAAATGTCCCAAATCACTTCTCAGTTCCAGTCACCTCAAGACACGTATGGAGAGAGGAAGAACAGAGTTACAGTACAAGTTCACATTGTGGAGCCCCAGAAGATGGCAAATCAGCTGGTGTTTTCAAATACAGGTGGGCTATCCCGAGGGAATGAAGGCAGCAGGGGAACTTTGTCATGGGGCAGACCCCAAAACAGCACCTTTGTGGCCACAATGAATAAGTGCAGCTTTGCACTGCTGCAAGTATTCCCACAGGCCAAACTGACTCCTGGCAACTTCCACTTCCAGAGACCAGCTCAGAAGTGCTGCTGCTCTGTCAAAAATGCCTGATTTCATTAATGAAACAAAAAACAATGCCACGTTTTTTTCTGTATTTTCCAGTTTGAGGCAATTTGCTCTGTTATTGACTTTAAAATCTATTTTGTCCAATGATCGAGAAATGTTATTTTCAGATACTTTAGTGCTCAAGTGCTCAAGAAGAATAAATATTCTCAGATAGAAGTATTTTCTTTGTGAAGAAATCAAATGATAATTATTTTTTACTTATAGAAGTATTTTGATTTTAAAGCCAAGATTTAGAAAAGAAGACAGCTCTCTCCAGTAAAATCATGAGCACTGTAAAACACACTTGTTCTTATACTGAGTACTTAATGACCTACTTTCAAGACCCCTGGGTTCAGATCACTCCATTAGCAGTAGTGTAAAAATTTCTGTTCTATAAATAAAAGCCAGAGTATTTTATCTTGGCAATGATGACCTGGCCGCAACACCACCACCTCCAAATCAAACCAAACAAGCAAACAACCATTCCAGAGCAGCCTTGCTTTCTCTTTTTGTTACAAAGCAGGTGATTTCATTGGAAGGAGTTTCATGCCCCCACCACCTGGTGCCCATTGTGCCTGGCCTAAGCACAACAGCTTGGGACACTCACTGTATGTTACACCAGTATTTGCTTTTTATGTTCTTTGCTTTGTCCACAGAACTTAATCTAACATTTCTTATGTGATGCTAATGAACCCTGAGTTCACACTATGTTCAATGCAATTTGTTACTTATGGCTTGCTTTTTTATTGCTAGGTCATCAGCCACCAGCAACAACACTAAATAATTAAGGTTCTACCAGTTAAACAATATTTTGTCCTGGCAGCTTCTTTTTTTTTTTTTTTTTTTTTTACTTTCTTGTAGCTTTGAGCAGCTCTGAGGTTTCTCACAGGCTGATGGCTTGGAACGACTGCTCCACCAGCCTGGCTGCTCCTTTGCACTGCTCCTCTCCCAGAGGCTTGGAGGACAATCCCCCAGTCACAACTGTATCCCAAGCTCTGCAGGAGCTCCAGCCATGCCCAGCCCATTGCTGGCACATCCCAAACAGCTGAAAGCTCCAGCTCTGCTGAGCCCCTGCCCCAAGTGTGAAGCTTCTCATGCCATTATGTCCATCCCTCATGACAAGATACATTTATTGCTTCTATTGGTGAGCCTCCTTCCTTAGTATTTTCCCTAAAAGACTGAAAACTGTAAGGCCAAGTCTGCTTTTCTTTAAGAGATTCCCAACAACCACCTTAAAGTAGAATAGAAACCCTGAGGCTTCACATTTGCCAAGAAACTTGTGTTCTGTAAGCCAATGCAGCAAGCTGTGGGACTCAAGCTGTCTCATTAGTGAAGCACAGCTGCGCACCTTAGAAGTGATTTCCACAATGCAAGGACTCTGGGAGACATGATCCTGTGAAAATAATGCAGGTTCCCTGATTATTTTTGGTTTGTAATATATTGATGGAACAGTGTTTTCATAATACTTTAACAGGAATAAAAAATGAAAAAAAAAAAACCCAACCACATACAAGCTGAAAGAGTTTGCTGTTTTTCAAGTCTCATCTATGAAATGATGCTATCAACCCAGTCTTCTCTGAACAGTAAAAGTCATTCAGATGCACACTGGAATATTGTAGGTGACACTTTGGTGTATAAAAAGCTGGAGCAAAAAAACCAAACCGAAACACCTAAAGCATGAGAAGAGTTTTGAACTTCAGCTTGCTGAGGTAAATGCCATTTTAAAGTCTCTGGGAGTTTTGATTTTATGGTGCCAAGTTCTGATCTAAGAGATTATTTTGCTTTCACCATGACATTTTCACATGTATGTTCATACAGGGAGTGTAGCTTAATTTCTACACTCTGCATGCCAGCTCAGACTTCCCCCTCAAGTTTCACAAATTTTGATTCTTTAACCCTTATAAGAGCACCTTATGCAGGTACAGAGAG
The DNA here is from genome assembly GCA_020086605.1 of Lanius collurio. Classification (NCBI taxonomy): domain Eukaryota; kingdom Metazoa; phylum Chordata; class Aves; order Passeriformes; family Laniidae; genus Lanius; species Lanius collurio. The sequence goes on from JACBWW010000016.1 coordinate 14,810,209, forward strand.
CTGTCAAAGAGGGAAAAAAAATCCTCTGAGCAAATACATTTATAATTATTGTTGAAGTACACTTTTGGAACATTAGAGAATTTACTATGAAAACAACCTGCATTATCCACTGAACTAAAAATATTGATTGCCTTGAAAACTATATCCCAGTGACTGATATCACACAAGTAAACAGAGAGGGTTAGAAGATACCACTTGCCCAACATTGTTAATCCTTATGCAAATCCAAATAACAAGCACTTGCAGCGAAATTTTGCAATTCAAAAAAGGTCTGGCAAGTCTGCTCATAAAGATAAATGCATGTCTGTTTAAAAAGATAAAAGATAAAACAAATTAATTTCTTATTACTTCTCTTTGTTTTTTGGGCTGTGGAGCTTGAATATGCAAATATTGTGGAAACATTAGCATCTTCATTTCCCATTGAGTCTTCTGAGTTAGTAACATAACTGGACTCTGCCTTCAGATATTGGGTAAGACAGTGACATAGCCCAACTCCAGCACATACATTCCTCACCCTAGTGATCACAGCACCTTATGTCTTAAGGTTACAAGGAATGGAATTTTTTTTTCCATGAAACCATACTGAGGAGCATCTGCAAAACCTGTAGGAAAAATACAATAAACCTATTTTCAAAAGGTCCTTAGACAGGTCTAATTAAATTCCAGAACATGAGGCTATATGGAGAGGGAAAAAAACCCCAACAAATGCACTCCACAAGGCTTTCACTGGAGCAATTTTCTTAGGAAAAGTGCCGTTAAGCACACTAGTCAATGAAGAGTCTTTTGCTTGTGTGAAGTGTTTTCCGGCACATTAACTCGTTTTCAGGGGACTGCCAGCTAGTCAAAGCTTCCATTAGATTAATTAAAATATGGCTTCTCTCACTGGAAAGAAAAGGCATGAGTTTGGTTACAGGACATTGACCACCCATAGAAACGGAGCCCTTTCTAGTTACAGAAAATACACGGGGAGCAGGAGCAGCAGCACAGCAGATGAACAACGGGGTAACTTTTGGTATATGGGGCACATTTCTCTTCTTATTTTAGCAGCATGATTACCAGGTGCTGATGTTTTCCCCTAAGCCACCTGAAGTGAATATAAGGTGCAACCTTGCAAATTGTCAGCACGTATAAAGCTAAGATTTAGAGAGTAGTTTCCATCCTGAATCCTATAAATGTGTCCCATGAGGAAGATTAGTATCAATCATAGGCTTATTGGAGAGGGAGATAGGATACAATGATAACCTGAAGCTATCAACTAGAGTAATGGTCTAAGAAGAAAAAGCAATCAGAGAAAGAAAAGAATATCCTCAATGAAAGGCAGAACTGGAAAATCAGGCACGAATGTATCATGTTGATGAACATGAGCTGTTATATAAGAGAGAGAGTCATATGAACAATATACAGGCTCTAAAGAAATGGTTATTGCCTAATGTTTATCTTAAAAGGAGTGCAAATAGAAATCCATATTACATCAAACTGCTTTACTTTTGCTCTGCAGCTAAAGTCCTTGCACTAAAATGAAATAAAGCCATGGGCATGGTGCCTTAACTATGCAAATTGTTATCACTGAAGTGTCACAAAATTAGAAATTATAATGATCTCCAGAAAAGGTATTGGACAGTTTGGATTTTTGCTTCAGAATGTTTTCACATCAACTTCTCTCCTTTGCTTTGGTATCTTTTGGCAGTTCTTTCCCATTTAAATACTTCATGTAAGTATGCCCTCATATGCTCTCCCTGCACCTGTCATGGCCATGCAGTAAATTTTTTGAGCTTCAAGCTTCAAGGGTCCCTTTTTTTATCTAATCCATCTTTAAATCCAAGCATCATTAATCTTTAAAGTTTGTGCCTAAGTTCTCAAATTCAAGTACATTTTTTTATTTCTGTGGCACTATCTGGCTCATCCAAAAGCATCTAAATTCTCACTACAACTATTATCTCTAGAAGGCAACAATGTGATGGGCACTGCAATGACAAAGCAAGACCTTCCAATGGCATCCAGTTTTAACAGCACTGAATAGAGCATGCAGAGCCCCTAGAATAGGCCAGATTAAATGTAAGACCAAATCTCTAATTAGAAAGTTACTGATCCAACAGAAAATTTTTCTAAAATATATTTTGTCTTGTATTTCTCTATCTAGTTAAGTAAAGTGAAATAAAAAATAACACTCCTTATTCCCTTGAAAGGTCTTTGCTCAAAAATTTTGTTCAAATGTCTTTCCTTCAAAATCTGTAAAAAATTTTTAGCCTCATGATGTTTTGTTTTTCATGTGGTAGCTCCATGTAATCTTCATCGGCTTATTTTATGTAACCCAGGCTGCTCTATATCCTCTTACTTCTGTCCCTCTGACTTATCAGCACACCAGAAACTAGAGAACAAAATGAAAGAAAGCAGATTTAAACTCTTCCCCCCCACCCCCGCCAGAAGATGCTGCATCTGAGTTTAAAATGTTTTTCTGAGGATGTATCAGGTCCAATAATACACAAAGCTGTACCGCTTCCACAGCAGAATCCCAAGGCAGCCTCCATAATCACTGGCATACTGACACCAAAGACAGATGCTGGAAACAGGTACTGGCAGCTGAAGTGGCCAAAGCATCCATTTAACTTCATAGCGACAGGTTGCAGGGACTCACTGCAAATCTCACCCATGCACATATAAAAAGAAAAGAATAAGAGAGAGAATTTTGTGCTAAAGTAATTGTATATTTAGTTCTGGACAAAAACTAGGTGAAAAGAAAACATCTCGAAGACAGACATGTAACCATCTGTATATCTGCAGCTAGCTATCACCACAATTTTAACTGATTTTGGACAACAACTACATTTGAAAAATAAACATTTTAATTCAGGGGTCAGCTCTTTCCGTTTGGGGCTTTTTAAAAAAATGTCTCAAGCATTCAAAATATGTCTTTCCAGTTGTTCACTATTACCACAGTCCTGGTCAGGAGACAAAAATAAGCACATTTATTCAATCATGGTGTTTGTATTGAGTCCATTTGTCAGCATGCAGGTTAATATGAAATTAAACACTTTGTAGATGGAAACATTTAGCACTGAAATGAACCTGCCAGTGAGGGTTAATTAGACAATCAAGTACAAGAGCTGGCACTCTGTCTGCCAGCATGGCATTGCTTCTGCATAGAGGTGCTCTTCAGTTCACAGCAGAATGTCAAAGGTGTGTCCTGTGCGCCTGAAAAGGATGAGGTTAACTGGAATCTGGAGGAACCACTGAAAAAGGCTGGCTGGAGAGAAAGGAGGGTTTCTCTCAGAGGAAGGTACCCTGAGCTGCAGGGCAACTGACAAGAGGGAGCCCTTAAAAAACTGAGCCAGGGAAGGGCTGATAGCAAGTCAGCTAATTACAGGGCAAGAGCAGGGGCTGACCTTGCTAGAACAAAAGTCTGTTTCCAGATCTGTGTATTTCACAGATATTTAGGACAGTGGCTTGTAGCTGTGGCACACAAATGCTTTTATTTATGCTTTACCATCAATTAATTTGAGTGAAGCATGATCCCCAGGCACTTGGCTAACACTCTTCAGTAACATTCCTTGCTTAAAGATTTAGCTGATCTGAAACTGGGGAAACTACATAACTTAAAATCACAGCTACCTGATGCATTTGGTCAAGGAATTTGAAGTGTAGGAAGGTGTGCCAGAGAGAATGCAAGAGGTTGGTTTAAGACAGATACTACAGAAATCAAGAAAAGACAATACAGCTCTTAGAGAGCAGCAGCAGAAACAAAACCTTCCTGCAAAGAGGTGAAATGTGGAGTCTCAGAGTCACAGGGGATTTCTGAGTGCTTTATACACTTCATCTGCTTTTTATTTTACATTATTAGTCCTAAATTTTACTCCTTGGATGTGATGTGTGTGACATTTAAATGCATTTTACCTGGCAGTGGCATTAAACAATTCCTGCTCTCACTTCTTCCTGGGTTGGGGGTGGAGTGTATTTCACTGGATCACTCCCTGGATCCATTTCACAATCTAACAGGAGGCAAAGAGAAGCCACATGAAGGGAGGAACAAAAAGAAAAGGTAGGTGGATACACAGCACTGCTGTCTTTAGTGACACTGAATGCACATAAAATTCAGCCCAAATTGCTATGATAAGACAGGTGACGGTGGTGGAGATGGAAGAATGAAAAGGAGAACACAGCAGCATGACCAAGAAGTTCTACATTGCAGATACTTTTTCAAAGTACCTTAGTTAGATGCCTTGACATCTAACTGATAACCTGTCAGCAGGAAGTTTTAAACTCTAACCAGTGTTTGCTTTTCAGGGCTCAGCACCACACCTGGCTGCAGCCCAGGATTTTTCTTTCATGTGAATGAACTTCTGACAATTTCTTCAGAGCAACAGGCATATTCCAAAGTACTTTTTCTGTACTGGACATGTAAGTTCATCTGTTCAGCTTTACTGCCCCAAACAATGCCCACCCATCTGAACAGCACATTTTTTACAAAGTCAGACCTTCTCTAGAGCCACAATTTCAACTGTTGGGAGAGAGGGCAGTAAGGGGGAAACACTGGAGTGTCAATAGTTTTTTGTATGGGAATCTGCTGCCCACAGTCCTGTTTCTTCCCACTCCTGGCACACCCTCGGAGCCCTGAGTGGTGCCCACCTTGCTGCACACGCCCTGCACAGGTGGAACATCCGAGCCCGTGGCCTGGAGCAGCCCCAGAAGGGCTCTGTGCAGCGTCCCCGTGCCCGCACTGTCCCCTCCCACCCCACAGAACCCACCGGAGGCCACCTGCAGGCCCCTGGCTCTGAGGCTGGCATAGAGTGACAAACACATCTGCACAGGACAGGGCACACCGGGGACAATCTGCCAGGAGGTGGCACGAGAGCGTAATCCTGGCTCAGTCAGAGACCAGCAGGAGGGACAGGCGCTGAGGACAGCTGGCAACCTGACATCCTAAAAACCACTGCGGACAAAGTGGGAATTTCACCTCGGGCATGGCAGTGTCTGCACTGTTTCAGCCCTGCCTATTTCCCAGATTTGCACATCTGAGGAGAAAAACAGGCATCCTCCCAGGAGAAAGCCCAGCTCCTGGCAGCACAGCACAGCCGGGAGGAGCCTCTGTCCTGGAAACCCACATTTGAAGAAATGCAGCCAAACTCCACTGATGTGTCAGCACTTAATTACAGCTGGAGTGTGGTTCAAATCTTTCTGTCATATGTTCTGCTTCCAGAAACACACACTCATTAAAAAAAAAAGCAACAGTGCAAGATTTCTACTGCTCAAAAATAATAATCACACTACAGCCCTACTATTATAATTAAACAGAAATTAATTACATTTTAGAGAAGGGGACAGGTTCCGAAGGCTTAGCTGGTTTCCTTTTTAATTACTGTGTAATATTGTGAACACAGCAAAAATATTCTTTTTAACATGCTCAGTGTGCTGGGGGTTATGTTTCCTTTAGCAGACAGCAAAGGATGCTACATTTGCATTTAATTAAAAAATAAGTTATTAAAATAGTTTATTTGGTTCAATGTATATTTATTTAGCATGTGGATGGTTTCACATCCAAAATAAGATTTTTTTTTCAATTAGTATTGAGCAACAGACACCTGGGAGAGCAGAAAAAACAACGCATTTTCAAAGAAAGCTTATTAATGCAGACACATTTGGCCTCGTCAGAACTAGACTAATTTTGAACATTCACCATTTCCAAAGGAATCAATCTCTATCCTGAAACCTAAACAGTATGTTACCTTTTTGATAGAAACAACATAACCCAACCCCAGATAGCAGAACACATGCAGAAACCCCAAACCAAGTGTGAGCCACCCTCCAGCCCGGAGTGATCCGAAGAAACAACTCCTGTGGGTAGATGGCATCACCTCTTCCATGTGTGGAAGGGCATAGATGGCTGTGGGAACGCAGGGTGGGTCTGCCAAACCTGGGAGTATTTGGGAGAAAGAAATTCTAATTTTCAGCTCTTGAGCAGCCTTACACAGGAATCAGGCTAAGATTTTGGCAGATGCAGAAAAACAAATGTAGGCATCCAGTTCACTTGAAATTCAAATGAAGAAACAGCAAAGCTCATTTATGTACTTTCAGGGTTAGTCAGCAGCTAAGCAAAGATTTTTTAAATTGAAACTTTACATTTAGGTTTAGGAGAAGAGCTTTAACTGGGTTAAGTCCTGCTTTACACACCAAAGCTCTTCCAGGGATCTAACTCTGGGTTCCTGTATAAAATAAAAGTCTTAGGGAACCACTTCTTTGTACCCATAGGTCTGATTCATCACTCTTTGAAGGCTACAATAAATCTGTTATGGAACCCTACTAATTGCTAGTAAATCACCAAAGCTGGAAGTGTCACAACCATATCCAAAAAGAGTAAAAGTGAAAAGCCGAATATTCAAAGAGCTCTGGGGTGAAATTATGTCACTTTACAGATAAACCTGTAATCTATGTGAAAATAAATGATGTATAATGATTACTAAATTTTAAATCAAATCTTCACATGGGGACAATTCAATAAGGTTAGGTGATTATAGTACTGTGCAGCAGCATCAATTATGGAGCCAGAAATAGTCTCACAACCCTCAGAGGCTACAAAAACTCTGCATTGTTTTATTCACCAACATCAGATCAGGGGACATTCACTTCCATTAAATAGTTGAGGGTGGGGGTGGGGGGTGGTCTCATCTGGAAGAAAATAAAAAAATAATGGAAGGCATGAGCCCAAAAAATGACTGGCAATGATCCTAACTTATCATCCAAGCTACCATTTGCTCTGCCAATTGATGGGAAATGAAGTGTGATCAATGCTAGTGCACTGTACATCGTTCCCACTGACTGACCTGCCAACTCTTTGATTGAATAATTAGCTAAGATATCAATATCTGCCATTTTGCACAATGCTCACAAGACAAAGCCCCAAAGTTTTCAGAAAATGGATAATCACTACGTTATCTGTAACTTTACACTTTCTTTCACACGTGTGACTAAGCCTTGATATTGCCAAAATGTGGAATAAAAACATAACAGTACATAAGAAGTATTAGAATCCAGGAGCATGAAATCTAGAGGTCAGTGCAACCCCTGAAGTAATACAACATACATTTTTAATCTTACAAATGAATAATAAGCCATACCAAAAAGGATTAGACCTGTGCTCCTCATTTACAATAGTTCACTGTAAGTAGCAACCTATTCTCCATTCTCACTACCAGGGGAAGCAGTGTTAACTCAGGTACTGGGTGGTGACTGACAGCAATGCTGACATTTTAATAGCAGCTACTGTTTAAGAGCACTATCACCATCTTGTGATTCTTAAATAAAGATTTAATCTACTTTTGATGCAGCAGAGCTCTGCAGACCTGGCAATCTGCTGTTAGGGCACATGGAAAGGTGGGGGCTTCTCTACTCCCATCACCCAGTCCCACACCGGGTGTGTAACAAGCTGCTCCAAAGCCATAAATTAGGCTCAGCAAGGCACTGCCTGACATTATACTTTACATTACAGTCCCAAGCCTGAAGTGCTAGCAAACAGGGACACTGCATTTACTGTTCTATTTCAGACATAAATGGTGTTAACTGCAAAGACAAATCAGTTATTCAGTGCAAAGATGATACATGACTTGTAAATTGGGCCCTTTATAAGTATTTTGGCATTCCTATGTTTAGTTTACACACATGGATGTAATTCCCAAGTATCCAGATGTCATAGTGACATCTAAAGACACCACTTCTCCCCAGACCATTCTGTTGTGGCTTTGGGTGTTCTTACCACTTTCCCCCCTAATTCTCATAACTATTCCCCTCCAATATACCAATAAAGAGCAAAACCAGAAAGGGAAATGTACAAACTGAAAATGCAAATGCATCCTCTAAAATGAAGGAAAGGGCCAGTGGCCCAAGGTAGAAATGGAGAAAGAAGGTTAAGGAGAAAATCACAGAATCACAGAATCAATTAGGTTAGAAAAGACCTATCCTACTCTAGTCCTGGATGACTAATTTCTTTCCATGCTATGTTGTAACAAATCCTAGCCTTTGCTATGTTCTAATAAAGCAAAGTTCTAATAAAGAGATGTGCTGCTTAGTGCTCACTTTAGTGTGCATAAACAGAATACATTTCTGGTTTGACAGGTAGTGGCATCTCAATCCAAAGAAAGCAGATTCATCTTTCCTTCTGGGCTGACAGCAGCTTAAGAGCATAATGCTGTAACTTGGTAACAACAAAAGGCTTCCTTTGCACCCTGTCCTGGGTCTTTATTTTTCAGCTGGCAGAAAATCTCACACCAGTGCCATCCTAGTGCTGGCAGTTTGTCTGACTCATCACCACCCTGAATTGCTTCAACAGTGTCTACCTACGAAGCATAAACTGTGTAAGTGCTGTGCAGGCAACTCCTACTGTGGAAATGTGAATTACAGATGTATTTACTATTTGCTGATTAATACAGTTCTGTGCATCACATGTTGAAACAGCTCCCTTGTATGTTCTGAATGATGCCTCTTAACTCTATTTGAAGACCTATTATCCAACATTATCTCACAATATTTTACAATGTGTTCATCCCTCCTGAATAAAAGACTGGAATGACCAACTTCCGGCCCACACACAGACAAAATGTTGACAATCTTCATCAGAAATTACTGCATCCTTCCTGTGTTACTCTTGGCCGCTGGTCAGCCTCTCTTCTTTTCATGAAAGAAACAACAACAAAACAAAATCCACCACAAAAAAACTCACCAAAAAAACCACTCCAAAACAAAAAAATCCAAACACATTTATCTGTGTGTTCTTTACAGGGCTTAGCTCTGCTGAGTATTAATTAAGCACTGTATCACAGCAAAAAAGTGCCTCCTTTCTCCTTACTAGCAAGACTAGCAGCAGGGGGGATACAAAATATAAAATATTCTACTCTTTCCAGATTAGCCCAAAGCACAAATAACTACCAGCATTCTCTTTGTTCCTCTCACCCAGAGCAAACCTTACATGAAGCTTGAGAAAGACAGATGCAACTTGAGGAAATTAGCTCCAGAAATCAAACAACTTATCCAAGAAGAGTTAGGATAGCTAGACTTTCACATTTGTGGAAATGGATAGTAGGCATCAGTGATAATGACAACATGATGGACTGACAAGACTTTGTTTTTCTCCAAGACTGGAGAATTCTGATTCTGCTTGGCAATAAATGTAAATTATTTACAGTGTAAAGATTTGGTAGGTACCATGCAGTCTGCTGCACATGGGTGTATGTGATCCTTTATACCATAACTGTGTACTATACATGCATTGATAAAATTAACAGAACTGCAAGCAGAGTATTTCTATCTTCAAAAATATTTCCCATATTAACCATTCATCTTAATACCATACCTTTACTTATCTGTTTGTTTTATTAAGTATTGGCAGGGTTTTTCATCCAGCTAAAGCTCACTGAATGAAGGAAAATATGCAGTTGTTTAGCAGGTCAGGTCAAACCGGAAAAAGAAGCCTCAGGACTGCCTAATATGCCAACACACCCTGCAAAATAACATTTACTAGACAGATTTTCACAAGCAGCAATTTCTATTTAGTACAGTGGTAAATGCCATCTTGCAATATCTGAAAGAACTAAACATTTCTGTGAAAATTAGCCATACAGCATCACAGGAGGTTCCCCTTTATCCTGCATCAGTTAAATTTTGCTGTCTTCTAGGAAGGAGATTAAATTTCCCCTTTACAACTCTGTTTCCAACTGTCTAATGCACTTTGGCAAACTTTCAAAGGCAGGTTGGCACCACTGAACTCTCTTTCCAGTCCAGGCCACTTCCTTTGCACCAAGCTTCTCTACTCACTGTATTTTCTCTGTTTGTCTCCTTTCTTTCATGGCTCCTCACTCCCCAGTACATCTTTTTTTCCCTAAGCTAACATCTCTATGCCACATACATGCCATTGCAGTGATGCAACATAAATGAAGTGTATTTGTGGTAAATTAAGATAGTAAATTTAGAACATGTTTGAAACACCCTGAAATTAATTTTGAAGTATGAAGGAAGCAGATCAAAAATGTGTGAATTTTAAGATATAATAGAAATCACCTAATGGCCTAATTTTTTTTTTTCTATTTTATGTGTATTTGCTATTTGACTTAAACCTAGAAATTACAGCATTTCTGGACCTCAGGAGACAACCTTCCTTCTAGCAACTACGAAAGGCTTTTTTTGACCTGGGTATCACCAACAGAGAAGAATTAATTGCTGCATATCATAGTCTTTGATGATTTTTGTAGTAGTCTTTGATGATTGATGATGTGTTTACTCTTCCTACCATACTGCCAATTTTACAATTTTTAAATATATTTAATAATATTGTGTGTTTTTCTTAAATCTCCAGCACATGGGGTGACAGAATTAGAAAAGAACTAGTTTCTCAGAAAGAATGAGACATGATATCTAGGGAATGTGTGAAGAATGGTCACATATGCCCACTTCAGGCTTCTGTAGTTATCACAGCTGAGATATTGCTGTTTAAACTGTATCTACTTTTTATCCAGGAGTTTTTAAGTAGTCTTAACTGTGAAGTGTGCCATATTCTCCTTGTTAACCCTGTTAGTGTGAGGATTCCTGCCAGGGTTTTGGAGAACAATGCTCTGCCTGCAATTAAGCCCAGCATTTCCTCTGCCTCAGTTTAATAAATCCTTCTCCCCAGAATCAGATCTGCAGCAAAATCTGAGAATATCCTGTATACTCAAAGCTTCTGCAGGGTAACATGACTTCAGCATCACAGCAACTCCTCTCTGCTTGCCCACCCTCCTGCTGGCTCCATCCCTAAACTCCAGGACACGCCACATATGTTTCAGAAAATCTATCCCTATTCCATCCCTCTCAAACAGATGCACTGGAGCCTCTATTTGCTTTACTCTTCCCACTTTGGCAAAAGACTGCTGTGCTGCTTCCCCTTCTGGAGAACTGGCCACTAATGAGTCACCTGGCACATGTCCTGCTAACAACAGTATGGTCATTTGGACCATTTTTGTCCTCTCTGCTCTTGCCTTCCTCCTCAGGAAAACGCAGCAAATCTTCAACTCATTCTCACAGGCAAAATTTCTTCCCACCCTAGGAGAGAAAATTTATCTGTTTCAGTTTCCTAGTTCAGTTCTTGGCAGTCATGCACAACTCAGAGTGACAATGTGAAAGGAAATTTTTTAAAATGAATTTTGAGTGAGATGGTAACTGTCTGATTGAAACACTTGGCAAAATCCTTCATGCCAAATGAGAGCCATGATACAAGCTGCCTTAGAAATTGATGGGGAATGAATGAGTAACCTTAGACCTCGCAGGACTTATTTGCATCACAAAGCCACCACTGCTTTCTGGCATCTTGAAGGTATTCTCAGGGAAAAAGCCAAGGACTGAACAGACAGGGATGCAGATGAGTCACTTACTCCTGGGCAGGCTGTAGAAGTCGCCTGAACTACGGCTCCCCCCCACTTTCTTACCCCCTCCCCCTCCCAAAAAGCCTGTGATCTGTCCCAAGGGATGCTTTCAGCTTGTGTACACAGGGTGAGAGTGCAGGCTTGAGCCCTGAGCAGGCTGGTAAGCTGCCTGCTTACATGCAGCAACAGAGGCACGTCCATCTTACTGGCCATTGTTCCCCAAGCACTGCTGGACAGCCCATCCAGGATGAGATGCTGCTGTTCTCCAGCTCAGATCCTAAGCTATGATGAACCCTTATCTGGAGTTGCTGGAGCAAAGAAATGCCATGAGCAGACACCATGAATTTCAACCACCGAACTTCACTTTGGCATAAAAAAAAGAGCATCTTCAGGAAAGCTTCCCTGGTGAGCAGGAAATATGTATTATTTTACCACCAACAAGCCCATTATTACACTGAAACTAACTCCATTTAAAGAACCTTCAACCCCTAAAGAGTTTAAAGCAATTCCCAGTAAATTTCCATGTCTAGATATGTCAATAAATTCAGTCTCTTAAGCAGCAAGAATAATGCACCATGGGAATCATCCTGCATTTACCAAACGTATGCAAATAAATTTGACTAACAAAAATATCAGTTTAAATCCAAAAAGTCAAATACTATTTGTATTTATCAGTATTAAGCACAATTTTGCCCATGTTCTTTGTTTTGTACCAGAAAAACTGCAAAAGGGAGATTCCCTCACAGCCAGTAATCCTGCTGAGCTTCACCTTTTACCCTGGTTTCTTCATGAAATTCATTCCAGCTGCTGAGTGTGACAGGTATGCAGCAATATATGCTTGGTGATGAGCACTTGTGACAGCATTAAGGCTGACCCAGTTTTCAAGGCAGTTCATATATCTTAGTGGGAAAAACATCCGTATCAATGAAAAGGTAGGAAAGCTATTATCATATTATTGTCTCTACTGACCCCTTCCAAAGAGAGAGAATCTTCCTCTGCAGTCAGCCCTTCCTATTCTTAGGCAATTTTTACTCTAGAGACATGTTATTGTCATAGCAAAACAAGTATATTATATTGGAAAAAATTAATCTTAGCAGAGATTCAGCTATATGGTAAAGAAAGTGCTTTTTACTAGGCAAGTTGCATAACCCCTTTAACCACGCCAAATTCTACCAGATTTACATTATAAATCCTCCTACATTACAGTCTCCTCTAAAACAACTGTGTCTGGCTGTGATCACATCTTTTCTCCTCTCTCAGCATCTACATGGCTCCTTAGCATAGGTCTGGGGTCTGATGTCCTCCCATCACCATCACCATAAGAAGTTATTCACATTATTCACAGCCTACAAATGCCTACAAGATCCACTGCCATTTGGATGAGGCATTCCCCTCAAAAGCTCTAGAATTTCCTACTGCTTTAGTCTTTCTTTGTAGCAAAGAAAGAACTAAAACCAGTCCTTCCACTGACCAACTACAAAATCAGACTGACCAATAATACTTTGAAAGCTTCCTTTATCAACTTCTCTACTTAGCTGTCACATGAGAACAGCCTTGCTTCATTACTACTAAATCAGAATTTCATTTTACTATTTGAAGTTCTGCTTAAGTGGTTTTTACAAGAATAATGGTAGTTTATTGCTTTTGAACGAAGTAATTCTCTGGTCAAAACCAGAAAAGCAAATTAAAAAATCCCTCCTCTCTCTCTTCCACATCAGATTTGTTTAATAAAATGGCTGTATCTCTTAGAGCCTAGTTTTTCTCCTGTATCTCTTAGAGCCTAGCTTAATATTTGGATCCCAGGTGCTTTCTCTCTTATATCACAGAGTGTAATTAGGATTCTAAACTCTCTACCAGTTGGCCACTTCGTTGATGAGGAGTAAGGCAGAAAATTAATTTTAAGTTCAATACTCCTTTCCATTACTTAATGTAGAAATAAGCTGAAGAGTGAATAAGGAGAGGAGATGGTGAACAGAGATTGCACGAGATGCTTGCCTGATGGCTCAAGAAGTTCATCAATGCCCCAAGGGCTTTCATGAGCTCTCTGTAAAATGGGCATTGGATAAGATGCAGACAGTGCAGCGGCTGAACCCAGCTCTTCCCAGCATCCAGCTCACACTCCCACTTGCTCAGATCTCTGTGCCTACAGGCACAGCTTCAACCAAAAATACAAAGTAGTCTGACTCTCATGTGAGTTTATAGTTTAAAGATTAGGGCTGTATCCTTGAGAAAGAATTGTAAATCACTTCTGACCAAGGAAGAATGAAGGTTTTGCCTCCTGCACTGTAGATAAGCACCCTAACCACCAGGCTACTCTCCATGGCAAAGCAGAGCACCTCCTCTTGATCTCCAATTTTTGAAAAAAGGAGTGAGGATTTTATTTCAGGACCAGCATTTAGGACAGTGTGAAGGAAGGTGTTTCCTCAGAGCTATGAGTAAGCATAAAGATAGATATTTAAGACAACAATTGAAGCTCGTTGTTTTCTATTATCTCTTGGTTTGTATTTAAGCTTTTTGGGTTTTTTCCCCCAGATAATGATATTCTGTCTTATACCTATGTTAATGTATATATATTTACTGAATACTCCATAAACCAAGCAGATTTTATGTCCATACACAGTTACACCTCTAAGGCTTAAACAATATCAATTGAAATACTTCAAGTATATTACTGTTTTACTCACTTTCACAGACCTTTCTGAATGTTATACAAATGCTTTATTTAAGAAGAGATGTTATTTTCTGCCATACAAGTCCAGTGCAAAGCGTGACTCTACTTATGTAACATGTTTTTGTCTTCCTTTCATGCATCTTTATCTCCATCATTAATTTCGTAGTATCAAGTAAATCCCAATGTTTATCTCCTGTAATATATGAAACACTGTATTCCCTTCACACTAACAGGGAAACATAAATATTGTACCTTTCTTCCTGAAGACAGATTTCAATGTGTTCTGGAAAGAGTAGTGCCCACCTTATTGATACAAACAACATCTGAGAAGCATCAAAATTGTAGCAATATTTAGGCTGCTAACATGAATCCTGAACTCTTTTTTAGCACAGTGAACTGGGATCTTACTGCCCTAAACACTGATACATAAATACAGTTATTTGACATAATGCAATTTCAGAGCAAAATCACATCAGTGCATTGACTTAGTACCAGGTTCTGTATGACAGTCTCACATTCTTGGCTGATTACTTAGAAAATGCAGCCTAAACTGCCCTGTGCAAGTAAAAAATACCTAACCTACAGAAAATAAGATTAATAACCTTATTGGACAGATGCACTCTGAGATTTTAATTCTGCTTCACTTCCTGTTTAGCAGAAGTTCATTAAACTCCTACATCATGAGTCTGACCTAGAAAAGTAAATAAGTACTCTGTTATTCCCTTTAGAGTCCTGAGTTACTAATAAGGAATTATAAATCTCCAGTCACTTTGTCAAGCAGCCAAATACATCCCAAGTGAAACACAACTGCAAAGTTCATAAAAATGAAACTGAAATGCAAGACTGAAAATGTGATTTTGTTTTATAGACCATGAACTAATACCACATTGTTTCTGCTTTTGTGAACAACAAATATGGACAAGCAGGAATGCAGTAAATACAACTAACTTCACCCACCTAAGTCAAGTCTTTCACTGGGCCTTGTTTGTCTCCTCCTTGAGCATCAAGATACTGCACTTATATAGGACTATTCAACATAGATGTTTAACCTTTTTATGAAGATAGATTGGTAGTTTAGATGTGGAGAGACTAAGGAGCAAACAATCATAAAATATTCCCACGTTCCTCAGCCAAAGCCATCACACAAATCAGAAATGGGTCTGGTAATGAGATCATAGATCCCTGGATCAACTTCCAGCTCCAAACTCCAGAGTATCATGGGCATTGCTCCAGCAAAATGATAAGCAGATACATTACCAAAAATTTATGAATTATCCCATTGAAGGTGTTTTCTGAAGCAAAGCCACAGCCTTTCTGTGCTAAGGGTGAAACGTGGACTCTGCTGGAAAACCTGTCTCACTGGTGAAAGTCCTCTTGACTTCAGTGGGTGTAGGACTTTCCCTTTTTTCTAAATGTTTCCTGAAAATCTGCTTTGGATTTGTTGATTCATTTGTTGGATGACCTCAGTTATACTATCCAGGCTATGTTAAATATAGTAGCTTGAATTGTCATTACCTACAGCAACTAAGCCTATAATTAGATCCCCTTCATTTTCTTCACTTGTAAATACATCCTTCTGACCTTTCTGATGCTATTTTGCATTTGACCCTGGAATTTCTTTGGTTGCTTTCCCAATACAACAGCTCCAAAATTGTCTTTGAATTATCTGGCCAAAAAGCTGAGCCCTAGCTTTAATAGCATAATGAGAATTATTTCTAATCAGGTTTCCTCTCTCTAACTACGAAAGACCTAAGCTTTATTTACAAATCATCCTACTGCTGTTTAACCCATTGTTCTTGCAGCTGTCCATCAGCCCACAGCTTCGCAGAGCATTCTGTATGCTGCTGAAACTTCAAAATTTACAACTCTACACATAAACATTGGTTTTGGTAGGAATTTGGCTAGATCAGTAAGACTGGTGAGCTCGACCTTTCAACTTGCAAGGCTCACTCCATTTGTCATGAGGAAACCCTCCCAATAAGGCCATAAAAGCCCTGAAGTCCAATGTGCTCCCAGAGATGAAGATGGCCCGTCTGGCTCACCACAGCCATGTTCTGGCCATGACTAAACCTTCCCAAGAGGAATACTGCACATTTGACTGCTGCCTACTGAGGGCAGAATGGTCTGTACAATGTACATTCTGTGTACACACTGTAAAGCAGTTTGGGACTCTGTGCTATGGAAATAAGTTACAACATGGCTTCACAATTTGAATTATACCTGATGTATTCGCCATGCTGATTTTTAATTCTCTATCCACCTCTAAAGCTGAGATGGCACCATTAATTACATAGCTGGAACACTGTACCTGTATAAAAATGTGAATGAAATCACTAAATTAAGATTGCCTCCAAGAAACTGTTGCTTAGACTCATTAGCAATATAATAGTGCAGTAATTGAAATGCATGCAAGAAGCTGTTTATTCAACTGGCCAAGAAATCTGACAGTTACTAAAGGCAATCTTAATCTATACAAAGAGAGGGTTAATTAAAAATATGCAAATAATTAATGTTCTTATGTTTCAAACTAGGAAGTACCTAGTGTCCCATTCAAATAGTTAATGACAAGACAATGGATCCTCTGGAAGATCACAATGAGATGTGAAATACATTGTACAAAAGGTGTTAAAAAATCATGTGCTGAAATAACACGTACCAGGAGAACGGAAATTAAAATCTTGTGCACTTGGTCCCATTTGCATATATTTTAGCATCCCACAGGGAAAATAAACATGTTTTGTAACTACTGACACCTTCACATCAAATTCAGAGACCATGCCAATGAGGGGGTTTTCCAAGCCTCACACAGTGTTTCAAAGACAACATGTCACAGGCTTTCCAGCTCTGACAGAAAAAGACAGACATGGCTTTGGGCTGTGAGAGAGACAATGTTTGACTGTAATGTGGTTAAAACCAGCTAAAATTCCACCAATTATTCAGTAAACTGAAGAATAATGCTAGAAACTGGACACTCAGTGTCTCTACTTCAGGCAATTTATTATCTCCAATCCTTTATTTTCCTTTTCTCTCTATTCCATAAAATGCCAATAAATCCTCTTTTTCTTTAATTTAAGCTTAATTGGGTTTTTTGGCTGTTATCTGGGGAAATTGCTTTTTCACATTCCTGAGGGAAACAGAACAGTGTCCTCAGGAGAGCTGAACACAACAGTCAGCCCAGTGGTCAAGGTCAGGGGAAAAACTCTTATCTTCTTTGAAGGAATTGCCTCAGAGGGGTCAGCCATGTCATTATGAACAGAGAGAGGACTAAATGACTTGAGGATACAATGCACCATCAGGGACTTAGATACACATAATAGACTGCTGGTACTGAGAGGTAGGATTATACACAAACATGTTAGGAATAAGATGGATATCTTAAAAAAACACTTCAAAAGTGTTCAATGAAATACCGTGCACGTGCAGAAGTCGTATCATTTAATTATAAAAGTGTAATTAAAGTGGTACAATTGTCTTAATGTGGATGGAGACTTAGAGGTACAAAGGTGTTTTCTCCATGATAAGTGAGTCTTAGAAAGCAGGAATAAAGGACATCTCTGGGATAAGGTATCTTGACATTGTACATCTATGCCCATGGCAGAAGACAAGTGTTTCCATCAGGGTTGTGAACATAATGAAATGAAAAGTGCACATAAACCAGTACCAACAAAAGAGGGCAAAATGGAGTTCTTGATTCAGAAAGCATTTTTAAAAAGCAGTTGTCTTTTGTTTGTACATCAAAGGCATGCCATTACGAACACAAGAGGAACTCTGCATCTCAGTGATGTCCTCCTCAGGGTTTGTACAGTCTTTCCATTAGTAGTTCTCCACATTGTGTAATTATAGTAAACAGAAATACACTCACCACCACAAGGTGCTTTCAATGGAGTTATCACTTTGCAACACTGAGCCTAGCATTTTCATTATTTTCATTATTGCTGCATTGTACCACTGCGCTGCTTCGAATATTTATTCAAAGCATTTGTGTTCCAAATATTTCCATTTTCAGAATACAATTTAATGTATAGACAGAGCAGCAGACTGTCTGCTTCCTGACAGGGCTGATAAGAACCACAATGTTTACAAGGCAAAGCTGTCTGAGAAGCAAAGCAATAGACCTCTGCAGGACAGCTGCTCAGACAGGAGTATCTGCTGGTAAATCTGAAATGACTCACACTGACAGAACCATCCTACCTGCTAACCACACATGTTCCTCTGAAATACCAATGCAACTCATGAGTACAATCAAAGCTGTTTTTATTGTGAAAATACTACACCTTCCCCTACTGGGGGTAGATGTAGAGACAGTCCAGATAGATTCCAGGCATCAACCTATTTGCAATATTTTGCTGCTGCACCTACAACTACATTACATGAGGATTTTCTCCTCTTAGCTGTGATGTGCTGGGATGAACATACAGAATGTCTTACTTTGCTTGGATCTCTTCACCCACTCTATGGGGTGTGGAAACTCATGTCAGTGTTTGTGTTGTTTGTCCCTGGCACTGGGACCTGTTATCTCCTGCTGCATTCTTTGGCAATACCTCCTGCAATCCTAACTAGCACCCACGATCTACTAAATCCCTGCCCAGGATCAAGTTGCTGCCGTGGGACAACTGTACAAGTGATTCAAAAATATACGTCAATATTCATAATTCTACTGTGCTACTTTGTGAGAGGGCTTGGAAGGGAATACACAGCCCTGAAACAAACCACTTTATGAATTATTCTGATGCAAATTCATACTCTAAAGCATTCCTTTTGCGCTAGAGGAAATGCATATAAACAACTGACAACATGTTTTTATATTTGGATTTACAGGGATCATTATGAAAAAGTGATTAACTCCAACAAACCTCCAGACAAATACTGATTTAGAGAGTTAGGTGAGAGTCACAGCAATGATGGACAGCTAACAATACATTCACCTAACATAGAGTCATAGTTAAAAAATGTACAATTCCATTATTCCTATTTAATGGTGTAGATTTTAAAATATTTTAGCCCAGATCTTTAAAACAGATAGAGGCTGAAATCTGTTTGAAATAAATGCAAATTTTCATCAAACTTCTTCTGAAGAACTGACCCTCTGGATTGCTCAGGGTATTATCATCACAGTTAATGTATTCACACAGGAAAGAAATTGGCTTAGTCACACAATCTATCAGCTGAGATTTGCAGCACCCTCCTCAGTGAAGAAAATAATCTCATATTAGAATTTTGAACACTTTCAAACTGTTTCAAGGATTAATATTGTTCTGTACATCTTGATCCCCTCCCATGGTGATAGCTTATACGCTGATATCACTGTAAAATCAGGGTCCTAAATCCATGAAATACTGAATTATATTAAAAGTATCAGGTGCTGATCCTACCACGCTATTGTGGCACCTGTGTGCCAGTGAAATCCAGCAGCTCCCTGGGATGTAGAAGCAGTGGGGGCTCTCCATGGAGCTGGCAGGGCACAGCCTCACCTTTCCAGCCAGGGACTAGGACAGCTGGGGGGCAGCCCCAGCCCTGGGCACAGGCAGCTCCCTGGGGACAGGGATGTGCTAAGGCCAGGCCAGGATGTCATCCTGTGGGTTGGGCCTGGCTGAGCAGAGCTGGGACACAGCTGGAGGCTGGCACTGATAAAAGGTTGGTGCCAGCTCCACTGAGCCTCAGGCTGGGCTCAAATGTGGCTCCTGGGCCACAGAAGTGATGGGAAGAGCTGTTCACATCCTTCTCCAAAGCAAAAGCAGAACTACTGCGTGACCCCTGCAAAACGTGTCAGCACGTTTTGAGGGGTCCTGTCATAAAGGCTGGGCAGAAAAACCCCTGAAAATGTGCTGCAGCCCGACATCCACAGCAACACAAGCTTCATATCCAATGATCTGAAACTAGGCATCACATAAAGGACACAATGGTCACATAGTATTTATAATATTTAGAGGTACCAGACAAAACATTTCGATGACATTGTGTGTCACTCCTTAGTACAATGATTCTGTGTGGTACAGCTATGCCAAGCCACACTAACCAAGTGGCATCATTTACAGTTTTACTAGTTCAAAGTGCGTCAGGATAAGTCAGCAGCTTATGATCTTTCTCCCATATGTAAAATTTTGATGAGTTTTACAAAATGCCAAATTATAAAGTGAGTGTAATCATTTTATAATCAGAAGTAAGATCCTTCCAATTAAGAGCGTTAAATGTGAGATACCAAACTCAACACAAGAAGTATTCCACTAATAGCAATTTATGGCAGCTTGTGTCTGTCCAACCAACACATTTAATTGTCAATAATCCTCCTTTAACTTCTAAAAACAATTTGAGACCGGTCTTTCAAGAAAGTCACTATGTTATTCAATTTGGAGAATGTTTTTTTCATCTCTTCCTAATTCAGCTTTAAATTTACATGTTCAATAACACAAGCAACACTCCAGCTCTCGGAGCCAGAGCCAATCTTTACCCTTATTTTATCTTAGCTGGAGATAATTACTTGATACTAATGAAGAGTGCCAAAGACATTCTGGAATTTCACTAAATTATTACTAGACAGATTTTGGATCAAGTCACTCAGTATAACACTACATCAGTTTATTTTATAGTATTCCTGCTTGCTTGCAAATGAAAGCCACAAACCTTGACTATACTTTCAAATAAATCCACAGATTTCAGGGCCAATCCCGTAATCTGATATATGCAAGTAATCACATCAATTGGTTTTACAAATCCTTCTGCAATAGAAGGTTTCCCTGAACTACATTAAGTGCATTTATTACAGACTAAATGCATGGAATAGTATATTCCACACAGGGCATTGCATGTGTCACACCTCAGCTCTGCAGCAAGCAGTCGCTGCTTTCTGTGCAGGTGTCACATGAGCACGTGTCAGACGGTGTCAAGCAATACCTTGAAATTCAGTTGTATCTCCATGGATGACTGGTTAATTTTACGGAGTCTAGACAGAAGTTGGAAAATTAACATGCATAAATTTGAATCAATCATTCCTCTACATTTAGCAGTCACTGCACTACTGATATCTATGGAAAAATGACCAGAGCTGTCTGGAATATAAATAAGAAAGCCCCCAGCCTGTCAGCAAATACTGAAGTATTTACATAATCACAGTTCTAATGTTCGCAAGGATATAGGCTCTCTGTAATGAGGCGACCATGCCCTTAGCAGTTATTAGCATTAAGTAATGGTCAGGCACAGTGCAAAATCTCCATGGATCAGCCTTAGTACATAAAGCACAGTGCTTATGTGTCACATGAGCAAAGACCAGCTAGATTTTCACTACTCAGTTCTGAGAGAGCCAAAGGCTCACTGATTGTTTCATCAGCTCAGGTTTATTCCAAGTATAGCTCATCAGATTACAAGTCTGACAGACGCTGAAGCACCCCACGGTGTTACACAGCTGATGAGCAGTGTCACAACAGCAAACCCAAATGAGGCTGAACCTTTCTTTCAAAACTTATTTTAAATATTAAGCTTGCTCCTTCAGAACATACTTCAGAAATTAAATGCATCACGCCAAAATTCTTGAATATTCACATGTCACTAAAATGCATATTCCAAAAACTCCTACTCTCACTGTATGCCTGAAATGATATGTCTACAGATGCTGGAGCAGAATGAAAAACATGGCCTTTTGTATTCTTAATGGGTCACAACTAAATATAAGGACACAAGAGGGCTGATCTGAGAAAGCAACAGGCATACAGACATTAACTAAAAAAAGGTACCTGATTTACGAAGTAATCCCCACAGTAGATGTTTCACATGTATCAGACCTGTTGCTTTGATATCTGAGGTCTAAAGATGTATTTCAACATTCCTCCGCAGCCTAGCAGGTACTTGATAATCTCATCTATTTTATTTCCCAACACTGCAAAACATTTTATTCCGCCATACCCACTCAGCCTAACCAGCAGTGACACACACTGCATGCATCCTCCCACTTCTACTGAGAACCTCCTTTCTCCTAACAGAACAAATCACTTTGGGTTATAGGAGTTTAGAACCTTTGGGACATTTTGCAATACTGTAGGAACCTTTCACTGTAGAGGCACATATAAGCAGCACAGACATTTGTATCCTCAAAGTTGATGCCTAAACTTTCTTTTTCATTTTCCCCCACCCCAACCCTGTGTTTGATACAGTTACATTATTTAAACTACCATGTAACTGTTTCAAAATGAGATAATCAGTATCTATAATACTTTAAGCACTTACAAAACTTCTCAGTGTTCAACCACAAGAATACTGTAACAATTACCTGTTACTTTATGCCTTACCTACTGTCTTTCCTCCTTTAGGTCTGGCAATTGGTCTATTTATTATTTATTTGTTACATGTGCATAGACTTCCCAGCACATTTGGGCTTGGTTCCCCACTTTGCGTTAAAATAAATATACAGTAACAGAAAAGGATCTCTACTGCAATTCCCTAGGGACCCCACCTCACCAACAACATCCCAGTGCTCATTTCTTTCCAGCTCTCTGGTCAAAGCAGCACTAATGTGTTCCACCCACAGCAACCTACAACAACTACAGAAAGGGTAGTTCAGCCAACCTTGACCCATGTGACTAAATGTAATAAGTAGAATTTAACCATCTTTGAAAAAAAACAAAACTCACCTCTCTATAACCTGTACTTTGAAGTATTAATGGAGTATATGCTGATTTACACACAGTATCAATTGATCTCTCTGTTCCAAAAGGTACTGTCCTTTATTATGATCCTTCTCAAACAGACTTTGACCAGAAATGCACAAAAATGCATGCATTTTCATATCTTAAGGTACAACATGAAACTGAAAATGAGAGTGGGTTCAACTTTTGTATGGGCCATTCACTTAAGAGTTGGACTTGATGATCCTTTTGAGTTCCTTCCAACTCAGAATATCCTGTGACCTGGAAATAAAGATTAAATATTTGACTAAACATTACTACCTCCCACCCCCCATCAAAGGTTTTATGAAGCATCAGAAAGCCAAAGCCAGTTAGGTATTAAATAGGCATTAAATCAATTCTGAAGTCCCTGTTCCTAAAGTAATCCACACTGAACAAAAAACCCCAAACTAATAAAATCTTCATCCTAGTAAATAATTAATGATAAACACAATCTTTGGAATTTGAACACATAATTAAATGCTGTCATCATTAAACATTTATCAAGTTGAAAATAGAGTACACTTGAAAACACCCAATTTGTTAGTACAGAGAAATGTGACTTGCCCTGATTGTTCATTGAACCTCCGACAGAGTGTAACACTGGAACTTGAATTACTGCATCAGATGCTGTTCGTAACAGAACATTACAGACTACAAAATAAGTTTGGGGTTTCCAGGAGTTTATTTTCATTTAAGAATCTGAAATTATACAGTGAAGGCACTAAGAGTCAAGGAGAACTGTTTGGAAGGAGCTAAGTGAGTCTTGGCCTGAAATATTTACAGATGTAGGTAAATATTTCAGTTACATACATTTTATGGCCAAACTTAAAATATTTTAACAGGCCTGTGAAAGGCAATGAATGATTTGCATGATGAATACAAGTTCTTAATGGCACATCTTAACCTCTCAAATAATATCCCATCATAGTCATTACTAACCAATTCATCTTGAAGAAAAGCAAAATACTGATGGTGGTCACAATTTGAACACAGATTTCTCTTCAGAAAATGCTTCAAAAACACTTCTGTTTTGAAAATTGTTAATTTGAAAAGCAAGCAAAACTGAAGCCTCCTGGAAGCTGCTTTCCCTCTCAATATCAGGTCTACTTGGTTTTCCTAAGATGCTAATTTTTTTTTAGAAAAAATCCAGATATAAAAATAAGTTATATAAAACACAAAAATCTTGTTTTGAAATATCTACAATTTAAAAAAAAAAATTAAAACATTTTTTTAAAATGTTTTTGCTTTCTGGTAGGTTGTCTCCACAAGAAGACATACTGATATAGAAGTATAGGGTTTTTAAGGCTAGTCCCTTTATATACAGTACAGTATGGGAGAATGATGAAAGAAACTCATCCTCTCACTACTATTATAACATGGCTCACTGGTAAACACAAAGTGTATGAACCATATGCAACGCTTTCAGATCCATTCCATTCACTTAAACACAACTGAAGAAACACTCTTGCCATGCAAGTTATTTGACATTACATCGATAATTAAAATAAACTTAATTTCACTTGAGATTTCACTTTCTCTTAGAGCAAAATAAGTTAATAGATCCTATTTGTTTTCATGTTTATGTTTTCTTTGATCTTCAAAACACAGGGAAATCTACTGCATATTAAAGTAATTTTTTATACTCAATATCATTAATGTCTCCACAAACTAGAGTCACCAAACCACAGCCTCATTTTAGGACAACATACACCAATGCTCAAAGGGATTACCTCTCTCCCACAGGCTATTTATGAATGACCATTAAAAAATTGCAAAAGCCCAGGTTAATAATTTACCCATTAAAAAGCTAAAATAACATTTGTTATATTCTGGACTACTACTGACACTTAATTTCATTAGGATTTTAGAAGGCAAATTTTGTTCTCCAAACAATCATGGAAAAAGGAAAAACAAATGTTTACAGTTGTTAGAATATATCTACAACTGTAGTCAAACAAACAAGCTACCCATAAAAGCTCCTGATACATAATAACAAAGAATATTTACAGTTGCAAATAACTGACCATATAGGATAACTTTAAATTAGTAACTAATATGAAGATTTGTGTACATGGCATCAAATTTAACTTTACTTGTATTTCAGTATAGTTTATAATTAACCATAGATTTGTTCAATGCTTAGATTTAAACCCCCTCTTCTTTTAGGATTAAGACTTTCTATGACAAAATAAACGCACCTGCAGAAACACAATTTAAAGACAGACCTGTGTAATTAAATAGGATTGAGTAATTTTGTCCAGCTCCAGGCAGGATGCCGGACTAGATTTACTCCAGGGGGGCCTGGCTTTTTGAGCTCAGAGTTTTGGGTAATTTGACCGTGGTCACAGAGGAGCTACAGCCCTCCAAGTGTCCATCTGTTCCTGAACAGGAAAGCTGTCCCCAGTAGCTGGAATACAGATGTGATGTCTAGCATTAGCCAGAGTTACAGGGCTCAAACCTAACCCCTGTTTAAAGACATGGAAGTCTTAGGTGGAATCAAGCTGAGGTATTGATCCTTCTTATATGTAATAGGCAAAACAAGCATCATAAGCCCTGATTAGTGCCATAAGCCTCCAAGATGTACTTAGCACAAAGACACGACTGAAGTCTGGGAAAACTGAAAGGCAGAAGTAAAACAAAACATGAAACAGGATTACCTAAGCAAGCAGGAAGTAGAAAGTAGAAAGCAAACAAGAAGACAGGGCTAAAGGCGAGAACATGGAATTTCATGAAGAATATTATTTATGGAGTAGAGAAAATCCAAAAGTCTCAAAGACAGTACTAGAAAATATAATGGATACTGACATGAGATAATTTTTAAAGATAATTTCTTCAGTAAGTGGGAACAAAACTCATGGTCCTTCAAACACATCTCCGCAGAGAGGAGCAGAAAAAAACATTAATCAGATTTCTTCCTGACATCAAAACCCGGTTAAAAAAGGACGGCGATCAAAAGCTCACTCTACCTACCAGACAACCAAACCAGATAATACAGCATGAGGTGCTTACAGGAGAGAAAGCACACAAGGGGGCTGGAGCATGAACTCCACACAGGGTGAACTCCACTCAGCACAGACCCCACACAGCACAGACCCCATACAGCACAGACCCCATACAGAACAAACCCCACACAGCACAGACCTCACACAGCACAAACCCCACACAGCACAGACCCCACACAGCACAGACCACACAGAACAAACCCCACACAGCACAGACCCCACACAGCACAGACCCCATACAGCACAGACCCCACACAGCACAGACCCCATACAGAACAAACCCCACACAGAACAAACCCCACACAGCACAGACCCCACACAGCATAGATCCCACTCAGCACAGACCCCACACAGAACAAACCCCACACAGCACAGACCCCACACAGCACAGACCCCACACAGCACAGACCCCACACAGCCCAGACCACACAGAAAAAACCCCACACAGCACAGACCCCACACAGCACAGACCACACAGAACAAACCCCACACAGCACAGACCCCACACAGCACAGACCCCACACAGCACAAACCCCACACAGAACAAACCCCACACCGGGTGACTCCAGGGGGAACTGCAGGCACAGAACCCAGCAGGATGAAAAGCACCAGGGGCTGTGGCTGCAGGTGCTGCTTTGACTTTCAAACTACTGCTCCAGGGAAGAAAATTTCAATCCCAATCTTCTACAATACAAAACCAGCAGTAGGTAAACGAGCTATTAGAGGTAACAAAACTACACTTGTTGATTAAGAAGTGCTTGAATTATACTCCTTTTCCCAGATCTGTGCAAAAAAAGAGACCCTGTATCACACTTCTGTCTTAAAGTACAAGAACTAAGTTAATACAAAGGCACACCAACTCTTCAGATACACATGCAAAACACTGATGAAATACTGCCAAGAACACAAAAGAACATGGAAAACTACTTTTCTTACACCCAAAGTGAAGGACCTAACTTCCAAAGGCAAGTAGATGAACTGTGTTAGTTCCAGCCTCATGCAGACCACAGGAATAATTTTACCAATATTTCAGAAGTGTTGAAAAGACTGAATGATACTACCCTGTGCTCAGAACAGTTGAACTTAAACTGGAATCTTAAAAATAATTTTAAGAAACCCGATAGACTTTTACTCCAAAAGGAAGGAAAACTAAAAAGCTCAAACCACTTATTTATGATTTCAAAAAGCTAGAGGTTGTGCTAGTGAATGTATAGGATGGGAGACAGGTGTTTAATCAGTTCAGCTTAAGAGCTGCAAATAGATGGTGTATGAACAAGTCAAGTTTCTAATTCAAGAACCCCGTTGCTGCAGCGCTGAGATTCGTGACACAAGTTCCTCCATATTTCAGTTTTTCTCATTTTCCAAGAACCAAAATAGTTTCCAGTGTGCACGTTACAGTAATCTATTGTGTGATCTCATTTAATACATACATACATATACATTTATATTTATATACACACACATATACGGACTTGGCAGTGCTGGATTAACAGTGTGACTTGATGATCTTAGAGGACTTTTCCAACCTAAAATATTCTATGATTCCATCATTCTGCATATATGTCTCCAGTATAAATGCATCCTACCACAGATACCAGTCCATTACAGCACAAGCTAGATCAACTCAGTTCTTTAGCATCCTTTGGTTTTAGTACTGCAGATCTGCAGTACAACCTCTCATGTCTGTCACACACATGACTAAACAAAATACCTATACCACTATTAAAACAGCTCAACAGCCTGTTATATGTTGCAGGACTGTGGCTTTCAACTCTACAGAACTGGAAGTTTTTGGGAAATGAAGCAAACGGAAATGTATCTCCCAGCTTGCTTGAGACAAGAGACCATACGTCCCAAAATAAAGAATATTTTTTTTCCTTCAATAACAATCGAATCACAGAATATATTTCAGTATTTATTACTTAAGGTGCCCCACAGGAGCCAGTGATGAATTTGGCACTAACTCTAGGACATTAGTATCTAATGCAAAACATTTTCATTTAATACATTCTAACCAAGTACAAGATCAAAGTTCTGTCTACGCACTTGGGATGCCTAAAGTTGTGTTCACCACATCAGGCTACCTGACATTCAGGATAAAAACCAAGATAACCCTAAGGAAGTATGAGTCATTAACATTCCAGAAGACACAATCGAAGGGTGCACTACTGAGGGATGAAAAAGCACTGAATTTCAGAGAACCCCCTCCCAGGAGGTGGAGAAAGGGGCCAGAATATTGGTAATAAACCCTTAGCAGCTCTAAATAACCAAAACTTTACAATAAGTGAGCACAAGAAATAGTCACATACCTATTTTTCACTGATTGCAATGGGATTTAGTGTACCATATCTGATAAATTATACTGCACAGCTAATAAAACACATACAAAAATCACATGAATATTAATGGACATTTCTCTTTTTTTTAAACTCATAATGCTATAAATAGTACTTTGTGTTTTATATTGATTTTAGGGCACTTATATTATGTCCCATTAGAATCAATGAGGAGTGAAAATACAATTACTGAGAATAATTTGCATTAAGATAAATATGATTGACCTTTTAGCCTTTTTCCATGTTTTCAACAAAACATGCTGAGAAAAAAAATTTAAGTTGACATTTACATTTAGAAATGGCACAAAGGAATAAGAGACTTGTGACATCCAGAAGCATAGGATGGACCTACAAATGAGGAGAAAATTACTCAGGTGAATGACAAATACATGGCGAGCTCATCTGACAATTATTGTCTTATCACTTGCTTCTTGTCTGTCACCTATCAAACTTAATTTTCTATCTCAATCAAACACTGAAATCATCAGTAATTTTCTCACAAAACTCTGGAATTTAGATTCTATATCATATGCTTAATCTTCTGGAAAATAGTATTAACACAAGCACAGACAATTATATCAAAATATAAAATAAATGAATTTAGGTCAAATTTAAAGGTTTGAATAAAATAATAATGCTATTTACTAAACATGTCTATGAAGAGTTGCTAGATTCTGTAATTACCAAGAATAACAAAACACACCTGAGAATAATCATGAACAAAACCAAACCTGCTAGCTTGTCTCTTTCAAAGTGATAACATAATAAAAAATATTGACAGAAAGGCAAATTATAAATAGTAAAATATATCAAAATGCCATTTTGTAGTTATGTCACAAACATGCTAATGTAAATACTAAGTTTTTTCATGCAAGACATGAGCATATTCAGAATCAAAGACTCTCTCCAAAACACTCTGTCTTCCAAAACACTAATACTAAACTAATGTAAGTGTATTGCTACTGCAGAAGAAATATTTTTCTTACAATTTTTACAAACTTAATCATGTCTCTTCTACCTCCTGCTTTTTTAAAGAAGGTAAGTGCTACGGGATGTTTTTCATAAACTAATGAGATTAGAGACTAATGTTATCACCATCTACTAGTAAAAGAGAAAATGTGTCTCACTGGTCTTTAGAGCAGAGGCTTTCAAGTATTATACATCTAAACAGTGAATTTCATTTGAATGCAGAGCAACAGACTGCACTGAGGTAAGCAAATAACACACAGGAAAAAGAATTTTAAAAAAAAATCACACTGAGATGATTTATGAAGTACAATTGGGATTTTTGAAAGTACTCTTCTCCAACATAGGGTTTAACCTTTACCAAAAGAAGACCAAGGAGCGAGTTTCTCTGACTTTACAACAAGTGTTATATCATGTTCCACTTTAGCACTGGTGTCTCAAAAATAATTTGAGGTAAACACAGCTACAATATAACTAAAAGCTGATTTATGTCATCATTGGGCTACAAAGCACAAACCATTCATTTTTAAAACCAAATCCACTGTATATCACAATTTCACTACAGGTGAATTACAAATCCCATCTGTCTCCCACCCCATCCATACCCTCACTTTTACTGCAAATAAGAAGATGGACCATTCTAAAAGACAAATTTTGACTGGTACAACTGATGAGTCTTTCCATAAGCTTTACTGTTATTTTATTTGTTTTTCTGGGCTTTTTAACACATACGAGAGCTTATCTCTGTTTCCTCAGATTTAGAATAACATATTTAAAAGGCATTCAGTACTCGCATTAACATCTAACCAGCAGAAAAATCAGTCACTTTATTTTATCTCTCTTAGCTCCCTGATTACAAAGTTCTATTAACTGAAAGACAGCACCAGTTCACAAGGATAATCAAGAAGAAAGGTCAGCAGTTTATACAAGGAAGTCCTGTTCCTTCAGGGAACTCCTGGGGCTTGAGCTCAGTGGTAGTTTCAAGAAGAAAAAGACAAAGATTCAGTGTCACTCATCACAGAACCATAGAATTTTTAAGGTTGGAAAAGACCAATGAGAGTCCAACCATTAACCTAACATGGTCACCCTTAACACTGAACCATGTCCCTGAGCACCATATTCACATGTGTTTTGAGCACTTCCAGAGACAGTGACCACTTCCACCACTTCCCCAGGCAGCCTGTTCCAATGCTTGATCACCCTTTCAGTGAAGAAATTTATTACCTAGAAGAAGAGACCAACTCTCACCTGTCTACAACCTCCTTTCAAAGCAATACTGTCTCCTGAGCCTCCTTTTCCCCAGACTAAACAACTCCTTCAGCCATCCTAGACCACAGCCTCACACTCTTTTTCCTAATCTCTATGAACCTGACAGAGCTGGTCTGACCCTTGCCTTTTCTGTCTTCAAATTTTATTGATCTATAGACTTCAAAAGTTCACAGCAGAATCAGAAAACATCTATGTGCCAACGTGGGAGAGGTGATCAGCATCTGATGCTTAACATCTTGCAGACTGCACCTGCAGCACTGGCAGCCTCTGCTAATAACAATTGATTGGGCTGCAGACCAGGGTACTAATCCTGCTTCCACTGATTTCCAGGGGAGAATTCCACAGAGTTTTAGCAGAAGCAAGGCTGGGTTCTTTGAATAATGATCTTTCATTCATAGCATTTCCTGACCTTGTGTGTCTCTCACCAGCTCTGCAAAGCAGCATGTGGGAATGGCCTCAGTTACCCAATGTCATGCTTTTGTTCTCCCAAGACATACAAAGGGAAAAAGAGTTACAAGAATGTCTGTCAATATAAGAGTGTTAGAAGACACACAACAAGAAGTGATGGATTATAACAAAGAAAAAAAAAACTTATTTGAGGCCGCTTTCCCTGACAGAGTCTCAATATCACTTGATGGATGATTTGCCAGGGCTCACCATTTGCCAGTCATGTATCCACCTTAAGCTACAACACTGTGGAAGAGATACGTGTATCTCAGTGCCTAATCAGAATGGCCTGGCGTGTACACCCTCACTCTGAAAAGGGTGCACAACAGCTTCTATTGCAGTTTTATTATCCCTGATAACATGATTCACTACTCGCAATTATCTTCTCAAACTTTCCTAATGTAAATGAGAAGACTAGAACTGTCTTATCTTTATTTTTATCCTTTGGAAGGGAAGAGAAAAATATTTGTTCCTAATCCATAGAAAGCAAAGAAAATGGAGGTCTTTAGCTGCATAATGTTAAGCCTGAAAGAAGACCTCAACTTTTTTCAAAGGTCATACTTCATAAATCCTGTATTTTTGTACCCAGTTGCTTATATCTCACTGCTGCTATACATAAAATAATTGAAACCTTTTGTATCTGCACTCTTGTATTTATACTTTCCGAACTTGTACTTTAGACTTTGCAAATTTAAAGCAAAGAAAACTGAGGACTATCTAAAGACCAAGCATACAGTGGATGCCCTTACAGACTACAAAATTTAAAGAGACCCACTGTTTTAATCTACTAGATCAAACACGGTCACAACCCAAATGATTTTGCCACAACTCAGTGTCCAAGGAAACTCTGGATCAGCACTCCTGGAGACGTTAAGGACTCAGCTGGCAGCCCAAACACTACTTCTACTTTTGTGCTTAAACATGTTCTTTACAAGTATACAGCAGGATTTTTTCCTGCTCTTCCCAAACTACTCTTTCATAGGACTGTGTGATAGACTCTATACTCCAAACCATCAGTCTGTTACTGGATACATTTATATTCAAATATCTTTTAAATCACCCTATTTGTTGGTCATTGTCTGAAGCCAGGAAAGGATTTTATTTTTGCTGTTAACTAAGATGGGACTATTGCAATATGCAAAAAGAAGTCTAAAACATGTTATCATGATTCTTCTCCCCATCAATGAAATTCGTGTATTTTATTTTTAAATATAATATATTTTTAATAAAATGTCATATAAGAAATACCAAATGCATGATACAGTACTGTAAAAAATATACACCAAATATGTCAAGGCATAATAGATTAATGTCCAATAAGTAGTTGGTGCCAGTATGTTGAATAGATTGTTTCCCTTAGGACTCGAGGGTTCCTATTTAATGCTGTTCAGTGCCTGTGTGTGCATGCCCCATTTAAGTTTATTAGAGCCCAAAACACTGTGATGTGCAGCCCTGCTGTGCACATCAACTATTATGCCTAAAGAGTTAACCACCAGAGTTGTTGCAAAGTGTGTGTGGCTCAATATGCTCTAAAAATCAAGGCATTAATTTAAGTGCCTGTGTACTAATTTAGAATGAGATCTCAGTGTCTCAGACATAGTTGATGACACTTTGACAGAACCTGAAAGCCAGAAGCTGAAGTGGGGTCTACAAAAGCCTCATTCAGCCACCACCCAAATCTGCATTTAAAGAACTGTTCTTTCTGTGTGTCTGAAGGGTAAATCTGGCAGCCTCACAGGACATCCAACATTGCCACCTGCAATGAAGGAGGAGTTACACAGCTCCATAAAACAGATCAGAAAGTTCTTTGGAAAGCACCAAAGAGTTGTAATCTACAACTCAAAATATCTGTTTTAACAGCTCCTAGAGAAGGAACTCAAACCCTCTGCACACCATTTCCATGTAAGATCTGTGACTCAAAACCACAAATTGTGTTCTAAGATCTGCAACTCAAAACCACAAATTGTGTTCTCTTTTGTAATCTCTTACCTGAGTGAAACCATCCCCCACCAGGCTCTGTACAAGCAGAAGGGGTGAACTGAAAGCACAAGTAAGTTTTTCTGATGGGCAGCTCTGCACAGCAGAGCAGGTATCTCAAATCCATTTCAGGTGCATCACTCTCCCAATCCACTGCATACAATTTCAGTGCTACATTGAGTGGAGGTCTGAAATTTAACTTCCAAGCCATGCATGAAACTTGGGTATCTCAAAGTGATTGCTTGTGTCCCTATCCCGAGGTTGAGTCCCCTTAGCTTTCAACACTCCAGAGCTTTCCAAGCTGCTACATTAAATTCCTCTTTGGACACTCAAGATCAAAACTATAGTTTGAACTTTATTGTTCCACTGTCCTCCTATGTCATGAGGAATTNATCAAAACTATAGTTTGAACTTTATTGTTCCACTGTCCTCCTATGTCATGAGGAATTAATACTCCTGTACTTTACGGTAGTAGTCTCCACTTAATGCTTCTATGGCACTTGAGGAGCCCCAGAAGCAAGGTGATACGTAAGCAGAAAGAATTATTATTTATTGATTTGAGGGAAAGGAACTCTTGTTTCAGAAAAACGGGAAGGTTATATGTGCATAAAATACAAAAACAGCCACTTGAAACTATACTTGAAGGAGTATGTAAAAAAAACTGTATTCCTCGAGGACTTCTTTTCCTATTAGTAAAAAATAAACAGCCTGATTAGAAAAGTACAGTTTAGGCACCTATCACACCCAAAAGCTTCTTTGCAGTATATTTTACCTACTGCTTCAGCATGCAACCTGTTTCACCTAATTGATGAATATTTTTACAAATTGCACTAGTTGGCTATTATCAGATAATTATTAAATAATTCCTCTTCACAAATTGTAGTTAGAACAACATTGATTAAATGGTACAGCCATCCACAGTGAAACACAAATCTTTGATACATACAGCACAGTACCGGGGCTCCCTACAATCAGTTTTGTACCCTTTTAGGGCTAAAATGTTAACTTTTATCTTTCACTATGAATTTAACTTTGCCTCCCAGCTTCACCTTCTTTTTCATACAGTTTTGTTTCAAGTGTTGTCATGTCTAAATATGCTGCAATAACACATTTTTTCTTTTGTGACATAATGTTGTAATTTGAAAGGAAAATGTAAGATAATTACTGATGTAATAATAAAACATGGACATGCTGTAAATAAGTCTATGGAATTTTAACTAGGAAATGTAGGTTCACAATATTATTCTCTGTCCTCCTTTCAATGAGCTGCCACCCTGTGCATATCTTACTTTCATGAATTTAGTATTTTGAACACTGCCAACTTTGTCTTCATATTTCACAATCATGAACATAAAGCAAATATGATGCTGCTAAATAACAGCTTGAAATACAATCTTCTTATAGAAATATGTATGTCTAAACCAGCTTCTCATTTTATTGAGTGCTCTGTGCAAAAATATGAAAGCATAAATACTAGGAGTTGATTAGTTTTAATTTCTTTGCACTGAGCCATGGCCTCAGCCTAAAGAAGGATCTAACCAGCCTCTGACAGTTAAAGATTAACAGTCCTGCCATACCAACAGGCTTGACAAAGGAGCTTAACTTAATCCTTAAGGCAGTGTAAGATGTCTTATGTGTATTACTGCAAAGGAGCACAGCTTTAATAAACACAGTGTAAGGTAATTTTCAGTAGTTTTGCTGATGTCAAATACGGGATATGAAGCAAAAAAAAAAAATTTGACAGATCTATTTGTTTTCCAAGGGAAACTATTTTTTAAAGATTACTTCTATTTTGAATTTCAGTCTCAGTGGTTTGCAAGGACAGGTATTAAAAAAAAAACAAACAAAAAAAGAGACAAGCAGATGCAACCTCGTCACTCACAATCACAAGGGACTCAATTTTAGCTAACCTGGCTTACACACTGCTCTGTTGTAGCTGGTTTTACCTCTGATCTCAGTCACAAGGTTACCATCCACTTGCTGTGAACAATGCATGCAATTTTAAGAAGTTTTGAGAACTTAAATAACTATTAGTCCTCGGACTTAATATGACATGAATGAGATCACCTCCTGCACCTTCAAAAAGAATTAATCTTTTTTTATTTGTTATAGACTGTGAAAATTGACCATCATACCTGAAAGTTCAAATGCTGGGACATTAATTTTCAAGTTAAAATTAATTTTTTCACATTATGCACTACAAATATGATATGTCATGTTCATAACATGCTGAAAAATATCCCTAGAAAATGGCATAATTAAAAAATATAATTTCTGAGAAACTTTTAATAAAGTTGATGCATCATATCATCAATCAATTTATTCTATATGTGTCTGAGAGCACTGATAGAAACACAATGGCTCAGTCTCTTTTCAGCATACACTCTGCTTCTAGGTGCTCCTAGTGCAGCTGCCTCACTGTGCTCCTTAGCAATATGAAATCTCACAGGTTTTCAGCTCCTGTGAGGCATCTCAAATCTCAATTTGATCTGAAGATACATGCTACTACATCTTATATGTGTGGCTGTGCATGGGACATATTGCTATTCCATCCTGACAGCACTGAGAGCTCTGACAGAAGGACTGAGAGCCACCTGCACCTTCTGCTGAGGCCCAGGATGCTGCACATCCAGCGTCTTTCATGAGAGCAGGAACATGATCCCTACACTTACGTGTGGGTAACAAGCTGTGCCAGTTTCAAATCAGCACAGCTGGGAGTGAAAGGTGATTCTAAAGCCTCATTTCACTTTCCAGGCCAAAATGTCCACAGGCATAATTAAAGATACCCTGAAAGCTGTTCTGTGTTATATAAACTGCTACAGATCAAAAGGGTTCACTGTGCTGGAAGAAATCAGACACATTAATACCACAGATACCCTCCTGGCCCTGATATCCCTCCTCCACATCTACCAGCTGCACAAAGTACCTCAATTATGCCCTTAAACCATCAGGGACACACCAACATTACCCCTGAGAAAGAATATTCAGCATATCTGTAACTAGGTTCATTGCTTCTTTGCACTGCTACTGAGACATAAAGCAGATACAGCAAAAGTGAAAAATGCAGCTCTAGTTTTGATTCTAAAAACATCCAGAGCTTTTGGCTATTCATAAAAATTAAATCAAAATTAAAGTCATTAATATGATAATTACATATGGAAAGAGTAATATTAAGGCTCAAAGGTGAAACAGTATCTTGTCAGTGAAGACATTATTAAATATCCTATCAGCAACAATTCTTCACTGATCAAAATTAATATAGTTGTCACTATTGCCTCAGAAAAATATACATGGTAAGAATATAAGAAAAGACAAATGAAAACACCAACATTACAAATTAAATAACTTGTGCATATAGAAATAGCCATGTTACAAGCAAAAAACCACATAGCTTCAGTCTCAAACATGATTTTGTAATGCAAAGAAATTAAAATGTTTTCTTCAGCAAGTATCTGCCCAGTGAAAACAGATTTTGTTGTATGTGGTGACTCAGATGACTAAATCATGCTCTGTGAACCTAATTTAGTGTCTCATTTCAAACTTTGAAAACCTGACCCACAACATCATCTATCATATTAGGCAGTACAAAAAGGAAATTATGAAAAAACTTTTTTGTTAAGTGTACTAAACTTGTGGGAATCTAATGACCAAAATTTAAGCGACAAGAGTACTGTGGGTTATTTTCTCCAAGTCATACAAGGCAGAAAATTCTTGGCAGTGGGGCAAATGCTCCTCTGGAGCAGGGTAAGAAAGCCATCAGGATATGGACTAGTAGTTTTTTGCTGGGAGATGCAAGCAAATCCTGACCATGCTCCACACAGCCAACCACACAAAAAGTACAGTGCAGGGCAGCCCAGCGCTGCCCGTGAGACGACTGCAGGACTCACAGAAGCTCCATGTGAAAGCTACATAACCACAGCAGCTATGCTGAGCCCAGGACAATAAACCCTGCCTTTCAGTCAAACTTATTAGTTCTGGCTTAGCAACAGGCAAACTGCAGTGGCTCTGCTGCCAGAGCTGAGCCTGTGCATCTCCAACCAGCTCAAAGAGAAGGCAGAGTGTGCTCCTGTCTGCTGGCAAAATCCCATTCTGACATATGCTTAGACATCGTGTCAGCTGGCACGGGGAAAACCCTCACTGAAGGGCTGGGTATTATGTACAGTCCCATTCATGGCCGAGGTAGTTCTTGTGGATAATGTGAGCAATATTAGAACAAACTGTCTCAGTCTTTGTAAGGCTCATGAATCACTATTAAAAACAGAAAGAAATCTGGAGCAGTGCTACAAAGAGAATATGTAAGTAGCTGAACAAATGGAAATAGCAGTGACTTTGTTATAGGTATTTTATTTGTAAAATGTATTTTGGATAGTCATCAATAATATCAACAATGACCATTTTACGGAATATAAGCTCTAAGAATGAAATTACCTAAATAAAAAATGAGTGTTTCGTTACATTTTGTTTTCTAAAAAGAGGAGTTCACCTGCAATTATCCAGACACAGGCAGATGAGCTGAGCAAGGACAGGCAGTGCTAACTCTCTATTGCTTTGGCAGCTGCATTCAGACCACTGGCTGTATTTTGAGGTCTTATGTTCTTATTTTAGAGTCAACCAATATGCTGAGATGTGTAACATGAACCCTTTTACAGTTGCATTAGGACTAAAATGGACAGCAACCAAATTTAGGAGCACGTGATGTTATTTTAATCTCCATGGATGAAATTTAGCCAAGTGTCAGGACTGACCCAAAGATACCACACTGAAAGCTGGAGGAGAGCAGGGCAGGTTGTACAACAGCACATATTCCCTGTGAGCCATTGAGCTCTGCACAAAGACTGAGGATAAAGCTGGGAAAGCTCTGCTCCCATGCATTTGGCCAAAAGCTTTCTCATAAGGACCATGGACAAATCTTGGAAACCACACTTTGTAAACATGTCTTTGCTGTGGCCAAAGGTTCAGTCTCTTCAAATACAAGGTGTACATAATTTGGATGGCCAAAGTTAAAGAACTGCTAGAATACCAAATGCAATTTCAGTCCTTGGCACTGCACTGGAGAGCTGTCCAGATGTGTTGTTGGCATGTCTTTACCACTGTTCCCCAGGCACCCCCATGTAGCTTCCTCCTATCTTGACTTTCAAATGCTGCAGAAAGCAGAGTGCAATCCCAGCCCAGCTCCAGAAAAAATGTGCCTGTGAAAGACTGGGATGTACTTGCTTGGATACAGCAGGACTATTCTGGCTTCAAGCTTACAAGGCTGTCTCAAACTACACTAGATAGACTTCCTGACCCAGCCTCTGCCAGCCTTGGAATCTCTGCATTATTTCATCAGCCCACAGCCACATTCTACCTTCCTGTCTGCTGTGTCAACTGTGGTTGTTTAAAATACACTCTTAGATTCCATCCCTCGCTTTATTAAATCTGCTGTGCACTATACATGAAATACAGTAGAGTTGAAGTAGAAAACACTGTATCCTATGACAAGAGAGGATGGCTTTGAACTGAAAGAGAGTAAGTGTTGATTGCATATTAGGAGAAAATTCTTTACAATGAGTGTGGTGAGGCATTGGCACAGGCTGCCCAGAGAAGTTGTGGTTGCCTCATTCCTGGAAATGTTCAAGGCCAGGTACTACAAGGCTTGTAACAACCTGGGAGAGTGGGAAGTGTCCCTGCCCACTGCAGGACAGGGAGTGGAACAAAATAATCTTTAAGGTCCCTTCCAAGCCAAACCATTGTGGGATTCCATGATTCTGTAGTTATGTGCTTCCTCAGATGCTTATGGTTTGTACAAGTCACAAATGTGAAGTTTATTGAAATGGAACAAAAATATCTATCCACAGAGAATAGTAATGCAGGCAAGAAAGTTTAGAACAGAATGAGCCTGGATGTCACTGCCTGCAAAACACTGCCTGGCATCTCAAACCGGGAGAAAAGGTTTTAACCTCCTGAAGACAAACTGGTAAGCAGCACACACTCGGTGATGAGTGCAGTCTCCAGAACCCTTTCTCTTGGCCAGACATCTCTTAAACATAACAACAGTTCCTTTAACTTTCCTGTGCACAAGGCTTGGTACAGAGGTACATTTGCACAAATTCACACTGTGGAATTTTTCTTTAGAGCCAACTTTTAGACTGATGCTCTGCTGAGTGTTATTACATCTACTTTTATGACTTGCTATTGCTGTGGGCAAGATATATTTTAACAGTACAAAATTTACAGAGTATTTTGTTTCTGCAATATTAACATCATGCCAATACCTGAAGATACTAATAACACTAAAATCAAAATATATTATTTGCTAAACAAAAATGTATATTCCAAATATACTGAATGTTTATTGAGAAACATTTTCTTCTTCCAGGTTATTTCTAACTAAGCCATCCATTCTGTAATGGAAATTTTTCTACAGCTGCAATGAATTCCTAACATGTTGTATTCAACAACAAGACACATATTTATATATTCTTGTTCTGTTACTTACAACAGTCCATATAATTAAATCTGAATTAAGAAAACCTGATCTATGCTGTCTGTATATCATATAAACGCATTTGTTCCATTATGATGGACAATGAACACTCTCATTGTGAAAAAATACTCTACTAATCTATTAAATATATCAGTTTTCCCCTCTCTGTGTTTTAAAATAACCCAGTGCTATTCTGAAGTTCTCTCACAAGGTTTTAGTAAGGATTCAGTATTCATAATTGCATGTAATAAACACAATGTGCTTCTCTTCCTTCCTGTGTCTCTCTGAATACTGCCCAGACACAAACAGTGCTACCAGATGTGCCTAAGCTCAGTTCAAATGTGCTGGATTCTCCATGGCAGTGTGTACAGGTTTCTCAGTGCCCAGCTCTGTCTTTCATACACACTATCAAGGGACGCCTCAGGGCTCCACTTCTCCATCTGTATTTTGCACTTATGTTGCAAACAGACTCTCTGAAGGCAGAAAGTTTCAGCCTTGACTAGTTTCCTCTCTTCCTATGTAACTCCTATTTTTAACTGCATTTGGCTATTTTCAGAATGACAATAGAGAACATTTAATAGCAGTTCTTAAATGGAAAATATTTGCTTCTCCAACTGACACCAAACTTCAATAGTTAACCTGGTCTTAGCACTTTAGGCCTTAACTATGATAGAGAAAGAGTGATGACTAATGGAGATTGCTTAGGGATGAGGTGAAACACAGTGAGGTTAAATATCATGATGCTTCACCTCACCTTCAAAGTAGCTTTTGTGCTGTCACATCTGCTTATATCAGCACCAAATGACTGCTGATTTGATCATAATTGCCCTAATTAGAAGTTCAATTAATGCACCGAGTTCTTCTATCAATGCCACCTCAGCATCAAGGATGTGCATACGGAGCGTTACTGAGCAATAATACAGCTTAAACTCACAGGGAAGGTCACTGGGAAAAGGAAACTACCTGCAGCCTACATTTTGAGGATATCACACAGTTAGGATAACACTCAATATCCACTTATGCCCCAGGACAAGCAGAAAGGGAGAATTTAAGGAACTCTATTGAGAGATATCCATCAGCTGTGAGCAAAAATTACATTTCCTGTCATTGAAAATCTCATTTAGTTCAGACTTGCTTCCACTAAGGATTAAAAACCTTCAAAAGAACACTTTGTCTTCACAGGAAGGTGAAAATAGCCTAAAATGCTCACAGTGAAAGATCACGTGAAAAAGAAGTGCACAATATAGCAACTTTAAATG
The DNA here is from genome assembly GCA_020086605.1 of Lanius collurio. NCBI lineage: Eukaryota > Metazoa > Chordata > Aves > Passeriformes > Laniidae > Lanius > Lanius collurio. The sequence goes on from JACBWW010000016.1 coordinate 14,850,637, forward strand.
GTTATCAAATATAATATACTTCAACACACACTAAAAATATAAATGTGGTCATTGAGATTAATGTTGGAAGTGAAGGGGAAAAAAACTAAGGGGTTTTACATGAGAGATTTAAAAATTTCACCAGCAGACAAAGTGTCACCAATTCCCTGCCTTGAGGTATTTTGCATAGCTATTGAATTTAGAATTTTGTATGTTCACAAAAGAAGACAGGTAAGCAGATGACAGAAACAGACAGCACCTACTTATTAAAACACGATGTGTATGATATTCATAAAACAGAAAAGAGCATATTTACTCATTCTTCACTTTTCACAAACAAGGATAATTTGTGGAAAACTCATATAATCCAGAGTTGGTCAAAAAAAGAAGTGCAAAAATTAATGTCTTCATGCTTCTGCAATTTTTCTTTTACAAACAAAAAAGGAGAAAAAAATAAAACAAAACAAACCCCCAAAAAAGCCAAAAAAACCCCAAAACACTTTGTCTTGGTCAGTTGCAAAAATAAGATAACATAGTATGACAAATATATGGTATCACGTGATATGTGTGATATCACAGATGTGATATCAGTCTGTGAGATGTAAGTTTTTTAAAATGTGAGAAAATGAAAACACAATTCTGCTGCATCAACTGTGAACTTGATTACCTACTATTAATGTTTGTACTGAAATAAATTATCAATATCTTGTGATACAGTCTCTGAAATATTCCTTTTGCTTCAGTTTCTATGAAAAAATAAAGCTGTATCACAAAACGTCACAAATTACACAGGGCAAGATCTTCACCTGGTATACTCCAAAACCTTCTCTTGTTTTCAGTATTACAACAAAGATTTTCTCTCCTTTATCTTCTCAATCTCCAGGAAATGATCAGAGCATGGCTAGTTTGTGGTGGGGTAGGTTTTTATGCATCATGTTACATTACTGAACATTTACAACATCATGTACTAGATGCATACCAAACATCTTCCAGTTTTCAGGGACATTTCAACATTTAATACTACCTATGCTATTTGAGATGATTTTTTTAGCAACAGATACCAACCTCTGCCTGGACCCACTACCCCTGCTAGTTAGGTTTCATCTTTAATGGAACTTGTTTTAGAAAGAATTAGGCAATAGTGTTAATAGTAAAATACTATTTTTTTATTATCCTAGCTAACATTTCTCTCTCAAGTATTCACTGGAGTCAGATGTGTCCAGAAAGATGTGTCCAACTACACACAGCCTTTTTCATAAAATAAATGTATAAACTGCACAGCAACTGATACCTACAGGTAAATATTTAAAAAATATTTCAAGATATTCTAAGTAGGAGCAGTGCCACACTGGAACTACAAGTAGGAGCAGTGCCACACTAGAACTACTGGTTCCTTGCAGAGAGGCCAAGCAACCTGGAAAACAGGAAAATGTGCCTTAATTTCCTGTCATTGCTGTGTGCTCTGTATTGCCCTGTGTGAGCAGCCAGTGCACACAGAAACTGCTAAAAATTTTAGACAGGGGTCATCAAAATGAAGGTTAGCCTGAAAAGGCACACTACTGCAGTAGCTCAAAAGTAAGAAATCGTAAAGCACAGGACAGTCATTATTCAAAAGCTGGGTAGATCTGGAAAAACAATTGTCTCTGCTCTGTGTGTGTGGATATTCAGGTACATTTCCTGACTGTCATGGTATTGTTGTTTTTTTTAAGATGCCAACTTGATAAGGATTTAAATAAACCTACAGCTTATGTAGTAGTATAGATGTTTCTCTTCAGGGATAAAATTTAACAATTTTAGTGTTAGGTAACTGTGGTACCTAAAAGTAAAAAAAAAGCCAGGAAGCCAAGAGAGCACAGAGAAAAGGGCACTTGGACTCCCACCTTGCCTAGGTCTCAGACGATGGAAGTGTCCCCAACAAGGTTATTCTAGAATAAAGTCTCCCCCTTGTGGATCTCTCACATAATAAAAACTCCATCAAATCCTTAATTGCATAATAAAGTTTGTGTTCCTTCCTTTGCAGGTAAGAATTTCAGGGGCAAATTGGAATGAATGAAGTTATGGTACATGGTTTACTTAACTCTGTGGGCTTGATCTCACCTTAGGCAAGACAAGCTGTTTTGCTGTAAGATACATTATGTTTCTATGATAAATTCATTTAAAATACACCAAAAACCCTCAAAATAATTTGATTCCTTCTTATCTCTACATTTAGTTATGAAGGCTGGTTTAGTGAGGCCCCCCAAAACTATACATTGTCAATGGTTTAATGAGGTAAAAATTCAAATTCCAAACACATTTCATTTAATAATTACTAAAAATAATATAAAACATGGCAAGATTCTCACTGGATTTTAAGTGCACAAAGTTTATTATCCTGAAAAAAACAGTTTCACCTAAGAGCAACTTTTTGCCACTCAGAGATTAAGGAGCTATAGCAGCACTATTTGCAGAATGACTCCTCCTCAAACACTTCATTAACTACACTATTCTCTAATCTGCATTATTTTAGAGGGATCAAAAGATTTCTTTGCATATGATGATTCACATTATCATAAATTAGGAAATCATTGTGACCACTTAAATTATCATATTGATCTCAAAAAGTGTTTCTAATAAATCATACATTTTGACTGCAGGATTGATTGTGATTTTTTTTTTTATTTTATTTTCTAAGAAACAAAATCCTTGATGGCTTGAAATATTATTCAATTACATACGTGACAAACTCGTATTTTATTTGTAGCACCAACTGTTGAGTCAATACTGGGAAAAAAGCTTTTTAACTATCCAGAGATATGTTCTCACATTCATTTGAGAATAGTAATATAATGGTCAAATATTTATTTCTTGCAAGTTCTGGAATAGTGTTAGGTTTCCTACTTTCATTAACATTCTCTTATTTGTACGCAATAATTGCTTTAAAAATATTAGCATTGTAATTTCTTGCTAGCATTATGATAAATCAACAGAAAGGCTTATCCCCATGCCTACCCACAGAAGAGCATAATTCTGGCTTCCCTCAATGCTAGTGACAAAACCTCTTTAATTTCAGGATAACACTCAAAGATTCATGAAAGATGTCACTTTGACAGTGTAGGACTCTTGTCCTTACAACTGCAGAGCAGATGCAGTAGCTAAGCAGTGCTACACTCAGTGGGCCTCTGTAGGAAGCAACAGCTCCTTGAAGTAGAAGCTGCCACTTCTTCACTTTGTTTCAGTCCTTGACCTCTTAACAACAACAACCAGCAAACCATATTTTCTGTTCAAAATGTGAGGGTTTTTTAGGATACAACATCTGGCTATTGGGAACAAAAAGAGATACTGTTTATTCATTTCAAACATTCATCAACAATGTCTGTCAACTGCAGTTACTCTGGGACACACAGAGGTGAAATGACAAGAATCCACTTGCATCTCTGAATCCACAGCATTTCTGAATTTTTTTATTCCAAGAATTCAGCTCAACAAAAATTTAGTAAGTACTGCTAAACTGTGAAAGGCTACTAAAGCTAAGTACAGGGGTTCTGATCTCAGATGCTTTACTCATGGAAGAATGGGCTTGCAGAAGCCATGAAGGCAAAGACTAGAAACTCCAGCAAAAAAACTCAACTCAGTAAAAAAAAAAAAGACATATTTTACCATATTGTCAGAGACTGCCTGTTTATCTTGACAGTATGGATGAGGAACTACAATTCTTACTGAATAAAAAATAAAAGGAGAAAAATAATTGGTAATTACAATATTGCAGGCTATATTTAAAAATCATTGTTACTTTACTAAGTGCCCAGATTTTCTGGCAAATAGTCTCCATACATGATCATCCAGCACTGCTAAATGAGCTGTATTGCTAGTAGTGACAGACATTTGTAATACATGATATTTCACAATGAGGAAAATTGTTAAATTTTATCCCTGAAGAGAAACATCTATACTACCACATACACAGCTTGTGTGTAAATACTCACATTGCGATTATGAATTTATAATAACTTCAGTACTTGTCTTGTATGTGCATACTTACTCTCATTAAATACATCAGAAAGGGTACAACAGCACAAACATGAAAGGACATTTTCCTGTTAAAGCAAATTATGGGATCCAGCACCATGGACAAGAATGATCCAGACACTCAGTTTACTGCTACCTGTCATTCAGGCATGAACACATACCACAAATGAATTTTGTATAACAGTCATTCAGCTTCAGGTCATTCAATCTGACAGATAATTCAAAGATTCTATATGGGAAATTAAGGAAGCTATACTGTGAAAAATCTACCATTCATTGTCATTTCACACCATCACCTCTGTGCTATCAAAATGATGTGCCATTGCTGAAGTCATTCCTGCCTCACTTTGCAAGCCTGTTGTCCTCAAACAACAGATACTTCTCATCTCCTTCAGACCTCCCCATCTCTTCAAATATCATGTCCTTCTCAGAGCTACAGAATTTTACCTTGCTCTCTTCTTGCAGCTCTCTTTACATTCCTTAAAACTTGTCCAATTCCCTTATTTCACTTGCTATTCAAGCTGTCTTCTCTGCAGTTTCCAGTGTCCTACTCAAACCACACGTTCTCTGAACATCTCGCGATTTCTCAGTTCTTGCTATCGCTCTCCCCATTCTCACCATCACCAATCCTGCATCCTTCTCTTTCCAAACCATAAATACCTGTGATCTTTTGCATCTCCATTTTTTATTATGCATGAAACCTCTGTATTCTGGGATGTCAAGAACATGGATTACCAAATTAAACTACAAAAAGAAATACATTACTGAGAGACATATCTCCTTTCTCTCCCATCTCCTTATGGTAATGCAGTGTCCTCATTGCTCTGTATACCACAGTGGCACAGCTCTCTGCATGATCTCATGTGCATGAAAATAAGACAAAGCAAGCTGGGAACACAGGGATTGCACAATATTCTTTCTGACCCACAGAAGTTAGGTGGAAAAGTTATTAAAACTTCAGCAGATTATTACTGTGAGGCATGAGTTGTGTGAAAATAAATTCAGAAATGGAGTATCTGTGGGGTTTGGGCCATAAAACAATATATTTAAAAGCCAAAGGATCATCTTTATCTAAAACATGGGGAAACAGTAAAATTACCCTGGAAAATAAATGAACAGTGATTTTAAGTATAGCCTGTTAACGAGGGATGTTTGTGCATCTGGAGAAACCAGTGTGAGGTTTTATCAGAATCAGAAGTCTACTCATACATGCATCCAAAAAAACCCATGGATGTCTTTTCAGTTACTGCTGTTTACAAAAATCATGTGTGCATATATCTACACCTATCACTACAGTCATGTTCAAGAAGAACAAAAGAATTGCAAGAGTACATGACAGAGTAGGAAGCCCATGGCCAAACTTGCTTTTTCTATAGACATACATTTGAGAATTTCCAGGAGAACCATGTAAGAAAGCAAATAAAACCTACAAGGCACTATCATGTGCTATTTTTCTGAGCCCTACAGATAACTCTTGCATAGGAAGTTATGCCAGAAGGAACAATAAAAATCTCTGTATATCAAAGTCACTAGTCTTCACACAGTACCTCTAAACTGAGCCCAGTAACTTGTTTGACAACATATCTTTCAGAAAGTTGTCAGTCTGGATGTGAAAACATAAGAAAGTTGAGAATACTCACTTCCCTTGCTTATTTTTTACAGTAAATTTTTACTGCAAGATGTGTATGTACTAAACATTATCTGGGGTTTTGGAAGAGGGAGACCTTGGAATTTCCAGGTGAAAGCAACAAAGGAAACACCACACAAAAAGTAGTGGAATCTGCCTTCTGAGAAAATTACTGAAGCTCAAACATCTCTTTGGCATGGATGTGCCCCCTTGCTCACTTTATGTCACTACATCTGTCCTGTGAGCTATCAAAGCTTAGTCTGCCTGTCTCTGGTAAACAAGTATTATAGTCTGACAATACAGCCTGGTAATTCCTCTGTCAAGGGGAGGGACATCATTTTGTTCACCATTAAAGAAGTGCCTCCAATTTCTAGAATGGAAACTACGGTTGACAACTTCTGCTTCCCAGAAGGGGGATGAAAAGGTCATTTGTGCAGGAGACATTTTTTTATTTTATTTTCCTATGACAAAATGAGCTAAGAATAAACACCTACCTATTGACTTCGCCTACCAGTAAATAAACTTAATTCTTTAATCCTTACTAATACAACCATAAACATACATTTGTACTCTACCTAGAGCATACAACAGCAGAAACAACACACTTCACCCTTTCCCCTCGCCTTCTACTGTGCAAGGGAAAAGAGAAGCAACATTGCACAAATACCCGACAGCGGGCTGCAGCCCGGCTCCTGACCCCGCTAATTCCTGCCCTCGGGCCAGGCACGACGGCACTCGGAGGCCGCATAAGACAACCCCGACAGCGAGGCAGGCAGGGCACGGCGATGCCGCCGGGGGGAACAGGGCATCTCACGGGCGGCGGAAGGGAGAGCTCGGCAGGTTCGGGGTCGGTGCTCCCCGAGAGAGGCCGGGAGGGAGGGGCGGTCCCGCGGCCGGCGGCTCACCTTGTGCTCCAGGACGCTGATGTAGCCCTCCAGGAGGCCGGCCCCGACGGGCAGAGCCGGGTGGCGCTGGCCGCGTTCCGGCGGGCGGCTGGGCACCGCCGCCACCTGCTGCTGCCGCCGCCGCGGCTCCGGGTGGCCCCCGCCGATGCCGATGCCGCCGTACATGAGCAACAAGCTGGTGCACATGGTGGTGAGCGCCAGGCAGACGGCCAGCCCGTGGCGCTGCGGGGGGCAGAGAGAGAGCCGGCTCAGCGGGCTCCCCCCGCCGCGGGGCCCAGCGGGGAGCGCCGCTTCCCCGCCGACGCACCCGCAAGTTTCACCCGCCAGAAGTGCGAGGAGTGAACTGGGGAAGCCCCTCCGTCCTCCTTCTGCCCCCTCGCCAGCCCGCTCCCGTGCCTCCCTCCTTCTCCCCCAGCCCTGCTTCCTCGCCTCTTCTCCCCTCTGTGCGCCCGGTACCCCGCGCCTCTCACTCCCGTGCCGCTGTCCCCCTTTGGGCATCTCATTCGTGCATTTTAACGAGTGTCGGGGACTGTAGCGCTTCCCCCCGCCCAGCTACCTTTATCCTCGTCCTTTAAGCAGATCGGTTTTCTGTACACTCCTTAAAACGCACACACACACACACACACAACCCCCAAACCACAAGCAACACGAATAAAAGAAAGCAGGCGGAAAGTTCTTGGTCGCCGCCACCGAGGTTTGGTCGCCTTCGCGCGATCCCGAAAAGCCGCGGGGATGCAGCCCGGGAAAGGCTGGAGCGTGTAAAGGGTGCCCGGGGCAGCCCCGCTCCGCGCCTCTCCCCCGCCCTCCTCCCCGCCGCGGGAGCCGGGATGAGCCGTGCCAACAATGCACTTACCATCAGGGTCTTCATTTTGTGCGCCTCCCGACTGCCAGTCCTCCCGCTCCCCGCTATGCTCGGCATGGCGGGGAAGCCGCAGACATGGCTCGGCCAGGGAAGCGCCGCCGTGGCGGGGATTAGGGGGGAATTACACTCGGCCGGACCCTCGGAGCCTGCCAGAGCCGGGTCCTCGGCTGCCCCGCCTGCCTCCGCCTCCGCCTCCGCCTCCTGCTGCCGGCGCAGCGGCGACTTCAGGGCAGGTGGAAGTTAACTTCTGCCTCCCGCTCGGGCGCTGCTCCCCCGGCGAGCCCGCGGCGCGGGGGGGCGGCAGCGGCGGGATCGCAGCGGGCACCGGGCGGGCACCGGGCGGGCACCGGGCGGGCACCGGGCGGGCGGCGCCTCTCCTGGCCCCGAGTGAGCAGAAGCAGGGGCAGTAGCTCCTTCCCTTCCTCCCTCCCTCTGCCCAGGCCTCTGTCCTGCTTGTGGCACCGAGGCACGACCTTCACGTTACATTATTTGTGTTTTTCCCTAACTGAAAATTTATCGTTCTCCCACTGCTACCTGGGTTTCCTGGAGCTGGCAGGGATCAGGCAATACTTTAAATTCAGGTTAGTAAAAAAATCGACGCCCTCAACTCGTTGTGCGGCGCTGACAAAACCCTCTCACACAATCTTTCCTAAGCTCTAACAATCAGTTTCAAACCCTTTTGACAGAAGCTTTCTTCGTCTTCCAAAGCAAATCTCACAGACTTGCTACCCATGCCATCTCTCTGGTTTCTGAAGGCGGACATTTTCCCACTCGCACAAGCAGCCTTCTAAAGTTTTTTATTCATTCTTTATAGTAATAGTTTGGGGTTTTTTTTTCATTCTTTCTTTGTACTAATAGTGTTTGGTTCAGTTGGGAAAACTTTATCAGACCTCAAATTACATAGATATTTTTGCTCTGGGAATTCCACGTTAATAAATGTGTTCCTTCTAAACAAGCCATCTTTAGGGCTGATCTCTTACGAAGTTATTAGACTGACAGCATTAAAAAAAACCACTATGTCCTAATCATGAAGTTACTTCACTTGAAACTACTCATCTAAATAGGAGTTCTAAAATACAGCTTCACATCTAACCTACAGATATGTAGTATTAAAAATTACATTAAGGAGAAAACTATCAGCAGGGTAACTCAACCATGGTCACAATAGCACCTTTCTCAAGGCTGGAATTGTCATTGAAATCCATTTTTTACGTTTGCTAATTCATTGGAGGACTAACAGTGAAACAAATGCCATCTCTAGCATGGGCACAGCATGCAGCAATTAGTGCCTTTTAAGAAGGGAAAAAGAAACATGAAGGTGTGGTACATCAGCGGATAACGCTGTAAACACGCTTTATCACTTCACAGAAGATGCCGTGTTGCACACACACTTATTTATGCAGTTTGTGCGGGTTGGTTTCAACAGTACCAGTTGTTAAGACAAACAGAGCAATATAAGAAGAATCTTATCAGGTCTTGGTAATTCTTTATTATGTGGTTGCACTTGACACTCAAATTAGTGAGACAAAGGGCCAACTTGATGAATCATTGAAAGCAAATTATCTGTGGCTCTCCAAGGCTTCCTATAAGAGACTACAAAAGGCAGCTCATGCATTTTACAGTGCTGTTTCTCAACTACCAGCAAGCAGGTTGCTGGTGACTGACCTTTCTGAGTCTTTCATATACATTTTGCTGTGCCAAAGTGAAGCATCATTTTTATGATTTAGGCTCATGGCTGTATGTTAGACATCTGTTACACAGTATGTCTGACCAAATTCATTAAACTTATGGGTTTTGGTAGAATAGGCTGATTTAAAAATCTACTGATGAAGGAGACAAACTAAATTTTCTAATTTAATGCTTGACTTGAATAATGTCCAGCTTTCTGCTTGTCAAATATTTAATTAGATTGCCATTTTGGTCATAGACCGTATTCTTGGCAGTCAAATGCTCACTGAAACAAATACAGTAGTGTAATGTAAATCCTACGGAGGTTTTTGTGTAAGCACAGGAACTTTAGAAATCATCTGGAAAACAGCCCAGCTACTTAATTTAATTTTAAATTCCCATGAACTAATAGTTCTAGCTATCTGGAGGCTTGGTTTTTTTAACACTATTGGAATCTGCATACATGTAAATATAAATCTGTATACCCAATAGCTAGATTTGCAAGGAGAAGAGCACAGGCTGCACTTACAAACATTTAATCAACTTGGAAATGAGTCAATATGGAAGACTTCTTAAAGTCCATTTGACTTTCTGCTTCAACCAATTTATTTTCTATATGCAAGGGATAATGAACTATCCAGGCATTTCTATTCCTCCTTAGAGCTGGGGGTAAACACAGATTAAAACATAAACAGCTGCTTCCCCTAGCCCAGCAGAAAAAGTGGCAGAGTAGTAGTAGGCCTTTTCAACCAAGTCTGACTGAGGAGAGCTTTTCATTTGCATGGAATGGTCTGGGTTATCTCCTCTTCCAACCTACCCTTCTCATTTTCATCTTTCTGGTAGCTACAGGCTGACAAAATAGCCATATGGAATAAAAATCTGCTTGTGGCAGCTTCAGGAGGACCTAAGAAGCTAATGACAGCATAAAAATCCATGCAGAGTGAGAAATCTGTGTAAGAAGTAGTGGTGCAGAGAGAGGCAAACCTTTGAAAACTGGCAATAGACTTGGAGCAACAGAGCTCTTTCACTGATTCTTAAATAAAACTGCTCAAACAGCAACTCCCCCTGAGATGTCTGGATGTATGAAATAACTACCTTTTCATAATGTATTTTAGCTCAAATTGTCTTTGAGAGATTTCCTTCAATAGATATAAAATAATCCTTTCAAGCTATGGCTGCTTTCTCATGAAGTTCATATAGAGATTACATAGCATAATTTACATCTTGATATAATGAACAATTATAAACATACTTTCCACATTATGATTGGCCTGGAATGAGTACTTGAGTGGAGGAGCCTCTATGCCAGCACACCTCAGCAATTGGTAGCCAAAATATTCAGTGGAAGTTGGGATGAGGGCAATGATTGGTGTTTCTGTTGATGATCCAGATGTTGTTTTTCCTGAGTGCACTGTCAACTACCTGTGTGACCTTGCTGTCCCTGTCTCCTTTCCACCAAGACCAGAGGCAGGATGTTTGCACATGCAGACAATACTCAGAATGCCTCTGAACTGGGAGCTGCAGCTACCCTTCAACCTTGTCCCTTCCTCAGAACAAAAGCCCAGACAGTCTTTAATGTTTAATTATTTTGTGACTCACTGATGGCAGTGTGGCTCCTTTGCTGAAAGAAAAAAAATGTAGAGAACTGATTTAGATCTGCTTAATTTTAAAGAGAATAAGAAAAAGGAAGTTTTTGTTTATCTACTATCCTTCAGAAAAGACTGTGAAGAAAAGGGATATGGTGTGATATAAGTAGTTAAACTCTATGTGAGTTCTGCATGTCACTCTGCAGGAGTGCTGAAAGCACTTAAATACATTCCCATCACACTACGTGTATGAAGGTGTTTTTCAGAAAAATATTGGTGATAGCAGTGCTTAAAATAGATTGGAGGGGAGAGGTTAACTGTATCAGGACCACTTTGATATCCTTATGCCTTTGAAATGCAGAATCTGAGTCACTAAGATTCTATGGGTAGGTAAACATGAGAAAAAATTGTTAAAAATTTAAAATTAATCTAGAAGTGACTCCTGGTAAGTTGCATCATTTTGTCATTTCCATTATTTTCTGTGGTCTGTGAAGCCCTGGATCTGTCTCCTCAGGAGTTGGGCTTTCTGGCCCCTCTGAAATAAACTCCTATAGCCATTTTATCCCTCTCTGCTTGCTGGGGCAAGGAGCTCACTTGGAAGTATAAAGCTCCTACTTCTGCAGCCTCATGAGGCTTGAGCTTAAACCATGATCACTAGCGTAGAACAGAATATTGCTTGTCCTGGGCCTGCAGCCAGTGACATTTGGGAGTATGGCTGGGAGTGCCACATTTCAGAGCAAAGAAGCAAGCTTTTTTAAACTGGCTACCTAGAAAAGTGAGACTTAAGGTGCTAAGGAGGTTGGAATATGATGGAAGTTTATGTGGATTAATTGGCAGCAGGGCGGTCAAAGGTATATAGGAAATGAAATATATCACACTGATATCACCTCCATGTGTTGTTTTATTATTTATGCATATATGAAATTTTAACCTCTTTTTCCTGAGAAAAAGGGCTGCATTTTTTGCCTTGCAACACAACCAATGGAAAACATTCAGCAACCAGCAAAGTAATGAGACTACACTATAGATTTTTCAAACTGCCCAGTGATTCATGAAATGCTTCTCAAAACTGGAAATATGCATTGAGGATTGGTCAAAAAAGGTAGAAACAATATTATAGATCAGTCAATACTGTCTCTCCTTTATGCAAGCAGGCTGCCTTTGAACTTCTGACAGAAGCAGTGATAGATGCATAAAGAAATGAAATATTGCATGGAAATAGAAGTGCAAATGAAAACAGGAGGGGAAAATAGTGAGATAAGATCTGCTGAATCTGCTGGTTTTTTTTCCTTCTTATTTCTTCGTTTTCTCCCCAATCTAAATAAAGGTATTGGATGTTTCAGACACAATGTCTAGCTCAACTGAACTGACTCATCTGCTTCTAAAACCACACATGAAACACTGTGGTTCGTTCTAATCACTTTTTTGAAGAAGTTAAACAAGACATATCCTGGACTGTAGAGTGCACTCAAAATTTGTCATCTAAAGTTAGAAACTTTGAAGATTAAGAAATTAGCACAGGAGGCTTGAGATGAAGTGTACCCAGTACCACTGATGGAAGCCAAACAGGCACGACCAGGAACCTCTTCATGGCCTTTTGTTTTACCGTTCACTACCAAAACAAGAGAAGGAAGGCACATATCCTATGAAACAGAGCTCAGATTTAACACATGGACTAAAGCAGCTGAGGACATAATTACTACAATTTGGTGAGAGATTGGATAAATTTAAATACTGGATGTCTTTGGTGTAATGTATGAGATCTCAAGAGGATCCTGAATGGCTCAGTTTTCAGTGTAGGTATGTTTGTTCCTTTGGAGAGAAAAACTACCCCAATGCTAAATGAAACAGAATTTCTAAACTTCAAAAAAAACCTTACCAAGCAAATATGACATGAAGCATTAGAGCAAAAAAGGAAGCAAAGAAGCATAAGTGCTCACTATGGATTGGTTTGCAGTTCTTTAAGTGTTATTAGAAAGTCGATAGTAAACTTTCCTGTTATTTCTAACACAAACACAAACATTGCTTATGATGACAGGCTGAACTAGAACTGCAGCAGCAAGGGGATCCACTAGCATCCAACTGAAAAGGCACAGTCATGGAATCAAGTAAAGTCGATCAGTGACCAAGCTATACAGACCTTGTGTTGGTAATAACTACTGTTCTTATCTACAGGTTTGGAGAAATCATCTTTACTATTCACATAGTATATCACTACATATGCATATGTGCTAATTCAGTGCAATAAGTGTTAATGTACAGTGTGAGAGTAGCGGTCAGTGACTTCTGTCATTGCTCAGCAATTTCATGCTTGAGTCGTGTGCACTCCCAAAATTATGTAGTGGCCATTTTTGTAATAGACAAATGTCTTCCATTTACCCAGCATACTCCAGAGACAGACAAATAAAGGCTTGGCAGCTCACCTTATTGCTGAGAGGTCCTGACTACTCTTGTTTCCCAAGCAAGGTGACAGAGATTGAAGGAGGGTCTCTGCATTCAGGTGAGCTGCTGGTTGAGACAGTGTCAGTTCTGGCTGTTTGCAGAGTCAGATGGGGACAGAGCTCTGCTACCAGACACCAGAGATCTCAGGCTGGGCTGCAGATTTGTCGTTTGAAAGGCATGGACACGGTGTATGTAGCTTACTTGGTGAATTGCAATTGGACATGGAATCTGAACCTACAAGAGAGTACAGCACAATACAATTATTTCTTGTGTCCAAATCAGGTCCTGCAAGCCACCCTATACAACTCTTCTAGCCAGGATAAACGAGTATTGTAGAAACTAGCCTGAAACAGTGGGAGAGTTTCTCTGCTACCTAACTGGATGCTTCAAACCAGCTGCTGAAATAGATAGATTGTTTTCCTTTGCAATGTGCTGTGTCCTTGTTAAAACATTTCTGCCATATTATTGATATTTGTCACTCTTAAACAAATACAGAAAACAAGTCTTCTCTGTTCTATACAGGATAGATACCTTGAGTGTCTACTGGCATCCTCAAATCATGGATTAGAGCAAATCCATGGCTACATACACTCATTTTTCTTTCTAACACTTCAGGGCAGTGGACCAAGTTCAGCTAAGCTGCAGAGCTGGATCCAGCATTTCCTGCAGCAGCTGTACCTTTCTTTCTTTGAACTGCTATTAGTACATGTTATCACATTCCCTAGCCTTTGTCATCACCATCTGCCTCATGGTTTTTATTCAAGTGATAGAACTTCAAAAAATCCTGTTCTTTTCCCAGTCACGGTACATATTTTATTCAAGGTGATGATTATATGTCTATTCTGTCCCATAAACTACAGGGCCAGGAACATACTCAAATTTTGCCACCGTACTTCTACATCTGATTATTTCCTTGGTGGAAATTACATTTGGCCTCAAGCAGTCATATTTATCTATTTACTTTATTTTCCCTTTTTGTTTATGATTTATTTTAGTTTAGAAGGGATTAATTTGGTGTCTTTTCCTTTACAATAGTTTTACATGGTATCTGATTTTGTTACTAAAAGTCCCCAAATTCCTTACGGTTTGTTCAGATTTGCATGAGCTCGGTACTTGAAATGTGGAACTGAGCTCTGTAGAGCATGTGCTGTTTCTGTCTTGACTTCAAATAAATGAGGCCTTAAGCCATTTATGGTTTAGACCATAAATTCAGATGTCAAAGGAACAGGTGGTAACGTGACACAAGCTGTTCTTGCTCATTGTATGAGCTTCCTCTGCTCAGTCTCCTACCGCTTCATCTCTGTCACAATCCCGAGTCACTCTCCAGCAATGGTTCCTCCACTTTGGCGGGTTCAGTTTCTGTCCATTGATAAATGAGAGCTTCTCCTCTTCTAAGCAATATCAGTCCTGAAAATGCAGAGCTTGGAATCTGAAAGCACGTCTATTCTGGCACATTAACTCAGGCACAGAACCACATCACTGTGACTAAAGCCTTCTGGGACAAAGCTGGCTCACATCACCCAGTCTGGAGCCTGTGCAGAGGAGCTCGGGTCCATCTGCACATCAGCTCCAACTCACGAGCAGTCTGCTGGGTTGAAGGACTGTGGGAAGTGGTTCAAGAACTTGCAAACAGTAAAGGAGGACCGAAGCTTAGCAGAGAAGTGAATAAATGGGCATGATGTATTAGTATGAAATAATGTTTGTTCAGTGACTGCTTTTGGAGATTTTTTGGTATATAATTTAATATCCTGCTGGTAAGCAAACATGGACAGTGTTTCTTCCTAAGTGAAGAGAGGACTTATGTACCAGTGCTGTTTGTATAGCTGGCTCAATCATTTTAATCAAAGAAACTACTGACTTTGTAAATTTCTTTGGATCCTCAAAAATTTTTTCCTAAGCACTATTCATATTCAAGGGTTGTCTACACACTAATTAGTCCTCACAACATCTACGTGGCTTCATCCCTGTTTCCAGAAGACTATTGTGTAGTGGAGGTAAGGAATGTTGCTCACTCAATTCCAAGCTGTCATCTTATAGCTATGAATATTCAGTACCTTGGGTATTGAAACCCACAAAGCCTAAAGCTGGGCACTGAAAATTAGAAGGCTGTTTTGCAAATCCGAACCTTCTTGACTTCTCAAACCCAAGAATTCTTATTTTTCAGCAACACCTGAAGGTTGCTGCAATAGCAACATCTCCCATCTCAGCTTGAAAGAAGTTTCAAACAGAATTGGGTGGGAAGTGACCTCATACAATGCTGGCTTAGAACATTACCTGACTCTGATTCTGCACATTTCTAGCTACCATAAGTTATGAAACCTCACAGTCTTTCCTGAATTACTATTAGCAGTTATCAAAAGCTGATGAAACACATTGGAGACTAATGGGCATGGAAAAAACCTGCTTTCTTCACTCTCACCAGAAGACAAACATGGGCTATGCAGAGGCTCATTTCGTGAGAAACAGAGCCAGCCTCTATTAGCAAATGTTTTAGGCATAAGGTCCAACTCTGGTTTGCAGTTTTCATTCCTCAGCTTTTGCAAGGGCTTTGCTCAACCCTTTTTGCTTTGTATGGCCTCTCTACACAGCAAGGCCCAAGGACCTACAGGAAACCATGCAGACCTGAACCAGAAATATCCAGGTTCCATGATCACTGCAGTACTTTCAAATTACCTGTACTAATTATTCCAACACATTACACCTACAGCTAACACCCTACAGAAACCATCCTCAAATCCCCCCACCTTCATCTTCAACTAAAGCCACTTATGCGCTTCTCTCTTTTTTTTTTTTCCCAAACTGTCATTTGTCCAACCATCAAGCAGCTGGACTAGGTCCTCCCTGGCTACTCTTCCCCACCATCTGCTCTACCACGTATGTACCAAATCCACTCCATTCAGAGCCATGATGTAATTGGCTAATGATCGGTCTGCTTGGCAAGTTGCTTTTCAACAGAGCCCTGGGTGATTGCTAGCAGAGCTCCTTGTCTGTAGCTATATTATTACAGCATGTCTTTCTGATTAATTAGAAATGCAGTACTGTAAGTTTTAGTTTCACAGTCTGGGTATTATTAACTAACATGCAGAGGAAAGACTGCTCTCTTCACAGCTTTACATATTTGAAGGGTGATAGAGGGAGGGGAAGGGATTAGAGGAAGGCAGAAAGACTTTATGCAGCAAATACAAAACCAGTGCAGGGTGGGAAGCACTTTAAAGGGAGTGTCAGGGATAAACAATGTCTCAGCACAGACAGCCAAGAAGTCAATCAAAACATTATGAAAAGTATATCTGATCTGCACAGTTTCACTCATACAAACTGAAAAGAAATCTTTCGGGCCTAAAGCTGCCCATGGCTCCTGACATTTCAAAGCAGCTAATCAGGATTTAGTAGAAGTTGAAGATGATATACAGAAAGTATGGTATGCAATGGATGCTCCCTGATCATACCTAATATAGGTGAAATATCATTTCTGCATCTTAATAAAGAAGTGGTGTAAAGGGAAATAACATCTTTGCTTCTCTCTGCCTGGAGCTCAAGATCCATGGAAAGGGAGATTGTTTATTAAAATGTATGTGATTAAAATATGTTCCTAAATTCAAACCTAAGTATTTCTGCATAAAGATGTTACTGCTCAGCATGCTGGGCTGTCTTGAAAACACAGCTCAGGATCTAAGCCGGATCTTTGTCTTATCTTTTATCTCACCCAAAGCTGCTTAGTCTTTATGTACATGTGGCCTGACCTATCACTTTTATAGTCTATTGCTATTGAATTGTTCATAAATCTTGTAATCATTAGAAAGGTTAGCCTTCACATTTCGAAAGGGGAACTTTTTTTTTTTTGCCAGCTGATGTTGGCTGTTTTTTTCATCTTTGTAACACTATGTTATGCAAACCAGGTGCTGACCAGCAGATACTTTGCAGATTGCAGGGTGCTGATTCTGGCAACATTGAAATAGACTGAAACATATAGTAATATAGGTTACATAGATCCATTTTATTCCTAAATGCAGGTATTAACAAATTGGCAAAGTTATTGGCCAATTGACTCAAAGAATAAGCATTAAAATAATTCATCCTGAACAATGCATGGTTTTATTTTATGTTTAGTACAGTAGGCTCACCTGCACGAATTTGCTGTGCTTATTTAATATCCTCTTTAGGATGAAAAATGATGCCAGTCCTGTGGTAATAGCATCTTTTGACGCTGAGAAAGCATTTCAATGGATTGAATGACAGTTTCTCTTTACTATGATGGAAATTTAAAAATTTGCTGCAAATGTATTGCATCAGTTACACTGTTCCGAGCAAGGATGCATACTAATGTCACAATACTATCTCAATTTTGACTTTCGAGGGAGACTAGTCAAGGGTGCCCACTTTCAGTGCTATTTTTGCAAATAGAAGCAAACCAATCTTTAAAAGATTGGGAAGATTGGGTGGAGACTCTAAAGTAGAATGCATTAGAGCTGAGAGCTTGTATTTGCAGAACTGCCCTTAAAATGGTGTCCCATTTTGTTATATATTAGTGACCCTTTGGAGACTCTAAAAAAGAGTCTGCAGGGAACTACAGTTTCTAAACTACTTTCAAAATATGCAGTGGATTAGGATTCAGCTAAAATTTTGGAGCTGAAGTCATGATAACTGTGGAACTTCTCTGAGTCCCTGACTAATTGCTAAACTGAAAACTCACAAGTCTGAGGACCTTCATGATGGCCTGCATGTGGTACAGTGGGGCTTCAAATGGAAAAACACTTTACTTCAGGCTTGGATTTTCACATGATTTTATGAAGGAAGAATTCTTTAGAAGCATTATGGACTGTTCTCCCATGCTGTGATCACTGGGGGGGATGTAAGGAAAAGTGGCTCCTGCCCTTGCAGTAAAACATATCACCATGAAGATAAAGGAGAAATCTTTATGAATTCTCAAAAGGCTAGACAATTTCTTTATTACATTTCTTCAGTGTTCTGAAAGAGTCAGAAGTATACTAGCAGTGTTAGGATGAATGAGCCTTTGACTTTACAAACAGAAAGAAAATCCCTTCAGTCAAACCAGGCATGATGTGAGCAACTGCAGTCCAGGTCCTTCCTCCATGCCTTGGCTTTCTGCTTCCCCCCATTAAATATAAGAACCCTCTTCTGTGATATTTTAGATTTTTTTTTTTTTTGATATGGCTTTCCTGCATTTTGTACTGCTTTCCTGCATCAATAATGCTGAGAAAACATCCTACCCCAAGGGTACTCTCCAGTGCACATCAACCCTCACCTGAGTCTTTCCCATCCCTAGTTGCTTTTGCTGTTCACTCATGCACCAGATAAACCTTGGAACTTCTTGCAGACAGGTGTTGGCAGAGATCCTTCCACTGCCAGCTCACTTACAGTCATAACCTGTAACCCCCAGCAGTCTCAGTGCTACAGATTTGGGAAGCTAGAATTAGTCCCTATGGCAACAGGGAAATCTGCAAAGTCCAGGTGAAATGCTGAGAGGTATCTGAGGAAACTCACTAAGGAGCTGGTTCCCATTTATCACAGAATTCTGCAATTAAGTGTAATCAGATCATCATTCCCACTATGAAAAAGATTGTTGGTAGCACTGCATGGCCAACGAAATACATTTCTTGGGTGGAATGTAATCCTTATTGTAGTACACAGGAGAACCAGAGAAAATGATGGGACATTTACTGGGCCCTGAAATTAGCATTGCCTAACTGCTTTTGTTCTCCTTTGCCTTTCAGTAACATGGTAAACTGATGTATCCTGAAGGAAAACCAATCTAAAACGCTTATATACTAATCTTCCATTCTCAAGACATAAAGAAAGTTGCAACTGAAGACACTTTTTGAAAATTTGTTACTCTCCTCTGAAGTTATTTGTATTTATGTACTTGTTACATGTTCAAATACAGGATGATCTAAATTAAATACACAACAAGTCAAACATTCAGGAGGACGGTCCTCTAGTTGCAAACATTGAGATTTCAGCAATTGCTTAGAAGTTAAACACAAAATCAGTAAATAAAATTCAAAAAATGTAAATTGAAAGGCAAAATGAACTCATTCTGATGAGTTAATATAATTTCCTTATGGAATGCTGGTTTCCATACTATAATTAATTTTAAACACTAAACCAGTATGTCTGGGTTTTGATAATTATAAAAATGCATTCATCCATGTCCTTGAAAATTATTAATATTTATCATAAGAAATATCCTGTAGACATTAACAATCAAGGGAGACAGTGTTTTCAGCAAGTTCTTATACAGCTTTGCTAAAACAATAATGGAGTTTTAAATACTTGTGAGTCCAAACCAGAGAGACAGATAAGGCTAAATCCTCAAGCCTCCTTCCTAACATCTACCTCATATATCACTCAGGCAGAACTTGCACTGAATCTCAAAATCAAAGATTTCAGGACTAAGTATCCCACGTGCTCACTTCACTCCTGTTCCACTCCAGGGAGCCAAGAGTATCAAGTGTTCTAAAGGGATGAAGCCATAATGATTTTATAAAAAGATTATGGAAGCCCCTGTAGTTCTCTTTCCTTTCAGGGATAGCTTCAGTGATAAGGAAACTGCATCATGACACTTTTGAGAAACTTCTCTGACATTTCAGCAACAGTGATTATCTATAGTTCTGTTCATGGATATGTTTAAGCCCCTCAGCACATTTGGACCTAAAGCTTCACACTTGTAGGAACTCAAACTCATCATCAGTAGCAATAAGATGCTTCCCTTAAGTCAGCAGGAGTCAGTGGGGGGTTTGCTTGCATAGAGGCTGCTGGATCAGATGCCTGCAATCTAGTTATGTGTTGGCTTACTGGTTATGATTAACCTGAAAAGCAGAAACTGGAATCAAATATGAGTCAAAGCATTTTTCAGTTTCAAAAAAAATGGTTTCATTTTAGTTTCATTTCCATTAAAAAAACCCCAAGCCTACATATCTCACTAATTACTGGTAGGAAATTTGACCAGAGTGTTCTTACCTTCAAAATACACCCCGATCCAAAGTCAGGAAATAGCAATTTCATGGAACAGATGATTCTAACATACACACTAATGTATGTGTGTATATCTATCTATGCATACATATGTGAGTACAGATGTCAAAACCTCCTTGGTTGATAGGTTAGCTCTTAAACCTTAGATAATTTGTTTGAGAGAGAAAGCAGTAACTCACCCACAACAGCAGCAAGGATTACAATAGTGATGATCAATAAAACCCATTGTTCCCTTCCCAAATTGTAGGCAAATATTAGTTTGCATTTTCATGAATTGGTGGGAAACAACTGTCATCTCCACAAATTAGAACAGGGAGCTGAATGTTGGTAGGAATGTTAGGAAATCTTTACAACATTTTTATGGCTAGTTTCTGCAACAGACTGAAGGAGCTGGGTTTTCAGAAGATACCTTGAGTTTTTCTTTTTTCATTTTGCTGAAGCTGAGCGGCTGAGCTGTGTTTGTGATGGGGACTGTGAAAACACAAAGGACCAGAGGAGACAGAGCTAGATAAGAAAAGGCTTGTATTCCTTGTCCTATGTCTACTCTGTAACTAAAGGAGGCAGGAGCCACAGTGATGTCAGTACAGGCAGATTTGCATCACCCCCTGTGCTGTGATGATGCAGCAACCCGTGCTCCTACAATGCAAATTAATTTACTGCTGTTTCATGTACCAATGGAAAAACTCCAACCATCAAGTTAGATAATATGCTAAATATAGGCAAAAAACCAAAAAAACGAGATTTACACTAATCCAGAAGTATTGAAGCTATACAGGATAACCATTGTGGTGTAAAACAAATGGAACAGCTGATGATGTTTTAAGGATGAGTAGTTCTTACCTCTAAAAGTGAAGTTTCAACTGGCTTGCCCTCTCTCTTTGACATTCCAATTTTTTTTCACCTTGCTGACCACTGAGAGAGGAGTGAAAAGACTTGGAGTATGTGATTGTAGGGTGCTATTTTTTATGTCAGCATTCTTCATTGTTGAGTTGGCTGTTTAGGCTGCTGGTGTGTAATGTTGTGAAGCAGATGAGCTGGTAAAGTATGAAGGGTATTCTATAACCTTTGCTGTACTTTGAATTACCTTTCAGTAACTTGTAATTCAGAAAGGCTGCTCTGAGCAAAATCAACATACAATAAGATAAACTCCATTAGGATGTGATGCACTAGGGTTGTTTTTGGAGGAGGGCAAAATGGCCTAATTAATAGCTATTGCATTAAACTTGTGCTGCAGTTGCAGTAATGACACTGATAATATTGATGGCATTGAAGATAGAGTTTAGTTTAGAATGGAAATGAGCAGAGTATTCATCTTAAACTGCATATTGCTGTAGGCAGTGGAAGGCTTCAGAGCTTCTTTGTTTTGTTGCTCCACTGTTCAGCTGTTTTTCTTTGATAGTGCAGCTCCAAGCTATTAATATATATATTTACTCAGGACAGAGCTTGTTCATTTCACTGAAGCCCCACAGCTGACATTTGGCTGTACTGAAGAATAAGCATTTATTGGATTTTATTCCTGCTGTTTGGTGTTTCAGGGATAGCTACATGTAGGTGGATAGCTATCTAAGGGGGCCTCCCAACTTCTTTATAATTTTTATAAAATGTTTCTCTCTCTTCTTTGGTTTGTGAAAGCTGTTGGCAGCAGGGAATGCCAGCTCCTGCATCCCAAGATAAGGTTTCATTCTCATCAGTATTTGGTCTCCATTCAGACTCCTGTTGATATGTTCTTCCTTCCCCTTTACTGATGTATCTGTTTGGCTTATGTTATTGTTCAGAAATAAACACATCACAAAGTCTTCCAGTAACCAAGCTGATTTATGTAGGTAGATGAGCTCTTTATCAAATGTCAGGGTCAGTAAAGCTCCTACCCACTCAGATATTAATGCCCACTGTCTCACAAACACCATTTATTAATATGAAATGTCAAATCCAGGAACTGAAACAAAAATGACTGAAGAGAACCAAAACCTAGCAAGCAATCCAGCTCATGAAATATACCTTTGGAATTCATCACAATAACTGAGACCCAAAAGCACTTTGATTCTGAATGAGCCACGCTATACAACTAAGCTCAAGATGGCCCTGTGATCAAAAGAAAAGAGTCAGATTTACATATACTGGATAAAAACCTTTTCTGTACCATTGAATTCTATGGCAAAATCATTCTTGCCAAAGAAAGATTAATTTCCTTGCCTTTATCCAGACTTCATTCATCTCTTATGTAAACTTCAAGGCTGCAAGTGCTATCCCAGGTGGAACAGATTGCAACCAAGCATCCTAAGAGTTTAGTCAGGTAAAAAAACTCTCAAATAACCAGATGGACAAGTTTACCACACAAAGAGTGTGCCAGGCCTCCAGAAACACTACAAAACAGCTAGAACATCCATTTAGCCAGACACGTGCAGATTCGGCTAATTAAAGGATAGTCCTCTGGTGAAGAACTGGTGTAAAAGCTCTGAACTTCCCACTTCATAACAACAAAAAATTGGTATCCACTTTAAATACCTCCCTGACTTCAGGATTGGTCTCTTGTGACAGAGGACAGCTTTTCTGCTCCCTCAGTGGCAGTAAAATGCTGGGTCATTTGGTGTTGAAACTTCTGTGAGCAAGTCATATCTTTCGCCTCAGGAGCACACTTATTGCTTGCTTTGTTTATGTTTTAATTTATTTTCCCTAAAGATAACACTTCAAAGCAGCAATTAATATTCTTGTAACCTCTTTACTGGTTCGTCTTAACACCTGTTCATACATTTACAAAGAGAAACTCTGTATAAGGAGGAAAGTAAATGTAGGAGGTATTGTAGAGCCCTCAACGTATTTCCAGCTTTTACCATTAATTTGTATGTTTAGCATTAGGAATAATTGTAGGTTTTGGCTATTCTAAGGTAGGAATTTGTATAATGGCTTAAACAAATTATCAGTTTGGTCTTGATCTACATCCTAAAATCTCAGTCCAGAGCTGCTGACAGCACAAATGACTGCTCCATTTCACCAGTTATAATGTGCCACAGAGCCTGAAAATTCTCCTTTCCCAGGACTTTCCTCTTCCATTCCCTGGATTTTGTCATGAAAACTTTTTCAGGCATTTGTAAAGCTTGTCCAACCATTGGCATAGATCGAAAACAGTTATGACTGTAGCTGAGAACACAGCAGAGCAGTAGAAGCAGAAGCACTGAAAACTTTCTTTTCCAAATACCCATGATTTCCATGGTTAGGTTGGTTTGTAAGGTCCAGTCCCAAGTTACTGTGTACAGGAGAGAATCTCTAGCCCAGATTCTCAGCAAATGTCAATCTGTGTATGGCCACCAATTCCAGAGCAGCTACCAAAGCAAGCCTTGGAGCTGATTCTGCTATTTGCTTCCCCCAGAATAGAGAAGGGTTGTTTTTCATTAGCATTTCTGTTAGCACCTTGTCTCACCGTGTGTCGTCTTACACTGATATATTAATATGTGGTCATTTGTTTGTGGTTTGGATTAGGAATGGCTGGCAGGCATTTAGTCTGGATTCACCCATTCCTACAGAGGAAAAGTTATCAGCTTTGCTTTTTCATTAGATTTATAGGATTACAGCTGAAATCAGACCTGGATCCAGGGAGTTTTATTATCTCTGATCAATAAGTAATGAACAGGGATAGTATTGTTCATGTAATATGGACACAATACGTCCTTAGAATATTGGAATAGCATTCCAACAAGGAATCACAAATCTAGTTTGCTGTGAGATACCACTGACTAACAGAATTTCTGTTAAATTCTTCACTTTAACCACACTGGGGATAAGTCTTCTCACCTGCCCTATATAAATGAGAATGATATTTTACTTGGTACAGGATTTACAGAATAATTATACTAAGACAAAGTTTATGAAAGCCAGAGAAGTATTTAACAGATAATGTTAGACCTTTAAGGACCTGTGTTCTCTCTCAAGATGTGTGCAGAAGAGGTGCTGAAATTTGACCTCCTGCTCTGACATGCTATGACTGAAATAATCTTCAGACTCACCAAAGCTTCCTCTTATGTGGGAATCAGCAGAAGGGAAATACTCTTCCATTTTTAACAGAAAGCTTCATTACACTAATTTTGTTAATTGGTTGCTAAACAGCTTACCCTAACCCTTCATTTCAATTCTACATCTGTTCTCATTTTTCACCATTTCTTATTATTTTATACAGTATTTATTTTCTTTTTCTTCTTTTTTTTTTAAGTGGGTATAAATTCACCCAAGGCTATTTTGCTGTACATGCTCCTGCTTCACTGCTTTTTACCTTTCTGTGAACTACAGAACATTTGTTTGCAAAATAAGCTTCATGAGTCAGTTACTGCATTCAAGAGTATTTTTCCCCCCTCTCTTCTGCTACCACATGCAGGGTGTCCATTCTGTCTGGCTGAAGTAAGCACAGCAAAGGCAAGGCTGCCAGATAACAATTTGTGTTTCATTTGACCTTGCTGGGACAAGTGGTGATCTGTGCTATCTACATATTAAAAGCATCCTTGAGGGTCAAAAACTGGCTATTAGAAATTAAGGATAAGTAAGAATGCATAAAATTTATCCCCAAATCAAATGCTTTCTAGAACTGCATCAGCTTTAATGAGAAATGGCAGCTCACAGCACCACACATATCTTTTTATGCTATCAAACATAAACACACAGGAATGTATAGGACATGACTGGCAAGTGCAACCACCAGATCTGCCAAAAAATTTGTGCACCTTGCCAAATAAATGCCAGTCAGATTAGGCAGTACAGACACTAACTCTGGCCTTGGTACCTCTGAGCAGTAAACCTTAGCCCTACTAATAAATGGTAAAACACGACTGCATTTTGGTTTACCAACATATGGTCAAAACAGTGTTATCTCAGTCCTTGAAAATAAGAATAACTCTACCTTTTACTTCCCCATTCTTTTGCATTTCCCCTCCCAGTTTTTAGAAAAATAATTTAATGTTCTCCTCTCTATCCAGCTAGAAGTATGCTCCTCTGTTACCAGTCATGAGTGATGTTCTGTGCACTGGAGTGCACAACCTGTTTTAATGAGTTCTGGCAGAACATCAGACTCATTCCCCCACCCCCTGTCTAATTACAACGTGCCATTTGTGAGACTCTGGTTCAGGATCTATCAGCAGATCTATTGGATACACACGTATTTCTAGGGATTTATAAATAAGAAATAATAATGAGCATAAAAATGACTGAAGAATGGCATGAGGCTGCAATATTTTTGGATCCTTCCTACACTGTTTACCCCATTGCCTTAAGATGTTTTTGAGGTCTATGTAAAGAGTAAAGATCCCTGTAATTCACGTTTGCTGTCAATTAATTAATTTTTGATACTTAAAGTAAAGTTGTGAAACAATTTGGTGACAAAACAATTTGCGAAGTTTCACCCATCGTTCAAAGCCCTCATCCTCCAAGGACAAATACACATATTTTACTTTCTACAATTTAGTAAGCATTTATATCTGAAGGATGACTGATGTGCTTAAGAGTCAAGCCTGATGAAAGTCTTCAAACTGCAGTAACAGGCAAAAGCTACTTTTGGCTCCCAAATATTGATAAATTAGTTTAAAACAAAACATTTGAAAATTACTTTTAGTTCTACTCATTTGCCAACTATGATTTTTGCTGGAATCAGATCCTGGCAGAAAGATATAGGAAATATATCTAAGAATTTTCTATGTGGACCAGCCAGGGACATAAATTGCTACAGAAAAATACCATTCTGATGATTAAGGACAGGTCATTGCCATCCTTTTCTAATTTTTCCAAAATGAACAGGAATTTTTCTGGAATAAAATCAGCATATGACCCAATCAAAATGGTGCCCAAGTTCTTTTCAGTTTTCTAAGGCTTCATGGACAGAAATATATACACAGACACACATATGTGTGTATAAAAAAAAAAATGCTGGTTTGATTTTCTAAACTGTCAGTCATTCTCTAACAACTGTAGACTGTAATCCAGGACAAAATCAAAACATACCCTCCCTGCCTGCAGAGATGGGTCATAAAGGCCTTTGGATTATAAAGCCATCAGCTTAAACACTAATCAGATCTTACAATATTTGCTGTCTGTTTAGTAAGATTGACTTAAGAGTCCACTCAAGAGATTTGGAAAATAAAGGTATCTGTATTCACAGTTGTTACCTTGCTTTAATGCAAGTATGAGTCATTTACTTTGCTCATTCCTGTAGTAGGACATGGTTAAAATTTCCTACAAATCAATCTCAATTTCACCTGGTTACTAAGCAGTCAACTGCAGTATATTTTTATTAGCCCACTTTCTTGGTAATTCTGTGTCCTGAGCCCAAATCTGGGGCTGCCATCAGGCCCCAGGAAGAAAACTAAAGATGACTCAACGAATAAAACATGTAAGAGCAAATGCAGATCTGCAGTTCCCACTACCCACTTATGTCTGGCTTGACTGAGTGGTCCGAGTGTCACTGCAGTGCAAAGAAAATTAAATGAAATATTTCATTTAAACACACTTGAGATTTCCTTCCGAGGAAATACCATAAAGACCAAGAATATACAATAAAGACTGTACTTTTTTTCTTTCTACATAATTATCAGTAGAGCAAAATTGATCATTGGAAGATGAGCTTTATAGAAGGTCACAAAAATATTTTTTTGTTATTGCAATATCAACACCACTCCATACAACTATTTAATATGCTTTTTGCTTTGTTTCTGTATTGCATTTTTGAGTCCCTGCTTTGTTCTCTGAACACTGCATGCCATGGCTCATGGACTGATTTTGCATGTGCCCACTATCTCCTGCTTTCATCTACAGAGTTTTTTCTAGCTGTGTTATCTGAAACATGTGTCTCAAGGGCTGGTTAAAAAGTGGATGATGGGGTATTACTTCCCTTATCCAACACACATGGATCTTCTCATAAGATGATGCACAGGCAGTATCTGTCCTATTTGTCAGTCTTCCTCTGCTTTTGTGAATCAAGAATGTAATCTAGTTAATATGTTTCTCCTTGTATGCCTATTTATACTTCTACAGCTCAATATATTCCATAAATTAAAAGGTTGAAGGGGCATATTTCAAGTTCAAACTGTGGCTACTGTTTTACAAGTGAAGGCTGCAATAGCTGTAAAATCCCAATTTCCAGAGGTACTACATGTGTTAATTTTGCAGATAGTGGTATAATGGCAAACATGAATGTGGTAAGAAATATCAAATTATTCTAAATTAAAAGCAGAACAGTTCCATTTACCTGTGTATCTACCTATGACTGTATCAGTACCTGAGGACATATACCTCTGCATCTTCTGGTTTCACCTTTCTTGCTGCCTGACTTTCATGGATCCCTAGCACAAATAAAAACTTTACTCTCTAAACCACTCAGTCATGAACTTTTAAATCTACAGTCCCAGCAAATTCCAGGTTTTACTAGATGGGTCTGCTATGTCCTGTTTTGTGCAGAACTGACTGGCATTGATTCATTAAAGGGACTTCAGGTACTAAGAATGCGGTGTTTCAAATCTAAGTTTAGGAGGACATTCAGAATCTGTTGATTTTGTAAAACTTTATTTTCTGGTTTCATTATACTTAGCAAAAGTCACTTGCTGCTCCTAGAGAAGTAGGATACATAGTGGCCACAGCCAATGATGATTTTTTTATCATTTAAAGGTTATTTCATTTCATTCCATCTTCAGGTATTTCTGTTCTCAATAACCTGAACTAACCTATAATGTTAGGGCTTCTACAGCCCTGGGATTTGCCACAAGCCTTTATCACGTTAAACATGACTTTACTGGCACTCACTTCTCCTATGCAGAAAGCAGCAATAACTGTGGCTTTGTGGGAATGGTGTGTGGATAAACAAATTTAATGGTTGTGAGACATTCCAGAACTGTTGAGAGGTGGCCACAGAAGAATTCAGGTGAAATCTGTAATACTAATAGAGTATCCAGTGAGGGTTATAGTAACCATATACAGAAACACTTCAAGCTGGCCAAACACTTTTGGATGGCCAGTGTGAATTAATGACCTGCCTTGGTTCTCTATTTGGTTTTCTGATTGCTGTTCCCTTTAGAAACTGTGAAAAATGCAAAGAGGAGTTCACAGTTTCCCTGTTTGACAGCTGTCAAGGGAGTAATTCTTCACATTACTTTTACTTGAATCCTATTACCCATGTCAACAAAACAGTGACAACTAAAATGAGCTCCAGTGTGGTTTTGGAGTGTCTCTCTCCTGACCTCTATATACAGGCAATAATTTCTATGGCTGATTATAGTTCCTGAATATATATAGAAGGCTGTATAAGACCTGGATATAGCTCCTTTGTACTTGCAAGGTGATGAAATAATAGAGTTTAAATCTGAAAATTAAGGTATACAAGAGACAATTTCATGAGTCATAAAAGTTGAGATTCTAGACAAAGAACATTCAACATGGATCTAACATCCATTACTGCAATTTTTCATACAATGAGCTGATTTTAAATAACAGTGATGCTCCCTGGTAGTGCTCATTAGTCCTTTGGTGCATGCTAAAGAATGGATTCCTAGAGTGGTAGATATTGAACTTCAAGGATGTTGAGACTCCTGAAAGGCATCAGAATACAATATAATCCTTCTGATGAAGGAAGGAAAATGCCAAGCAGCCAGTACAGCTTCCCAAATACTCAAAGAATGGATGGCAGCAAGAATATTCTGGAAATTGAAAGAATAATATATAAATGAGCAGAGCTGGACAAAGATTAGAGCAGGTGAATGTGCACTGAGGTAATTTTAGTTAAAGAAGAAACAGTGAATAGAAGAATATTTGAAGATATCAAGAAGAAAAAGTACACTAATGAGAAATTAGACTAGGTAATAAATGATCAAGAGATTATCTTACTAATGATTTAAAACATGACTGAGCTGCCCACACTATGGCTTTAGGTTTTCTTTTTTTTTTCAAGCTTGGTCCGTAAAAAGAAGAAAAAAGGAAAGGTGGTGTGGATAGTTAAGAAGCAAAGAAACTCTGATGTTTCTCTATGCCTGGCTCAGAAGCCCAAAGTTTTACCACCCTTCCCTAGGGCACACTCACCTGGAGACAGGCATGTTTTCCTCAGATCTCTACCCTCACTTCTGGGAAAGTTTGCTGAACCCAAAAAGTTTCAATGAACTGTTGTTATCCATGAAACTTGACTTCAGTGTATTTCTACAACAAGCTAGACTAATATTTGCAAGAGGGATCCTGAGGCTGGCTGGGCCATAAAATAGGGAATTTGTATCAAGCAAGTCCTCTCTGACTCAGTTTATATTGCTTTAATTCTGAGAGGTGGGAACAGAACTGTGCATGGAGATGTATGACTATAGGGAGTTAGACAAGGCTCTAAGAGGAATTCTCCTGATTGTGCAACAGAATAGGTAATAGTCAGCCTATTTCCTTTTCCCAAAATCCTCTGCAAAAGCTTGCAAAACTTCCAGAGGTAGCCTGCTCCCAACTCTTTTCCTATAAATCAAAAGGATTCCCTAACATCAGAAAAACATCATGTGTTTCACACAGATCAATTTCTTTCTTTTTACTGTCAGCAGAAACATGGAAATAAAAGCCCCATATCATTGTCTTTTTCATTACAACATTTCTCGCAGGTGATTATTACATTCAGCTGCTTCTTTAGCAATAAATTCTATCAACCTTTCATTTCTAAACCTTGTGTTCTTGCTGGCATTCTCTCAGCTTTCTCCAAACTGTTCACACATTTAAGTGTGAGACTGCAAGTGGAGTACTGTGGTCCTGGAGAGCCCCAGCAGTACTAAAAATCATGGCATAATTAGACCACACTCCTGTTCCATGCTTCAGAATAGTATTTGGTTTCTTTTTCATCCAGCATCACATTTCTGGAGTGATTCCTATTCAGTTTATGGCCAAATAATTATCTGCAGTGATTTTGCACAGCTAATCAATTCACAGTGTCCTGGTGTTTCCATCTAGAGATCTGCCTCTATTGAATGTCACCTTACCGATTTCAGAATGTTATCCAACATTTGGCAATGTTTTGCCATCACCATTTTCAGTTTTAATCTCCCCCTTACAAACCCTCCCAACCTTTTGGTCTGATCTACATTGAATTTTGGGGTTTTTTTATTCTCTTTTTCACAATCTCAATCAATAGCAAAATGCTTATAAAACCAGACACAGGAAAGATTGCTCTGGGATTGCACTTGTTTTGTCTTTAACATTTGATGTATCAACAGACTTTGTAAAATCTCTACCACAAAATCTTATTAAAAATGCATTGAAATTATCTCAGATGTGATCACTGCTTTAGCAACAGCAAGCAAAAATTGCCGCAAACAGGAGGCCAGAATGCTTTAACAGTGACAATTAAAAGGAAGTAGAAAACAAATATTTCATATGTTTCATATATCAACATATAATTTCATAATAAATTTGCCAGGTTTGTATTTTAGTCAAAGAGTAATCATACAAAAAACCCTCTTAAATGTTAGAAATATGAGTAATAAGAATTAAATCCTTCCTCCAAAAATCCAAGCCACACTTTGTTATGCACTGCAACTCCATAGAAAGGACATACTGGAAAGTCCAAAGAGAGTGCCAAGCATGGTAAATTAAACCTTACAGTGAAGATCTGAAGAAGCCAAAACAGCAACTGGCTCTGTGTTGTAGAAATATTGCATCACAATGAGGTGATAATCTTTCCCCCTGTGTCTTTAGTGAGGCTGCACATGGAATTCTGTACACAACTTTTGGCACTCTACTACTGGAAAGGACTCAGTAAACTAAACAATTCCGAAAAAAAACCTAAGAGATTGTGTGTAGATTAGAGAGGATGCTTTTGAAGAAGGATTAAAAGAATTGTTAAGATTTGCTAAAGAAAGGCTACAGGGAATATTATAACATCTAAAAACATCTACATTTGACAAGGAAGAAATGATTTTTTTTCAGTTTTACAATGGATTGCAATAATGAATTACAAAATGAAGGCAAAAAATCAAACATAACCAGAATATTGGAAGGAGCTTCCTAAGTCTGTGGCCAAGGTATGTGTTTATTGCAAGTGAAAGAAACTCCCTTTGTCATCTGTAGCAGAATTTGCTTAAGAAATTCAAAGTCAGGAAATGGATGTAATCTTAAAGAACTTTCTGAGCATATGATAGTGTCACCTAACTTCCATCTAACTTTCCATCTCACTTAATATTATCAGAAACTAGACTCAAGATTCAATTTGGAGAATGGAGTTTGAAAAAGAGGATCTCTTAGTAAACCTTTCCAGAAGGCAGTGAAAGATGATCAAGTCAGGCAAAACTGCTATTAAAGATAATTCTCAGACTTAATAAATAACCATTGCTCACTACTGTTAAGAAGTAAATGGAATTTTAGTTTTGTTCTTGTCTGAGAAGATGAGCTCAGTTACCAAAGAAGTTACTAAAGGAGAAAAGGAGTGTCCTGGTCACAAAGATGACACAATTAGATTGGATTCAGTTAGTTTACTAGGAGTCATAGAAAGATGCAACTTGAAATAAAAACATCCTACCAAACAAATGAGAAATGGAACTTTAATTCTATCCATTATACCCCTTTCCTCCTCCCATAATTGATCCTGCTTTATAAGTGAGATGGAAGTCACCTGAGGCATGCCATGTATTTTGTTATAGCTTTAATTATTGCACCTTAAGAGTGTCAGGTAAACAAAAAAGGGGACAAGGACCAAGGAACTGACAATCTAAATAGTTTACAAGGGTTAACATGAGCCCCAGCAAAGCAGCCTGAACAGAGAGGAATGGGCCACAGCTGACACAAGATAGTTCTGCCACAGGGATTTTCAGAAGCGAGACAGTGGGTGCCACATGAGCATGCCAAGGTTTGGTATCACTGTTATTTTATTCTGGGTAGCTGGGGGCAGCCCGTTGGGCCACTCACACTGAGAGTAAAACATTTGCAGGTATTCCTTGCCTTCAAGACTTGGCCTTATGTAAAAGAAGCAATGACTTTAGTAACTTAAGTAGGACTTAAACAGGAGGCTCAGAGACTGTCTTAAAATGATTAAACAAGAGAAAAATACTAGTCCTTTGACTAATACACATAAATCCTCCTTTTCTATGAAAGAAGTAACTTCTAGTACTTCTGTTGTTTCTACCAGAATGTTTCAAAAACACTGATCAAATCTGGTTTTAATACATAAATCAGAGTATGAAAAGGCGTATGTTTAACTGCAGTCCATATATATTTATTGATTTAAAGAAAAAAAACTTATCCTGTGATTTATTTTTAAATAACTAGCTTCAGTCATGGTTCTGTAGAAGCTCACACAATTTATTGACAGACATTTTCCCTAAAAACCTAAACAAAGAAATATTAGGTACATGACTGTTTCTGTACTCCAACAACCATAGTTGACAGAGAAAATAGTGGAAAAAACAAAGATAAAGAATGGATTTTTTTTGTTTTGGCAGATAGATCTGCATTACCTTAGACAATATTATTAGTATTCATATTGTGCCCTAGGATACTCAAAAAAAGCATCAAGAAAAATTTAAAAGGTGAAACTTATCAGTCTTTTAATCTGTTTCAGAGATTTTGTCAAGTTATATTAAATTGACAATATCAAAATCCAGAGATTGCTACCTGTCTCTGACAAAGCTATCAAAATCTGATGAAAGAAAGCTATGCTACAATTGTTAGTCAGAAAGCCTGGCCAGCTTTGCTTCCATACTTGCTGATGAAACAAAGTTCCAGCTTGTAGAGAACAATTGAATATTTCCATGTGTTGTGCCAGTAATAGCTTTCCCTGTAGAGAAGTGTCTCTTGCTTCCAGCTACCAGCAATGCTCGCTCCCTAAAATCTGACAAATGGACTGTGTTCAAAGTTGGCTAATTGGCATCTCAGTAGTGTGGACGTGACTTCTGTTGCTTAAAGCTCTGACAGTTCATCTGTTCTCAATGGTAACTTCCAGAGAAAGCCCAGATTATTCTTTTATCATCCATTGCTATATAGTCACAAGTGCTTGCTGTCACAATTGTCAACGTACCCAAAACAAAACTATTGCAAAAACAGTTTCTATGCAGCCTTGAAGAATTTGAGCTGGTTCAAGAAAGCCTCATGAAGACAAAACAGTGTGGTAAAACAGCTTCTAAAATATTCCCAAAGCCTATATAGAAGACAAAATTGAATCCAATTTTGGGAAGTGTAGGATTGGGAATATCAGAATTATGCAATAATTTAAATTTATTTTGGATTCTTAAAATAAATACATTTCTGGGGAAATTGTAAGATATGGAGGAGCCACACTTTATTATTCCATTTGATAATTAATTTTCTCTTAAAATATATGATAAGTATTGTCAATAACTGATAGTTTACACTTGACTTTAGACTAGGTCAAATGTTCACTCCCCTGACTGCTTTCAGACTGGAATTTATAATGGCAAATTAGCAGACAATACATTCACCTGGACTATGCCTGTTGCACAAGACAAGGAATCCTCACTAACATTTGGGAAAAAGCATATTAACAATCCTACAGCCCAATAAACACTGAAAAAACATCCCAGTCAGTTTGAATGTTCTCACTATTACTTCAATTAAGCAGTGTGCTTAGAGAGGACGTGGTTTAAACAGGTAAGTGAGCCACATCTTTGATGTAAAGGTCCATTTGAGTGCCTGCAGTTTATTCGTTTACGCAGTCTTAAAACAAGATGATGCAGGAAATCACACAGACAACATCTGGCATCAAACAATCCGATCAGTAATGAACTAATGATATGAGATCATGGATATGTATGTTTTCAGGACCAGCATCTTTCTGTTGGTTAACTCCATTGAAATTAATAGATTTGGGGTAACCAAAGTGAAAATACGAACTAGCATTTTCCTCTTATAGCTTAAATGGGTTTCTTTGGAAAACCTCAGTTGTCAGCCTATTAAATTTAGAGGGTTGAAAAAATGGATAAAGCCTCTTCCTTTTTAAAATGTATGTTTTACAACAATTTGAAAAGTTTTGTAAATTAGATATAGCAGACTTCTCAAAATTTTGGAAGAAAACATGGCCAGACAGTCCTTTATGTATGTTCAAAACGAGCTCCCACTCAGAGAGGTTTTCCATGAAAACATTTTTATCCAATGCTCTGGCAAGTCATTGCTGACTGTATTAACAATTCCAGTAACCAATAACATATACAAAGTCTTTTTCACATGACTCATCACTATCAATAAAGCTCAAAAATGAAACAGAGAATAAGAAAGAATGAGTTGATTTGTAACTCATAGGTCAGTCAGAAATAACATTTTGAAAACAGATTGTTAAACAGTTAAATTTGTCATGGTCTCAAACTAAAAAAACCTCAATCTCATTCTAAAAAGCAGAAATAAAATAAAAATAAAAAATTTGCTTTAAAGAAGAATCTTGGCAAGCTGTGACTAAATAAAGTTACCTTATTTTACTAAGTCTTCACTATTTCAAGGCAGCTATTTCCACTCTATGCTCAGCCACCTCTGAGCCCAGGACTAGTCAAAAACAAATCAATGCAGGATGTGAGAGAAAAGGCACAGCAGTATTTCCTACCACTTCCCTGAGCTGGTTTGCAATAGTCTGAACCACTACTAAGTCCAAACGTGACCTAACACAGGACAAGGCAGACCTCTGTTTATCAGATCTCCTTGCTCCACTTGCACACCCAGAGCAAACTAAGACTAAAGAAGAGACTCACTTCCCTCAGCATCTCTCAAGGAGCCAAACCACTGGTGATCAAAAGGCCATTTGAGGCAGGGCACGATGCCTGGTGTCTATGAGTGTGTTTGAGTCATGGGCTTGAGGAGCTGTGCAAAAGCTGGCAGGAGCTGCTGAAGGTTATCATAACCCTTGTGCATCTCTGCTGGTTAAGCTCTGAAAGGTACTGGTGCTAGCACAGTCCTGAGGGTACTTGTATGTGTGTGTGTGTACATGGACAGTGATTCCTTCCAGAGATCACTGCCATAAAAATACAAGTTTCTAGTAATTGTCCACTCTCTTATGACATGGGTACCTATTTACACCTGCAATGCCAGAAAAATGCCCAAAATAAAGGTACATGAGAGTACTCCGTCTGATTATAATTTGCACTAAGGAAACTGTACCTGCTTTTGGCCATGATGTGAAGCTGTAAATGGGGGGCAAATCTCAGCAAATCTTTTTAAATGCTCCTCTCTATTGGTCCACAGGTGTCAGACTCCTCGTGAATTTGAATCAAACCCCACCAAAAACCAGCACAATGTAAATTCAAACGGCTAATAACTACAGTTTCAATGGATGTCAGCAACCATATGGAGATAAATTCATAATGTAATTAAAACAGTTCAGGAATTCAGAAAGTGAAACACTGTATTTGCAGTTTCATTCACAGCCAGATTAAATGGTGTTATTTTTCTCATTTCATAGAAAATTTTATTCATATTTTTTGAGGAAGTGTCTATATAAGCATCTTTTTTGTAGTTCATGAAAATAACAGAGGAGTAAGACCATTTATTAACTGGAACCTGACAGCATGTACACATGTGGTCTTATTTGCATAATTCAATTTAACTTCTGTGGAACTACAGACATGAGCAAGCACCTCACGTCTTTAAAAGTTCATAAGATCAACCTGTGTCTGTTTTTCTCCTTCAGTATTGTTAAATTTGGTCCAGTGTTACTACATGTGAGTACTGGGCTGCATAAGCACAAATTAAGTGCTGATGCTCCTTCACATACTGGTTTATACTGTAAAATAATATTTACTAACCTATAAAAATTGAAGAAAGAATGACCTTAGGCTTGATATTTTCATTACATTGAAAAATTTAACAAAAAAGAAACAAATCCATTTTAAAGAAAGTAAGAATATGTACAGTTAAATGCCATTGTATTGACTAGGCAAGATAATGGAAAAAAGCAGTGCTTTTGTTTGTATGAGTTAGTATTCTGCAAGTAATTTTCACAATTTTAGCTATTATTTTTCTATTTATTCTCTAGAATTTAGATGAGAAAAATTAGCATTTTTATTCTTTTACACTGTCCTAAAAAATCAAAAAGATATGTCTCCTGCACTAGAGATATACACAACATCCAGGACTTCTATTTTCCTTTTTTTATTGAACATATACTATCACAGAAACTTTTTAGCTTTGGATGAAAAATCACATCTCAATGACTTTACAGAATGTCAAAAACTGTTAGGTTAATAGAGCAGATTTTTAGCTGCTTGCCTTTATTCTCCTGAGCACAGCTTTCACTACCCCTATTTTCCTCCATTTGATCATAAGACTAGTAATAAAACTTCTTTTCACCTTAATAAAATGGAGTCAAAGCATATTATTTAATATATTTCTATTTTATTTTAAATAGACACTGATTACTGATCTGAAAACATATCATTCTATACTGTTGTACTCTTCTGCCTAATTTTTCCATTTATATCCATTGTTGACTGTGATGGAATTATACTAGCAAAACAATATGATCCCAGCCTTGAGAAAGTGTCTCTCTGCTAGGTCAAACAATTTGCCATAATGAAAATTGCAAAAAGAAAATAAGTGCATTCACTAAACAGTCAAGAACATTGGCCTTTCTTCTCCATGCCTCATGATAACAGATTGGCCTTGCCAACTTCCATCACAAAAACATTTTTATCTGTAGAAGATTTTATAATTCTTGTTTTGAGTGATTGCTTTTAGATGACACATAGCAATAAATATGAACTTTGTTTTATTTAGTGACCAGCGCTTCTGAAAGACTACAAGCCAACTAGAGCAGCAGAATATTGAATACATAAAACTGCTATTAAAGAAGGTTAAGGCTGTGTCATAAACTATCTAAAATGTTATTATTATTTCAAGCTCAAGCTGATATGCTGGTGTACTGTTGGGAGAAAAGAAAAGAATACAATAGCAGGAGTATTACAAAATACAAAAGCAGAGTCAGTCAGAAAAAGTCACTGTAATAACAACTCCAGTACAAAAAAAGGGCAGATCCACTGTGGGTTAGAGTCTACACCAGTGATACCATATCAAAGTCATTCTACTCCTAAACCACAGGAGATTTTCTTTCCAACTAGTAGTCTAGAAGATGCAATGATTGGTCTTGTTTGCAATTAATACAATGTGAACAAGAGCCATAATTTGGGAACTGAAAGTTAAACTACATTTCTTCCATATTTTGTTTCCACTACTACTTTCACATCTGGAATGTAGTTGATGGTGTTCATGCAGAAGAGACAGAAAAAAAGTCCTGTTTTGTGCACAGATACTGCAGTTGGATGAACAAGCACAAGTTGTTATAGAACGTTGCCATTTAAATCACATAATGCCTACATACACACACACTCCTCTCCCACTCCCATGCAGCATTCTGGGGATAGGGAACCTTTTTGAGGTTCTTTGGCTCTTTAAGCCTTAAAAATGGTGTTGGGCATCCATCAGTGCCTTAGAAACATGATCTGATCCTGGTTACTGCTCTGTGTACCTTTATTTGCCCCCTATAAGTAGGCTCAACTATGCCTTTCAATACTGATGTCAGCGCTGTCTGGTAGGAAAAAACCCCATCATTTACCTCTCCACAAAGTTGAGGAGCAGTCTTTTCAACAGACAGAAGCCTTTATACTTTCACAGAGCTTGGCCAGAATAGAGCCTACCCCTGACATTACTTCTAGCACATTTTAAAGATCATGATATATCTCAAATCCCCTTCCAGCAGTCAAGCCCCAGTGACACAGCACCCTGGTCCTGCCCTGAGGTAGCACTTTGCCTTCACATTTAGCTTATGGATGGTCCTAACTCTTTCAGTGAAATCTGACCTGCGAACATGAGCCGTAAACAACTTGAACTTTTAAACTCATGTAGGAAAAAACACTGCAAAAGCCTTGCCATCCTGTTTAGATTATGCTGCAAGCCATTCCCCGAACCTCACAGGCCTACCCACACTTCCTGTAGGTGCCAGGAACTGCCAAAGGAGCCTGGGCAGCTTTGTAGGCTGCACAGCCAGCCAGGAGGAGTTTCAGCATTTGCACTCTCCTCCTGATAGCACTGCTGAGTACAACTGATGATTTCTGCACAATTGTGCTGTTGTAGCCATAATGGTTGGTGGGTAAAAGAGAGAAGATGATGATACTTGTAACAACTCTAATGAAAAATGTAAATGAGAATTATTTCTAGCCTGTGTGAATTACAAACTCTATTTATTAACTAAGTGTTATGGCCTGCAGAATGGCGTGATTCACTTGTGAATTGTACATCTGGTTAAAACAGCTGAAATTCACAATCTGATAATCTGCTGACTGTGATACTCTTGGATTTTAAATCAAGAATATGTTATTCTTCTACCCAGTGCCACAGAGAGCTAAAACCAGGGTGAAATTAATTATTTTCTACTATCTATTTGCTTATATTAACACTAATCCCATCATAATTGTTTTTTTTCAAATTACTAGCTGATGTTTTTTTTTCTCTCAGCCTTTGTATCTCTTTGAGTTTTATAATCCAGGGATCCTAGAAAGCAAAGTCTGTTCTGTAGCTGTAAAGCTGACAATTAGAGTAGAAATTTGCTACATCTACTCTGCTCAAAAAGAACCCCTCCACAAGAGAACAGAACATCTGAATGGCATCTTCAACACCTTGGCATATCTAGTATAACTGCAATCTCGTGCCAGACACTGAAAGAATTAATTACCTAGTACCTCAGCACTGGAAACATGATTATAACAAGCAGAAAAATGTCATGTACACAGACATGATGTGGTAACAACTTTCTACTTTGATAATGATGTAGATTTGAACTGCAATTCAGAAGTAGGGATCAGGAGGGTTTTTCTTTGTCTTCCTCTGTGGAAAGTCAAGCTCTGCACAGAAAAAAACAAGCTGATTTTTTTTTTGTGACCTCTTTTCTTTCTGTTTTTATCTTCAGTATATGTTCTACAATATGGGAAGGAATTTGGGTGGTAAAAATGTTTTTCTTTGAAAATATTTAAATAAAAATCTATTTTTTTCTTTAAATCAAACATACTCCTTATATTATTTTTATTATAATGTGTGAAGGAGAAGATAGGAGATACTTCATATACTGATAGGAAATGCTGCAATTTTAGGTTAATCACTTTAAAAAATTATAGCTTGGTAACGAGGTTAAGAATGAAAATGTGGTCTATAAAAAAACCTTATGTGATATACATTTCAAATGCAGTTTTAATCAACCCCTTATGGAGGAGGATGAAATCTAAGTAATAAAAATGACATACCGCCTATGAAAATTTTAAAGTGACATGGAGTTATATCCTAAAAAGAGGCTGGATAACCTCACAAACAGTTACTGGGTATCATGTATCAGCTTTCCCAGGAAACTGATTGGGCCTGACAGTGGTTGTTACCAGCAATTTCCAGGACAGTTTCTCAGCAACAAAAATTAATGCAAGTGTTGACAGAGGTGTCTGAAAGCCATTTTTCAGTGTTATTATAATAAACCAAATTGTGACCAGATATCACACAAAAACCAGACAGATGACAGTGTCTTACAAAAGGAAAAATAAAAAAAGGGTATTCCTAATGATTTTTACTTTTTTTTAAATAAAGCTTCGTTATCACATCTAAATGCAACATTTAAAAACAAGAAGTCCCTCTCACATAAATAAGAAGTAAACCCTAGCATACTTATTATCGTATCTAGAAATGCCAAGTAATGAAGCAAGGGGCATTGGAAAGGTTGTTTTATTACCACAACTGTAGCTAACACTAGGAGCTGGGCTTCTTTTACAACAAAGAAAGAGCCCAACAAATTTAACATGACAAAAGATAAATCAGTGCTCTTGAAAAGCTATTAAGCCATAAGTGTTAATTTCCCTTAGTTAAATCTTTGCTCCATCACCTTGTTATATATGAATCATTTCATAAAAGTGAAAAAATGGTGCTTTAGAAATATTAAAGTCATAGTTTTATGTCTTCTTGAATAGGTCAGGTTCTTAAACTTTCAGTAAAGGGTATCTAAATTCAGCTATCTTTATAAAAGCTAAAAAAAGATGACAGAGTGCAGTGGAGAGAATCTGTGAAAAATCAAGGATACAGACATATCTCAAATAGGTCTCATTGACTTTTAGAAACACTTTGAACAACAGCTGTAGCCACTGGGGTGCTGTAATGACATAGCCCATTATAAAAAGTAACACTAAGTAAATGTAGGAGTGGAAATTTAACAATTGGACATTTAATGGCTGCAATTATGGCAAAAGAATAATGAACCTATTAGACAGAAGAACTGGCAATTACTCTAAGGCTTATTGCAATACAGCTGTGAAAAAAGTAATACAGAAGCATGCTTAAAAATGGTTATTAAAGGGGGATAATGCATTCTGTTTACCTTGACAGAAGCAATTTTTCTTCTGAAATGAAATGGAGCTTTTTGGCTATCAGACATGGGAGCTCAGATGTGATGGATCCCGCTATTTAAAGGTAATGTATTTTCAGATATGCTTTTCTAGGTATAAATGATGTCTACACCAAGACTATAACATCTAGATTTATCAGTCAACAAACAGACAGAGAAAGATGTTTAAGAACATACAGAAATGAAAAATAAATAGCATGCAAAAATTTAAGGTACCCTCTAAGCAGTCTAAGTAGCTACTCTTCATGATTGGAAATACTAAGTATTAGTTGTCTCTATCAAAGCAGATTAGTTGCTAGACCCATTAGGCACCTTACAATATTCCCACATTGGGATTCAGATGTAATTTATTTGGCTTGCTTAATTTTCAGCTGTATACTTCCAAATGAGGGTGTAAGTGAATGGAAAGAAGTAAAGAGTAGTCCAGGTGAAACAAGGAAGGCTGTACAAGAAGGCCTCAATTGTCTCATATGGAAGAGTAATGTTTGATTAAAGCAGTATGTAATTTTTAAAAGTAGTTTCCTTTAGACAGCCAGAGTCAACAATTAAGGGTGGGAAGTCCGGGAAAGTTTTGGTAAAAGATACAGGGTGTATAGTTTGCCCACATATTTAGTGATCTGACAGGAATTCAGAGGACTGCCATGCCAGCCTTGTCCAGGCCTTTAACTGGTGACTGTGTTAAGCATTGTGGAAGTTAAATGTTTCACACCAGGTCATGGAATTGTTTTTAAAACATACATCCTAAGCCCAACTAATAATCAGTCTGTGTTTTTCAGCTTTCTACTTCATTCAGTGCATCATGATCAGTTTATTAAACACAAAACTTAAATATAGATTTAGGTTGGAATGGCAGAGAGTGTAACCAAAGAAAGGGCCTCAGGGCTCGTATTTTATCATTTGGTGCAGATGACTAGAAGGAACCAAGACTTGCCTTTAAAAGGCAAAGAAAATAAGATCAACTAATTGAGGAATAGAGTCTTAAAAGACACAAACCATAGTGTCTTAGTGACCTTTCTAAGGTCAGGAACAAAATAATCAAAATCTTATGCACTAACAAAATTCTTGTCAAGGGCTTTGCTAAGATCACAGAAATGAATATGTACAAAAATAGGTTAAATCTTGGCTTAAACAGCACAATGACTAGCAATCTGTATATATTTGGTTCAGGTTCTGGGACAAACTTTGCCCATTTTATGTAGCTATGGCTGCTCAAAGCAGTTGAAAAACTGCTATGAGGGACCATAAAAATGTTCAAGTTTGCTCTAAATTATTCAGTAAGTGATTTAGGCCCAAGGCCACTCTGTGAAGGTGGGTATGGAAAAGTGACTTTGAGCTCTGGCCATCAGTTTCCTAGCATGAGAACTAATTTTGAGAATGAAAGGGCGAGTTGAAGATTAACTTACTGACTTAAAAAGGTGTCTGTTTAAGAGCAACATGAAATGAAAATTGAGCTATTCTTAATGTATATCAAATTTGTATAACAAATGCACTGTGGTACTTTTGTTACATGCTTTGGTTACTCTATGGAACTTGTTCAATATACACATATTCCCTGCCTACTTTCCTCAGGAAGTGTCAGTTGCTGAAAATGAGTCCCCAGATCACTGAGAGCAGAGGGCTCTTCAAAAGCTTCGGAGTGGGGACCATATAGGCTATGGAGAAACCCGTTCTAGAGATAGCAGAGAAGACCACTAAGGAGTTCTGAGATATACATAACCCTGTGTTACTTGTCCAGAGTCAGAACTCACTTACTTCTGAAATGCAGGCAGTTTATTTATTCCTAAAATATATAAATATATATATTTGCAGATGACTTGTGAGTGATAAAGTGAGAAAATACAGTATGCTAATTCCCTTGAAAAAGAAACTTTATTTACTTTAAAGTATAGCTTGAAGTTAGTGACACTTATACCATCACTTCTCAAGCAAGCCTGCCTGACAAAATGTCATGATACTATAAATTATGTGTCTTTACCCACATATACTTCCTCCTTGTTTCCTTCATCTACCCTAAGACACTGCTGTAGAGGTTTCAGACCATTCTTACACTAGCAGTGTATTGCACCAGCATGCAAATTATACTTACATCTTTCAGTGTGCAAGTGGCTGTTTTGTCAGTGCCTCAATTATTAGAGTTCTCTCTAGACTGCAATGTATCAGTGGTGTCTCTGGCTGAGAATGTGGTGTTTCACACTTTCAACCCAAGCATGACTAAGATTGAAGCTTAAAAAGCATAGTCTGTTTGATTAGTGTTGATGTGCACATCAGAAACTAGTAAATAGAAAATACAAGAAGGGGAGTATGAAGGAAAGTGGAAAAAAACATACCATGAAAAAAGTGCCATTAAAGCAAGATGTTACCCTCAGTTGTCATCTGCTGAGAATATATTTGTTCACCAAGCAATAAATAAACATATCCTCAGGTTCTCTGCTTTGAAATGATGGTACAGAAAACCACATTGCTATTACAACTGAGTTTAGGCTATCATTTGGTTTATGGCAAAGAGAACGACAATAGGTAACTATCTCTGGGAGGAATGATTCATTCAGAAGGAGGAATGGTATTTTGAAGACCTTCCTTCAAACTTTTCAGCTTCCCAGAGATGATGCACATTACATGAGACTAGAGAGGAATAGACACTGTCTTTGAAGAGGCATTAACATGCAGTGCCATCTTTAAAATGTTTTAATTGCTGGTATTCAGCATTTGTATGAGTCAGACAGTATGTTTATATCAATTTTCTCTTTCTTGCTAACTTCCTTTTTCCTCAGAAATTGCTGAGAGGAGTTTGTGCTTTTTTTCTCTACAAGCTGTATATATTCATCTGGATGCCCCTCTGCTCATCATCCTTCAGAGAGAAGCCCTAGCCCTTATACCTTCTGAAACTTCTTACAGTATGTGTGGGTTTTTGTAGCATGATTTTCTTTCAAATAGTACAGAAAGTCATTGTTAAAAACATAAGGACTACAGCAAAGGATAAAGCAAGACTGGTAATTTTAAATCTTCTTGAATGTGTTGATATAATTGATACCTGAATTCTAAAAATTGCCATTTGGATAGTCAATACACTAGGGACAGACACTCGAGATTATCCTATAAAGCTTCCCTTTTCCTTTTTCTTCCTTTTTTTTTTTTTTTTTTTGTTTGTTTTATTCTCGTGCTACAGCAGACCTTTTTAAATGAGCTGTAGGTTTTCCTGGTTCATTTAGCTCCATCTGTCTGCTTCAAATATGGTCTTATTACGTGGTAGACTGTCTACAAGCAGAAACTTTTAAATTAAATGTTACCAGAGTATGAGAGCTTGCTAACCAAGGATTTGTGCTGTTTTCCCAAGAGGTTCTTCTCAAAGAAACCTTCTCTTTTCACAGAAAACTGGGAAGAGTTCTACTTACTGTGTTGGGCCAACTGTGCAGTGAAACACAGGGCAGTTCTGGGTATCAGTGCACTCCAAGGCTGGACCAGCACCACACAGACACCACAGCTCAGATCTGGAAGCAGGACAGTGTTGATCAAATGGCCTTGGGACCAAGCCAAGGATCC
This sequence comes from Lanius collurio, assembly GCA_020086605.1. Taxonomy (NCBI): domain Eukaryota; kingdom Metazoa; phylum Chordata; class Aves; order Passeriformes; family Laniidae; genus Lanius; species Lanius collurio. The sequence goes on from JACBWW010000016.1 coordinate 14,894,591, forward strand.
CTGCTCTGACACTGAGGGGACATTTTGGATCCAAGCTGCTTTGTGTACACCTATGTAGGTGTTTCTAAGTTGGAAGACAGAAATTCTACAAGGCAAGATGTATCTGTTGACATGGCTAAAATTACATCCAAAGGAGTGTCTGTGAAGAACACAGTGGGTAGTGAAGAAAGGCTTTAAATGGGCCGAGCAGAATACCCACAATATTCCTGCCACTGGCGACTCAGTAAGAGTGGGAAACGTCAGCTCCGGTGGCACTGACTGTGTGACAGACTCTCTTAGGTCTGGTCCATCAGAAGTTAAACATTTCCTGCCACCAGACTATAGCATCAATTTCCTAACTGAAATAACTTATAAACCTCTGGATTCTCACTATGTTGGGGAAATAAATATGACTAATTAGCTCACATACTTTTAATGATTGTATTTTTTTTCAGACAGTAAAAGGCAACTCTATGCATGGTTGTATTTTTTGAGAGTGCAACTAGACTATATTATTTATAAGACAAGCGCATTACTTGCTTAGATTTCTTCTATGCTTTAGAACTGGACTGGCATCTTCATAGCTAGCATCAAGATGTTGTTTTAAAAGAAAACAAATCATGCCTCCCAAAGTTTCACAAAATTAAAGTACATCTGCAAACATCAGAAAATGTTTAGAAAGTTTGGGTAATCTCAAATTTCATGAGAATTGTTTATCCCTAATTTGCATGCATGAGTCATGTAATTGCCAATGAGTGATGAAATAGGGAAGCAGGTGGTAATGTCTGCACACTGGGTTATGAGTGGAGTGTTCTGAGGCAGGATGCTTTTCAGAGTTACTGGAAAATGTGACAGACCAGGTTCTTTCAGTTACTGGACAAACAGAATAGATCTGAAAAAGCACTTTGACAGGCCAGCTAGAAAGCTACATTAGAAAGTCTGTTACAAAAGAAGAAAGATGATTTCTCAGATAAGAGATATGAAAGGCTCAAAAAATACAAAGGATTCTGAGGGCTCCTATATAATCTAGCTCATCCAAAGATAAGAGAATAAGGAAGATCAGAGAGATATATTTGCAATGAGTAAAAACAAAAAGTCACACCCTTTTTGTTTTGCCCAATGGCCTCATTACAAACAAAAACTACCTTGTTATAAAACTGAGATCCACTGTCTGCGTTCTTCAGGCTCTCGTATTGTGTGACATTTGCATATTCCCATAAATTTAGGCTGCCTGCACATCTTTCTAAGCAGCATTATACAACAAAAAAGTAATGCACTAAATATCCAGTAATACATCATCCTTTTGACTAAAGACAAGAAAAGGAAAGAAAAACAGGTACGTATTCTTCAAAAATACTGTTTTGGAAACTGACTATATAACTATGTTGTATTTCTGAAATGTTTCTAACCAGTGATTTGTACATGCTGCTCTTTTGGCTGCTAAAAGAAAAAAATTTAAAAATGAGACTAATGAGATGGAAGCTCAAATTCTTCAGATCAGCTCAGGATCAGTTCAGAAATTACCAGCACCATAAGAACTAGACATGGAGACACTTGTAAATCCCAGGGAAAGACTGCACAGTATTTACAGTGTAAAATTCTTCACCTGTCATAAACCAAGCAATCCTGTAGGTTTGCTGACAGCCACACCACATTTCAGATTACAATGGAAATAATTAAAGCTCTCTTTATTGCTGGGTCACTAAAGTAATGAAATTCAGTAGAAGTATTGCTAACTCTACAAAGCATTCAGAAGTGCTCTGCCATTGAGATCAGTATTTCTGACTTGTCCATTTTGAAAGATGATAGCTCTGTACTGAAAGCTAAAGGCAAATGTTTTGTCATTGGCTTGTTGCATTACAAGCTCCATTTAGGACTAAACCATCCGTACAGTGACAGGAGAGAGAAACCATGTAAACCACTACAAACTTGAGAGTTGTTGTGGGATCTCAACTGTGTATGTCTCATCCTCAATGAAAGAGAGTTTCCAAGCAGCAAAGTCTTTGAATTGACTTTTGAAAATAACCTGCATAGGAAAGAAGTGAAATTCTCCCATGATTTGCTCTGAAATCTGCATTTTGTCTACCTGAACATTGAGTTTGAGGAGCTGCCTGAAAAGTGAGATCCATTTTATTGCAACTAGGAAGCAGAACTAGCTGGAAGAACGAAATGCAAGAGGGATCTATTTGGACCAAGGCTGCTAATAGAATAATTGAAGGTGAAACAAGATCAATCAAACATAATTTTCTTGTCTTCAGACTGTCAGTGCTCTGAAGCCTTTGAGGAAAAATGTCCCTAGGATTAAGAAATGCATTGCCAAACATGTTTTGTCATTGTTACATCAGTACCAACTCAGGAACATACTGAAGTTCCTAGGCTTTCTGGTTGTGTCACACCTTCTGGTGCATCAGTAGATCAGTGCAAAGCAAATTAATTGTCTTGTACTTTGCTTTACATCTTCTTATGTCTCTTAATGATCAGCTTAACAAAAATCAATTCATATCCAACAAAAACCAGCCTAAAAAATTCTAGCATTTATGAAATGTCAAGTAGATTTGTGCACTCACAGAATCCAGAGCATATTTCTAGACCTACAAGACTGACCTACAAAATAGTCTGGATGAAATGAGAATTCATACAAACCACCAAATTACGAACCATTGGTGTTCAATAATCTGCTTGCATACTGCATTTCCTGCATTTCTGATTCTTATTGGATTGACTTCTGTGACCAATGAGCATAACGAGTAGCGATTGTAACTGTGTCTGCAGGAAGAGTGGAACTTGGCAAATAAAACATTCCTTGAGACAAGGTGGTTGAAAATTGCATATAGGTCTATAGCCCTCTGCTCTTCACTACTGCTTGAAAATAGTTCTCTTTGGCTAAATTAATTTATTAATGACAATCAATTAGGATACTTGTTGCTTGTTTCTGTTATATTCTGCAGATTTCCAGTTTAGTGCCACTGAGATATACACTTCCTGACCTTCAATACATCAAGCTAATGTATTACCACATTAAAGTAATCAGATGACCACAGCACTTCCCACCATCTGCAATTTACTTTTACAGTGATGAGTGCAGAAGCCATCATGTTTGTGTTGTCCACTATAATAACAATCTCCTTGCTATACAGCTTTTAGTTCATTATTATAATGCAGTCATACTTCCCCGCCCCCCCCCCCAAAAAAGGTGGTTGCTAAGAAAAAATTTTACTTGCTGAATACAAAAGCAAGGTCAGCTTTTATGAAAAATGCAAATGTGACACATTAGGGAGAGATGGTATCTTTTATTACACAACTAAACACAGTAAGGACAAACAGCCCAGCTTTGGGTGCACAAGGCCAAGTGAGGGTTTTTTTCCCATCAAAAATTGTACTAGCTGTTGTAATGACATATATGACTTTTTCTTGAAAACATTGCCTTCTCTGTATTCTTAGACCATCATAACAACAACAATACTTTTTCCCTTTATATGTATACAAAACTGAAACCCTGGGGATCTCCAAATTCTTTGTAATTTTTCTCTGTGTTGTAGTGTTTATTCACCTTCACACCATACACAATGCCTGCATAGATATATGGGTGCACCACACTGAAATTGCATCACAAGAATTTGATACCTGATCACAAGAAAATGAAGAAGTTTCCCTTGTTAGAACTAGCAGAAGGAATTAAGTTAGAATGCAATGATTACAAGATTTGAAAGCTTTGTATTTTTCCAGAAGTATGTATAAGGTCACACAGCAGAAGAAATCCTAAAGATGGCTTTCTGCATGTCAGCAGCAAAATAGAATCAACTTCTAGCTCCAAGAGGCATCTAGACTTGGTCTGGGGCCATGTGCTCCCTCCAGTCATGGAGGTGACAGAGCAATGCAAACAGAAAATGCATAATAAATCAGTATATGTTTTAAAACTTATAAGCTTATCTTACAAGCTGGTTACATGATATATTCTGTTTGAAAATATTATGGATAAACTTGTGCCAGCTACAGTCCATCAATTTTATGAAATGGTATTTAATGAATACAGCAGAATCCCATAGTATAATTACAGAAGCATCATGAATAATGAACAAAATAAAAGAAATACAACTCCAAGCATAGAACAAGCTACTGACTACACCACTTAAAAAAAGTAAAAAGAAAAAAGAGGTTGACTTAAAGAGTTACCTGCAAATATCATTCTGTAAACAAATTTGAATATAAAAGCCATACAGAGTTTTTATCCTTCAAATTTGTATAAAGGATTTGTCATCTCTGAAATGACAATCCATTCAAAGTACAAAGGCAAGTGTGCTGAAGGTGCCTGTTTGATTTACCAAAAATACCAGGAAATAGGGCAGAATACAGCTGAGCATAAATTCCTATGAAAAGTTATCCTCAAGTGAGTGATCACCAGGGAGCAAAATACTTGTGCCTCCACTTCATAGAGATATCAAGGAACAATAGTGCACTTATCACTAATCAGTATCATTGCCACTCTACTCCAGAAAATTGTATTTACAGAGGCTTATTGCTTCCTTTATTTTACTGTCCCCACACATAAGACAGGCTTAGATCAGAAATGGCCCTAAACTTCCCCTGAACAGAAATAAAAATAGACAAAAAAATCCCCAAATCACTTGCCTCCCCATTCAGACAACAATTTGAAAATAAAAAGAAGTGTATTTCCTTGTGTTTTCCCACTGTACTGCCTACCACATTCAGGCCAGCATGACATACTGAAAGATTAGGTAGTTGATAGTGTGATCACCTGACAGAGCTGGCACAAAGACAGCCCTAAAGCCTGCATTTCCTTCCCAGCTGAGGTTGTCTGCCTTGGGCACTGTTCAGTCTGAGCCTGAGAACAGGATGAGCTGAGACTGCACCTGCCAGCCCTGAGCCTCCTCTGCCATCTTGCTGCTTCGAGCATCTGTCCACCGCCCGCACAGCTCCTCATGGAAGGGGAATGCACACTCACCGTGAGGAGGAGGAGGAGGAAGCATCCCAAACATTTTTACAGCCTTCAAAATACTTTACAGATGGGGAAGAGGCAGCTCCCACAGCAGAGACGGGGTGAGAGCAACTCTTAAGCAAAGTCCATCCTGCACGTTAGCTGGGTAGCCACACCTTAGGGTCAGGGTAAATAACCACCAAGGGAGGGCAGGGGAAAGGAATCTGGGTTTATCTCCTCCCTCCTCTGAACAGGAGCTGTGTTTCAGTGGGAACCTGCCCATCTGCATTATAATGTTATAAATAGCAATCCTTGGTATGTAAAAAATGCTCAGTAAGACAGTGAAGACTTATGCTGAAAAATGCTGGATCTAACTGTACTTCTTAATGATCATTAGTAAAAACTTGGCAAAAGCAGAAAAGGCACACGTATGGTCCCATGTCTGGCACAGAGTTTAAAAACCCCAAATCCAGAATTTTATACAGCGTGCTTACATCTCAGTTAATGAGTCTTTTGATTCAACTGGTACACGTGTACTTAGTGCCAAAAGTACACCTTCTGGGTAGGGTAGTGTTACCTCTCCTACAGACAAATGTTTTCAGCTGGCTATAGACATAATAAGGGAGGAGAAACTGACTTTATCCATCTGAAAGTTACCATCTCCTACACATAAGAATTACCAAGGAGAAGGTATGAACTTCTACCAGCAAGATAGAACAGGAAAAAAATTGGCAGAGAAGTGGAAGAAATATAAAGATCAAAGTACTAAGTGAGTGATGTGGATGTTAATTTGAACACAGAAATGTTGTTTAGATTTATAGGATGACTAAGATGTGTTTTCAGGGATCTCAGAATTAATCAGAGGCTTATTCATGCAAAGCAGTGGTATGCATGGGACCCTGCATCAGCAACTCTGCTTCTCACAGTTTCTTTTTTAATGTTTCAGGAAGCCAATTAAAAAAACACAATTATAAGCAATCTGGTTATGTCACTGCATTTCCTGGATGGTAAATCAGTAAAATGAGGCTTGGACTTTGTATAATTGTGCCCACAGATGTCTCCCTGAGGAACTGAAATGTACATGGAAAAGATACATGGGGTTTTGTTTGGGTTCATTTGGAATGAAAAAGCACAGCCCTACTGCAAAGCATGTTTGTGACACTGGGAAAAGAATAAATGTGGTTGTTGCCATCTGGCTCTTTCAAAATGATCCCTTCAGAGATCTGTCTCTGCCCATTTATACCATACCCATTGTCATCATATCTGACCATCCTGTGAGACAGCACTCTGGGCAAGCTGCATGTAGGATGATGTTCTGAAAATTATGGAGATGGCTCTCAGCGAAAATCAGAATAGCAAATTTAATGAATGAAATATGTAGTTTATACCAATTGAGAATCTGCCCTCACGGATTAATCACCTGTTCTTAAAAGATTTTAGAAATACTCTGGTCATGGCTCTGAGTGTGCTCATCCTGCCTCAGAGACTGGGGATAAGGGAAAATGGCTTCTTGCTTTCATCTTCTGATGAGCATTTCAGTGTCTGTACAGACCTATCTCTTTCACACCTGTGTTCATGGACCCTCTCCAAGTGTATCACACACAAACAGACCCTGAGTCAGAAAAGTTTATACCTTCATCTCTGAAATTCTCTATAAGGAGCAAGGCTAAGAGGAGCACAGAAGGGCACTGAAGAGAGAGCAACAAAAGATAAATCAAATACAACTACTGTAAGCTAACAGTGAGGTAGGCAGGCAGTGCTCGCTATTTCATATGCAATATTCAGGAACACAAACAGAATATTGTGCCCTTCCCCTTTATAGAGTCATCTGTCCTTATTTTTTAAGGTAATAACTGCCCAACAGGCCCCACCAAAATTCATTTTCTGATTAAAAGCATTGTGGGCATCCACTCAAGGAACAGGGTTAATACCATGTGATTAGGCATCCATTCACACCATTCAAATATTAATTATTCACAGTAAAAATCTATGAGGAAGTCACAGAAATATTAATATCTTAACAACAAAGGTGTTAATAAAAGACACCTAATTTGTGGGAGGGATCTCTTTTCAAGAATTCAAAGTAGCCACATTCAGCCAATGAGTTGCTCCTTTCCTAATTTCATATCTCACTCAAATGAGATAAACTGTTCAAAACATTTGACCAGCCAAGAGGAAAATCCAAAATAAAGTCCATAGAATTTCTTGGTACAGAAGAAGACATGCTGTAAGTTTCAAACTGTACCATTAAGACTTACAAAACACCTCCAAACCTGACAAAATCTTTAAAACTAAAAATTAGTTCAGAAATTCTGTTTTCTTATCAAAACCAGTCTAATAGATGGCAGGGAACACAGACAGTTGCATCACTTACATACTTCTCCACAACTCCCTAAAAGAGAGTCTCCTATCTTTTAACTGTTCAATGATTTCTGAAAGCTTTCAAACTGGTTTTCCATCCAATATCACAGATCTAGCATTACTGCTCCTTGGGCATGTAAAGACCCCATAAAAATTGCTAGGTGTTCAGATATGAAGGAGCATCTGCAGCAATCCCATATGTGTGGCTTAGTCCTGCTCCTGTTTAACTCCCCTGAGAGCAGCAGGGGTAGTTCTGTGCTGCTTTAAGTTCCCACACATGCCCTAATCCCTGCTTGCTGCTGGCCCAGCACCATGATCAGTTGCTCTGGCAAAACACTGCTGTGGAAAGCCTTACAAAGATACAGGAAGTTGGAAGGACCAGTGGGAATGCAAACATCCAAATTTTGTAATCTCACTGGACCCTTCCTTGACTCCACCTCACTGCAGATGGTCTGATTCTGATGCACTACTTAGTGTAAAAAGGTATGAAATTTGAATCAAAATCAGTCGTAAGATTCACTCATAGTGGCAAATCCACTCAACCATATTTGAAGTAGGAAGTATTCCTAATTGATCTGCCAGGATTTTCACACTAACCACAGCTGCCAAGAAAAAACCAAAACAAAGCAACCCAGTACAGAGGGTATGAAATAAGATAACAGTGACAACTTTTACAGGTGATCACCAGGTTAATGTTAAAATATTCACAGGAGCTACTCTTGCAAAGGCTGTGAAATGGGAATATTTATCTGAGCCTGAATACATACTACCCAGTAAGTCTCTAGTGTACTCATTTTTCTTCAGCATTTTGCTGTGAATAACTCCCCTAGAGAGGCCTGGCAGTTGATTCTTTCACTACTTTTCAGTCACCTCTTAGAAGAGTTTCTACTTTTCAGTCTTTAGGGATCACTTTTATATCTTTCTTCTAATCACATCTAGCTCCTTTGCTGGAGGTTGATTTTTCTATCACATTTTTTCTTCAAGAAAAAAATATAATTTTTCCAACTACAACCTTTTCTTCCTTTCTCTTCAAGTCACACAATTATTGTTCTGCAGCTCCCTCTAAAAAACCCCTTCTATTTTATATAATTACTCACAGATCAAAATAGCAAAGAATGTCTTTCCCAGCTTTTTAGTGTTTCTGATAACAGTATAATGAGAAAAGGCTCTGTGCTTCGCCTGTATCCTAGCTGGATATTACTTGCATTTTAGATCTTGACAAACTGGAGTTTGAAATTAATTTTCATGAATATTTATTGTAAAAAGAGGACACATTTGAAAGGATAACATTTAGATTCTCTTACAGTGCAATCGACCAACTTGCAGACAGAAGAAGAGAGGCTCACAAAGAAATGACCTAAGATCCCTGTAGGATTCAAAATTCAGGCCAGATCATCCATTTTTCTTCAATGGAGCAATGCTGATGTACTCCCACACACAATATGACCTTGTTCTCTGTGGTACTTTTGCACCCAGTGCTTCTTTTTAACAGGTTTGCCTTTGTCTGATTCAAAGATTTTTTTTTATTTTATTTTTTTTATTTCTGATGCATCTCCTGCAGAAGCATAATAATTCCTGGAAACTCTTCCAGAGATGAATGTGCTGAAATTTCACTGTGTAGGGGCAAAACATTATATTACATAATATTGAATTCCAGTCTTATAGCAGAGATTTTCACCTGGAGATATTAGAGCCCTCAAAATGTAATATTCCAACTTCTATATTCAAGCATCAAGTATTTAACTGTCAAATAAATGCACTTTCAGGTGGACAACTCAGGAACTTCAGTGATATCTGAAGCTCATCAGACAATTCTCAGGTTTTTTTCCCCCTTGATTTCTTGGGTAAGTATTTCAAGCTAGACTGCACCTGTGTATGAGCAGCAGTCCTAAAGCAAAGCAGTGCATGCATCCCACATGCTCAGATAAAATATCTTCACAGGTTTATTGTCCAGCCTTCTGCATTAACAGATGTGAGTGACACACAAACTCCAGAAATTAATAAGATCCTTTCATGCATGAGTCTATGGGAAATCTTCATTAACATTGAAGTTGAAGCCCTAAAGAGATGACTGGACATTTTTGCATGGCATCCTCCTGGCCCCCTGCCAAATGGCCTTTTATTAGCATTGGCACTGAGGTGTTCTTTACGTAATCAGTTTACCACAGCACAAGTGCTTGTAGGAGAGGGCTGCACTCACATTAGAACATATTTTCTGACATTGTGTGCTCTTCATTAACTTTTAAACATTTAACTAATTAGATTTCACTTTGTGAAATGGACACTAAGTAGGATGGCTTTTATCCTGGCTCCTACTCAGTGAAAAATTATGGGAATTTGAGCAGCAAATGTTAATCGAATATACAGCAGTAGCTGAGTTCTGCTGCTGCCCTTCTCGAGACTGAAGGCTGCCATTATTGTTTCATTCCTCTGACCTCTTATAAGGGCACCACAGAAAGGTCAGGCTGCTCTTTTCTTTCCTCTCCTCCACATTAGCTGGTAGTCCGGACCTCTCCAAATCTCTTCCCATAGTTTTCTGTTACACAATGTCTCCCTGCATTTGCTTCTATCCTTGCCTCTGATTTATTGTTCTAGTATTAATACATAAAATACAGGCACCTCCAGTTCTCCAGGTACCAAGACAACCTCTTAAAAAACAAATGACTGACACCTGGCATATGATCAAATAAGAATAAGAAAGACATGTAAAATAAAATGTGATAAAACCCTCTGACCATTTCACCAAAATTCGCTTGCTGCTTCCCCTCATCCCATTTGTGTCTGTGACCAAAGGGGAAACTAGCAATCTGCCTCACAACTGGTCCTGAAAGTTAGCAAAGATGTCCACAGGAATAGTAAATCACTGCCTCTTGTCTTCCCACTTATTTTTGTGTAACCCTAATGTCCCAATGCAAACAAAGCTCATATGATCATAGACACACCGCTTGTGTGCATGTCTGTCTACCTCCATTAGGTAACTTTGGATTTCACAGGGTAATTTAAAACTAATTTCACAGAAAAACAAAGGTCTCAAATACAGGCATGAGTTTCATGAAGCTCAGCAGCCAGATAAAAGAAGAGAGCCCCTACTAGAACTTTAAATGAAGGAAAGGCAGGATCAGGTTAAATTGTCTCTTTTTTGTTCAGTTTGCTCAAAGGGAGGAAGCAGCAAACAGTGAGTGGGTACACATTTATTATCCAGACCAGAAGTCTACACATAACTTAAAACCAGCCAAAGTTTGTTTTCTTTGGACCACCAGACAGGAGGGAAGGTGGCAGAGAACATGAGAAGGAGCTCTGAAGCCACCTTCAGTTACCACAGTAGAAAATCTCTCTGGGAATAGGCGTGGGATAGGCAAGAGAGCCACAGAGGCAACATGGAAAGAGACAGAGGACATAGGGATACCACAGTGTATGGAGGTTTTTAAGGGACATGGGCAATGTGGAGCAAAATCAATGGAGAAATGCAGACTATTAAGGACAAATCCATTGCAAACCAGACCTCATTACTCCCAGAACTAGTAATAGGACTATGGCTTATGTCCCTTCACTGAAAATAAGTAGAGCATCCATATCAGACACAGCTTCTTCTAAGGATTCACTCAGATTTTTTAGCTTTCTAGATCAAAGAAAAAGTGTCAAATGAATCTGGGAGACAATGGCATGAACGGCCTTATGGGGTAACAAGAAACTTCAGCTCTCATTGATATCACTGAAATGAGATCAATAAATGCAGTCACATAACCTTCAAAAGCTCAGGCAATTCTAGTTAATTCATTATAAATTAATGTATCAGCACTTGCTCTGTTCAGGTGTCAACATTTTTAGATTGAGATAATATACTGGTAAAAAACTTTACTGTGTTATCTTTCCAAATAGCTTGACTACAATATTCATGCTGTTCCCTGAATTTGTAGGGTTTCCAGAGAACCCCTGGCCAGGCCAAATACAGGCATTTGTAAAATTGTCCATAGAAACCTCTCCATATGGAATCAGGCTGATCCTCAACAGCAAAGCCACTGATTTTATTAATTCAAACATTTTCTTATTAAGAGATTTTAGTACTCTCATTAACATTAACAGCACAAGAGCAATACCTTGTTAAGAGGAAATACAGTAGTGGAAGAAAGAATGCTCCAGAGAGAAAGGTTTTCATGAGGCTTAAAGATCTTTGGCACAGGCTACAAATGAGACTTCTGTGTCTCAGAAAAGTTACCCCTCTGCCCACAGGAGAAATATGCCTGACTCTAAGTCAATTAAATATTGCCCCCAGGCTTAATTTCTATAGCCAGTAAGCTGGATCTTAACTATTCCTTATACATTACAAATTATGAATGTACGAATTCTTCATAACTTGGATGCGAATAGCTCTGCTTTGGAAAATCCAAAGCAAACATAATATATGGATTTCCCAACATCTGACTACAACTGGCAAATTTGTTTGGCAGAAATAAGTAAATTTGGAATAAAATTCAGGAAAAATGATAGATTCCTTACTTGTTCATCTCCCAGTTGGCATGCATTATCAAGCAAAACATTATTGAGTTAAATTATGCAAGCAAATTTGAATCACCAAAGTCAGAAGACAAGCCTAATCTATCCTGAATTATCTTTTTGTTCCCAGAAGTTTTAAACCTTTAATACTGAGAAAAAAAAAGTAAACCAAACAGCTGGTATACTGGAGCCTGATGGCATCTGATCTAGTGCCTGTTGTGCCCCCTCAAACACGACTCTAGGCATACTCAAAGGTGGGGCATGGGAGGAATAAAACTGATTCTTTCATATATTCATAGCTAATACATTTTATCAAGGTAGCATGTAGATTGATCATGGGAAGGGACATTAAATACTTGGTTACTTGTCACACTGGAGCCTTCAACTGTTTGAAACAGTAGATTGTTTTCAGACAGTTGCTGCTGTTCAATTATGCATTTTTGTTTTGTGATGCATATAATCAGTCACCATATTCACAAATGCAAGATTTCCCAGTGGGACAAGTTTTAAAGATAGAACTTTTATTGCTTTCCTGCCTTGTCAAAATGGCAGCAAGCAACACATACTTTCAGTAACAAATATCTTAGGAAATATCCTAAGACAGCAATCCAGTGTTCCAGACAGAAAACTTTTTTGGGGGGCTATCAAATTCAAGAGCAAAAGGGTATCACATGTGTCAAAAAAACACTTATGCAAAATAATGAACCTTAGGTTCTGTTGTTCACACATGATCAACCATTTTGGTGACCAAAACAGAAACAAAAACCTGTAACCAGGGCTGAAAACTCTCCTCCAAGTAGGAAAAGAATCTGTTCCCAGTCAGGAGGAATGGGCAGTGTTGCATTTGTCCTTTGTGGTACCTGCATATCCCAGCCTGTGACAGCCCATCAGCACCAGCTGCAGACACAGCAATGGTCACACACCTCCTCTGGGAAACAGCTGACCTTGGCACCTGCACACACCTTCTTTTGACCCACACAAATCCTTTCAATTTTATATTAAATAAAAAGGAGACATGTACAGGAATTCCCCTTAGAATTGCCCCATATATGTCACCAGGAGCTTAGATTCTTTTGACATATTAAAACCAGAATTACACTGAGTCACTGAGAGCTTGAAACATAATTCTTGATCTGGAGATGCACAGTGATGGAGGCCCAGCCTGTTTAGGAATGCAAGTGCAAATCATGGGCTCTTAACTTGCTGGATGCAGTCAAAATAGTATCTAAGATTTCAATTTAAGGGAAAAGAATACCAAAATGCAGATCCAAGCTTTATCTGTACATTCCCCTCTATTAATACTGTGTGGGGACATTCCCACAGGATGAGGAGCATGTCAAAGATGGGCTATCTTTGCTTATGCATCATTGCCCAGAGGAGAGGAATATCAACACAGTTTTTGTATTTCAAATCTTTGTTTTGTTTAACATCAAAGTTACTACTAGAGCCCCATTGTGAGAATCAAGATGTCATTACTCTGTGTGCTGAACAGAGAGTTGATGAACAGCCAAATTCTGGCCTGAAGATTTTTCCCTTCCCAGAGAAGATATATGTAGCCAACGCTAACAGTAACATTTCATGCAATTCTCTTTGATTAGAAAAGTGCTCAGAAAACAGTCTATTAAACCTGAATGAAAGGTCAAGTCTCCATTTGTGTAATTATATTGTTTTCAAGAGAGATCACAGAGAACTATGGCAACATATTGTGGATTAGTATCTGCCACCATATGGCACTTCAAAATGACAAATAGAAACAATGCATATACTTTGTTAAAGAAGCAAATTGTAACCCATTTTAAAAACTGTTTTACAAAATCAACCCTAGATATTAAAGACTAGAAACTTGGGGATATTCTCTTCTATTGCTGTTCAGATAGAGAAATATATGAGACCAAGTCCTGGGAAATTATTTTTTAATTTCTGATTATTTTAGATTATTTTCATTTGTACTAGCTAAGAAATGTTCATAGTATCTCTATGCCTAAGGAAACATTTGAGTTGATTATATACATGCTTAAAAGCCAAGCAAAGACACCCAAGTACAAAGGTTTTGTAGTGAGCTGTGTTAAAATAACATGAAAAAAAACCCCGTGGAATTTAAATGGGACAGAGTTTTCATATTAGGACTGCTGACAGAAACAAAACCAAACAAGTTGTTCCTCCTCACTGCTTCCCCTTCCTACAGATCATAAGATATTCTCAAAAATTAAGTATACAAAAAGAGGGGAAAAAATTATATTTTTACCTCCTTCTTTTGAACTGCTGAAATATACAGACATCTGTTCCGAGGTTTTGTCGCAAGACGAACAGCGGGGGTTTGGGGGTTGGGGTTATTTGTTTGTTTTTTGTTTGTTTTCTTTTTAAAGAGAGTTCTCAAAAGGACCAAGTCTTCAGGGGAAAAAACTCGAACCAGCAAACCCTTGCGCAGCGGGACAGGGCGGAGCGCCCCGGCTGGGGCGGGCCGAGGGCGGGCAGGCCCGGCACGGGGGCCCGGCCCTGCCCTGCCCGGGATAGCCCTCCCAGGGCAACGGGGCGGCCCCGGGCCGGCCCCGCTCCCTCGGAGCGCTGGGTGCAGGTGCCTGGAAGGGCTTTCTGGAGCAGCCATCCCCGAGGCTGTAGCGCACTCGCCGCAGCCCCCGGGCACCGCCGGGCCCAGGGCTGTGCCCGCCACAAGGGCCTGCCCTGCTGCCGGGGCCCCCTCGGCTCCGTGGGCAGCCCCGCTCTCCCTCCAGGGCAGGGCCCTGCCCACGGCGCTCTGACCGGCCCGGGGCAGCCAGCGTGGGGCAGCCGCCTCCCAGCTCAGCCCTCGCTGCTCCAGCGTCCCCGCAGGGAGCGGGATGAAGTACCGGAGACAGACACACTTCCCCCGAACAAACCAAACCGAGCCGTTCTGATCAAAAACCTGTGGGAACGAACCGTGTGAACACTCACGCAGCCTCTCCCCTACCTTATCATTCCAATTACATTCTCCTAATCTACAAAATTGAAAGGTAATGAGCAGTTTTTCCTTAAACCACATTAAATAACACTGTCAAAATGCAAATTTATTCATTAAGTATAAATGAGTGTGTTAAATATTCATGAATTGTTGCTTGCAGTATATAATTAATCCCATGGTCTGTGTGTCCAAAAGCATTTAGGAAATAGAGTTGAGAAGACGGTACTGTAGAATGATAACATTTAAAGCATGTTTTTAAACGCAAAGGTCACCAGCCCTTTGGATTCTAAACTATTACCAGTGCTTATAATTCATTGTAATACCTCTTCAGCATGTACACAAGCTTTCATGATTCAAGGTTTGTATCCTCAACACTTGCTGTCTAATAATCTATTCAAGAAAAGAAATACTTGAGAGCGGAAGGTGCTGTTAAATTATCCCATTCACTACTGATGCACTCAAATTAATACAGTACTTTCCACATTTTAAAACTCCCAAGGACTGCAAGGCTGCCCTTGAAAAATGATGCAGTTTGACTCCCTGTTCCTCTTTTTTCTGGGAGGAAAATAAAAAAAGTGAATTTTGACACTTGAACCATCACTAAAGCTCGTTGCCATTTCAAGTATCATGAAAGATAAAACAAAGGCTTCACACCAGAAAAAGGCTGGCCTCTTCTTTCTCTGTGCTTTATAGTCATTTGCAGATATGAAGGAAACTGCCTGAATCCTGTACTAAGTTTAAAGTAAGTGCTCCCATTGATACCAGTGAGAAGTACAGTACATAAAACGCTGGAATTTTAGGTCTCAATGTCCTTAGTTTAAATATTCACTCTTTTCTCTGCCCTTCTTAAATTCCCACTGCTTCTTTTCGTGTAACCAAAACTGCTTTCAGAACCTCTCTGTCAGTCTGCTTCGTATGTTTTTGGGGAAGAATCTTTGAGGTGCTGATGAAAAGAACTGATCTTTTTCAATACAGCATGAAGAAATAACACAAAATAAAATCATTATAGTGTTCCCAGTAATTCCCTTCATGATCACTCGACGTTCTCAAGGTGCTTACTGCATACAGCTTTCAGCCAGTTGCGCAAGTTACAGACTCTGCTGTCTCCCCTTCCACAACACTTGTGGAAAAATAGTTCATGACAGTGACTTGATCTGTGATATTTTAGTGTATGACATTTTTACCATGCCATTTTGTGTGTTTAGGTGAGCATGTTAATTAATCAACAATATACCACGTGATTCACATTTCCAAGTAACTCAACCTGTTGTTCACAGCACAGGCCACAGAAACCAGGAGCTGCAAGGCTCCAACAGATTTTTTGCATGTTTTTCCTTGCAAAAATGTAACAAGTGGTTTGGCATTTGTATGCAGACAAGTTTTGTTCATTCAACAATCTCTGCATGGTGTGGGGCTTGTACTGTACCATGTGGTTTTATCCTGCAAAATTAGGCGCTGGAAGATTTTTAGTTTCTATACAGTATCTTCAGGGGAAGCATTTGCTTAGCTCCCTTCCTAGTTCTGCAGAACTATTACACAGGGCAAGGCTGCAATCAGACTTTTTACCAGGTGACCTCACCATACATCAAGTGTCTTCCACCTATCAGGTCACTAAGATGATGAAGCAATGCAACTTGTAGTGTGTCAGAACAATGAACTGAGCTTCTTTTCTGAAGTGCTGACAAAAAAAAGGCAATGTGAGACCAAATTGATTTGATTGACCTTATTTTAAGGCCTGTGCAGAAGGGCTGGATGATCTCTGAGGCACTAGTTAAAGAGGTAAGCCATCAAACCCCAAGGCCGGCTGCAATCCAAGCACTGTTGACAGTCAGTTTACAAGACATTTGTGATAAGTGCTTTTGTTGTAATTAAAAAGCTGTGCAAGTCTACCCAGTTGTGTTGTAACCAGTACCTTATCTCCTGCACCAAAATGAGGACAGACCTCACCTGTCAAAGACAATTAATTTAGATATCTCTCCTCTGGACAGGAGAAGAGTTAATCAGAAATTCTCTGGTAGAATGTTTTCCTTTTGCCAATGAAGAATGCTAGCTGATTGTAATTTAAATCTCCCATACAAAGATGCAGGCTTTGATCAATCTTATGACAAAACAAGCCAAATCTTAATGTTTCATTTTTTGACAGTTCCTTTGCTCACTTTACACATAGTCTCAGAACCCAGACTCCCTAGTTCCCAAATTCTGCCAGTCCTGAGGAGAGATGGGAGCTGCTAGCCCAGGGACTGAGCAGCCCACAGAGGTCTGGTTACTCTGTGCAACAATAAACAGAAGGGTCCAAGCAGATGCATCAACACAGCTACACTTTCATTTGGAAATAGGCAGCTTCCCTCCATCTCCAAGTCACCCCCATCCAAATTTCAGAATTCTCCAGAGGCAGAAGTGTTTTTCAAAAAAGGACAGTTAGGGATCACGTGTTGCCCAACCAATCCAGGGGAAAGGCTGGAGATAAAAGACGACTGGAAAGACTGAATGCATCAGTGACTGCTGCATAGGGACTGTCTCACAGATGTTAGACAAGGTCAGGGAACCCTGACCATTGCTTAAAAAGAGAACATCTGTGTGATCCTCCAGGATTCCTGGAGGAAGACAGGAAAAAAAGATTCTGAACATGGAGCATGTGTCTTTTGATGCAGGTGAAAGGACGGCACCATTTAGGTGGTCTCTTGTTCTGTAGAAAGGCAAACAGCCTGCTAGGAAAGAAGCTAAAAATAAGTCCTAAAAGAGGAATTGACAAAAAAAAAAAAAAAAAAAAAGCCAAATCCAACAAAAAAGCCCTAGTCTTTCAGGATGAAATTAAGCTGGCAAAACCAAAATTCATGAAGAATGTAAAAGTATTTTCTACAAAACAATACCAGGTAGTCTGGGTAAAAAATGAAAGGAATTAAAATTACATATTTATAAATTCAGTATAGCTGGTATTACTGATATTAGATGGGAAGACCTGCATAACTGAAACATTAAAATCAATGGTTATAACCTACTTTTGGAAAGATCAAGTAGAGAGAAGGAGAAGAAGAGTGGCACTCTACAGTAAAAGAGCCACAGCCTGTTTTCAGGACGCTGTCAGCTCAGAAGCAAATGATGTGGATGCAGTGGATCAATACTCTAACAGATAAAACACTAGATGGGATAGCAGCTGCTGTCTGCAATTCACCAAATCATAGAAGACAGCAGGATGACTGGATGCCTTTGCACCTTCTGTAACGTGTAGGAGCAAAAACACTGCACAATCATCTGAGACTGCAGCCTGCCCAACACAGCCCTGAAGTTTCATGATGCTGGTACCTCTGCTGAATTTTTGAACACTCCAGATGAACGTTTCATAAATCACAATGGAGAACTCTCCAAGAATGAGAATTTTATGTGAGACAGCATCTCAGAAATAATGAAACATGATCAGAGGTAGTTGGTAACAGAAGTAAATTAATATTAGTGGCTGTGATAACTTGATTGCTCTTTATGGGCACAAAGAGAATGAAGCCCACACAGTTACCTGGATGGTGCAGTCTTTTTACCAACCTGAAAATTACTGAAAAGGAGAATCAGCTAGGAGATAAAACAGGTCAATAATTGGAAAATACAAACATTTATTGGCTGAAAAATCAGGAAAGAAAGTTGTATGGATTCAAAAAATATCTGGATCAAAGGGCTAATGAAAGCCTCTACTTAATTGTAAATCTATGAAATGAAAAAAGGTTTATAACATTAAATATAGAGTAGAACTAAGACATTACCTCTATAATTCCTCCAATAAGTGTAGCCAAGTTGTAAGGAAAAATTTATGTCCAGAGAATTAAGGACAATATTTTTCAAAATCATTAGGAACCCTGACAATGGTACCAGTTCTTTATCAGATTGAAGTGGAAGATTTGTTAAGAGTAATGAAGACAAGAAAGAAGTGTTCAATAAGTATTTGTGTTCAGTATTTAAGGAAAAGACAGAGAACTGATCATACTCTATGAGGATGATAAACTATCAGGCAATAAAAAAAAAGTAAAAAATTAAATGAAAGCTACTGAAGTAAGAAAAGTAAGAAATACTTGTGTGGGAGACTTCAGGTAACTTGCATCCAGGATTTGTTCAAGAGCTGACTGCAGAATCTCTATAATTATTACTGCTTTTTGCTAAGCCTTGGAACAATTGGGAAGGTTCCAGAAAGCTGGAAGAAAACGTATGTTGTGTTAATATTTAAGACGGATAAACTTAATGACCTAGATAATTACAGTCCTGTCAGTCTGAAATTGATCTGGAGCTAAGTAATGGAATGGTTGACAGGGGACTCAATTACTAACTAATTAAAGAGGAGAAATATGCTAAATGCCAATCTAAGTGCAATATGGAAAATAGATACTGTTAAACACATTTTCTGGCTTTTTTTCCAGTTGTGAGTACAAGTGAAAGACAACAGTGTTGATACACTTTGATTCTATATGACATTTGATGTGGTATTCATGCATTTGAGTTAAGAAAACATGATAATACAAAATTGACATGTCTCACACTAACTGAATGGAGAACTGGTAAGTGACATTTCAAAATGGAAATTTAAATGGGGATGATCACAGAATAGGTATTCTGCTGGGATAGCTTCATGGGCATACACTAGTTCACAATTTTATCAGTAATTTAGAAGAAAACACAAAGGTTTGCAGAAGACTCAGTCATTACAGAAGAAATCAGTAATAAAAAGAAAATATCACTGAGACTGTTGAGAAGTATTACTGGGTGATCTGGTACAAACTAACAATAAGATCCAAATGTAAAGCCACAGGAGCAAAAGCTTCAGAGGTCTATTCTATGGGGGTTTGAAAGCTCTAAGAGGGCTAATTCAACATTTAAACTATTTTTTACTTGATTATCTGGTCCTATGACAAATAGTCAAATAAACTCACATTCACATCCCATGTCACTACTATCAAGACTGGATGTACTTCAACAGTAATATACCCAACCATCCTGCATGAAAGAAGGAAGAAATGAATCCATATTACATCATGCTACTAATATGCATTCAGAGCTCACACTGTAGTAGCTCTGAAGTGAACATTATGGTTTATGCAGAGAGTATGCCTGAAAAAGTAACACACAAATTCTTAACAAGCCCTTTGGCAGCGTATCAGACTTGAAGGACCCTCAAAGATGAGCACGTGAAAGGCATTTAGTCTTATCACAGAAATACTCTTTTCCTTTCCCTCACTGTGGTAGCTGACAAAATAGCCCAGTTCTAAGTGGTATGTACCAGAATCCAGCCCAAAATTAGTTGGTAGCAGTTGCTGCATTACGTATGCCAGTGCTAACAAATACACCCAGACTCTCTAGTCCTTTCACAAACCCAGCTACTCTACATGTGTTTACTTCAGCACACAGAGCCCAAGTTAAAATTTACAGCTCAAAGAGTATTCTTAGCTGGGAACAGGAAAATAGGAAAGTTAGAGACCAGAGGCTGAACGAGTTCTAGTTCCCTTCCTCCCTTAGCTTCATGGGGTACACTGGGGAAGAAAAACTGTGTTCTCACACTCTTGTCAACACTATAGCTGCACCTTCTCCTGAGATGAGATCTCTCCCCAGCCCTTCAAACTTACATGGCTCTCTCAGGCGTGTGCTCAGCATCCGTTCCTGGGGTTTCAGTGGCTTCACCCCTGAGACCACTACGCTCTGGGAAGGACGTGCCTTTTATGGACAGGATCCAATGGACCTTTTCCTCAAAGTGCATTTGTGCCTGCAATGTGTTTTAACAGACAGAAATACGATCATGAGTTATTGTAAGTGTAGGTTTTGTGGCTGGGTTTACCCAACATTACTGAATATTTTTAGGGCAGATGCCCTAAAATGTCTTTAAAGTGTGTGCAGCCGATTTTAGGGCAGATGCCCTAAAATGTCTTTAAAGTGTGTGCAGCCGATTTATAACACTTCTGAGAAAAAAGATCTGTGTTTCCTTGAGTTCAGTGAACTGTCAGATATTATTATAGTGGCATATACATAAACAAGAATAAAATTACTTTGTACAAAATCATACATAAAGGATGTCAGACAATTGGAAAATTGTATACATTTATTCATGTTTTAAAATAATCCAGGCACAATTTTGCAAATACATAGAAGCACATTCTCCAAATGGGAGCAAAACCTAAGTAACACACAGCAAGAAAACACATGGCAAAACATATAAAATAAGTATAAATAGTATGAAAATTTTCTAAGTTCACAGTGGTATCTGCTATCAATACACTTGTCAGCATTACAAAAAGGCAACCAAAGAATATATGTAATAAATTGTGTAACATGAACTGCCAAAAAAAGTTTATGTTAGCAGCATATAGTAGCAACTTTCTAAGAACAGAAGAATGCTTGCACACTGTATATATATGCACACATATACAGATACAAGTGGAAGGCCACAAGAATGAAATTACCCTGGGAAAATGATGAAGGGAATTTTTATGTGTCTTGCTGTATATAAAAACAATGCATGCATTAGCAAGCATCCAGCATGTCCAGGATAAAATTACATCCACAAGCAGAATCACATTAACTCTTCATCAAACAAAGCACTTACCATGCTGTACCCATGCCTGATCACTTTGTCCTATATCACACTCCTGAATTATGGAGCTCGTTTGGATGGTAAATTTAGGAAGAATCAGGAGCCCTTGGTTCCCATGATCTGACAGGAGGAATCAGATCTCAGATTTGAAAGAAAAATACCCATGGAAAAAATACCCAGCAAAGCCTGAGCTGTAAGACGGTCTAGCAGGAATTCCACTTTCCTGTGGGACAGTCCAGTACAGTGGCCTCACTTAATGAGCTTTAGTTTTCGTGATGGAGCATTCCTGAGCATGTGCACCACATTCCTTTTGGATGGAAAAAAGGATGTGCTCCAACCACTAGTGGCATTCAGCTCATGGGGTCAAACTAGAGATAGGTGTGGAGATCAGGTTCTTAGCACCAAGAGTTTCAGGCTACAGATCCTATCCAGCTAAGCTAATTCTTTGCTAACACAGACACAGGCTTTGGAAATACACAGAATAAACATTAATCAACAAGTACTATAAGCTGTATAACCATGTAGATTAGTCTTAGTTGTTCTTACCTGACCTTCCCTACAGACACTCATTGTGTTTGCAGACATGTGAGTGTGTCTGTGTAGGAGGAGGGCACAGGTGATCAGCCAGAAGAGCAGTAGGCACACAGTTTGTTTTTCCTTTGGCCACCTTCAGAAATACTATTTTCAGTAGTAACAATATGAAAAACTCTGCAGGCATCTTAGCCAACCTTCTAAATGTTCAATTCCCATTAAAAAGGTACTCCCATAAATATAAAAACTTTGGGATCATTGCCCTCCAAACCTATTAACAACATCTGTGTCAAAAAAGTCATTCCAGAGTTACACTCAGGATGTGAGATTTCCTTAGAGCACAACACAGAATTGTTATTGTGAGTGCCAGAGTAGGTTCACAAAAGCAAGCTGAACTATTTCTGATATTTCAGTGAAAAATGTCAAATTTGGTAATTATTTCTTGACTGGTTTCAGCAGTTTATTTGCTGCCAGCTGTACTTTCAGAGCTCCAGCAAAGTGCTCTGGGCAACATACGATATGAGAGAAAGAAAAAGTACTACTTCTGCTGCTTGAACTAAGTTTACACAAAACTTACATTATTTATTATAGCGGAGAATAAAATGTCTAACATGCTATCATGCATAATACATGGTAAGAACATGCATTAGTTCAAGTTTACAGTCTCTTTATGGCCAGTAAATGAGAACAGCAGTGGCAGATGCTGATTGCTGCATATTTTGTGGAATTCCCAGAAGTAGCAAAAGCAATGCAAAAAAAGGCATGAAATCAGCTGTTTAAGACACCCATAAAATAGTGACTCTTTGTGAGTTAATCATACAAACAATAACAAAACCCAGTGATGTCTTTCCCATCATATTCAAAGAAACTGAGTTCAGCACCTGAGGTGAGACTGTGCCCCAAGCAAATCATGCTGCTGACTGGAAAGTGTGTCCCTGCTCTAACACTGCACCCCAGGGCAGATTCAGCACTTTCCTGATCCACAGAAAGGGAGGATGAGCTGGCTTTGTGTGGATCACAGGCTGCATTAGTCAGATGGAGAATTCTTCTCCAATGGGACTGGAAGGGGCCCAAGGCTGCAGCTAGGTAGGGACCTGCAAAAGCTGGGTGAGCAGGCACAGATATGCCAAACACATCATTACGGTTTCCACAGAAGTCCTGTCTTTCGATGGAGACAGACCTTCTCTTTCTCTTTCAACCCCTTTTAGAGGGTTTCTTGAGGAGATTCTAATCCAGAACAGACAGACAAGACTTCTGTAGATTATGCTAGACAAGGTTTACTTCCCTTTCCCTGTGACTTTAGCTATATACATCACAGCAATACCCAGAGAAATTTTTATGAATTTGGTGGCTGGCTTCATTCCTCTATGGTTAAGTTCCATTCCTGTGCATCCACTCAGGAAAGAAGGAACAGAATGGGGCACATCTGATAAAAATAAAACATATCCTCTGCAAAGGAACTAAATATAGTCAAGAAAACCAGGACTATTTTAGTAAATACATGACTGTTGTTCACAGTACATTACAATGCCCACAGATAGCTCCTGTGTGGCACTAACATAGAAGTTCACCCTTGTGGTTCATCATGAACAAACCCTAGGCTTGCTTGAGCACAACTAAAGACACCCTATTTTTGACATACATGCAGAAAAAAAGACAGCAAATTATAAGCATCATTATGTAAAGTGCTTCTGATTTTCTACTCACTGAGGGCATCTATATCCACCTATATTCACAAGGGATTACTTATTTAATTCTTACTTACCTGGACATGTCTTCTGGTTGAGCATCTGTGCTCTGCTGCCAGCTATCTTTGTGTGAGGTCCTACTTCAGTCCAGCCCACAAGCAGGTGGATAATGAAAGACCATCAGCACCAGCCCACCAGGAGTTGGATGGGCTTCTCTTTATTAATTCTGCAAAGCATTGTGTGCACATGGTACTCCCCAGCCAAAACACTGCTTACCTTAGCACCCAGGAGTGCAAAGATTTTACTGGGGTAGGTGATGTATTCATGAACTTTCCAAAGCCACTTCCATTAGTTTTGAAGTGAGCCCTCAGGGATTCCTGAATCAGTGAGTGTTCAGATAATTTGTGTCAGGCACTTCTTCACCCCTGGTGCTGTTTATGTGGAAATATTTAACAACACAGAACTTGCCTCTATTTTTTCCTGTAAAGCCCATGCTTTCCCATTGCTGATAATTCCTACTAGAGAGAGTAGGACAATTATCCTACACAGGAGCTAAAGGCATTTGAAGAAAAGGGAATACTTTAGTAAAATATTTCCAGGAGATATCAACGGGTACTCCTTGCCTAAAGCACTTTAGGGGCATTTTTTAGAAGTTGGAACACCATCTGCTCCTAAGTAGAGCTCTCCATCAGTTCTTCCCATTTACTGATGTAACTGATAGGAGCAGTCTGCAGATGGAGCCTCCCAGCCCAGATGGAAAGGGAATTTGGCTGGATATAGAGACTAATTTTTCTCTCTCTGAGAAGAGGCCTTGGTATAAGCAGAAGGATGTGATCTGGACATCTAATGGGGATGAAAAGGTTGGGATCATGTCTGTTGAGTCAGTTTGGAGAGAAAAAACAACACTTTTTAATTTTATTCAGTCAATTATCCATGAATAGTAATTAGCCAGTCAATAAAGATATTTTTTAAATGAAAATTTCTGCTCTACTTTGAAAAAAAAAAGTAAGAAGGTAATGCAACATAAAGTATATTAAAATTTAAATGTTTATTAAAACCAAGCAATTTATGCCTTTTTTCCCCTCTTTTTTTCCAACAAGTTTATTAAATCCCCCTAAATTTAAAAGAAACTTTTGGTGACTTCTTAGCTCACTGATGGCAAAAAAAGGCCAAACTATTTTTGAGCATTCCTCTATTAGCCACAATGTGAAAATGCATTTTAAAAACCTCAGGTAAACTCCCTGGTTGTTTTGTACACACGAGTAGTTGATTAAAATAGGAATGCTTGTATGAATAAGCAATTAGGGTATGATTACATTCAGGTAAACTGTAGTAGGTTTTATCTTAAAGAATTAATAAGTGATTCTCAGCTGATGTTTTAATGCTCTCAGAAGGTGAACCATCAAGGTCCCTTATACACATCCAAGTCCTACATTCTTTCTTTAGTAGCACAGCTGATTTTTAACAGATTTCAACCAAGTAATTTCTTTGTAGAATCATCTTTAACATGGTGGTCACAGTTCCTTACTCATAAAATAAAAATCATGTAAATATACACTTAACTTATGCTAAAGACAGGCTCATTTAAATAAGGGAACTGATGTTCATTTTTCCTAGTATGAATGAAGCCTGCTGCAACGTTTCTAAAGTGGATCTGCTTTTAGTGCAAATCCAGGCAGAGCAACACTTTCACTTCGTTCTGTGACAACTGAACTCTAATTGTGTTCTCAATTTTGTGTACATACAGATGTTCTTGGAACTGTACTTTTCTTCACTTTCCTTTGTGATACTGTTTCATGCAGCATGCAAGCACTCTTCAAGGAGCTTCAGAATGAAATATATATTTTACAACACGTTTATGGTGAATTGGCAAGTATTAATTATCTTAGAAACATTCTCAGGCTTTAAAACCACCTTGCATGAGAACATAACTCCGGCAGAATCCTTCTGCTCACTGGGGAGAAACACTGCTTCATGAGTACACTTCCATATAAGTCTGTCCAGCCCAAACAATTTCACAGCAGTTTTCTATTAACCCAGAAACCTTCTAAATACCAGTTCAATTGGCTGATGTTCTCTTCAGTTCCTCTTCCCTCAAGGGAATGATAGGATTTCCCATGCTGTCCTGTACAATATGTGTGGAATATTCTCCCTAATTCTGCACATCCTGCATTCTTCAAATCCTGCATTACAATTTTTATTAGCTTTCCATATATTCAGCCACCCATCTGAACTGAAAAGATGCACATGGTGATAAATCTGGTTTTGCTACTATAGCTCTTCATCCAACCATGACCCTTTTTCACCTTTTGATTTCATCCCATTTTGTATCAGCCTACAACTGATTTTAAACCCCAGGGACAAGAAACAGCCACTTTTAATTACTTGTATATCATAGCCTGTAGTTTTCAGACACTTTGGGCACCTCTTCTTCAAAGCATTATAGAAATAAGTTGAAAACAGGAATATTCATCTTAAGAGCTTTCAAGAAAGTCAGTCAAGAAAGGGAGTAGGAAAATACTATTGTTCTTCTTTTCCAAACAGGAAGGTGAGACATAAAGTCATGCGAGAAGTCTGGGACGAAGTCTGTATTTGAATACAGATGTTTATCCAAGATCATAAGCATGGCCCCAGCCTTTCTCTGACAACCAGTATGAGTACTTAAGAGTACTAAAGTAAGCAGGGAAATCCAAGCTCTATTAAAAAATAAAACCAGAGAGCTGCATTTACGGTAGAAAATAGAAAGGGCAACAGAGATGATACCCTGGAATCATCCACCAACAGGAACAAGAAACCAATGATCAGGAGGAGGAATACTGGTGAAGAGATTTCCTCCCCACCCTAAGAGTTGGAGCTGTCGATGAGAGAATATATATGCAATGAACATATAAAATATAGATTTATATATACAAATATACAATAGGAAATAGTCAGTATACAAATACTTACATGTAAAAATAGCTTTTTACTTTCCCCTTTTCTTGATTTACAAAAGCATACAAAGTTTCCTGTTGCTTAATGTTTAAGTAGTGAGTAAACCCTGTGTGACATGTTCCACACATAATTTCTTCAAGTGTTCACAGTATTGGCTATTACAGTGTTGAATCTGACATTCCAGATGTTAAAATATTCATAGGACACAATCTAAACTTAAAGCATTAGTTTAAATACAATTTAAATAAAACCCACATGTGTAGTTGAATTATGGTCATATTACAAATGAGTCTGCTGCAGTTGAAAACTTTCCATGACAGTAAGCTTGGAAATACATATTTAAACTAGAGATGAGTATATTTTAAGATTCTTGAACTGCATTTTAATGTTCAGATAATACTGTGAGATGGGCATTTCTTTCAACTTCATCTGAAGCAATGCAAGCTGATAGAACTCAGTATTACAAATTATCCTCAGTAGGAAAGCGGATGCACAGAACAATTTGCTGTCAGATCTAGACACACTGTCACTTCCTTCAAATACCCAACAGACAAGAATAAATGACAGGTACCATTGCTTTTGTGTTAAGAATAAATGATATGTAGCATTCTTCATCAGGAAAGTGCTTTAAATTAAATTAAATTAGTCCTCACAACACCCTTGTGAGGTATATAGACACTATCCTTGTTTTTAAAGATGGAGAAACTGGAGATCTAAAGTAAATTATGATGGCTGCATGGGAAATACTGTCAAAATACTTTTATCTGGATGTTGGAGCAAGTCAAAGGCACAAGTGGAGTAAATGGAGATATTCATGAGACAACTTTACACTCAGCAGCTTGGGTACTGACAGCAGGCTTGGTACAACAGCCAAAAGTTCATCATGGGCTGCAAAACACAATCTTTGCCAAGTGCCATTCTGCTGGAGCTCAACTGTGGGACAACGATTCAAGAAATACAAACTACATCGTCCCAGATGGTGCAGCCTGACCAGGGCAGAAGGAAGCTACATTTCAGAAGTTATGAATTGATCAGGAGTCTTGAGTAGGTAATATTTTCTCATTCAAGAGTTGGGTGCAGTTCAAGAACCATGCTTAGCTCATCTCTAATTTTACCACATATGCAAGGGCTCACAATATAGTGTATCAACATATTCAGGTGTTTTTTAAAAATTACTCACTAATGAATCTTTGAGGTCTGTATTTTCCCTTACATTTCTCTTGTCTAAAATTTCTACTGATACCACAAATGGAACTAGTACTTCAATACAGCAAACGAGCTGCAAATAATAATTTTAAATATCTGAGATGATGGACAATTTTCAAAGGACCACCATGTTCTCTGTGTGTGTTCTCTGTGTGCACCTGTATATACAGGAAATCTCATCTGTCTTTAACTGCTGCTATCTTGAAGTAAAATCCAGTTAAAGTGCATAGTGTGGATTAAAACCCTAAGAAATAACAAACAATGTGTCTGCCTTCCACAGATGATTAATTTTGCTTAACAGCTGAACCACCACCCTCTTTGTCTTCTGTTTTTTTAGTTTAGTGTTACCTAGGCTGAGAAAGGCCAGCCAGATGTAAGCAAAACTATTGTAAACTGAGACATTTTCGTAATATGCTGTTAAGGGAGAGTTAAGTAAACCAGTATCAAGACACTGTCCAGTTGGGATGTGTAAATATTATTGTGTGCTTCTTGGCCCATTTAGCAAATACTTTCTTTTCCGTGATAAACCTATGGCCTCCATATGGAGCATTTTCATGGAGAAAGTATTCCTCACACTCATCTCTTCCTGGCTCGTAATAGTGGTAGGGAACTTTACGGAAGTCTTCTGACCTAGGGAAAAAAGTTATACTTAAGTACAATTGTCAAGAAAAACATAAATATATAATGTACCTGAATACAGGATACAAGCATCCTGGCTTGGATCAGCAGTAGTGTGGCCAGCAGGAGCAGGGCACTTATTGTACCCTGTACTCAACACTGCTGAGGCCACACCTTGAATCCTGTGTTCAGTTTTGTGCCTCTCACTACAAGACAGACATTGAGGTGCTGGAGTGAGTCCAGAGAAGGGCCACGGAGCCAGTGAAGGGTCTGGATCACAGGTCCCATGAGGAATGGCTGAGGGAGCTGGGGGTGTTCAGTCTGGAGAGAAGGAGGCTCAGGAGGCACCTTATCACTCTTTACAACTGCTTGAAAGGGAGCTGTAAGAAGGAGGAGGTTGGTCTCTTCCCCCAGGCAACAAGTGACAGGACATGAGGAAATTGCCTCCAAGCTGCATCATGGGAGGATCAGATTGGATAGCTGGGAAAATTTCTTAACCAAAAGGGTTGTCAAGCAGTGGAACAGGATGCCTGGGGAAGGGGTTGACTCACCACCGCAGACATATTTAAAAGATGTGCAAATGTGGCACTTGGAATATGGTTTAGTGCAGACTTGGCAGTGCTGGGTTAATGATTGAACTCCATGCTCTTAAAGGTCTTTTCCAACCTAAACAATTCTATGAATGATCTAAAATGCTTTCCATGTGTCAGCACTTGAACTCCTTTGCTAAACTGTATAAGGGCTTTCACTACATCATGACTTCTAGGAATTTTACTAGGGAAGAAGAAGCTCAGTGTATCTCTCAGCATACACTGACCTCATCAGTCAGTAAGAAGCTGATGGGCTCACTCCTACAGGCAATGCACATGTTGTGTAACCTGTAATAACTCAGCCCACAAGCCTCTCTCCCTAAATAAAGTCTTCTCACTGGATGGTCCCAGCTGTTGAAACTGGTTCTTGAACTGGCTGAACAAGGAAGTAAGAGTACTATCCAATATAAGTAGGTAATCCAGTCAGAATTACAGCTTTAAGGAAACCCATCCTTCTCTGCTGCCAACAGTGCTATCATGCTGTTGACTGGTTTTACATCAGGGCTATGCAATGCCAGCTTGGCTGAGCTCTCTGAGGACAACCTTAGTCCTGTCACCCCTCATCTCAGGGTGCCTACTGTGTGTTTTCATAAACAAAGAACAACATATGTTCATTCTGTTCATTCCATCTGGATGACTCAATCAGTGAGATCTGCAAGTTCTAAAAAGTCAGCCTCTAATGTTGAGATATCCTAATTAAACAGCTGTGACTCAAATTCTGTTTGTGAGTTTTTTTAATCTCTGTCAGGAATGAGTCTCACACTAAAGTGACACAGAATGTGGAGTGAGAATCTGCACAAAGATTTGACTTTAGGAGCTCATGACCCACTGGACAGGTTACAGGCAGGACTTGAACCACTTCAGATGCAGTAGCTGTGTATGGGCTAGTATCATACATTGTTCATGACATTCCTTGCTTTTCTGAAAGAATGAGTAGTTTCATTTTATATTTTTCGACCATACACAGTAGACTGTGTTTAACTTGGACTTTTAAAAATTGTGTTTAGAGTTATACTTCTGACAATAGGATTAATCCACTGTCACTGTAAGGTCACCAACAGTAGTTGCTTGCAATTTATGTCAGTTTATGGTGATAAAGCTCACAGGACTTGTTTTATTATCTAATTAGAAACCTCTACTACTCAAAACAAGCCATATATAACCTAGAAAGTTCAAGTAGGTTGCTCAATGGTGGTGAAATGTAATTTCAGGTAACTATCCTGGGCTAATCAGTTTATTTCACTTCCAGGTGTATTTGGTATTCAGAAAATAATATATTAGTTTTTTCCTCTATAGATTTGTTTTTGCAGTGGAAGCAAGTACATTTTATCAAAAGAGTATGTGCATACTTTGTTTCCAGCTAATTCAGAAACTGCAAAAGATCTATCATTAAAAATAGTTCCTTGTGACATCTGATGTTAGATTTTGTAAATGTTTCTATTTTATCAGCAAATGCCTTATCAGGAGTGAATATGCTGACAATAGTGTCACATCAATGCAAAACACTGGGAAATGACAGCCTGATCCATTTTTTTGGACTTATGGTATTAAAATCAATTGTGAAATTTTGACAAGACATCAGAACTGCAGATGCATGAAAATAATTTTCTATGATCTTACTTGCAGTAGGTGTCATTTATCATCCCATAGACGTGAATTCCATAGCAGGCATCCATAGCCAAAATTAAGGTAAACCAGCCCGTGCTGAGATATGAACCTGACTGGACTCTGTAAAAATACAACATACACAAAACAAATTGCAATGAGAAATTATCAACACTTTATCAAAGAAATACAATCTACTGCCTGGGACAAAAGGCATTAAGCAGCTTGACAATCTGTCAAAACCATACAATTACTTTGAATTATTTATAGATATGCTCTCATTCTTCCCAGCTTGGGGCCTCCAGCTATTGTCCACAGAAAAAAATACCATGTTAAATATTTGAAGTCAAACAATGCATCTCTCATAAGACAGAAAATAATTTATTTTCACATCTGAAAGATAGCAATTAGTGGAGTTTGTAAAATGAGATAAAGTTTACCAAAATACAAAGTAATGTCAGAATTTGTGGTGTGTGCATATGAGTAGGCACCATCCAGTTCTGCAAGCAAAACCTTAATCTCCAGGCTATCCTCAACCTGAAAATTCACACAGTAAAAAACTTCCAAGGATATTTTGGTACAAAACCCTCTAATATAAGGTACTGAAAACCAAAATTCTGTGCACATCACTTTACATAATTTTGTGTTATCATTCTTTGAGATAATCCAGCAGAGATAAAACCACAAGAGGATAGTGCCCAGATTGACAGTCTTTGCTCAAATGACTGGATATGTTCAATCAGCCCAAAAGTATTACCTGCATGAGTGAGAAAAATTGTGTAAGGATCTGTCTCATGGACTGGCTATCTGAGCAAACACATGCATTGTTAACCACAAACCAATCCTGTTTGCTCTGCTCACATAAATCTTACCATTTGAGGACTGAGAGTCAACAGAGTTACCCAGATAATCTGGGCATGCAAGACTCACTGCTTTCAAACCTCATGAGTAGTGAGCACACACTCAGCCCTTGCTGCTTACAAACTGGTTGAAGTCCAGCTTTGTGCATGTATTGCTTTCAGTTTGACTGAAATCAGTGAAAATAATTATCTTTAAATTATTTTTAAATGCTCAGTTCCCAAAGAAAGATATCACAAAACTCATAAAACTATCTTAAGAGAGCACCTTAATAGAGCTGGGTGTGAGTGAGAGGAGGGGATATATGAGCTTTCTGACACACCTGTGAGCTTTTAGGTTTTTGGTATGGCAGGGAACAGTCTGTTCTCCATCCTAAGTTAAAGCAGTTTAAGGTTTGCACACAATTAAGTTTTGCTGTAAAAGAACTCTCAAGTAAGCCTATGTGCAAATCAGTTATTGCCACCAACAAAATCTTCTGAAAATGTTCTGAAAACTGGGGTAGGAATAAAACTTCCATGTGGAAAAAAAATCCTATAGCAACTTATCCAGCCTATAAGCCCAGCTTCCATGTGAGACAGAAGAGCCAATCTCAGGTGTTTCTTCCTGGTTCACAGCAAGAATGTACTAAGGTCTCCTGCCTCCCTCCTCCTGCATAAATATACCAATCAGTGGCTTTTGGCACAAATTCTGGGTTACTTCCTTGCTCAAGTTGAATTAAATACTGTGTAAGACAATGGGTGAAAAAGTAGTTGTACAACCTTTATCATGACAATTACCTGGCACATACAGGTCTGAGATTCAAATTCCTTCTCTGATTAATACCTTTTATTATGGATAGAAAAAAGCTCCAAGAGCTTTACATTCCTAAAGAAACTCCAGTACACTCCAGTTTAAATAAATTTTTGATCTTTTTATTAAAAACAATTACCTCAACTCACAGAGCTGAGTCCAAGAACACTGAAAGTAGTTAAATATTCTCTTCCTTGCCCATGTCTGTCATCCTTCATGGGTGAGCTGGTGCAAACTTCTACCCCTACCTTTCCTGAATGTCTTTTTCCTTGGGGAAACAGCTAAATATCTGTTTAGCTGCTTTTGTAAAGGATCATACTGGAAACAATAAATAAAGGGTTAACTTAAACTGAAGAAGGACAAGTGGGAACCAAAGGCAGGGAGTCAAACACCCACCTTTCATTAGGTGGATACCAACTGTAATTGTGCTTCTTTTTTTGACACCTTTACAGCCACAAAACTGTACATCTGTTTATGTGCCCCATCCAGATCTTCATCTCTTCAACCACAATGTTCTGCTACTGTCTAGCAAGGAGAATTCCCAGTCCAATTCATGTTATTTCAGAGTAACATTCTGCCATGATAAAAGGCTGCATTGCTTCTAACTTGCTTTCAGGAAAACACTGGCCTTGAGCTTTTAAAGCATTTTAGAATCATAATAACCATTTATAAGAACACGAGGAAGATCAGGACCCTTCCAATAATGGAGGTTTATTGGAGAGCACTATATTGACAGTAGCATCTGAAATTTGCTATACTCAGGAGGAAAAAGGAATTTAAAAAAAGAATTAATCGATATTTCATGTCTTGTTTTAACACCATTGGACCTTAGTCCTCTCATCTATATACTGCACTGGCAGGATAAATAAAAACAGCAGAGTGAGTTCCCAGGTACCTTCCTTGGGAGATGAAGTACATGACAGAATACAGATTATATACTTTAAACCAAAGCACTTACATCAATCCCATTTTTTCCTCTGAAGATACATGGGGATACAAGGGAATATACTTAAGCAGTGGGGATTCTGGATGATTTGGTAACACCTTAGAATTCAATCTGACACCATAAACATACTTTCAAAATTCTAATGAAAGCAATATTAGAAATGTGAAAACAATTTTAGCTGTCCCTAAAAAGCCATAAATTTCCAAATACCTTTTAAAATATCATCCCATAAAACTGTAGTGCACAGCAATGTCTCAGCCCTTGCTATTATGCTAACACTGTGCACTCAATTTCCCTCTCTACAGGAGAGTTTTACATGTTTCTTGGTCAGGGGCTTTTGAGACTCATTAGAAAAACAGTTCCTCTTGTTACTGTAATTGCACTCAAATTTCAAATTTTACACATTGGAAAGAAAAAAATCCTCCATTTCTAGGAGGATGAGGCTATAGCATAAGGCTATGTTACCACACAGATCTGGGGGAACAAGGATATTAAAATAGTGTAAACAGGAGATTGTTAAACATTATCTGTAGAACTGCAGCAGGCAGATCTAATGTGATACATGTGTGTGCAACAATCCCCAAATTGTTTCCTATAGCTCAAAGTGACTTTTTAAAAAATAGTCTAAAATTAATGGGGTACCAGATCTAGACAGGAAATTGTCTCAACAGCTCAGGAGAAAATACTGCACTATTTTTCAAAAAACACTTTTAAAAAGATGGCTTTGCTTTCAAGACATGATTTACAGATGAATGCAGCAATAAAAAGGCAATGCTCACAAAAAGTTACTTTGTTTATCTTAAAAATGAAAGCTTATTTTGCATACTTCCTACTTTATTAGGGATTCTTAAAGAAATGTTAGTTATTGGTGGTAATTAACTCGGCTAAATACCATCCACCATTTCAGAAAAGTACATGGGCATATGCTTAACATTAAAGACATGAAAAGACCAGTGGAATCAACTTAAGCTAAAATGCTTGAAATGAAGTATATGCTTGCTTATCTTGCTCTTAGTGAAGGTTTAAGTGCTTAAAATGTCATTATTTAATGTCAGACTATAAAAGTAAGCTCCAAGATTAATAGTTACTTAAAAGTTTCAAGTCTCAAAACATAGAATTGCATTTTTGGTAATGCCTCCCATAAGCCCCAGCAGAAAGAACTGACTACAGTTTCTCACATGTTACAGAAGAGACTTGCATTCTACATTTTAGAAGAAAACTGTAAAAGGCACGCTTAGGATTGCTAGAATTGTAATATGTGATACATAAATCTTTAATTAAAAATTAATTTAAAATAAAAGCAATTAGGACTCTTTAACTTCCCACTTTTTCACAAAAAGAGTAAGAAGTTGATATAAAGAAGATGGAAAAGAGAATGTACCTAAAAAATGTTGGCAATTGAAATTCATCTTCTCTGACATCTATAACCATGCTTCAATGTGGGCTAAATGAAGGAAAAGCTAGTTCTTTCTGTCATTGGGGGCAAATGGAAGAACATAAAATATTCCTTTAGTGATCCAGGGCAGGTAAGTTCAAACTGGATAAAAGTTTTGTTGTCACTTGAGTTCTGATTTCACCAGAGAATTCCAGGAAGTTCTTTTCTTCATTCAATTGTTCCAGGATTTTTTATGTGCACAATCAATTTTAGCTCTATGGTTCAATGGACTGTAATTTCCAGTGGGGACTTCAGTGGTAAAAAATAAAAATGAAAAAAATGTTTGTGAAGGCAGAGAAGATGTGTAGACAAGCAATTGCATGTCAATCTGATTGCAGAAAAGAACTTAGAAGACTATTTTTAAAATTCTTTTGGGAGAAACTAGAGATCACAGAAGGTCAATTAAGAGTGTTAATTAAGATAAAAAGTGGGGAAATTTAGTACTTCAAAAAGCTATTAATTAACAGAGAGCCTGCCAAAAGCATTAGATAGACACTTTTCCTTTTTGACTTAATTTCATAATATTGCAGTAAAGTAAAATTCAACAATGACAGATTGAAATGACAAAATTCTCCAGGCCAATTAATTGACAAAAAATATATCTTTTCATAAAGGCTGTTTATAGAATTAATCCTCAGATGACTCTTCTATCAAACTACTGAATCAGCAGCAGCTTCATTTACAGCAGCTTGTCAGGCCTCTTGATTAATAGATAAGTATAAATAAGAGTATTGGTCTAAACAAAGAGAACTATAATCCAAAGAGCACAGGCTTTATAATGTGAGATGCCCTTCCAACAACAAGGGTTTTTTTAAATGATTCAAATTAAACAGAAGTATTTTCAAAACTATGCCAGGATTAATTTAGACTATGTTCAGGTGGAATTGTCCCTGGTACTTATTTGTATCTGTGGTGCATCAAGAGACCATTAAACCTCTGGGAGGGGGGTCAGGCTACTCTGGTTTTGCCTGGCACTCTGTCACGTGCCCTGTGTCAGCCTCATCTGTGACAGGTCCTTGGGAATGAGGGTAGAAGGTTCATGTCCCCTCTGCACTCCCTTGTTCAACACAACCAGCTCTTTTTCTCCCTGGGTTTCTCTGGGTTTTTGCATTGCTGAATCTTGGCATATTTCCTTACAACTAAAAATATGGGAAATTTATCTGCCAGTGCATACTGGTGATCCACTATGCAATTCTATACTAACCAAATTAATGCTACCATTATACTTATGTTGACTGAGGCTTCTCTTCTTTTTTTTTTTCTTTTTTTTTTTTCATCCTGAGGAAGCATCTCCTGAGTACAGCTGCTGAAAAAACTCTTCTGCTTTGCCAAATTAAACACCCACGTTCCCCAAGTCACGGTTTTGGTCTATGCCTTCTTCTTCACATCAGATGTAGATTTGTAAATGACAGATTGGAATGAGTTGACAGAAAAATGCACCCACCACTGAGAGAACAGCAAGGCTCTCACCTCTCCCCTGAGCAGCACATACACTTCTCTTGCCAGAGAGCTGGTTTTTTGAGAGGAGAAAAGGAAGTACATTTGGTATAGGAGAAGGGCAAGACTCTAAATCTTGAAGAATAGAGCCCTAGCCTGGATTTATTTCTGTTTTCTCTAAGACATGGTGCTCTGTTGCTAATTATTTCATTACATACTTTCTGCAGAAAAAATAGCACAAGAAGAACAAAGACGACGCAAGCACAGAAAATCGATTTCACCTGGTAAAAATGGTTGCTATTTCTGCATTATAAAGATACCTGTTAGACAGCCATTTATCATAATTATTCATTCTTTTGCGTGTGTGTGTGTGTGTGTGTACACACATGTGCTTGCTTTGCACTCCATAATGGTGCAGGACATGTAATAATAAACAGCCGAGCCCCTCTAGCAGTGAGCAGGCTGCCTCACACATCGTGCTTCAGGTCATTCTGAAAAGTGAAACATTTATACATGGACAGATGTTTTATTGTCCATCATGAATAGTTTTATGCAAAGCTTAAACATGTGGAATGCATTATGAACAGCACAGACCACATTCCAGGTTCAGGCAGCGACTGTGCCCAGCAAGAAGTACCTGGGTATGGAGAAGTGATGCACTCCTGCCAGCCCAAACTCTTGGTAGATCAACCTTACTGAGAATCCTGAAAATAAACTGCTGTTGGGTGGCACACTGTTCAATTCATCTCCAGAAATACTGGCTTTCTCTTTGTATTAATACTGCACCAATGGAACACAGAGACAAGAGTCCATTTCAGTTGAGTTTGCTACAAACCCACAGTAAAGGCTAGTCACAAACTAGCCCATGAGAATCTCTCCCCACAATTTGATTTAAAAAGAGATGTAACACTTAATAAATCCCATGTCAAAATGGCATTTAAAAAAAGACAGGAAGGACAGTTCTGAATGATCACAAAAAGGAGCAGAGAAATGATGGGTTTGTATTTAACTGCTTCTAATTAAAAAAACACCAAAACTATTTGACTTAGTATTTACCATTTTGGGCAAGACAGGCAAAACCAACATTAGAAATAAGGACTAATCTGTTACTACAAGTACTGAAATACCTGAGACATCTGCTTGGGTATTTAATTTATGGATATATTTCCAATCTTTGTGTTACGTACATTTTTAAAAATTTATTTCCTTTCTTTCTTTGGTCTATTCACTACAGTCATGGAAACCTGAAACAAAGGGGGGAAAAAAAGGCAGCAGCCTAAGATAATTGAATTCTGCTATCCAGGCTTCTGTAGTTTCCTTATTTCTGATTCCTTGACCTGACTTTGATGCATCTCAGTTCAGTTGTGAACTTAGGCAACAAGAGAAGGGAGTTATTTCACCCAGGCAGAGAGCACTCCTTCAGACTCCTCTGCTGCTGAGCTTAGAGAAGAAAAGCAGAATTCCTGTTTATCAAGTGTGATCATAGAGGTCCAGCTTGCTGCAAAGCACACAGAAGAGAAACAAGACTAAAGAACTATAATAGTAAACTCTGCCCTCTAGCCTATATATTGCATATATATATTATTTCAAGGTGATTCTCATGCATTCTCAAACCTGTGCTAATCTTTTCAATCTGAATGGCATCCCCTATAGAGAGCATGAATTGGTAGCTAAATTTCTTACAGCTACGGGGCTTCTGCAGGTTGCACTGACTCTTCAGGTATGAACTGTTGTCCTGGTGCAAACCGTTCGCAGAACAGTAAATCCCAATTCCAATCTTTTTTCCTTCTCCACTCTCTTCTCTAATCCTTCTGTTTCCAGAAATACATATTCTCTTGATTTCTCTTGAGTTGAGATTGTTTATTTCTTTTATGTCAAGATTCTTTATTTTGCTTTCTGAAGTACAGACCGTGGTCTGAGCCACAGCCCATGCTACTGCATGCACTCCAGTTATTAGCAGAAGATGCCTTTTGTGAGTGCCTGGGTTGCATTTGTCCCCTGGGGTCTGAAGTTGAGCAGTTTATGCACAATCACAACCAACCTCGACCTGCTGGAGCTGCACTGTGCAGAAAGAAGTGCATGGCTCCACTCATCTCCATTTGCTCTTGAATTCTGTTGATGAGCAAATGTATGTTTAAATCAGGACAGGATGCATAGAAATGTCACCCGTTACAAAAATGTAAGTATGTTTAGAATGAAGGAAAACTAAGTTCACATAAGCAGGTTTGAGGGCTAAGCTGTTGGCATCTTTACACAGCCATTCTCTTCAAAAATCACCTGAGTAAAATTCACTTCATGCTTAGGGAGACTGAGTTTATTGGGAAATGCAACTCTTCTGGTCTGTGCCAGCAGAGCACTTGCTCCACAGGACAATTACACTTGCAGTGGTTGAAGCACATGGGAGGTAATGCCAAAACTTCCCTGGTTGTGGCACCATGGTCTGCCCCTGTCCCACTGTTCCCCACTTTCTATTGGACTGTGCTAGGCCAAAGACTTACTGCAACCCCTGGTGGCTGTGACAAAGGGAGTGACAGCTGAAACTCACTCAGGTTTCAGGCTGGTGCCACAGTCCTCTGTAGGGCAGCTTTATGTGCTCTTCCCTTCACCAGTAGCTGCGTCCAGTTTGCTGAGTCTTGGTTCAATATTTTCACACAGCATGGAAGGGAGTAGAGAAGGACTTAGATTTTCATCCTTTGTAACCAAAAATCAATCAAAACTTAAAACTGTGCCAAGTGGAAGAAAAAAAGACAACTGGGCCTTTTCCCTGCATCTACATTTAAATCAATATTTGCTGTCTTGGGTCTGCACATTTTTCTACAGGGAGGATATAAACTAAACAGAGCTGAAGTTAATCCAGGATCCCTGAAGAGATTTAATTATGGAGGCTTTCCCACCCTTTTCTTTTGGTATTAAAGGGCACTCACTATTCCTAGCTGCATATTTTAGTGAAATGTATTGTAGGTGAATACAGAAGAAATTTCTTGATTAGCTCTTACCTTCTCAATACAAGATACTGAAAAGAGTTCATCTAACCTTGTCTAAAAGTAGCTTAAATTTTTCATAAAAACATTTTCTATTAGGTTGGGTCTTTTTTATGTTTAAATCAAAAATATGATAAAACTTTGTAAAGGTGTACATTGTATGCCTGTGACATTGGGATGTGAGCAAAAGCTTTTATAAAGATATTTTGTTTTATAGCTACGGTGAAAATGAAAGAATAGCTAGCATGAGATTGTATGCTAACTCTGTTCATTTAAAGGGGAAGAACACTGGACCAGATACTCAGCTGACAGAACCCACACTGATCTACATCAGCTGATATCCTTTCAAATTTTCCACAGTCTGTAGTCATTGTGGTAGTTCAAGCACTACCTCTTTGATATTCACATGGAAGGGAAGGTGATGTTATATTGTTCTCCCTACATTTCACATTTATCTGAGAACTTTGCTTTTTACCAGGATGGATGCCCATACAAAAAAAAAGGTTATGGAGGCCAGAATATTAACTCTAGGTTTTATTTCTGAACAGATAATGTTCACCAGAAAAAGAGAATTCAAACTCTACAGATTAGACCTTCACTGGTGCGCATTCCTCAATCAACAACTTGTCTCTCCCCAGCTGTGGTATTCAGAAAAGTGTTTCCAGGTATTCTAAAATTAATTCATAATTTGTTGCTAAATTACTAATTGATTATTTGCATTACAGTAGCACTGTGAATCCTCACTGTGCAAGGCACTGTACACACATGACAGTTCTTGAACCAAAGAGCTGAACTGTCAAATACCCAAGAAAACCAGATTCTTTGGAGAAAGTACATGTCCTTATCCCTAACACCACATCATGTCATTAAACCATGTGCTCTGGAATTGCATCTGGAGCCACAGAGCTCTTCTCTACACTGTCTATTTACAATAATCAAAAGTTCATTTTAGATTATGGAACATCAATATTTTTAGCAAAAATGAAGTCTTAAATTCAGACAAATTATTCTGCTATGGAAAAAGGAGGTAAAAATAGAACTTGCATGGGTCTGAATTTTAATTTAATTGCAAGAGGCCATAATGTAACCCATCAGTCAAGCTTTGAAGATGAACTGCTAATTAACACAGATGTTGCCTTCTCTTTTACTATTGTAACTTTCTCCAGATTAACTTTTCCTTAAAGTATAAAAGGAACAAAATATTTCTCTTTCCTTTTCTTCTTTTTTTTTTTTTCTTTTTGTGACATACATTTTAATGAAGCACACTCACATATATAGGTATCATATTACGGTTTAGTATCAATATTAGGGTCTTGCTTACTATCTATATTCCATCCAAATGGATCAAGTCTTTCACTGCTTTCTTAGTTAATTCACCTCTGTCCAACTATCAAGAAAGAAAGAAATAATGCTCACATCTGAACTACTGAAACTTCCTCTAGCCTCTCCACTGCCTGTCTTACATAGTAGCTGGTTTTCTGATGGGCATCTTTCACTCATGCACATTGTGGGCAGAAGAGGCTGAAGCCTAATTAAAGCCCCACTTAAAATATAGGGTCCCAAATCCTCAGGACACACAGGATTAGCTTTTGTCATTCCCCTTCTGTTCCCCCAGAGTCACAACATTTATGCAGCGTGTGCCTGCAGCCACTGGCTCAAATATTTACATTGGAGGCAGCACCGTGATTGCAGGCAGACATATTTGGCAGAGCAAGAATGGCAAATGCTCTTCTCTCAGATGGCAGCCTTTAGAAAAAGCAAGATACAGCAAACAGTTCAGAAAAGTAGGAGACAGCCACAGAGAAGCTCATAGGAAGTGTAACTATGGGTCACAGAAGATTTCCTTCTATCCCACTGAACGGTTTCTTCAACACTGGAGAATTTCAGAATATTTTCTTCTAATATTCACTGAATAGTCTGTAGGAGGTTAAAATTACAAGTGAAAGCCTTGAGAAAAATCTCCATACTTATTAGAATGGCAGTGAAATGCTCTAAACTCGATTTTTTATGGCTTCTCTGCTATCAACTGAAGTAGCAAATTAGTTAATTATCCGAGTCTTTCACAATCCAGCTTTGTGAGAATAGTAAACACAAGAATCATCATACTGATCATCTAGCCAGCTCACTGTCAGTCTAAGCTAATGCTTGGGTTTCAAGAATGGTGAAGACTTCAGTTAGCACCAGGAATATGATCTTTCCACTGAACCCAAATTATTAGAACACATTCATGAAGTGGGACAGTGGTCCTTTGCTTTATAAATAAATGCTCTGATTTCTCTTCCACATTGTATTTCTCTTACTAACATCATCTTTTCAGTGATTCCCAGTATCCCCTAATTAAGACTTGGCTATGCTGCCACAGTATTCTGCAGGCAAGCAGCTCCTCGAGAAGGCCATACACGTGACAGGGTCCATCAGAGGAGCCCGTGGCTGCTCCCCTAGCACCAAATTCAGGACATCACAGTTAACTGAATTCTTATCTACAAGATTTGCATAACAAACATTAAAACAAGTTAATTCATTACAATTAGAAACTGCAACCCCTTTGCCACAATTTAGCTGACTCAAGTCTAGACTACATC
Source organism: Lanius collurio (assembly GCA_020086605.1). Classification (NCBI taxonomy): domain Eukaryota; kingdom Metazoa; phylum Chordata; class Aves; order Passeriformes; family Laniidae; genus Lanius; species Lanius collurio. The sequence continues at coordinate 14,936,061 of JACBWW010000016.1, forward strand.
CTTTTGGCACCAAACTTCAAAATCTAGAACTGACAATGGTTACATTGCAGAGAACCTCAGGTAACACTAGGAGCTACACTGCTGGAAGGAAAAGCAGATTAAAAATTAAGAGTTCAATCACACACAATAGCAGAGATAGTGTCACAATTAGCTTTACAAAACAACATCATTCTTTATAAAGCTTTTTCTTTGCCTCTTCATGCTATATGCCTGATAAGCCCTTGCCAACAAAGACATACTAATTACAGTTAGTTATATAAAGTGTGGGACAACTTAAATGATTTATTGATTTTTTGCCTCACAAAATAAATGTTATTTTGAATTCCAAATTTACAGTAAAAAAAATGAAGCAGAAGCCACAGATGGGATGTTCAGTCCAGACACGTATGAATGTGAATACTCTTAGAGAGATACTCAATCCATTTAAAACTTTAATCTTTTCCCTGGAAAAATCAGTGCAGAGTAGGTTTTATGCAATTAAATTCATTTTTTCCCTGAGCAGAGACATTTAAGGTACAAAATCAAGAGCTGAGCTGTTTAAAAAAACCCTTAGAATAAAAAGGATCTTACAACTTTTTTTTTTTTTAATGTCCTCAGGCCAACAAATAAAAGTATGCACGTTTCTCATGCAATATTAATGTGGCACTATGTTTGCATTTGATATAATCTATTATCTACATGCAATCTGAAGGCATAAAACAATCTGAAGTTGTGTTTAGTATCTTTCTGTGTTAACTACCAAACTGTGGTAATGACCACTTCATACCTAGGCATGGAAATAACAAAAGAATCTTTTTGCTTCATTTCTTTGAGAAATCTTTCTAAGAATTACTACTAGACCCTCCTTTGTCCTCCATCCTGCAACATCATGGAGGTCCTGTAATCATACTGAGAATTTGCTTCCTCTGTGAATATCCTCAATGTTCAAGTGTATTTCCAGGAAGGGTGGGAAGTACTGAGAGTCTGAGCAGAAAACAGCGCTTGATCCTTCAGGGGGACCCTCTCATAAGTCCATTTTAAATTCCTCTGAAGCTCAAAAAAAATACCTGGACACACTGAAAAATGAAGAGCTGGTCCAGCCTCCCAGTCCTTCTCCCAGTTATTTTTACATGCCACATCTCCAGAGTGCCAATGCACTCAAGCACTTAGATGTAAACCTTCTGTGACACTGACCATGAACAGACACAAGAAAAAAAGCTTAGATGCAACAGCCACTCCCAGGAACCAGCAGGTTTACATCCTGCTCTCTGCAGTGCCTTTTGCCATTACACCAACCATTTTGTCCTCAGTCTTGTCAAGTGAAGGCATAGCACTTAGGAAAATACATTTCTCTTTTTTTCTGGTCTGCAAGTCAGCATTATCTGATTAGGTCTACTTCCTACAGCTTGTTCAGTCTCGCTTATCAGACACACTGGAAAATATTTCCAATAATAAGCCAGCAGAAATCTGCCTTCATATCTGGTGTCAGGCTACATATAACAGAAATCTTTTCATTTTAGTTTTAAAGTATTGCTTCATTCAACAAGCCGACTGCTGGCTGACACACAATCTAACCTAAAGGCTATGGATCAGCAGGTAAATGCAGAAATTCTATTAGTTTCCAGACCTGAGGTTTACGCCTTTCATTTCAAATGAAATCAAAATCCTACACATGAATAGGTAAAGCACAGAGTAAAGATCCTTTCTTAAAACCATCCACTACATATTACATGAGTGCAAGGAAGAAAGCAGCTTCTGCATCTGGTAGATACTGTATTTCTTGTGCTCGATGACTCCGGCAAGGATGGTAAATTGCAGACATAAAAGAGACCCATTTAGAGGAAAAATTAAAACCATGACGAACATCACATTAGGCAACATGAAATCCTGCAAAGTTACAAAGACAGGCATATTCAGATATGCTTGATATTAACAAAACTTCTCCAAGCTTGGATAAATTTGACTTCCTTACCTAAATCCGATTTTAAAAGTCATAATCAAACTTGTCTATGCTTTAAATGTTTTGGAAATGAGTATCCTCATTTTGGACCAGTAGAAGGAAATAGTGCAAAAGTGCATATTGCAAAGTATCCAGAATATTGGGGAGAATATTTCTTTTTCCCAGCTGAAAGGAACATCACCAACAAAAAGAGATTTCATTCCTTTGTTCTTTCTAGAAGTGTACATGCCCAGCTTTATATATAAATACAAGAGATTTAGGAGTGATTGACTCCTAACTTCATTTTGCTGTTTGCTCTAAAGAGATATGTTCACTGGAAGTTCCCAGAGCACAGGCATCCGACAGGCATCAGCATTTTGACACAGTATCTGGAGCGAATCCCCAAATTAATAGCAGAGAGTATAATTCACTTCTGGTGTGGTTTTCCTTCACAATGGTGGATCATGATAATCTTAGAGCAAGAAAATCAACTATGATTCCATGATCACAATTATGATCCCACTAATAGTGGTTTGGTTATTTTTGCTGTAGGTTTTATTCTGTGCATTCAGTTAAGGAAATTGTTCCATGGCTTTACTATTTATTCAGGAAAAAACCCCAGAGAATAAAAGCATGACTTTTCGTTCCTTGAAAATTTAGGTGTAATATTTGTCTTTGGAGTATGTCATTAAACAGTAAAGAAGCTTGCTGGGCTCCCTCTTTTTCATTATATAAGCCTACTCACATCTTTCATATGTACTTTGTGTTTATTTGTATTTGATCTGCATTTTCTCCTGACAATAGGTTTGATAGCCTCTTGTTTCATTTTGTGCTGATGTTATCTTATAGCTTGATGAGAACAAGTGAGCTTGTATTCTTTATCATAGCTCTTAGGACAATATTATAATATACAGTTCTCATGCATAGATGTCCCATACATTTTCTCCAAGAGAGGTAGAACTGTAGGTGTGACACAAATACAAAGAAATAATATGTCAGCTAGCTTAGAGTGAAAACGAACAGAAACATCAAGATGCAATGTACAGGTCCAGCTCTCCCTTAAGTCTAATAAGTAAATTAAATCACAGCTTATGAAGAAATAAAAAAACCCCTGCAAAAGTGATAATTCTTGTTTATCTTACAGATGATAACAGAAGTGCAGCTTCATCTTGTCCTTCTGACAGGTATATGCCAGCACTTCTGATTCTGCACAAGTATTTTTGACAAGGAAACGGTGCTCTGTACTCTTCAGTCAAAGGCTGACCTAAATGGTGCTTTAAAAATAACATTCTGTTGAGTTTTTCTAAAGCAGGGCTGCACAAGGCTAATATAAAGGTAAAATATAAAGTCTGAGCTGGCACCATGGCTTATGTAGTACCTTTCATCACAAAAAGTCTTTGGCAGGATACATGCACACTGACAAATGCTGCCATTTGTGCATGGCAATGATAGAGGACAAGTTAGGATGAGGATGAAGAACCGTGAATCAAGTGAACTCCCCAAAAATATGGGAGATGCTTGTTCAATGCTGTCAAGAGAGGAATATTGCTGTGGAGCAGTTTCCCAATGCATTCTTGAATTACCTTGGAAATTGTTCACCTAAGTATTGACTGGATCTGACTACATTTAACTTGTTTCATCTGATGAGATCAGGTTGTATGGCTGAAAGTTTGTGATAAGAAGCCAGTGATAGAAACTTCATATCTCAGAAAAGCAAAGCACAACTCTAAACCATTCATATGGAAATTATTCAATAAAAACAGGTAGTTTCTTCTTGAACTGCTCATATAATGGCCTGTATCCATGGATCATTACGAAAACCACATGCATACCCAGATTATTACCATATGAAACAATGAAGATGTCTTACGTCCCCTCACAGGTTTGCCAGCATTGCTCAGGGGTTTGTTATTTGAGAGCATTGTCATTATCCTTTATCTTTATGCTGTGTAGTATTGTCCTCCATTGTGCAGTATTCATTATTACACACTTTGTCATGCACTGCCTCTGCAGATGTATGTAACACACACAGATTACACCAACTGATTTACAGATACCACAGACATACACTGCACTCACATCCATCAGAGTATTCCTCACCCTTACAAGGCAAAGCAGCAGTTACACTAGTTTATACACTGGAAGATCACACTTTGTAAATGTTGAATGATTTTAGAGGTGACATTATGACTTTGTTTTCTTTTTGTTTGCTCTTAAGAGGATGTAAGAAATAAAAATGTACTTGTAGGGGAAGGAATATAAACAAAACTACTTTATAGATTTCAGCAATTGTTCAAAAGCTTGAGAACAATAATACAGGGGGAAGAAGAAGAGAGAACATCTTTGACTGAGATCATTCAAGTTTGCCATTTACTTATACAAGTATAACCAGAGAACTGCTCTTCAAACAGGGAGCTGTCACTTCTCCTCTGAACTTGAGTGGAGCTTTGTTCTTTTTTACCTTTGTATTTCTATTTGATTTCTCTGAGTGCAGGCAAAGGATTAGTTTGAAATAATGCGGGTTTTTTTTTTTTTTCCCTGCATTGTGGAATGAGTTGCCCACTTCTATCTTGCAATGTATGGCAGACTCCATAACATTTAAACAGAGTTTACAGAGGCAGGCAACTAGAGTGAAAGTATTTTGGGCAGAGCAGTGTTTGAAAAGATGCTAGATATTATCTCCCTCAGTCCTCAAATAGCACAGTAAATGAGCACGTAAGTCAAACCTCATTTCTCCCTGGAACATTTTTAAAAGCTGTCTTTCTGACAGATTTCTGCACTTTCCCCTTAAGAAGAGAGTCTAGGATCAAGGCGTTACAAAGAAATATAAGTTTATCTCTTCTTGGTAACTTATTTTGCTAGTGCATAAATCATATGAAATGTGATTCTGAATTGCATGAATGCATGAAAACTAACCATGGGAAAACACATTGCAATCCAGAGGTGAAATCTACATTGGCAACATGCTCCTTTTTAAGAGGTTTGATGCTGCATGTAAACAAGCCCTCACAGTTTTATTTAAGGTGTGTAAGGGCAAATATTGTCCACAAGCAGAAAAGCTGAACCTGGAGTGGGCAAAGCCAGGTCTGTGCAGCTCAGTTCCATCTGTGCTGAGCTCACGTACCATCCCCACTCATGCTCAGCAGCCTGTCAGACCCTGCCTGAGTCAAGCTGTGTGGTACAGGATGTTATTGCTCCAATTTGTCAACACCAAACAGCTGGAGGTGGCTGATCCCACACAGTTCTGGAGCACATGGTGCAGGTCTCTAACCTGCTGCAAGCAAAATAACCAGACTTGACCAACTCATGGACATTGGAAGCACAACAGCAAGCACAGCACAGTTAGGAAGTGGCTATGTCTTAAAGCAGTGTGGCCACGAATGTGTATCTTGGCCCTCCAAGAATGTGCATTCATGAGGCCTGGTAAAGCAGCTTCCCAGAATTCTATTAGTAGGAAACTGGAAAAAATAAATCCACCAGAGGAGAGCAAAATATCTGATCTTTTGATTATGGATAAGTAAAAAAGCTCCAAAATGGCGTTGTGCCTATAAAGACAATTATTGGAACCACGTCTTTTCCAGCCTGGATTGAAGCATGCCTGATATTCACATACAAAGATCATTGTTGTAAAGGTAATTTCATCGCCACTCCAGGAGCCTGAGTAGCAGACTCAGCTATGATTAAATCATTCAATTCACCTCTTTGAATCTTTTACCAGGCATGACATTGTTATTTACCTGAACAGTGGCTACAAACCCCCACAATTCAAATATTATACAATGCAGCAAACTATTGCCAACCTGAGACAAGACCACTAGTAAAGCACTCCTCCCTAAGCAAATAATGCTGTGAGCTTTTCAGTATTTTGCCTTAGGTGCTTAGCTTTCTTCAAATATAACCATGAGGAGAGGCAGAAAAGATATTTGACAAAGTGGTTAGGTGGAGGCTTACATTTAAGATGGATTTTCATTCAGTAGCAGCAGGTAGACAAGGCATGTTATAGAAAATAATATATTTTTTCTTTCCTCCTCTTTGTAAGAGAAGAAAAAAGTTTCAATCCAAATTAATTTGTATCAAAATTCCATTAAAATGAAGTAAAATTATTTATGTTCTTTGTGATCTCTTTTGGTTTTTGGTCTGACAATAAACTGTAGGGTACTTATATCCAAATGACTGTGTGGATAGAGGGCTTCAACTGCCCAAGAAATAAGAATTAGAATTTGCACAAAGTTGTATTGAATTATTATTATATACCTTCACATTTTGGACTGCTCCAAAATAAACAACCACCCTTAGGGCTTTGTTCCAAGTATTTCTGCAAACAGAATTATTAAACTGTTCACACCCCGGTGAACCCAGCAAGCATTGGTTGGTTAGAATGTGGTGCTGGTAATGCCAAGGTTGTGGGTTTGATCCCTGTATGGGACACTCATGTAAGAGTCCCTTCCAACTCAGAATATTCTGTGATTCTGTGATTTTGAGATTCTGACTTACTAACTGAAGTACATGGAAGCTGTGTGAGATATCAAAATGGCCTACTCATGGACAATACAGTTGTACTCTCACTGTCTCCAGAATCATAATATCAAGTCCAGAGAAAGCTGCAAATCAACAGAAGATAAATCTAATTCTCAGTTGCACTGACAAGGCACCATAGACCACAGGACAACAGGAAAACAACATGTTTGCCAAATACAAGTTACACAGACAAGTTGTGGGATATCCCACAAGGCATACACAGGCATTGGCAAACATGACTGCCTGTATGGAATTCGTCCTAGCAGCTCCTGAATGACTCCCTTACTGGGTGGGCAATGTGCCAGCAATATGCAATTGTGATGGCAAAGCAAATGGATGTTCAGGTTAAAAGTGAAAATCACTGTCTGCTTCTGCCCCCGAATCTCATAACTAAGTGGGATGTATGCTTAGTTTTTGTATGCAAAGAAAAATGCCTGAATACATGGAGAACTTATCAAAGTACAGAATTTCAAACAAGATTAAAGCCAGTAAATCCTCTTTTGCTGTGCAGTCTGTCCTTTCACTGAACACGGGTTTGAAATATGGGGAAGCTGATTTCCCAGAGTGCCATCCTTCATTGGCTCAAATTCTCACAGGGGTTTGTTTTCTCACCCAGCCCTGCATATTCCTCCCTCTAATGAGTGCAACTGTACTACAAAACAGTCAACAAAATGACTGCCTTGTCAGAGGACCCAGGCTCCTACAAACAGGAAACAGAAAAGAGACAGATATTGTTCAACCCCATCTCCACAAATGGTGCAAAATTCCTGACAATAAATGGACCTAATGTTCTTGAGGGTTTTGCAACTCTCATTCTCTGTATTTTACAAAACATTCTTTTTAATGAAGTTTGAGTAGATCTTCAAAAATTACATCAACTGGTCTGGAAAGGGCAAGCAATCAACTTTGAAGGCAAAAGAAATAACCAGTTTTCATTACAGAATTTATATATCATATAGAAATAGTATCCTAAATTTTACCTATATAGCACCCACTAATGAGCATGAGCCTCATCTGAAGTAACAATATCTTGCTGAAAGAAAAAAAGTACTGATGGCCTTTTTCTAAATTCTAGCAAGAGACAGAAATTATTTAGGAGAAAAACAGTGCAAATGTTGAAAATACTGCAAATATTTCTTTAGTATGAAGCAAAAATTATTTTATAGCTTTCCTGTTAGAAAGTCTGAAACCCATTTTCTTTTCCTGCAAGGAGAATTAAAGTCTTCTGGAAGTGTTTAACTATAATGCTCTAAAATATATATTAGGTACAGAGATAAACTCTCCTAAGAAAACAGCAGGAAAAAACCTATTAATGAAACTGTACATCATTTACCCTTCCAGTTTCTTCTGGAATAAAAATTAGTATTACAGCAATTAAAAGAATGAAGACCGAAATTAATTAATTGATTTTTTAAGGGCAAAGGAATAAAATCCTAGATGTATTCCCATGGGATTTGCTGAGCCATTTTACACCGAGTCATCTGCCAAGAAGAGGTCACTTGAACTAATCCATGCTTACACCTTGGCATCTCCATTGAAACATGTCAGCTCTCCACTGTAGAGGTATTACTCACTGGCTATGACACTAAGTCTCAGAAACAGGTCAGACTTGATCTGAATGGAGGTGTGACTGATGTGCATTTCACAAGCCAACAAAATCCATACATGGGGTGTCTCAGGAGACTAACAGTCCAACTTCCTTTGGAGTATTTTCCTCTTCTGTCTGCTTTTCAAAGCATTCCTTCTCCTGACACAGTAACTCCAGTGTGGAAAAGGAATCATCAATAAAAATTCAACATCCAACAATTAACTTTGTGGGACAAAACTCAAAGGAAAATTAAATGTATTTGCTTATGTTCATTTTCCTGAAAATCAGGGCTTAAACATTCACTACTAGTTGAGAATTCATCTTCTCTAACTGTGAAACCATAGCTTTCCTGGTCTCCCAGGCTTATCCCACACAAAGCCATCTCTTCATAAACTGGGGATCCTGAAATCTCACAGTGCCTGGCAGCAAACAAACAGATGAAACAACACATCACAGAATAAAAGCCATAAAAAAACCCTCATGTATAAAAATTAGTTGTCAGATAGCTGACAACTCCATTCTGTCTTCCTGTAACTTGTAATATGCAGGAAACAACCCCTTCACATTTATCACTATTTACCAATACTACTCTCTCAGGTCTCAAAGCTTGGACCAGCTACAACTGCCACCCACTTCATATTCATGGAATCCATCTCCTTCTCACGCCATCTGTTCTTTGTCCTGGATTAATCATGATATATAGGGAAAAACAGTTGCTACCTGCTCTGAGCACTGCTCCCAGTATCATAGCAGAGGTAATCCCAGCTCTGAGGCTGTATCATCTCCAAATGCCTGGTGTGAAACCACTGGAGCCCAGAGACAAGTTTTAGGACTAGTACTACTTCCAATGCTGTTATCACTCCTTATTCAATAGTGGAGGATAGTTTCTCACATCTCTTATCACTACCATGCTCCAAAGCTACATTTGTTGCGAACAAATCTGGTTGGTAGTGGCCTCTGATGGATAACACATGATCACGTTTTAAATTTGGACTTGGAAAGGATTCTAAGATTTACCTCTAAAAATCAGGCTTTGATTGGTCCGTTTGGGAGTAAGTAAGTGCTATGAGTGATAATACATGCATTTTAGACTCTTGAAGAAACCTGACAGGTGCTAGATATAGAAATAGTAATTTTCCTCTGTGAGTCTGGCTCTATTACACACATATTCAGATCCCATTTTTTAAGCAAAAGCCCTGTTTAAAAAATAATTTTACATGTTTTAAGATGCCTGTACTCATTTATTCAGAATTTTTTCTTTTTCTTTCAGTCAGATATTAATAGAATAGCAAAAAAAATCTTCCCATGGTTCAAAGAAATAATTTTTCTCTCTATCTGTCTTTGCTTACATTTAAGGAGGGAAAGGATCTGATAATCTACAGCACAAGCAAGAAATGTGGCAAAGGAAAACTTATCTTTTAAAATGCTCTCCCCTTTTACTTCAGGTGAAACAGGCAGTTAATATGCTAGAGGCTGCCTTCTGTGTAGCCTGGAACAGCAAAGAGACACAGCATGCTAAATATCACATACAGAGCCTGAATCATAACACAGCAGTTTAGTTACTATTGGAAAATCTGTTACTATTGGAAAACTTGAGACAGATGGACAAGAATAGAAGTTTAACCAAGTTTGAAGTTTAAAACTAAATACCAGCAAGACTATTTCTTACTATTCCCAATATTAAGAATGTCAAATAATTTTAGAGAATCACAGAATTTGAAAAATTATTGTGAGGGTAACATATGCAGCAAACCACACAAGACTTTACCCTTGCAAACAAAGTTGGTGAGAATTTTTGCTCACAGGAAAAGCATCTTAGTTTGAATTTGTATGATAAGTAAATATTCCCACTTCTCTGCTGGCTTGGAAGAGAGGTTAATAGAGGTGAAACGTTCAACCAACATCTCTAACATACACATTTTTCTGTGCAGGAAATCATTATTATTCCTGCTTCATGATTTTATCAGCATGGGTGTAAGATCTGCAAAATGAAAAAAGGTTTAGAAATGTAAAAATTCCTTCTAGAGCAAAATAGAATTACATATTTATGTTTCTGGTCGGAAAGTAAGCTAGGGCAGTAATTTCATTGAATAAACAGAGACCAAGTCATCACCTCTCTCTTTGCTGAGATCAGAGCTGGGATTTGCAGATCTCATCCACTGAGGCTTGGATCTTCAGACCTATCAAGGCTGGTAAGATTCAATCCAAGCAGTAGTAACATTTAAGTGGATTCTATTTTTGTTCATCTTGAATTAACTGTCTGAAAGATTCATTACTTACATTGTTCAAGGCTCTGAACAAATTTGAATTAACTTTAGTGGTTCATTTTCATAGGACAGAGATAGTTTGTACACACGTACAAGGTAAATTTTACCAGTGACCTAGGTGGGTTGGATACACACAAGACAAAGAAAACTCAAGGTACTTGAGCATGTTAGAACCTCATTCCCTTAATTCACATTAATACCAAGTATATGGAGTATTGTAGTTTAAAAAAATCTTTGATGTTAATAGTGTGAGTGATAAAATATGGGTCTAATCAAAATGACTCAGTATTGCACATTAAACCCTGCAGTACCCAATTACTCATTGCTGTTTCTGGTGAGAAATGTGATATTCAAGGGTATAACCTAACCTGCAGCCATAAATAACACATATATTAAAAAGAACAGATTGATGGCAGGGCTACTAAATGCTGTTCTTTAACTTTGCAATCCTAGCTTTGAATCCAGTGGTAGCAGTAGCAGTGCAGCAGTTACATGGTACGATCAGGTCCACGGACTGAACAAAATCATGAAGTGGCTGTGTTTGTCAGAATGCAACATTAATAAGCTTGGGCTTGTTATGGAGATGATCTTTCTTTAAAAAAGGGCTCATATGTTTTGAACTTGTCATTTTGATTTATCTACAAGTCTCTTCTTGATTTGCCTTGAAAAACCTTAAAAGGGACAGCAAGAGACTTTTTAGGGATGTCTTGTCACAGAAAAAGGCTTAATCTTACTGTCCACCCAGTTTGCTAAATAAGCAACCTGTCATGCTTGTATTAATTCAATCAGGCCAGAGCTGAAATTCATTTTGAAGCTCGTATATCAGCATTTTTGTCTTGAACCAATTGAGCTTGTTGTGTACAAACACAAAGCAGCCTGCCATAGACTGGAAAAACAATTTTTTAAAAAAGAAGAAAAAAACCTCCTTGTCAAATACTTTGGGTTAGGATTTTTTTCCCCTTTCAGTTCAAGCAAGTGTCTGTTTTGTGCTGCAGAGATTGGTATAACACTTCATCCATTTCAAACGAGAGGCTGCTTTATGAACTCATGGAAAACGGTTATTTTATTCAGCAACTTGCAGATATGATCCTCTGACAAGCAGTGCTCATTAAAAGAGCATCAGCTGGCTCAAGCAGTAGTCTTGGTCGTTATTGAAGTAAGTCAGAGCCTTGGGGATTTTAACACCATTTGTTCAACAAACAGTCTCATTCTGCCCAGCAGAAAAAAAAAATTCCAATTTGAAAATAAATCTTTTGTAATGGGCTCAAGGAAATGTATGGTATGGGAGGATTGAGAAGTTATCTATTATACAGGCATTCTGTTCACATCCAGGATGATTCTGCCTTGATAAACGAACAGTGACACTATTGGCAAACCTGGGATTTGAAGCAATGGTTCATTAATGCAACTGCACACTAAGTAATGTACTTGGGTGTCAGCATTCTGCTGGGTTTTCCTCCTCATTGTAATGCTCTTTTTCCTTCTGGATATGCTTAAAAAATATCTTGGCACTCCTGTCAATATATTAGTTTGAAAAATGTCACCATGGGCCTGTAACCGTGGTGTATATGTAACTGTGCATTGACACATGCATTGGCTTGATGCATTCTGGTGATGTGAGTTCAGTCTCCTGTAGAGATCCAAATTATGATACGATTGCACTGAGCTTACAGACTTCTCTCATGCTGGGATGGAGATGGTGTGAGGAGCTAAATTCACAAAACAGAGCAACGTGCTCCTACTGCATGGTTTGAATAGCTATTTCAGCTGCACACAGTGAACATCTTGCTTTTCCTTAGAGGAGTTTGCAGATTAGATATGGCTGAACTGGGGCATGTGGAGTATTCAGTTCTTCCCCCTCACTAATACAATCATTATTCTTCTGAATGGAGCTTCCACACCCTTCCTTTCTTCCCTCTTAGTTTTTTTAAATTGTATTCAACAGCCCCCACACCTACCTGTCAGGGACCAAATGTTTAATGCAATGGTTTGTATAGGCCATGGCTCTGCTCCAAGAGGTTGAGTGCTCAAAGGCCCTGGCAAGAATATTTTGATGTATCATTTAGAATTTAGGATCTATTTGAAAAAAAACAATCAAAATCAGTACTGTTGGTATGGCAAGGTGTTAGAGTGCAAACATAGTAAGGCAGGCTTTAGTATCAAGGGGAATGACATACAAAAGGGACAGACTTAATAATTCCTTCCATCTGCCACCTATAGATGACAGAAGGTTGATCAAGCCATCTTTGTGTGATCAGAGGGGAAAAGCACATTTTCAGCACAATTATGTAGCACCAATTTTAATTATTATCATATTTGTCAGCAAGAATTGCTTGCTAGTCATTGGATGGCTTACATAAATTTATTGTGTGAAGAACTCGGAAAAGGTGTGTGTAATTGTTTTAAACATGTTTCATTAGTTTTTAATTTGTGGACTGATGCGACTGGTGTGGAATAAAGCAGCCTCATGCTTCCTGCCCCAGGAATTCTTGGAAATTAGATATTTCATCTCAGTGGGATTCACATTCAATGTATTTTAAATTACAAGAACTGAGTCTTTTGCTTGCTTCTGTCCATCTGTGTTACAGTCTTGGATTTACTCCTATACACAGAATGTATAGATTGCTTCTTATCTACATAGCTTAGTGCAGCTTACACAGAAAAATCAGGAAGGAAATCTCAAAGGCAATTATGTTGGAATTAAACAGCTGCAAGGAGTTGTCTGGCATTCTGGCCAGACCCAGCGGAGTGTTAGAAATAGTTTGAGTTTAAGGGAACCTCACATGGACTTTCTGAAGGAAGACATAAGTCTCTGGTTAGGACTCTGTGAAATTTTACAGAATTGCTCAGTTTTCTCCAGTCCTACAAAGACATTACTGACAGTCAGCAGACCTCTTCTTTGCTACCGATTGTAATCCTTTTTCCTCCTGCCCCCACAGGTAGGGAATGTGAGCAAATATACACTGCAGTTAATGGGATCATCCTAAATCCTTCAGAGGAAGCTATCCTACCCCATTAACCCACTGGGGACTGGCTGTCACAGAGGCCAGCGTGTGGTTTAGTTCCAAACCTGTCTCAATTGTCACAGTTTCTTAGGACGCCCCGTACCAGCGGATGTGTGTACATGGACAGGGCTGACTGCCCGGAGCCAACAACGATGGCCTCCTGTTCAAGCTGGAAAGCACATCAAGGAGCAGTCCTGACTGATTCCACTACCAGGCTAAGATCATGCTGTATATTTGACATATCTTTCCAGCCTGCCCAGGGGAATCTCCATTCTTATAATTTTGGCTTTTGATGTGCAGTGCCTAAGGAACAAAAATACTTAGCAAGTTGCAAACATTAAGGGTGCACTTGAAAACTTCTTCTTCCAAGCCCACATATCTAATATTGAAGGTGCCCGTTGGCACACTCCAAGCAAGAGCAATTTTAAAAGCTGAACTAAACATACTATTATTGATCTGATTTTGTCTGCTGTGCAAGGTGCAGCCCTTCCCCCTGAGGTACCTATGCAGTTCCACAGCTGATGGCCACTCAGAGCACAAGTTGATTGATTTCCTATTTGTATCCAACAGCACTTTAGTGGCATTAAATATTATTTAATGGCACTGATTAAATTTTAATGAAATTACAAAAAATCTCACAACCAAAAATAACTGCAACCACGACTCCCTTAACTGTAGCACTGTTCCAGCTCTGAAACAAGCACACTGTCTGGTTGCATTGGAGGGTCACATCTTGATTAAGCAGAGTGTCAAGAGTATTGATATCATCTTTTCAGTATTCTGGGGAGCAGCCATCAACAAAACCCTAACAGAGTACAATGGCTTCTACTCTCTCTTTATTAATCATGAAAATATATTTACCATTGGAGCAGAAGTGCATTGTATGGACGCATCAGTCCTCTTTGCCCATATCCACATTGCAATCCCTCATCATTTCATAGGAACTGATTTTTAAAATGGAAGTCAGCTCACATGAATCTGCCTGTTGCAAACAATTATTATTACGAGAAATCTTCAAGAAAAATCAAAACAAAGATCACAAGCAGATAAAAATTACATGTTCAAAACAAAAGCACATTAAAGCTTACAGGAAAAAAAAAAATTTGCCTGACCAACTCCAACTTAATAAAAAAAAATATTCTGACAAGCACAGTCCTGTTACATATAGGGATGCCAGAATCCACATTCCTGATTGTTTTATATGAATGGTGTCAGGAAACTGCCCTTTCAATAATACTAAATGGGAAACATATCAAATGTATTTTCTTTAAAAATCAAATGCAGGTGAGCAGGACCCTAATTTAATTTCTTCTTTTATGGTAAAATTTCTCTCTCCTTTCTGGGCTGCAGCTGTCTCTTTGCAGATTGTTTGACTTGTCCAGAGAATGCAGAACGTGGACAGAATCTCAAATTGTCAGGGCAGAGCAGAGGGGAGAAATTTTCTGCTATAGATCAGCAGTATGTGGAGTGGATCTGATAGGCAAGTTTGCCTGTCCACAAAACACAAGCAAATAAAAGTATTTCCCCTTGCAATATGGAGAAAATCTTTCTGGAAAGAATTCACTGCAGCTGCTCACTGCCTGATCTCTGAGTTACTTGTTTTACCAATCCCAAGAGGTGCAAGTTGTCTCCTGGGATATGTCAAACTGCCCATGTCCTGCTAGGAAATGCAGCTCTCATGGGAGATAGTCAGCATCTCATGTGATTCAGCCCTTTTACACACAAAGGCAAAAGAAGAGAGAGGAGAAAACTAAAATGTCTGCATGGTTCATGTCTATGAAATTGAGAAAGCTCCTGAATACACACAGCAGAGGGGAGCAGTGAGATGGAGCTCCAGCCCAGACTGGGAGAATATTCTATTTCCTATGTCAATCCTATGGCAAATATTTGCAAGGACTAAGAAAGCAGACTTAATTGGCTACTCTTTTTGCAAGCAGAAGCCACAGAAGATGTTTATCTTCAAATCTGATTCCATACCTTAGCTGTCACTGTGGAAATTAAACATTCTGCAAGTCACTTTTGCTGTCAAATATAGAGACAGTTGGCAAATGAGGCCATAAAGCTAGAGATTAATTACTGGTTGCATGAATTGTTGCTGTTTTCCTCTGTCAATTACGTCACAGTTAATCACGGAGTGAACTCCTGAGAGTTCTGTATCACTCATCCCTGCATTTCTCACAAATAAAAAGTAAACAAATGTAACTAGAGGCCAGGCTAAACTGTCTCTACTCATGGACAGGAAAAAGTTCTGAGAATTGCAGCATCTCTCTCCCTCAAGATTAATTTAAAAGTTTTAATTTCATAAGATAATTCAAAACAAGCAGATCAAGAGGTCACAATTTATGTTATGAATTTAAACAATATTCAGGCACATATTTACTCCTGGTAAAGAATTTTCTGGTTACCATATTTAGTCATTTCTTGCTCTTTTGGGCTCAGAGCTGCTTACATTAGACTACATAAGATTTGTCATAATCGGTCGGGAGCAAAGACTGAAATAAAAGAGAAGAATGGAAGGAATGTACATAATGTAGGTCAGTCTCCTTAGTCATAATTACTGAGCTAAATATTTCTCCCTATGAGGCCACTGTGGACTGGGTTTTCCCTAGAAGGACTAGCTATAATAGATAAAAGCTAAATTTCATAGAAAGGTAGAAATACAATTTACTGTTAAAGAAGGCAATACACCTGCCTATGTTGGGCAGCCAACAGCCTATCAGTACTCCTCTAGTACTTTAGAAAAGATAAGCATCCCAGTTGCCTCCCAAGGTTGTTTTTTCAGAAAATGTGCTATTACAGTTAAATTCATTAAATAATTAGCCCATATTCATACAGAATTTCCCACAGGAGACAAGATGAAAAAAAGATTGTAAAGATGTTATTAAGGTATGTGGATAGATGAGGGAATGAAATCTTCCTAAATACTGATGTAGGACACCACAGAAGCACAGTTTGAGTTGTTTTCCTTGGATTGCAGGGACAGTCAAATCCAATTTCCATATGAGTTAAAGAGTCTTCTTCCACAAACTTCAACATGTAGGACTAAAACCACCACAAGCAGGAACAGGACATTATTCACACCTGCATCAGTTCATTCCTCCCTACAGATAGGTATGGCCACACTGTAATTAGCATAATGTCTATGAATATTCATAAAAGGACTCTGCAAGAACAAGAATTATTCTCACTTCTACCTTACAGGACCATAAATGCCTTTATCAATTTTCTTCCTTTCATTTGACACTAAGAAACAGAAAGTTAAAAACCCTGCTCTGGATCAAATCACAACTCTTGCTGACAAAACCAAAAAAAGACCTCAACAGTTTTTATTTCAAATACAGGAAAGAAGCACGATGGACTACACTTCACAAAAATTATTAAGATTGAGCATTAAGTAAGGAAAAAACATATGAACAATTGTATCTATTTACTTGACCAAAATTATCTTTGAATGGGGAAGTTGGTTGTAAGTTGCACTAGGCACTGCTCAGTGATACAGCATGGGTAGATGTCCAAACCAGCACAGCAGAAAAGTCTTCACACAGTTCTCTGTCAAAGCCATTTGTATAATGTGAATCATTTTAATTGACTATGATAACAGCTTCTGAGTCTTACACTGGAAGATTTGCAATGTGTGAGATAAACAAGACATGCTGCTCAGATAAAGGAATAAAAATTAGCCATTATTGAGGGTTTACCACTTGAGTTTGCTAGACATAAAGCTGATTAAGGGCATCACCATCTATCTTTTCTGCATCATAGAGACTAGCTGGTGTGAGATGTTTGTTGTTTCTTGCCAACTGATCCAGGAATATTGTATTTCCAAACAGTTGTGGGAACAGAGGCCAGCAAATATAGTTGTCTTCACCTGGAAGGTGAGCATACTCAAATATGTCAAATATGTCGGGATATTATAGTGATTACACCAGTTCTGCTGGGCAAAAAAAAGAGGTTAAAGAGGAGACTTTCTTTGTGTAAATACACAGAAGAAAGAGACTCAAAAAGTGACACAATAGCAATGATGTTTAAACACAGACTCACCATAGTACACAAGCCCGATGTGCTTTGCTACTGAAGTTTCATTTCAGCTCCCTATCACAAGCTCCACTGCCCTGTGTGGGACTGGCACCTGTTTTCACTAAAGGGAACTATGGCCTGACATAAACCTCCTTTTCACACCTACTTTCTTTATGTGATTACAATTAGATCTAAACCTTCCTACAGCCGTTGCAGAAATTCAAACCTTAGCATAGATATTCAAAATTTTATACACAATCTTTTGTTACAGTCTGTAATTTCTGCCTCCACAGGGATGGATAACATCAATCTATAGATACATACATCTTAAAGAACATAATTAATTTAATTCTTCATTAAATTTACCAATAACTAAAATTATGGATAATAATGTGTTTGTCAGAATAAAGAGTCTGTGAGGGATATTGTGACATCCAGCCACTCCTGTGAACTGCATTTCTCCAATCTGGTGTGGCACAAACTACACGTCGTTCAGGCTCCAGCCAAATGAAGACTGGAGTATAGCTGTGCACGCTGTAACGACTGTAAAAATAATTAGTTGCTTATTAACCTACAAAAGATTATCTTGAACAAATAAGATTCTGTTAGTTGGACTGGAGCTGTTTGATTACCTACTATTTCTGTTTACAGGGAATTCAGGACTTCTGCTATTCACTGTATCAGTTGTTACTAAAAAATTAATACTTCAAATCAAGCTGTTACGGTTACGTGGTTTTACCTTCCCTATTTACTGATAGTGGGAATTAATACAACAGAGACTTTTTTTTTTTTGTCTTATTTTAACAATTGGTCAGCTTTCAGGTTTGGCCATAGGGCTGTTAAAATTAACTGCAATATGACAATAGATGTCAAGAAACATCCTGACAAGACCAAAAGAAAAACACAGTAATATCAGGTAAGAAGGAGGAATTATTGCAGTGGCAAACTAATATCTGAATCTGAAAGCAATACTTGGCTGGTTACATTCCTGACAGGCTTATGCTTGACAAATCTTCAGTCCATGGTGAAGAGCAGTACACTGATTATTTCCAATTCATGTCAAATTCTGGACTAGATCCATATAAATATCTGAAAACTGTGTCCAAAATAAGCTGATTGGTTCATCATCTAATTCTCATATAACAAAAACAAGAGTGAAGAAAAGAAAAAGCCAAACAACATAGAAGTGAGAATTTTATGGGATTGCAAGTTTACTCAGCCATCACAGGATGCCTGAAAGGCCAAGCACTTAGCTTTCCTTGGCACAGATTAATTAGCTAGCTTTGACTCCCAGATCTCTATTTTTAAATAATGACTTGCATAAATCTCTGAAGACAAGAATTTAACACTGCTACATTACACACAACCATGGCTGCAAGATTTTACTATCACTGGAAATTCAAGTTTGCAGGAAATTGATATAATGTTTTTTTCCATGAAGAAAATTAACCCAGACACCTATATAATTCCACTTGGGCTCACCTTGACTTCTAATAAAATACTACAACAAATTGCACCCTCATAGTTCTTATAAAACCACAGAGCTGGTAATACTAAAAATCTGGCAGAGTGCCTGTGTTTTAGCTAGAATTAATACTTGTGAAAAGGGAAACGTTTGGGAAACATTGCAGTAAGTAACATTGCAGCTTTTGTTCCAAGACTGCATTACAAACATTCATGCATGGACACTTATACCTTCAATGAAGGTAAGCAGAACTATTCTGCCATTTTTAGGAATGTTTTTGTATGTTTGCACTTATTACCATAGGGCTCACAACTCTGTCTCATTCTGAGTAGATGCACTGAAGTAGGCTTAACTACCTGCAGGTTTCAGATAAGAGTTGTTCCTTTTTCCAACTCAGGTTCTGAATTCCTGCAATTCATGTAAAATTTCTGTCTGCAGTCATGGTAAAGACAAAGAGCAGGATGAAAGGAATAACTGCCTGCAGGGTGATCCTTGATAACTGCATACCCCAGGATACTGTCATCAGCTAGCAGGATGCAGGTGTCACTCATAAACGTGATTTTTAACAGAATGATACTCAACAGAATTGCCATAACATTACAGTGAGAAGAGAGAGCAGACATGAAACATTCCAAAGTTGATCTATGCTGCAATATTAAGTGAATTACCAACATTTTGCAGTAGGTTTATCTCAAGGAATACAAAAATAACTCAGCTTTGAAACATCCCAGTAGTTATTTAATGGGCGCAAAAGATCAACATATAATTACAGGGTATTTTGTTAATTACAGTGGATACCATTTATGGTGTATTTTAATTACCACAGAGAACCTAGCATGAAGGATGAACACTTAAAAGTCAAGATAAATATATTAACACATCGCTTATAAAAATAAACCTATTAGGTAACATGTAGTTCACTGATCTTTGCAAGGAACTGCGAAGCTACGTAAGAACAGCCCTTTTCTGTTTGATAGTAAAGGGCCAGTGAGTAACAGAACCAGCTCTCACTATTTGCCAGATTCAGTAGGACACGTTTTGTTCCCCATCAGAAGCATATACCTTTAAGAAGTCCAAAGGAAAGAAAACACTCAGTGCTTCAGTTTAAATAGGTGACATCAAATGCTATTTTCTTAGCATTATTTCAGCCTTATGCTAATGAATTTCAGCACTGTTGTAGGTGAGTCTCTCCTCAATTATGCAAACTTTGGTCTTCAGTATAGAGGTCGTTATGTGACACACAGAATTTGTATAGTAATGAGGTTATTCACATTCTGTTACAGTGCATAAGAATTGAAAACCAAAAGTGAAATTAGCTTTCTTCCTCATCTTTTTTGTCTTCATAGATTTTGGTATGGTATGAGTGGAGCAGGAATATTTTAGAACACAGCATCAAACCAATATCACAAAGCAAACACCATAGTGGGGAGCATTGCATTAATGCCCCGCTCCTGAGCTCTGGGAAATGAATTTCATATGTAATACAGTGTGATGTTTACCAATTCATTACAATGACCTCGCTTGCTGCTTCCCCCCGAAAACTGCAAAAATGGAAATGTCACACATATTTGCATTCAGGAGATTACTGTGTATCACTGCACACTTCTCATGCTGTCTAAACACAAGTCTGCTGTCAGTCCAATGGGTTGGCTGTGACCCTGCAGAACTGCCTTTGGGGGCACCAGGGGACCCTGGGCACTGGTAGCTTGTGGCATGAAAGAGATGAGGCACTTGGTTTCCTAAGGAGAGAAACTACAGAAACCCATATCCCACATGATCTTCTGGAAATTTTTGGAATAGGCTGGAAGTGTGACTACAAGCAAGGGGACGGGCTAGAGGATGGCTGGTGGGAGAAGCTGGAACTAACTTGTGCATTGGAAAGGGATTTGAATGGATGAGAACAGGATTTCAGACTGCTTTTGGTGCACAAGACATCTTCAAGGATGTATTAGGTACATACAGGGATAAAGACATCCACACACAGCTATCCCAGCTCAAATTTCCTCTGTTTCAGCTCTCTATGTTGTTGGATCTTTTCATATTAAAAAATAACTTTATGAAATATGCGTGTAACATATGGTCCCAGTGTCTTTAAAACACATCTTATACTAGCTACAAGAGTGGCTAGATCAAGACAGAAAAAAGGGTTTGGGGGTTTTTCTGCCCTTAAATGTTCATTAGGAATCTGATGAAACCTACAAAGTCAAGCAAAGCAAATTACTTCTGAGTGACATCCAGTCTTGACAAGGCAAACGTCCCAGCACCCTAACTTGGTGGAACATAAAAAGTGATGTAGAACACTTAGCTCCCAGAGAAAAGAGAAGAGCTATGGTCAGACCAGCTCATATCCCACAGGGTGTCTTTCTGGTACTGATGAGGATGAGCTGGAACAAAAAAAAGAGGGCCAGAATGTGTTTTCCCTTTTATAGCAATTATTGATAGTCCAAAATTCAATCTCATTTCAAATTAATAAATATAATACTTCCAAAGTAGAGCTCTACAATCTGTGTACCTGGCCATTTTTTAATCCTTAAGTTTCAACTTAAAGATGAGGTTTGAATTTTGATTTATTATTTTTTCAGTGAAACAGCGCTAATCTCTGTCATGCACTATTTTGAGTTTAATGCAAATATGACCTATAAGAATCATGCTATATTCAGAAAACTGACATGGCTGATTAATACTCAGTGTTCTTCTGCTTTTCTGAATTAAGGATATACCTGTGTAGAACAAAGCAGCGCAATACAAAAAATATTTAACTTTAGCTAGAGGAGTGAAGTGCAAACAAGTTCCACGTCTCCTGTCTACACAGTAATAAAACAATTCAAGAAATGTCTATCCAAATGGCCTGACCTTCTAAAGTAATAACTACCCAGCAGCTTCCAGTGAAGTTGCTGTACCTCAGAATTAATTTAAACTAAAGATATTTATTAAGCAGAAGATTTTCACAAGGAAAACATGCAGACAGGAGAATAGAAATTCCAGATGCACCTTGGGAAATCTAATCACTGTCAGACTCTGGAGTGAACATCTAACTTTTGGTACCTAAGTGTGTAAATCTTAGTTTTATTTTCACTGTGTTTTACACACAATGGCTGACAAATGAAAAGTAATCATGAATTTGTAGTGACACTTACTAACACTTTCTGGGCTATGCTAAAGTCAGAACCTCTAAGCCAGCATTTACTCTCTTGCCTGTCTTTTCCACTTGCAGCAGATCTGTGGCCTTGCTAGCATGTGCAAAAACCAGCATGACATAATCCTTTTATGAAAAGAGTTCTTTAAAAATGAGTTCTTCCAAAACAGTATCTTTTGTGACTTTCAGGGAGGCACAAGTGGAAGGATCTCATCATGTCTTAATGCATCTTCCAGAATTTCTCAGCTTTTGGGAGATAATAGCTGTTCTCTGATTCCTTTGTGTGGAACGCCAACATATTTATATTGAGATCCAGGGTCTGAGGTTGAAGCATTATTACAAAAGCAGCAAAGTAGGCAACAAGCTCTAAATGCAATTTTCTGTGAGACAGAAGTACATTCTGTTCCACGTTTATATTCAATGATCTTTACATGTTGAATGCAATACCATTATCACATCTATTTGAAATCTTTTTCTGCTACAGCACAAAAGAAATCATTCTTAATCACACAGTCTGGCAAGTCATTAGGAGACCAACGTTTCCCTATGAGCTGAAAGGGCTGCATCAGGAGAGATGGTGAGGTGAAAGACAGTTATTGTTCAGCTGCAGGACAAATCCTGTACTCTACACCCTGCAGACTGGCACTATCCAGCACTGGGCCACTCTGCTTGCTGGGTCAGCTCAATACACCTTCAGCCTGGAAGAATTACTCTGGATCCAGAAAAAGGAACTTCTTGTTAAGACTGTGGTGATTGTCTGGCATCTTGCTAATGGTGCTGAATGTGCCACTAGTGAGCATTTGAGACGTGGAGCAACAGCGTGTTGATGAGGTTACAGAATTAGTTGGCTCACTTAAAAGTATTCTTTACCTTTACATGGCCCAGGCAGCTAATAGGAGGACTCTACCTGTTGTTTTTGCAAGAAAGCCTCAGCTTCCATTAAGAAATAATGTCTGAGATTGGCAAGCTTGTTTACCCAAATGCAGACACAGCTGAAATTTGGAAATGAGAGAATTGTAATTGCATTCAACAATTCAATTCAATTGAGGGTGGGTTGTCCAGGGAAGTCTCTGCCTGTGCTCTTTCTTCCAGGGAAACATCAGTGAGATTCTCATTGCTCTCATCCCTCAGGGTTTTTGTGCACAACTCAGAGAAGGGAGAAGGCAGAAGGTTCAGCAGAGGGAAGCAAACACAGCTTCACCGGGACAAGATCCTGGTATAATCACGCTGTGCTGTAAAAAGTAACTCGGATCAATGTGGCTTTCTGTACTGTCAGATACCAGCAGTACTGCAATGCACCATTTTCTCTGGGTGACCCAGCACACGCCAGATGCCATTTCAAGACTACTGGTGGTAAAACTAAAGCTGATCAGCCATACTGGTATTGTGGAGGGAGGTGAAACTGGGGACAGAGAGCTCCCATGAGTGACTTTAGAGCTTCTGGATGTAAACAATCCTTTCCCTGAATCCATGAGACTGGGAGGTGCAAAACTCATCTATTCAGAAATTAAGGAACATTCCTCATCACAGATCTGAGTTACATATTATCTGTTCAGTGACTTCTTGGCTGCCCTCCATCTAAGACACTTCCCATTCCCTTCCTGTACCTAGGGCTAAAGTTTCAGCCTTAGGTCTCCCAAGTATCTTTAATTACAGGTTTTGGGTTTAGTAGCTCCTGAACCTAAAAAATTCTTAGCTCAAACTATGTTCCAAATTTTCCTAACCATTCACTTTGTCATTTAAATACACATAAACATATATTTGTGTATGTAATCTGAAGTACTTCTTCTGTAAATTACTGTGATGGTATTTCCAGTATCTTTATTACAATTAAAGAAACTTTAAAGTTATTCCATCTTATGAGAAGTGAAAGACTCTGGACATGAGACTCAAACATAAACCCTCTTTTTTTCAAGATCATTCTTGTGGGACAGTTTCACTATGTGATTATAAGACTGCAACCCTGAAACCTTTGAGATTAACTCTTTGCCATCAGTTCTGTATTCTACCCCACTGGTGGCATTAACATGCAAAAAATCTACTGGAACATGCAATTTTTATCACAACTATTAATGAAATGCAACATCATAAACAATAAAGCTTAATTAGTAACTAGAGTGTCTATGGCAATTAAATAAGAAGGAAGCGTTCTGGAACACAGCAGGATACTCGGAGTCATTTACATTGCAAATGGATTTCAAAGTTGCTATTGATGGAAGTTTGGGGAAGTTAAGATTTTTAGAAAATGAGACATTGACTCTATGACACTCAAATATGAACCCTCGCTTAACATGAACTTGGGAACTGGAACTGCAAGTGGAACTAATAGGAGCAGCCAATAATATGAAGTGCAATGAAGAAGTTTTAAAAAAAAGGTTAAGAAAATCTAGCGCAATCTAATGCAATGACACGACTCATTAGTGTCAGGCCAAACGAGAAACTTAAAATGAAAGAATACATGTTCAGTTATACAGTAAGGAAAAATTGTTAATGTATTTCATGCCTGATTATTTAAAACTGAACATGGCTGCTTACTATACTACACAGTCATAACTCGACCTGGAACACTGTAACCATTTAAGATACAGAGCAAAGGTCCTATTTCAGGACAGTTTGCAAATAACTTAGGTGGACAAGTGGTGGAACACTGTCCACTTGTTTCAACTCACAGTTCATTCCACCTGAATTATCCAACCTACAACAGCAAAGCTGGATAATCATTGGGAGAAGGCTGGGCAAGAAGAAAAATAAAGAGGAAAAGAGCCAGGTGATCTGAGATCTGAGGCCAAGATTTCTCCTCTGCAACAGGAAGGTAAAAGAATGAGTGTTCTCTCTTTCTCAGAAAAAGTCAGTGAAAGCTACATAGTGAAAGAATTATGGCTGATTCACTAGGCAAATGAGGTTTCAGTTTTGCACAGGCAGTTCTGAAAGTAAGCAAATCCTCCTGGGTTTGCAAAAGGACAGGTCACCTCCAAACCAGACTTGTCCTCAAGCACCTCACTACTGTCTGCACCAAGACTCACTGAGCTCCCCCTGGGAATGTGCACTCAAGCGTGCTGAACATTGCTGGTCTTGGTACAGCGGCTGTGACTGTGCAAACTGCACCTGAGAGCCTCACAAAGGCCATCCAGCTTTTCAGCTGTCCATGAGGATATATTTAGGAAGAGGCGATTTGAGGTTCTCTATCTGCAGGGTACAGGAATTTGAATTGTTCCCACTGACAGCAGCCATAATATGCCCAGTCGAAGATTCATTTTTATGATAGAAAGAATGGAAAAATAATGGCTTTAGATTCCTTCATTTCACAGGTTTCCATGAACTTGAAGCGCTTTAATTTTCAGACCTATCTAAATCTGAAAACACTGTCTACCATCTCTAATTGGCCTTCAGGACTCCTTCAAGGTTTTTTTCTATATCTGTTTTTTTCATGTCTCCTCTACTATCCCACGCCCAGCATATCAATCTTAGTGAAATTTAAAAATAAAATTCTGGGCTTTGGTGCTATAATAGAATTTCAGCTGGTTTCATAAAAATCCTTGGCATTATCTACTTTCTCCTTAAGGGAAGAAGTGAGTAAAGAGAGCAAAAGGTATTTGTCAATAGCTTCATAAATAAAATCCCTTGACACTTCTAGTCCTCTCTCATCCCTCTTTGTTTGCATATTTACAAACATCCCAGCATCAAAAGAAAGGATTTTCAAAAGCATTCAGGAGATTGTTTACCTTGCTGTTACTGCAACAGGAGGTAAAAGCCTCCCTTACCTAATGGGAGCCCTGTCAGCCTTTGCTGATAGTAAAACCCATCTCCAAGGTTTTTCTTCCCAGAATGTGTGTGGAATAAGCACCATAAGAAGCTAATATCTTAGTCATGGGGATGTCTGCTCTACAGGACAGCTTCTCCCTGGAATATCTGCTGCTCTCCAGTGAACCACAGAGAGGGTCATGACCACTACACAGCCTTGACAGGTGACAAACTTCTCTTTCTTTTGCTCTTCTGTAGTGTAAGAAGACACTGATGGTACCTTTCTTCTGTTCTGAGGTACAGTGGGCACAGTGAATAGCCACACGTACTTCTGAGAATGCTTTGCACTCCAACGCTCACATCTGTGCAACATGAAAGCAATGCAAAGGCATAAAAACAGTGAAAGCAAAAAATAAAAATGTGTTATTCAAGGGTTTGAAGTTTTTGCTTTCTGTTCTTCTAATAGCTCTGCAATGAAATGCCACTGGATCTTTTTAAATGTGTGCAGAAAATCTGACCTTGCAAGTGCTGGCTGCTCCTGTCCTGCTGCTGAGCGCTTCCCCTATTGCTTTAGAACTCTGGTGCTCAATACATGTTTTTTATACCTGTGGGACACATCTCAGCATTTATATTTTTACTATTGCAAGGTGAAAGAAAAAATGGAATTGTCAGAGTTTGTATTGGTAAAGTGTGGAGTAGCCACAGAGCTGACTTTTGGAGCAAAACTCAGAAACTGGAGGGCACATGCAAATGTCTGAATACTAAGTGGCTGAGAGATTGTTTTTCTTGAACTCAAACTTCAGTCAAATAACATGACATATGGAAATAGCTTTTTCAGGACCGGCTCATTAGTGCTCTTAAGACCTCTGGTTCACCTTCCATTTTGAAAGCAAAAAGTTCCACAGGTTTTGTAAATATTAAACAAAACAATGGTGTGCACACAAATGTATGGGCAGGTTTTCAGACAGCTTGGGGAAAAAAAGTACTGTGTTTGTTGCCACAAAAAAAAGCACCTTTTTTACCTCTGTAAGGGTAAACTTTCAAGGGTGGTGGTGAACTCTGTCACCCAGGGCCAGTAAGCCCTGCATGAATGAAAAAAGATAGCCACTTATGAGACCTGAACCAGGAAATATTCACATTTTACAAAGGGTCTTGGATCTCTAAAATGAGTCAAATCTAAATCCTGATTGAAAAATATTTACATTTGAGCTATTTGTTAGAGGATAAGCTTAAGTCATGGATCTAGTTTGAATTTTTTTGTTTCCTGATACCTGTGTTCCTTCCCTTGCCTATCAGTTCAACAAAAAGGGAATAAAAGCTGCCTTATAATTATAGCACAAGGCACAGCATGGGGAGAGAGGATATTCACACAACTTAATTGAGACACTTTTCCCCAGGTTTTCTATAGCCACTGAAGAGAGTCAGCTATACAAGGCAACTCAGAGCACCTAAGTAACCCTCTATGTCTCATCATCTCTCTAGGATATGACTCTGAAAAAGAATCCAGTAGCTGTGAAAAGAGGCTTTCTCTTCAATAAATACAGAGAAAGCAAGAAAGCCAAGTTGTCCTAATGTAAGTTTTTGAGTGGTATTTTGAATCTCCTCAGTTTTGTTCATGCTTATTTCTCAAGACTCTGCCTGAGAAAAAAAATCAGGTGCCTCAGCTGGGTCTCCTTTCACCAGCTCCAGGGCCAGAGGTTAATGCTGAAGCCTGTAAAGCACCACAGCTTGTGCAATGGAAACACAAGAGGCAGAACAGGCAGGATGTGATGCTTCACATCACAGCTTACCAGATTCTGCCTCTACCAGCAGATCTCCACAGAAAGCATAACCAGAAGTAAGGTGGTACTGCCAGTCTGTAACTGCTACGTAAGGAAACTGGAATATGAAGAGAGGTGCTGTTATAAATGCTGTGCATTGAGAGGCAGTCTGCCCAACAGAAGTGCTATCCTGTACCTATTTTAAAGTGTTCCATGATTTTAAAGCATCATAAAGGTCAAAGTTTAATAACTGTGGTGTATAATTCTCTCTACCTTTAGCTCTGCTTCCAGTGTCATTAACTTACCCGCAGTCTGGACATAATATGTTGTGCAGCAGTTCGAGCAATGCTCTGCCAAGCTGACAGGATTGGCTTCTCAAGAGATGTAAGGGTAACTCACCCTCCAACTTTACTGAATCCTCTTTGGACCAAAACCTGCCCGTTGAACAAAAGTTGCCACAATGTGTCATCTGCTACAGCATATAAGAGATCTGAGATGTGGCAAACATTTGTAATTGAAAACACACAGCTGAGTGCAAGAGGAAGCTGTATTTCAGAAAAGGAAGGGATGGTTCCACATGTATAAATAGTCATTTTATCTAATATTATGCAGCTCCTAAGAATAAAACACTTGCTTTTGTTTCCACAGGAAGCAGATTCAGGCTCTAAATTGATTAGGGTGGCCACTTTACTTGTATTACTCTAAGAGCAAAACACAGCCCAAGACATCTCACTGTGAAGGAATCCACATCCTCAGCCTCAACACAATCAGTCCCTCAAACTCAATTAAAACAACAATTTAGACAATTAACTTAGTCTTTTTTTTTTTTCCCAGCTCTGGTTTTTCTTAACTGCCTCCATGAGGAGCCTGATCCAAAACACACTCAAGCCAACAAATGAATATTGGTGGCTTCAATGGTTTTAGATCAGCAACTGTTTAAATGAACTTGGACAGATTCTTGCTCTAAGAATTGATCACAAATATTTAGCAGTAAAAAGCCCAGCATTTTAAAGTCATCATGCAACAAAAGTGATTTTTCACAGGGGACAGAGAAACTTTTGTCCAGCCCACAACTGTGTGAGCAGTAACACGTCTTTGCAAATTCAAAATCAACACTCTTCTCCTACAAAATCTCTTATACGAAATAGCAAAATTTACTTCCTGCAAACATTTATACCAGATGTGATTGCTTGA
Organism: Lanius collurio; assembly: GCA_020086605.1. NCBI lineage: Eukaryota > Metazoa > Chordata > Aves > Passeriformes > Laniidae > Lanius > Lanius collurio. Next base: position 14,964,670 of record JACBWW010000016.1, read on the forward strand.
CTGTTTGCAGAGTTAATGTGAGGGTGTGAAATAAATTAATCTAAAAATTAAAATGAATATTCATAGACATATTTAGTTCACATTATTCATCCAGCTTTGTTTAATAAAGAAGCCAAGGAACAAATGTGCAGAACAAAGGGAGACATGAATATAATACCAGCTTCCTTTCTTTTGCCCGATCTTTCTACTTTCTGGGCATAGCCTGTTACCCCCCAGTTCTGGCAGTCAGAACATTTATATTGAAATAGAAAGAAAATATCCTCATTTTGCTCATCCCAGAACACAAATGTGGAAAAAATTGTGGCATTTTTTAGCTGTAGAAAATTACATCAGGGATAACCTCCCTTCCTGTGCTTGAGTCTATCTTCAGAATTAGTATTAATGCCATGACACACGCAACAAACATATGGAAATGTTATTTGTTTCTCATTTACCAACAGAAAAGAATATGGAAATAGTTTCAGTCCATTTGTTTGATGAGCTTCCTAAGCCAGTAATAAACAAATCAATACAATTAGTTTTGGCTCATCATCATTAGAAACCTTCACTACTGGGATACAATTTAATTATACCTCTTGTTCCACAGCAAAGAAAAGCCTTTGAAAATGGACTACTTTGCCAACGATCGAACCAGGAAGGAGGAGCAAGAGGATACATCAGTGATGGAGGAGTTATTATCTAAGCAGGGTGTACAACATATAAAGCATATTGTGCAATACAATTTCCCTGATTGCAAGTCTAAAATATTCCTGCCATTAAGTGCTTATGAGCAACCCGATGTGAAATCCAGCTGTAAAATGACTGTGTCTATGACATGCTTCATGTGAATGTTGCAATTAATATGGCATGCATCAATCACTCATGGACTTGATTACAAATGTACTAATCCTAATTGATTAATTAAGCTGCAAAGTTACATACAGTAATGTAGGTTAAAAAATCCTCACCATATGTGTGCAAATGTCCCAAAACACATTTTCATTGTGGAGATTAATGCTAATACTTCACTCTCAAGGGTGCAACAAGGGTCTAACAAGTAGGGCTTCTTTGAACACAGATATCCCCCAAACTGGAGACTCTGCAGTATAAGAATGCTGTGGGATATAACAGCAGCAAGGGAAATAAACATTCATAGTCAAACCCTCTGGAATACTTTTGGGAGGAAAGGGCTGAAATCTAAACCTGACTTTCCTGATGAGCTCAAGAACCACACTTCTGCTGTGGCAACAACAGCTGCAGGACAGTCCTCACCTTGGAAGGGGTAACAGAAAATCTCAAGTTTTAGGTACACTGAATGCACAGAGTGGCAGCTCTGCAGCAGCGCCAATCAAAGCCTCAAGACTTTAATTGGTATTTACACACCATCTCTTTGTGCCACAGTGGCATTCACCCTGCTCTAAACCAGCTCTGACAGGCTTGAAATCGAAGATTACCCCAGAGAGGAGGCAGCTGGACCAACCTGTGTGGGGAGAGGGGCACAGATAACCTGTGGCTGGAGATGAAAGAAACACATAGGAAAAAACCTCCAGTGACCTCCCCATTGCACCCCCTTAGCAAACGCCAGGTTTGCTGGGCTTTTATTTGCCATGGTCTCAGTCCTCCAGGGAAAATATCTTTGTGAAATCTAAGGTGACTCGATGCCTAAATAATGCAATTGGGATCACTCAAAACCCATTACATTCATTGCACACCCAGTGCAAAGCTCACTGTTGTATTTATAACAATACATCTTTGGATGACACATTTTAGATTGACTTGTAGGAACTTTTTACACAATCAATAAATGCTATCTCCAAATTAATTGCTTGGATATTTAAAAGTGTACTTCTGCTAGTACCTGGCATCAGGCACTGGCAATCAATGCACTCTGCTGTATAATTATTATCCTAATTTTCTTTTTATTTTTGAGTGACACTAAAAGGAAAAAATACCATGTTTTTAAAATACAAGAATTGCTGCATGTGTACTTTGAAAAACTGAGGTATAATTTTACATTTCTGTATGAAGACTCAAGATGCTAACTTCAGACAGCCTTTTTGAGATATCTTGCTGTAAGCAGACACATAAAAATTACAGTAGGTTGCCTTAGTTGAAATTCAAGTAAGTGTCATAATGACAATAGGAACCACTAAGATGGAGTCTTCCAAAGTATGGGTGGTTTTCACTTTCAGCTGGTCTCCAGTGTTATCAGAAAGGACTGATTCATCCTGGAAGGCAGGTATGAAAGGAAAATTATCCCAAGCCTCCCTAGTAATGCCAGAGTAACACCACCAATGCAGTATCTCAGCAGCACTGAACTAGAGTGAGCATCTGAAGATTTCCAGAAAAATAATAGGATTTTTAAAAAGCCTCTTATACAGGCTTCTATGTTTTGCTTGGCAATGTTTGTGAAAAATAATATGGTCTATTTCATCTTTGTTTATGGTTATTTTTGTCTTCAGGATGTGATGCAGTAATGCATTTTTAACTGTATACATGTCTGCAAATGCCCTTCCGAAGGTTTAACACTTTAGCTTCTCTTTCATCAGGTCCCTGGACCATAATCCAAAAGTAATGGTCCAGTATCACTAAAACTGTCATCTGAGTACACAGCTATTAAACAGAGCTGAGCTGATAAAAGGAAATGGTGAAATGTATCGATGGCTGAGCACTGGAACAAATTTAGCAGCCTCTTCTATGATGCATTATCACCAGTAACTGGTGTGGCAGAGTGGAGAGGGCACAACCTTGAGGAGCTACTACAAGTCCATTTTTCTGAGGAAGTTTGCACTATTCGGACTGAAGTGTTCCCCTTTGCTGAATTTTCTTTGTAACACCTTCCTCAGCCTTACAGGACATGACACTGGCTGCAAGCCAATAAAGCAAACCCTACAATGGCTGCAGTTCAAATGAAAGGGATGTGAGCTCGTGGGAGAAAATGAACATTTATTTGCATAGTCATGCCTGAAGAGCATGGGGAGCTGAACCTTCAGCACAGTTCAAGGATCTCTCAACAGGACTGTGCCTGCCTCACTCATTGCCTTTGCTGAGAGTCCAGGGGAAAAGCCAGCTGTAACCTTAACTCAAATGACTCTACCATGAAAAAAAGAAAGTTAACGAAATCTGGGCTGTTGTGTTAAAAATGTAGCAAAATCCTTTTCCAGGATGTCTTATGCTCTACAGCATTTCACATAAATACATGAAAACTTCATCCAAACACATCTTTTGTTTTAATGGCTAGACCCTACACAGCTTTATTGCAAATTTCACATTATCTACCATTTTTAGAGCCCCACTTTTTGAAATCAACTGACTGGATGGCATGTGCCGCTTTTGCTGCAACCAAAGAAATTTCCTAGCCATCATGATTTTAAAGAGCAGTTGGAAAACAAACTGTGGAAGCTCAGGAAAAAGAACAAAAATTAATAGAATTCTGTTTTTATCCTTCTTTAATCTCATCACCTCAGCTCCAGCCTTGAACACCTGTGAATGATGGCATTAAGACTCTTACTGACACCTCATCCAAGCTTCTGTTCCTGGCCCAGAATCTACACAGGGACTCAGAGAAGCTGCTCCCAGCACATGTCAATGCAGATGTGAAGGGGAGCGCAGGCACCATCTGCAAAGAGACACTTTCTTACAGCACCGGGTGTTTTTCCCCCAACAGCACTGACTGCACCAAAGAGACAAAGTTCAAAAGGCAAGAAAACCAACACACTTTGGGACTTGAAGGCAAGGCAGCTGACTGAAGCTGTGACCTCGTATGCCAGTGAAAAAATGTATGGCTTGTTACTACATGTCTAGAAACCCTTTCTGAAAAGAAAACGCAAGTGCATTTATTTCAGGGGGCATCCATTCAAAGAACTGCACTAATTTTGTGCTTTTAATTCAACATCTGATTATAAACATGCAAAAAAAAATTTGATTCTGTCATCAAGTGACCAATTTTGTTGTTTTATTGTTTCCTTTAAAACAGATGATAGCTGCAAACAGAGCAAAATCAGGTTAAAAGCCTTAAATGCATAAAAGCTTACTTTTGTTTTTTTCTATACTGCATCACTATCTGACAGCTCTCTACTGGTGAGTCATTCAGATCCACGGCTACAAAGTCCATTAGTATCTTGCAGTGAATTCTATTATCTGATTGTTCTAACATTTCTAAGAGGAGAAAGTGGCATGGCCACATTCTCTATTTCTAGAATGCAGTGATAATAATAGAACTTGAGCAAGCACTTTGCAATATTCAAGTGCTGTGAAACACCGTGAGATCTAACAGTTGAAACTTTGAGACCCCTCAAAATTGTTCTGCTTTTCAAGATTTAGTTAAGCTTATCTGGGAAATTTATGCCAGTGGGAATCATACACATTCATCTGCAGATTCTTGTTCAAAGGATAAGTCATATAATTTCAGAATATATTCTTCCATTTTAATTGAACACATTGAAATGTTGAAAGCATAGAGTGAAACTCAGTGCTTTCCCAGTATCATTATTTCCTTCAAAACTGAGTGGTTTGAGTGGTTGATTGTTATTGAAATGAATGAAAAATGTCAAGGGATTTTGAATTTCGAGTGTTCTGTTCCTGATACCAGATCAGACTGTATTGTAGCATGTAATTAATGGTGTATCTGCCCAATCTACTCAATTACACTGTTTTTAGAAACTAAAATAAATATTTCTTGCATGTATACACCCAGATGGTTAAGTTGCATTAGCTGTATGACCTATAACTTTGAGTATCTTTGTATGCAGTTAGATACTGAAGCATATTGCGCCATCACCATAGTTTCTTGAATTTAATACGATATTAATTCAGCAAGTCACTAAAAACCATTTGAGATGATATAAAACAAACAGTAAGAATTTCACCTAATATAAAAAGTCCAGTAACAAGAGAAACCTGTGGTTTTATAATCTTGCCTCAGAAGAGTCTTTCACATAATCACTCAAAATTTTAATTTCTCTGCACAGAATGAAATTCCAAATGGTTTTTGACAGTCATAACTCTTATGCAAACCTGTTCCATTTTAGTAGCTGAACATCAATTCATACCATAATGAAAAGCAAATCTTCAAATTTGTCCCTGTCTTCCCTAACATTTAATACAAATCAATGACACAACGTGACCACTATCACAACGTCTCTCCTTGCAGATTATTTTCTTAGTTATCTTCACACATTTAATCAAAAATACTAAGGTACTAAAATCACTTTGCTGCCTTTTTTCAATTTATCAAGAATGAGTCTCCCTCCGATTTTCAGTCAGCATGTAAGTCAGATATTACTGGCTGAATGTGGATTGATTTGAGGGCAATAGTTATATGTAAAATAGAATGTATTGTATTTAACTTTAGAGATCTAAGATGAGCAGTACAATTTTTGAGTACAGGTACCACAGATGGTATGGTAGATTATATTTCAATAGCTCTCCTGTTAAAAGCTGTAAATTTCACTCAAGCTCAGTAAAACATTTTGCATATATAAACTGACTCCTAATTGTGTGCTGACACTTGTAATAGTACAGCAATCCCATGGATCTTTCCATTTTGTTTGGCAAAGTGCTCTTTACTGTATCATTCGCTCTCTTTCTCTCTTGAGGTAGATAAAGGTTTAACTGGAGCTCCAGGATACACTGCACATGGTCAGGAATTCATCAACAGCCAGGCAGCTTCTTTGTTACTCCTTCATTCTCTGGGCTTATGAAAAGAGCTGTTAATTCAGTAGCAGCACTCTCCCCTCTGTCCCAGTGCCGCTGGAGTTATCATCCTGATTTCTCCTGCACTTGCAGTGTTCTGAGCCCGCAATAACTCCAGTGACATCATCAGTAAAACTGGTCTTTGTGATAAGAAAATGAAGCCCTTTATCTTTCTGAGAGTAAGTGTTCTTTTTTACTGTAAAGTAGGTGCTTTTTCTGTATTGAAGCTATTAAAAATGACAGAGTGCATTTTGCAAGGCCAGAAATATTTTACTTTTATGACCAAGTTCCAGTTTAAATAATTACAAGAACCAGTTAAAATTATGTCTTCAACTAAAAGGGGCAACATTTTCATGCAAATGTTTTCCTTCCACGCTACATTTTCCCCACTTTGTCAAACACACATTTGCTCTTTTCTTTCTCTCTTAAATATCTATGTTCTCTTTAGCAGACATTGCATTTCATCCTGGAGGTGACGGCATTACACAGTGGATAAAAGAGACTCTTTTATAAATAGTAAAGTTAATTATTTCTTATTTCTTCATTTCCACCAAGATTAGCTGTTATAAATAAATACATTTACAGTCATCAAATACTACTGCCTAATTTCCCACTAGATTCATTTTCTACATTTCTTTTTCATAAAATCAGACTCAGCTTTTTTATACAAAGAGGTCACATGACTTTTAATTCTGCTAGGATTATGTCTTTGGGTCAAAGCATAATTGCCTACAATAAATAGAAGCATAAAAGAGTGGCTTGGAAATGGAGAGACAATATGCTGGACCCGTTTAAAAGACATCTGGTGCCCCAGTTCACTGATAGCAATGCTGAAGGGTATTTGTTTTCCCCTGCTATGTGAAAATTCAATTTCCTTTGAACTAGAGGGAAATCGTATTTTTATCGATTAAAGGGAACAAAAAAAAGCAGACAGGTACCCAGTTTTGCGGATATCACACAGAGCATCTCTGGCTCTGCATATAATACTGCTTTAACTAAAATACTGTTGGTCTTAATTTCTTTAGACACCAGCCAGATCTAGGGAGCCAAGTGTGCATCTGTGGGAAGACCAGTGGAGAAACAATTCCAAATCTTTACATTTAGTTAGCCTCAGGCTCTAACTATTATTCAGTAGAGCAGCTTGGCAGGAAAGGTATATAATGTTTTGTAAGTTAAGAAAGGGTCTTCATTCCCCACCCTGGCACCAGATGGAACTAATGAACTACAATTAAAGTAACATTTGCTTCATTCACAGATGAACTAACAGACTGAAAACTACAGGGGAGGTATGCTCACTATTGCTCTGAAAAGGACGTGCAAAGAGAGCTTTCAAATACCAATAGTTGTGTGCTAAGTAACCTCAGCACCCCTCTCACCCGCAATAAATTCTCCTGAGTTGCTGTAGCCACCTGCCAGTCCCTAAACCACCCCAAAAAAGCTCTTCTAAATGCCAGTTGCCTTTGCAGTGGCTCCCAGACACACATCTGGCATTGACTGTAGGTGCTTTGCACAACTGACTTTCTGATCCCTCAAGGTTATTCACATGAGGGGAGTAAATGCCTTTTCAGTCAGCCATAGAGCAGCTGTGAGCAGCTGGAACAATGAAGAACAACCTGGCAGAGCTGGATCCTCTCGATTCAACTCTCCTACCACTGTGGCAACACCTGACACTCTGCAAAGCATGGGAGAGTGATGGAGATTCAAGTACCCCCTGCCAGTGTGGGGCAGCTGCTGTCCCCTTGGCTGCTACCCCCCAGCACTGGCGCTGCATGCTGAGGGGAAGGGGGATGTGGGGCTCCAGGCAGCAACATCACAAGGATTTACTGCCTTTCCTGAGGCCCCAGCCTGGCCAGTGGGAGCACTCTTGTTAACTGCAGCAGGGAACATTTGGAATAGTAACATCCAGAACTAAAATCTGCTCACGGCCGATGGGAAAGTTAATTTACTCCTGCACGGCAGACGCCACAAAAGGTTAGTCACAGAGACATAGGTCTGAGCAGGCACTGTAAATACAATCCAGCATCAACTTAAGGAATCTTACTCCTTTGCAAAAAGAGTTTCTTTTCTATCATTCCCTCCAGTGGGTTCACTGTTTTGCCCTTTATCACTCATCCCATGGGGAAGCACATAACAGCTTTAAGTGTTTAGCAGAATCACAACATCCCATGGGCAAGTCTGACCCAGCTACAGCTCTGCAGGTCCAGAGGGTAAGATTACAATGACAGGAGAGAAGGTGCCACAGAGAAAGCAAGCTCTGTCCTCACCAGTGTTGCCAAATTACCAACCTATTGGTCTACCAAAGGCTTAAAATATGTGTTTCTAAACAAATACCTTTCAGTGCAGATGCTTCAGTCTACTTGTAACAAAGAAAAGGCATTCCCACAAACAATTAGCTTTTCTCCCTTCTCTTAAAAAAGAAAATGAAAATTTATTGAAAAATAGTCTGTGTCCAAATAATATTCTGAGAACTTAGAAGACCAAGTGGTAATGTGCCAATGGGAGGAATTAATTTCATAAGAAAAGGCAGTCAACTAAAACTGTCAACCGTACTCACACACTTAAGTCCACAGTACTGTTGTCTCGACTGTCCCATCTGAGTTTAGTCATACAGAACTAGAACAAAGCTATTTCAGCCTTTTCTAAACTCAATTTTTGCTCTGGAAGAATTCCAGATAACTTTGGACAATCATCTCACCGCAGTGAGAATGTCAAGACTTTTCTATATCCAAGTGAACTCTAACACAACCTTGGATGGTTGTAGGACTTCTGTATAACCATTAAAAGCTTCCCAATATTGTTCAGTATAACTGAATCTATGGAAAAATACTTCATAGCTATTCCAACATTTGCTATCTGGACAAACTTCTTTTTTTGGTCCCTCTGTCACTAATTTTTCCCTGTCACTTTTTACCTCTGACCCAGGGTGGAATTAAATTTCAGACTCAGTTTTATGTTGCCAGAAACAAGTAATTCTTAAGAACCAGGATGGCAACCAGACTGAAAAGAGTATGATAAAGCAGTTAAGCTTTCTGCTGTGATAAGAACAAATCACCTCTGTCATGCCTTTACCAAAATCTTGAACCAAGTACAATAGCACATACCTGTTAGATGATACACATAACAAGACATTTAACCACTATTTACCTCACCTTCCTTTGCCAACCAAGAGCTAAATGTTCTATGTCACTCATCTAGACCATCTGTAGTCAACTGAGAAGGGGTGGACAAATTTGCTTCACTCATCTTTACATGACTCTCAAAAAATACTTTTCGGAGACGCTTACTGAAAACTGCCTGAAGGGAGGTGAGTGAACTCTCTAAGCTAAAACTCGTATCCTCCACACTGCCAAAGTGACCCACTGGAAGTCTACCTGCATTAGGGATTTTTCATCTCAGCCTTATGTCATTCCTATAAACTTTTCCAGATTTTATATTTAATATGTTAAGAATTCAAATTCAGTTAGTTAGCTATGTTTAATGCCAGCTCTTGGTTTTCACTGGCTCTTGCCTGCAATAGCTATTGCCTTTCACATTAACATTCTGTGCCAAGAAGCTGTACCCTATGACATTAAGGGTCTAAAAGTTTTATGACTGTATTCTGTAGCATTAAAATCAGAGAACCCAAATCAATGCTTGAGATCACAGAATGCTTCATTGGGAGTTTCTCACCATTAAAAAAACATGTCCTATGATCTATGTTGTAAATACACACTCAATCAATTTTTAAAACATGTATTACTCTGAGTGTGTAGTGATGGTAATGGGAATGGCAAGGATGTCATGAGATATTCCTGCCCAAATGTCTCCCCTGAGTGGAAGATGTTTTATTGAACTGATATATGAAACTATCAAGACAGTCATTACAAATACAGATACACACAGTTTGTTAGTTACAGCCAGACTTTTGTAGAACTGATGACTAAATTTATTGTCACCAAGAATGTTAAAAACTGATTCTGGAAACCCAGCACTTTGATAACCCATAATGGTGCAGATCACATGATGAGATACAACTTATCTTTATATAATCTTCCACACAGTGGCTTATAAACACATTTTTCTTTGATAGATAAGGTAATGGTTCAGCAGAATTCTGACTTTTTCCTGAAAATTTATTCAAGCAATAATAAAGATCAGACTGTTATATTAGCCTTGATACTACATGTGATTATAGGGGATTTTTTTAGAATCAGATGAGAAAGCAGAAAAGAAAACCCAGCCCATAAGCCAGTCTGAATGAAAATACACCATACCATTTTGAGTTCTCCTCTTCTGCTGCCATGCACAGATATGTAAAAAACGAAAGCATGAGTGAAGCACAGGGTGGGAATGGCTGCTGATCCAAGTGGTTAGGGCACGGAACAAAGTGAAAAGGGTCTAACATTTCTGCTGGCATCTGCAGCCCACTCCATACCGGGCAGTGCTAGGCTGATACAACTTCTACACTGTAACATTTTAAGGTAATGTGGAGTTCAATTGTACTTTAACTGGAGAGGGCTCCTCTAGGAATTAGAAGAATCAATTACTGCAGGTTAGGCACAGCAGACATAACTTTTGTGTGAACCTTTAATTTGAATCCAATAGGTTTGGTCCTCAGTAGAAAAGCATGCACTTTGTAATTCTGACTTTAAACTATTTTCTCAGAAAATTTTTCACTGAGATTCTCTATCATATTGCCTTCCTACCTACTCCTTTTCTTTAAGTTACTACTACTACCATTTTATAATGCTGAGATACCTGCAACACCAGCAATCATGCAAAACTTCATAATCATGTTTAGGAAAAACAACACAAGAAATTAAGACAAATGTTACCAGAAAATCTCTGCTTCTTCTACTAATGTAAACATCCTTCAGTAGTGTTTCCAGTTCTGCCTTCAGAAGAAAATGGGAATTTCAGATACTTCAGTTGAAAAAAAAAAAAAATCAAGATGCCTAAAATACTCAGGATGCCTAAAAAATCAAGATGCCTAAAATGTTTCATTTTCAGATGTAATACAGGTTATTTGGTCAGGGAGGTGCTTTGGAAAATGCTTTTCCCTGTATTTATGCCATGTCCATTGATAATAAATAGTAGTTACTGATGATCAAGAAATGTAAACAGGAATAAAACACTGGCAAAACTTAGCTGCCAACTCTCAAATTTGCTAGAATGGATTGAAACATCTTCCTTGCTTTAGAAGAGAGCTCCTGATGCAGCATTCCATGTACCAATCCTGTCTGTGAACAAAAGTGTAACACAATGTCTGACCTCCTGACTTTGGTGGGGGATGTCCGTGTTGAAAAACAGATTAGAGATCTGCTGTTCAGGCGAGGCTTGGATTTACAGGGATTTGGTGGCAGTGAGAGGAGGGGAAGAAGGTGGTAATGGCTGGCTGAGAAAGCTGTAACACCACTCAATCCACCGTGCAGGTGAAGAGAAATCTGCAGCACACAGCAGGTCTGGCTTTTCTGCCTTTTCTAAAACTTTTCTAAAGTTTTCATCAGGTTCTGTTAATGCCATTTGGACACCATCAGAAAGGCTTCTAAGCTTACAATTAATCATGTTGCATAAGAAGAATAGCAGCGTGTTGTGGACTGTTTGCATGGAGATTTATTCAGCTAATTTCTTTCCTCTCCTACTATAAGATCACTCACAGCAGCTCAGAAATGTCTAACAAAAAGAGAAGTAGTGTATCTGATTCCAGTCATGCTGTTCTAAGGGAATTAGTCAGGAGTCATCATTACCTTAAACACTTCCATTCTGAGTGGGTTTTATGACAAGCTCAAGAAAAGTAAATGCTGTTTCAAACAGGTACCTCTATATATTAAATCAAATAAATGAATGATAAAGTGCTGGCACTTTTTGGCTGTAATCCTGTTATTGCTTAGAGCCATTTCTAATGCAAATGAAGAATGATGTAGCAGAGCTATTTAGCAATTTTCTTTGATGGGCAATGTTAACTGCTGGGAAGTGGCACGAAAGCAACTGCTTGAATATGAAGTGCTCCAACACGTCTTGTGATATTCCTTCCCAAATCTAATGATCACCCTCCACCTCCTGCAAAATGTTATCTTTAAACAAGGCTCTGCTGAGCAATACAAGCCTATCTTTGCACAGACGCCAAGACACAAGAGATGGGTCTAGTCATACAAAATTTTAGGAAACAGAATTTCTAGTGAATTCTTTTGAGAAATCCCAGTTCTTTCTGCCCATAAAAATGCACTTGATATGGATATGATCATCACTTGGTCACACAGGACTCCCTCCCAGGTAAGCATGAACTTGCACAGGTATAAGTAAAGACTCGTGCCTTCTGAATGTCAGGGTAGCACATCAGAGACAACTGGGAACCCTACTGAGGGGTACCTTCATAGCTCTGCCACAGACTTGCAGGATGATAACTGCAACTTGAAAAATGACTCCCTGCATGAGTTTTACAATCAGGAAAATGGGGAAATTAAAGCTGATTTAACGTCCTGCAGTGCTTTAAGGTCTGTGGATGATATGCACTATGAAATGCTAAATAATATTAATGAAACTTAACTAGTGAAAGAACACTGACTTCAATCTTGAGATTTCCCTCTATTTAATAAAACATTACATAAGGCCAGTACAAGGTTGTCATCAAGTAAGAGCATACATACCAAATGTGGTAGATTATATGTCTATTGTAAATTCAAGCATAGAAAACTTCTCCAGAGACTGCAAACTATGTGGACAATATGAAATGGTGCATAAACATCAGCTTTAAAATGGAAGAGCATGTTGTCTCTTCAGGATATATATGGAGAAACAATAAGCCACATCTAACCTCAATTTCTTGGGCTTCTTTGATGTCTGTGTCATAAATGTGAGATGTGGCACTGACTGGAAACCCCAGGCTACCAGGATGTAACACTGCTGGCTGCAGCCCAGATTCCAGGCGTTCAGACCCAATAAAACATCAGGAGTGACGTGCCACAGAGAGGTGGTAAGAAAGACAGACCAGCCCCTCCATCTGCACAGTCACCCCCAGCACACTGAACAGCCACCCTGACAGCACTGACACTGCAGGTGAGAGAATCCTTGGGGGGACTCAGAGACACCCAAATGTACCTTCCCCAGCTCTCAGCACACACTGCTACACACCTGGAGGAGGTGGGGGGGAAGTATTTATACTGCAGCATCCTAGGGAAATATGAGACATTCTGAAGTGAATGAAAACATCAATAAAACCATTTCCACTAGGATAACGGGTCTGGAAAACTGGCCAGACCTTGCTGAAGAAAATGGCCAAGAAAAAAAAACAACTCAGAAAGATGTTTTCCAGTCTGACTGACCAAGCCTGAAGGATGCTAACCAGCATTTTTGTAGCACTACATTTTTTCCTCAGACTTTTCCATCTGAAGAATGACTTTGGGAATGGAGAAGCAGAGCTTGCTGAGATCCATATGTTGCAGTGAGAAGAGTTGTAACTCTGAGCATTTTCCACAAGACTGGGCAGGGCAATCTGTCCTCAAAGGGCATATTTACAGGAAATCATCAAAGATAAATTTGTGGTTTCCATGTTCCTGATTGGAGCAGATGATTGCTATTGCAGGTCCTCAGGTTTCCTGCTGTTTTCAATAGTTTGCACTTTAAACTGTCTTACAACTGACTTTGGTCTTTTTTTTATTTATTAAAAAACACTTCCATCCATTTAACTAGTTGATGCTTTCACAGCCCTTTGAAGTTGTAAAGCACTGCAAATTTAGAAACTGTTCTTAATAATCACTTGGACAAATGGATCCAGAAAATTGCATATTGATGGAAGGAGTTTATGTTCTTTGCAGTCAAATATTTCCTCACTCGTTTCATGCAAAATTGCTTGGCCAAACAGATTTTCCCAAGGCTCTCTCAATAATGAATGTAACTTTCTTTTGTTTCTGGCTCTTCTCCGAACCCATCAGGAAAGGGTAAAGCATAATGACATAGGTCTGTTGCCTCCTGTAACCCTCTGAGACTGTTTTCTCTAATGTGATTGTTTGAAAATCAGCAGTTTTCTGCCAGGAAATAAAATAAGCCACTTTCCTTCCAAGTAACACTGAAAAAATCTGAATGCCACGGAGCCTGCTCATACATGCAACATTAATTTTTAAAAGAATCAATTTTGTAATCTTTCAATTATGGTTTATTATAATGATAATAATCACTGTGAAATCAAGTTTTTTTCCACTGCTAGTGCTGGTGGCTGTCATCAAACCACTCTCAGAAATGCTGAAAACACCTGGACTAATAAACGAGGCATTATTTATTTATACTTTAGTTTTACTTATTTAGAAATGTATTAAGCATCAATTCCCTTAGCAGTTGGTGATGTTACAAAAACTAAAAGCAAATAAATTATAACTGTAGACCTAAAAGTCACTGTCAGGCTGGCTATCTTGTACTGTCATAATAAAAAAGTGCTTACAAAAAGCAAAGCACATGCACTCTGCTCATTGCTAGCACACGAAGTGAGTCTCTGTGTGAACACTCCTGTGCTGGGAGCCCACAGAAAGGCTGCCCCGCTCCAGGCAGGCAGGCACTGCCCAGATCCCTTTGCTTTTCACTTGGAGATCACACTGTGCTATGCTGGGTGGTTGGCAGACTTGAGAGCTGATGTGAAGCAACTATGAAAGCTCCTACACCCTATATATAAATGGTTTTAGAACAGCTTCAAGCCTTAATCAATGCTCACATACACAGAGCTACATACCTGTGTGACAGGGAACACGCACTGTTCATACAGGAGGTCAGGCCAGGGCTCAGCCTTTAACAGCAGGAGCACAACGGGTTTGTATTATGTTCACACTTTACAATAAAAACTGTATAGAAAAATCACTTGGTTTCTGATCAAAATCTGAGCTCCCTGCTGTTTTAATTCCTGTAACCAGCAATCATCAATAAATAATCATGCACAGCCTCTACACCCCACTGTGATATTTTGTTTTGTTTTAAGAACTGGATGTACTGAGTTCAGATCTGCATTCCGGACCTGCAGACTTTCAGGTGTTCTGCACCAGGATTCAAGTGAATGAGGAAACACAAGGGCAAGGGCAAAGAGGGAAAAGCTGCTCTTCATCAGATACCTTGCAGGTCTGTGAGCTGTTTTAAAAGAGATTGTGCCGAGAACAGGAGGTGTGTTCGAGGCAATATATTTCACAATAAAAGGACAAAAGGCTGAAAGAAGAAAGCTATACAGATGACATAGTTACAAACAATGAGGCAGGAAATAAAAGAGGAAAAAATGTCAAGAATATTAGTAAAAAATGTCAGAGAAGGAAAAAATATTTCAAGAAAAGCAAGGAACAGGTTATATAGAAACAAGTGCGCCATTGGGGAAGAGTGTGGCCAGCAGGTTGAGGGAGGTGATCCTCCCCCTCTTCTTAGCCCTAGCGAGGCCACATCTGGAGTGCTGTGTCCAGTTCTGAGCTCCTCAGGATGAGAATGACAAGGAGCTACTGGAGAGGGTCCAGCAGAGGCCACAAAGATGAAGAGTCCAGAGCATCTCTCTTATGAGGAGAGACTGTGGGAGGTGGGCGTGTTTAGTCTAGAGAAGAGCACATTGAGAGGGGATCTCATTAATAAAAATAACTCAAAGGTGGGTGCCAAGAGGACGGTGCCGGACTCTTTTCAGTGGTGCCCAGCAACAAGACAGAGGAAGGAGCAATGGCCATAAACTAAAACACAAGAAGCTCCACCTCAACATGAAGAAGAACACGCTGAGGGTAGCAGAGCACGGGAACAGCTGCCCAGAGAAGTCGTGGAGTCTCCGTCACTGGGGTCACTACAAACGTGTTGCTGTGTCACCTGCTCTGGTGACCCTGTCTGGGCAAGGGGTTGGACTGGATGATCTCCAGAGGTCCTTGCAACCCTAACAATTCTGTGAGTCTGTGATCAGAAAGAGAAAGTAAAGGAGAAGCAGGGAGAAGAAAGTGTTTTTGACCAAAACACAGCAAAAACATTACAGCTTGTGATTTGAGTTAGCTAATCCAAATGGAAGAGTCTGAGACAGGTGTAAGAGAGGGCTTGAAAGTTGAAATGCTTCAGGAATTACTTGGGGCCAGGCCTCAAGACTCACGGACAATGAGTGTCTTAGAATGTACTGAGCTGTCCTGGCATCCAAAAAGAGCATCAGACAGTAACCAGGCTCTGAACATGCTAAAATCATGTACACTGTGGCTCACAAACTCAACCCACCATTTAGCTCATTGGAACATAAACTAATTAAATATCAAACTAATCGACCAAAGACTCTTTCTATTAATGTAATTTGGTATAATACCTAGCAAAATTAATGCAATTATACTTTGAATGTCTAGTTCATTCGTAATTGCTTTATTCATATCTCTTAATTCTGTTTTGGAGTGAAATGGATTAGATTATATAATTCCCACCTCCACAAGTTTGGCATTTAAAGGTAACATTCAAATAAATCATTGTGTTTAAAAAATATGCAAAATATTGCGAAGTGGAGGAAAATCTTACTGCATCTTTAAAAATCAGTGTAGTATGATCTATATACAAAACCACCAAAATGTCCCAATTCTAATTAGTCTTCTTGCCATTAAGATAATTTGGGAGCTCTATCTATGCATTCCTGAACTAAACCCTCTTCACTTAGAGCTCAGTATCCCAACATACAAAATGAGAGGTTTCTCTATCCATGCCAAAGCCCTGTTTTGCTATTTTCTTGCACGTTCCACCTCTGGATATAACAGAAAAGGAACTTGCTCACCTGCTTGACAATGCCCTGTAGACAATACCAAATCAAAATTGCCACAGATGGTAGGGAATGTACCTGTTTGACATTTCTCATTCCCACAAAGAGAGACAGTATTTTACTGACTCGGTGTCAAAGCTGCCTTCATTTTTCTAACACTTCAAACTTGAAAAAAACTAAATTTATTTTAAAATTTATGTTCAGTGCACTCATGTTGCAAATTTGACTCCTCCTGATAACTTAGTTTCAGAAAAGTTCTTTATGAAGACTATGTGTACCATTTGATAAAAAAGAACATGCACCCATTGGTCTTAAAACAGTTGTAATTTGAAGCACATAGAGAGTGGACACAAGCTTTACTGAAGCATGCCAATCTACCATTCTGTGCAAAATGTTCTCTTTATGGGAAGAGCAAAAGTATTGTAAAATGTAATTAGAGATAATCTTTCCTGTTTTCATTAGCTATTAACTTTATGCAAAGATAAACTAAAGCATAATGAGTCCTTTCATTATCACGTAATTCTTATTTTAATAGTTACATTACAAGCAATAGAACACTATACATCCACCTCTCATATTAGTGGGCAATTATTTTGAAACTTCCTATTATAATCTACCCACAAAGACCAATGTATTATTGCCACCATTTTAGCATAATGATGACTGTGGTTTGAATCAGTGTGATAGCCTCAAGGAAAAATGCAAAGTAATAAGGAAGAAAATATTTATATTATATGACAGTGTCAGGCCTGGAATGCAGACTAAAGAAGTTTAAGGAAATCATGTGGAGCTGCTCTTGCTTACGCTATCCTGAAACCAGTCAAATTTATATGACAGCAGTGGTTATTATTTCAAAAACAAAGGAAAACTATCAAGTGATCCAAAATTAGGAGCTTGGAAGGGAAACTGGAATAAGCCTTTCCTCAATGTAGCATTTCCAACTACCATCCTAAACCATATCTAGAAATAGTGTCTGAAATCCTACATTTCCCACTGATAAACTGAACTGGCTTTAGTAATTCATCCTTTCACTGCCTTCCTTCTAACCCAGCAAAGCAGTATAGCTTGGCAGGAAGTGATTAGACACATCTAAGCAGTACATAAAGCTTGAGGATACCCTGGGGATGTCCTCTATATAGTTAAATGAAGTTTCATGCCCAAGAGGTACTCTGTAAGCAAGACTCAAAATACCTCCAGGAGTGTGAAGGCTCTGGGATGTAACTGCAGCTGAGGCTCCCTGGCACATTCTGTACAGTGAAGCTGAAATCCAGCTCTCTCCAATACTGTGCATTCTTGGAAGGGGAGGTAAAGGCAATTTAAAACCATGAAATTAGCCCCAAGGAGTTAAGGACCACTGCTTGCTTCTACTCCAAACATGAAACACATTTCAACAGTGTCATCACTTATATAAAGTCAGAGCAGCACAAACAGAGCGAGCAAAAATCCACAACCATTGAGCTCTGGCAAAGACACAATTCTCCCTTGATAAAAGAAAAAGCTGCACAAGACAAACACTAGTCACATTTCTTAATGGATTAGAGAAAGGTGTGTAAAGAATACTAAAATGCATGGACACAGAATATTGATAATATATGAAATAATGTTTGAAAATTTTGAAACTAAAAATCTCTTAGAGGAATGCTGCTTTGCACATACTCTTCAGATTGTTCTTTTCCTAATATTTTGATTGATGGTAAAATGTCAAGACACTACTGTTAATTTCATTTAGAAGGAAATGCTGTAACATTACAATGTTTGTCTGAAAACAGATTATAGAGCACCAGAAATTTGTTCCATACTGCACTTCCAGACCATTCCAACACAAAACTAGGACTGTATGAGATTGAAATGCCTTCATGGTAAGCATACAATATTCAAAAAGCCTCATGGGCATGAATTTTTGCACAGCAATAGCTTCTGCTTTCCCCCAGTGTCATTTTCTCTTAGGGAAGTCAAGTTGTAAAAAGGGTACAAATATCCTTTTCCTCACAAAGGCATTTTGAGGCTTAAGTGATACCCGCAGCATTTTTCAGAAATGCTCTCATGCAAAATGTTTGGGACACTTTTTGGAGACAGGAGTAGTAGAAAATCTAATTAATTTATTTAAAAAAAAAATCTGAAACAACATATGGAGAGCAAACTGAACACAGAGCACATATTCCTGACATTTATCTTTGTTCTTATTGTTAAGATAAAAGCATGCTGTTTGTTTCTTAGAATTTCATCTGCTAATTCTTTCTTTCCCTTCTCTGACTTTTTCTACACTAGTGACATCATCTACAGCAATTTTTAAGGCTTTGCAGAAAATCCTGTGCTTTGAAATTTTAATGAATCATGTAGAGAATGTTATTAGATGAGAGTTTATGCCTCCTTTCTGTAACCAGCAGGACTAGAGCAGAGAGGATATTTGTGCTGGGACAACTTAATTTTAAAAATAAAAGAAAAATAATTCTCCAAATATAAAGATGGGATACCAACAAGAAACTTGTAAAGAACAAATATGAGCAGTTAGAAACCTTTTCTTCTACTGCAATTGTATGTTTACTGAATTCTAATGCACCAGATAGGGCTGCTCAGGTTCTGAGATGAGTGGTGTCTCTGGTAAATGGTCCCAACTGTACTGAATACTCCCACAACCAGGAATTGCTTACAAAGACTTGAAAATAGAACAGCTGAATCTTTGAACATCAGTATTAGAAAGTATTTCCCTTCACACCCAAACTAAGCCCCATGCTGGTCAGTATCTGAGACATCACACAAACTGTTTGAAGACATAAGATTCGAGATTCATAATAAATCCCCACTGTTTCAGTTATGTTTTTCCAGACTGTTGTAAGTTCCAAAACCTGCTGAAGATGTGAATCTCTGAGAAAAATTGTACATGCTGCTCTTGTGCCTGTTACCTTTTAAATGCAGAGTTGCCTCACGGTTAAAAGCTCAGAGAAGCTGAGTATCACAGGAACTGTGTAGGAGTGATTGTTTTCTAAACACTGGTTGTAGCATATCCCAATAGCACATCAGGTTCCCTGAGAAGCATTGCTATGAATCCTGAGTTACCTTCAAAGGCATCTGCTATAAATCCATATATTTGTACAGTTTCACCGTTCTGAAATTGCAGTCTAAATTCTTTATGTGGGAAAACAGACACAGAAATTAAAAAATAAATTAAAAAAAAAAAAAAGTAGAACATCTGCTTTGTTTTTATCTGGGTAAAAATAAATATTGAAGATGTGCACAAGCAAGCACCTAGTTAACAATGAGCTCTAAATTAGCATAATGAGTTACAAAAATTCACCATTTTCCCTTTGTTTTCCTCCCACCTCTGTCTATGAGGTCTCATACAGGCTCCATTCCTTACCCGTTAAGTTTTCCATGCAGAATTTGTTTACCAGTGTTTCTAAATTTTAAGATAAAATACTCAAACATAAGTTCAGGCTAAACTTTTTCTACTTTCAAACAGTTTTTCTTCTGCTGTGTCTACTTGTACAAAGCTTTGAGAGGAAAATTTTTTCTAAATATCATTCAGAGACATACTCAAAGTTATTTCTTATACAGCTTTTCTTATAAAAGTCTTTTCCAATAAATTTGACTAGCCAGTGGGTGGACAGATGTATAGAAACTCTTCTCTATCCAAAGCAAGAAATTACTGCAGTCTTATTCCCTGTCTCCTAAAGTTGCTGTCCTCACTTGAGCAAAGGCTCTGTAGCACAAACCTCCCAGTGCATCTCATGCAGTTTGATTGCAGTATTGTTTTTTACTAAGGACTGTAAATACAGCTCAGTGCTCTTTAGGGAGCTTCCATTAGAAATCCCACAGTTACCAGTAACCAACAGGTATCACACTTCAGCAATAGAAACATCACATTTATCTTCTATTTACTATATCTTAGAGAAGAACTGCCATGTGACACTTGGTAGTAAGTATAGACTTCAATGATAATCTGTGTTCTTCAAGACAACTACTTCAGCTCACAGCAAGGCTGAATTCTAAAAAATAGATTAATTTATCTTATTTTTTCTTAATTTTTAATTTTTAAAAAAATTATATCTATTTCTTCCATATTTTAAGCTCATTTAGGAACATCAAGGTCTATTTTACACACTGTGATCTGAAAAGCCAAAAAGATTGAACTATGGAAGATGAACACCAAAGGCTTCATTCAAAATCTATGTTTCTGCTAATTTTTTTCTCCAAGACTTTTTTCCTTTGCAATCACAAAATATCCTCACCATCAGCAGCAAAATGGGAAGTCCTGCAATCCAGGGGGCTATGAGGATTGCCAGCATGAGTCAGTGACTTACATCATCTTTTCCAAAGGTGGATATTATGGGATGTGAGAATCACAGAATCGCAGGATATGCTGAGTTGGAAGGGACCCTCAAGGATTGAGTCCAGAATCCCACCCATATCGACAGTTCCTTCTGAGAGTTATCAGCAACTTTCTCAATAAATAACAAGAAAAGCTGCAGAGTATTTCAAGCACAGGAAAAAGGTGTGCATGTAATTAGGACTACAGCAAACACTGCATAAAGATTTAACATACAGCTCATCAGGAGCAGAAAAAAGATCCATTGGCACTGAAAGAAGATGTGATAAATTAAAAGAAATAGATGGATAAATTCAAAGAACATGTGAAAAGGCACAACGATAGAGTAGATCCTGATTATATATTCCATGTCTTTAATCATTAATTAAAAAGAAATAACTCTGTGGCTATAGTCAGCAACCACTACAGAATCAATAAGTCTCTAAGCTCACACCAATCTATACACAGCCACAGCTTTATCACAAAATAATAGCTAATATTGATATTTTTTAATAAAGTTTCACTTTACTGTGTAATTAGTGTAATGTAGTAGGAGCTGTGTTTCTTAACAGAAGTGCTAGTGCTTTGAGCAGCATTTACTGGCATGTTAATAAAGAACGGACTTCTTCTATTGAGTTCCATCTGCCTAATAGAGAAAAATGTTCATCTTAATTAGGAAAATCTTCATAAAGAATATAAATGCAGTTACTAATGGGCTGCAGGGAATAAATGTAGGACACTCAGGAGCAACTGGTATTTTACCAGGAAATGGAAGAGCGGATATAAACCCCCAAACAGTTGTTAACCATCTGGTGATTGACCACAAATAGCAAAAGATGCTGAAGTTTTAAGTGTTTTATAATGAAAAATCTATTTATTTCATTAAGGTTTCATGCTTTAGATCCTTGTTTTTTCAGGTAATAAAGCAGTCTTGACTGACAATGAAACTATTTAAACCCTTTATGAATTAAGATGGACAAATCCATTAGAATTTTTGAAGGAATTACTTTATCGAAAGAAAGAATGGAGGTGCCAAGCAATGGTTCAAGAAAAATCCACTGCCAAGTACTTGAAAAATTGTCACTATATAAAACACATATTTTTGGGGTTACTGAGATGGTCATAAGCAGTTGAGAACTTTTTGCTGTCTTTATTGGTGCAGCAGCAGCAATTACATCATCATGATAAAGACTATAGCAAAATGTAAACTGCAATTAATCTTTGTCCTTAAAAATGTTCCAACAGGCATTATACATTTCTTCTGCCAGTCTGAATCAGTTTTTTCATCCTTTTCTTCCTTAAGTTCTGTAATTTAAAGACATTGATATTCCCTAACTCTGCACATTTTATATTCAAAATAAAATGAACTTTTACTCATCTTCCAGAAATTATATTTTTTTTAGAAAAAGCACGTTGATACAAAGCACTGATGGGATGTACTTCCCAAGAGCTCTAATTTAACTCTCTCAGCCAGGCTCGGTGTCAATGTTCACAGCTTCCCAATGGAAAACCGCTTTCTGCAAATTTTAACCAACACTAGCTAAGATTTTGTATTTCCTCTGAGTAACTTTGATAGAGAAACCAATACACATATGGAAGCAAGTGCAAAAATGAAAATACCATTACTAAAATATTTCATTCAAGTCAACAACCAGAAACATGGTATAAAACTCTGATGTTCTGGACACTGACAACTTTACTACCTCAATTCACAGAGAATATCAGCAAACAACAGAACTTGCAGCTACTTGAACCTCAAAGAATGTCATTTCATTTATTAATTTCAATGACATTTCTACTAGACTATAGCTTCATGTAGATTAGTCAGACACATGAAAAACCACATATTAGCTGAGGTGAAGCTGTGATGACTGCAGTTGTCTTAACAGTGTCAATCCAAACTTAAGATGAATGTAATTTGCTAGCTCTAAATGACAGAGATATAATATAGATCTCATATATCACCAAAGTAATAAATAATTAGTGAGCAGAACTGAGTGGAATGGCAGGTTGAACACAACCCCAAATTTTGAATCTTGATGCAGAAGTTAGCGATCAGAATGATACATCTTTCTGCCTTGAATGATAAAACAGCTTTCTCACAACCTAACACATAGCACCATCTGGCATGAACAGAGGAAACGAAGAACTTCTGGAAGAGAAGCACAAAAGCTATTTAGTTTCTTCAGAATTGGCCAAGATACTGACAGAAGTTTTGCAGAAACAGCTATTTGACTGCAAATGTGGCTCAGTGAACCTGCCTCCTGAAGACACATGTGCGTAGTTAATCTCAAAAAAATGTAGTTGAATTGAACTGATTGGGTATGGGATGGGCACTGTCTGAGTTAAGACAGTGTATGTGGAAAGTCAACTGTCTGCCAAACTGGCTGGGTTTCAGAACATCATGTCACATCTCTTACTGGGAATTTTAGGAGCTCAGGACACATTTCTTCAGCAGAGCTCAGCAGGCTCTTTTCAGTAGTTACTCACAAAGAGAGTGACTACAAACACCCAGTTAAGCTGTGCTTTGAGCAGTAGCCAGCACATCAGCCCTGGCTGTTTGCTGGGGCTCAGTGCCTGCAAGTGCAGTGGGACAGGAGTGGTCTGAGCCCACTGCCAGCCTGAGAGGGGGTGTGGAGCTGGGCTATCGTAGGCACTGCTCAGAGGTGCAGTGCTCAGGGGTTAGCCTGAGATGCTTGTAGTATAAATACAAATGGAGCCTGCAGACTAAAAAACATTAAGACTGCTCCAGTGATATTAGCCCAGATTTATTTTAGCATTGCTTTTTGAAAGTGACTTTTAACGCAGACTGTTTTCTAAATGATCCTTAAAAGACACTCCTTTCTTTCTCATCACCTTCACCTAAGGCAAGAACATCCAGCAGCATTGATCTATTTGCTGCTAGTTTTCATTAATTTTACCCTCCCTAAGGGTGGTGCAGCTTTGGTGCCAGCTAATTAAAACCTATTTAGGGATGCTCAGTGCACTTTATCAGACCAGAATTAGCTTTGCTGCTTTAATGAAGACTACAGTTTTCTCTGTTTCTACCAATTAAATGTTATTATATCATATTGCATTATATTTATATTGATGACAAAGATATAGATGGCTTTAGAACCACTTATCTGGATTGAGGTACATACAAAGATGCCACATTTAGTAATTATCTAATATTTCTTCAAATCCTTTCACTTGAGTCAATATATATAATACACCAGCATATTAGGCAAGTATTGGAAGAAGCTGCCAGCTTTATGCTCCCTCTAGGGAAGTAACAAGTAAAATGCATTAATGAAAAATTGTGAATGTCTGGTAATGAATATTATTTATGTACAACAATTATTCAAAGTGGATGAGCATTCACCACCTTGAACTCGACTGCTTCACTAAGGAAGGCTTGCAGAAAGAACATATGTTCCCCAGATTCCTAGCACTCATGCAAGGTTAATTACCCATCATGGATAGCCCATATCAGAAGGTATTTTGTACTGCTGTAGAATTAAAAAATGCATTACAAAATAAACACTGCTTGTTGGAAGTTACTTAGAGACAATTCTTGTTCCTTCCATGCATCAGTAATAAATCATTTGTCAATACCAAAGCTGTGGGTTTTGAACCTGTACCCAGTGAAGTCAGGGATAAAGCTCCCATGTCAGCACTGCAGAACCAGAGCTTTTCTGCAGTAGAGAAGCAACTGTAGCACATACCTGTTGGCTGCTTCTCACAACATCCTTTAAAAACTTGAGCACCACAAGGATGAAACTGCTGAAAAGTCTCACTAATTACCTAAAAAGATTGCACATCAAAGAGTAGAAACAGAA
This sequence comes from Lanius collurio, assembly GCA_020086605.1. Taxonomy (NCBI): domain Eukaryota; kingdom Metazoa; phylum Chordata; class Aves; order Passeriformes; family Laniidae; genus Lanius; species Lanius collurio. The sequence goes on from JACBWW010000016.1 coordinate 14,989,175, forward strand.
AACTCATTAAAGGCTCGACAGACTAGAAATCTGTTGCAATCTTACTATGCATTAGTGGCATACACTGTACAGAAAGACAGTATTTTAGGATTAAACTAAAATAGATGTAGTTGCAATCCACTCAGTACATTTTAAAATATGAGCTGAAATTGGTTTCCTTCCAGAATTTTTGCTGAAAACATGTCAAACCAGACCTCTGTTCAATCTAATATTCCAAGCAAGGGTTGATGTTTCTCTGAGGAACTGAAGGAATATTTGGCTGAGGAACCCGAGTCTGTCTCAGCATCATAATAGCCTGGCACAACATGCAAAAGTATTTTCATCACCCACAAATCTCTTGTGCTCTCCATTTATTGCTTCCACAAATGCCACATACCTCTAGCAGTCTCATGATCCTCCCTAGAAACAGAAGACAGGTCCTGCAAATTGAAGATGTTAACGGAAAATGGAACAGTTTCCAAACTGAAGTCTCCAATTAGTAGAGAACTGTAGGATGTTTTCTTGAGATACGGAAGGTGTTGGCTGGTGATGCATCAATCATTTCCCTTGTTTCTGGCTGACAAAAGCACTAAATGATGTTAAAAATATCACTAAGTATTTGATGTGGAAAAGTAGGACGGAAAATGAAAGTTGCAGTAGATACAAGGATGTTATTTGGTTGCCACTGTGAGAAGTGGTGGCTTTTTCCCTTGGTGGCAAAGGGACACACATGCACAAACAACGGGATGGGTCGTGAGACAGGCTTGTAAAAATGTATTGCTGTTTGCAATGTGGAATGTAAGGAGAAAGAACATGAGCCACTCTGACATTAGGCTGCTTAAGAACTTTGTTATAAGCACTGAGAGAAGTTTAATCTGCTTTTGACATGAAAAGAAGCATTTGTATTGTGTTAATTACGTAACTATAAAACCCTGAGATGTGTTAATTTGTTGAAGATGAATGGATTAGGCTGGAGAGAAGGATACTTTGACATTGAATGATGAGGAGTATTTTTCATAGGAAAAACAGATTTTATCAAGGTCTGATCTCACGAAAAGGATTTTGATGAAGTACAGTAAAGTCACTGTGACCTGACTGACTCATAAATATAAACAAATTTATGTATAGCAATGCAATAATGTACCTGTGATCATATTTAGCTTGATTAATATGTAAACAGGATGACTTGGATTATTAAAGGTCATTTTTGAAGAATGGATCTGTGTATTTATTAGCCTCTGTTCATCAGTTTGTTCCATTAAACTAAGGACGCCATGATAACCTTGACACCTTTATGAGATAGATGAGCTCCCTCCAAGTCCAGAACCACAGCAGAAATCTGAGCACTTGGTGAAGAAGCCGAGGGGCAGGCTCTTCCTTACATTTCAATAGTTTGAAAACCAGGAAAAATCAACTGTCACCAAATTTCAACAGTTTAATAACATAGTGAAACAAGTACGTTTGAGATAACAAGCTTTTCTACTTCAAAAGCTGAGTCAGAATTTCAGACTACGTTAAGCTGTTTGTGAATATCTGTATCTTCAATTTGGTCAGAATAGCAACAGTCCTTCCCAGCCTCAAATTCATGATGTGCAAATTTAAGAATTAGTATGAAAGTACAGCAGTGATCTGGAAACTCCTTCCTAGCTGGCTCAAGTGAGTACGTGTGACAGGTGCTCTTTCATGCCAAAATACAGATGACCTGGATTTTTGCAGCTTGGTTACAAATTCCTGAAATTCGTGGTCTTAATGCCACAAATCCAATTTCTGCTTTGAACATTCTAGGCAAAACAATGGCCCTCACACTTTCACCTCTTACAGCCTCCACTATAGCAGAATAAACACACATTCTCAGGCATGGAAAACAGAATTTCAGCACAATACTGGTAAAAACCTAAATCTATTCCAGTATCTCTGATAACCCATTTTCACCAAGAAACAGAAATAATGCATAACCCAGAGGTCTGAGTTTGAAGAAAAGCTACAGTGAATCTCAACAGAGAAGAAAATACAATATCCAGAATTATCCTGAGGTTGTGCATTTGGAAATGTTGTTTGTGTAGGATTATCCTCTTCAAATAAAATGTCAATTTAATCAATAGTAAATTGAGCTGAAAACAACACACAGATTTGAAAACATTTCAGGAAGACATCCAATATTTTCGGGATTCAAGCCAACAGAAATGGAACGAACAGAAGGTAGCGTAGGTGGGGTAAATGGGGCCTAGCTGCTGCCTCATCAAGTGCTTATAGCAGTCAAACCCATACAACAATCCATTAAAAACAGATCTGGGGACTCATTCAGTAGCTGGCATCCCACATGGACTTTTCTCATCTATCTTCTGTCAAAAATTATAATTGTTCTTCACGTTTAAGACTTACCGGTCTTTTCCTGTCTCCTTCTTAAACACTGCATCACAGTAACTCATGCGCTTCTCTGTTGTCACGTAGATTTTGGCAGTTGGGTAGCTGTCAACAGTTTTCTTCAGCATGTTGTACACAATGCCATTTCCATCCCTCCTCATGTTTCGAAAAGGACCCCAGATCACGTAAACGGTGTTGTTGGTTTCTTTGAAGAAGTACTCAGGATTCTTGAGTAGGAGAGGCACACTTGTGTGAGAGACCACTCTTATGGTTGTCCTCTTCCCAACATCTTCCTCATAGCCCTTTGTGGGAGCATTGTTCATCCTCCATATGCAGGAGGACTTGTCTATCTCAGTGCCCACCTTCTGGCCAGCCATCTGTCCCGAGTTTGAAACGATGGCACAGAGGTCACAGTCAAGCTGTAGAGGCTGGAAGACAGGAAACAATAACATATACTGCAAGTTTTTCTCTGTAAAATGTGAAGACTGAAAATTCAGTAAAAAGAAAGCTAGATACAGTACAACGTATTGACAGCAATGCCTCTCTCTAAAAAAACAAAACCACAATCCCCATGTGGCAGAGCTGCTTGAAAACTCTACCACTACAAAGCTCTGAATGCAAACCTTTCCAATCAAATAGGCAGTTCCAATCTTTGCCTTTGTTCCCACCTTGCAAAGTCAACTATACAAATAATCATTCCCTTTGTCCCTCTAAATGTTACTCTTCTCATTAAAAAACAAGGAAATAAAGAAGCAGCAGAAAACAATATTTAGATCAATGGCTTCTCTTTTAACATGGTGTTGTCAGCAATAGGAAAGAACCTACTGAAAAAGTAATGCTGGAAATTTAACTGTACACTAACTGTGTTTGTGTCTGAATGAATAGTTCCCAAATTTGTGACAGAAGTCTAATGGGAGATGTAACTCTAAGAAGCAATGTAATAGTGTGAAAATCCTGCAGTTGGAAAGGAGATGTAGACAGAGGAATATGTTGTTTTCTCCAGAGGGCGGCTATGACCCATGGAAATGAGAGGCAGATGAACTGGTGACAACTGAACTAGGAACTCAATCCTGAGAAAACTGAAGTCAAAGACACTATTTCCTGACCATGTTCTAGGGTGCCATTACTCCAGTATGAACGGAAAATAGAAAAAATTATTTAACAGAGATATAAGGGTCTATCTGATGTTCCATTTGTCAGAGTATAAAGAGTAAATGTCTTTTGATTCTTTTGTACCTACAGACTAAAAGGAAATGCCCTCTATTTAATTTGGATTGTATAAAGAGTTCAGTTAGAAACTGAAATCAAATGAAAACTAGATCCATCAAAACAACTCCTACAGAAGAACATGCAGGTCAGAGATAACCTACAATTTTTTTTATGGTCACAGACTTGATCCTCTGTCATGCTCGCAACTTGGAGCCAGTGACCTGAGTTTAATATTTTTTAGGAATAATTCCCTTCACATTCTTTGGACATTCATTCTGACAGGCTGCTAGATGCTTTTCTGATCAGACTTGTGGTTATTTCTCTTCAAAATCACACCTCATTTAGCTGATGTGGATGAATAGCCCGCCTACATTTGACCACTATAACCCTAAGATGTGGTTGCTGACAAAACATCAAATCCTTTGGTAAGGGGGAATAATGCAAGGACAAGAGACAAACATCTGAAGAGAGCCAAACTGCAAGAGCTAAAATATCTCAACTTTGGGTGACAAATATTGTACTGAATTAAGGTGCATCCTGCAAGACTTCTGCAATAAATCTCACAATTTCAAAGCTTTGATTTCTTTACTGTGATTGATTTGATTTAGCTATAATGGCTGGTTCAGGAAAACATTCTTTCCTCATTTCATCAGTAGCTAAAGATTCCTGATTGAATGCAAAAGCATTGTCAACATTGCCTTTACATAATGCCATGCAATTTTTATAGCTGTTATAGTTTTAGAGAGCTGTCCTGCATGGCTCTCTGACAGCAGGGATGAAATCCCAGGAGATGCAGCTGAACAGAGCAGTCTTTCTGTTTACCACTTACTTACAGAAATTCTCTCTAAGATACATTATGAGGACATGGCTGGGTGACCTAAACAAATCCACGGGCATAACTCATATCCTAGCACAAAGTGAATTGTTACAGTCCCAGCAGATTAATTTATAGCTTTCAGGGTGAACTTTCAAACTAACAAGCACTGAATATGAAACTGCTCGATAGGAAAAGCCAATTTGGTCAAGAATCTGGTCCCATTTAAATCTGTCTCATCCTCATTGCTGCTTTTTTTTTTCCACTAAATTCTTCCTTCTCCATTAAAATGGAGCTGCTCTCTTAAATTTGGAATTGTTTGATTTTCTGACCTTAGTTAGAAATGCATCACACATTTTCTGTTCACTAAGTGCAACTGTTCTGCTTGAATAAACTGAGTACACTCACTCCTGCAACTGTGTCCCCTGGTTTTCTAGCTCTTTTGTTGTGATTCATTTATCTTGTTCCAATTTATAAAGTACTTTCATAATACTGAATGCCTGCACTAAGTCAACATATAATCTGCTCTTTTTGAACAGAGTCAGAAGCTAACCTCCTCCCAGTTCCATCTCACAATAAATGTTTTTTACAATGTAGAGAAATTTTACATATCCCCTTATGCTTATTTCCCAATAGAGATGCCAGATAAAGTTAGGAGACTGACTGACACCCATGACAGATATTCCACTGACTCCAGAATCATCCACTGACTTAATAATCTTTTTCATCATATCTCCCTCAACATATGAGAAAACACAAATCAATATTCATTCACTGAACCCCATATGAAGGCAGACCACCGGTTTGCAGTGTTGGTTTATACGTGTCAGAGACAAGATGGGTGGTTTCAGTAGCACACATGAAATCCACACACAATACAAATGGGTCTGCCAGCAGTCCAGGCTGCCCTCTCATCTGAGAGATGGTCCAGCAGCAGTGGGATTGATACAGATTGGCAGGACCACACAGAAACCTGTGCTGTTACTGCTTATCCTCTCTGGACACAGAACATCAGGTCAAGGTTTACTTCTCACAAGATCTTAATTCACTTGCATCATAGATACATGAGTTAAAGACAAAAACATTAAGAACCATTATCCTTTTCTTCTCTTTTCATGTACTTAGACATCTATTTTACCACTAAACACCATGGGGGCTGAGCTATTATTGCTGCTAGAAAATTGTTAACTTTCTTGCTGACCAGAAGGATGTAAAAGTCCTCAGCAAAGCAGCTGGACATGGTTCTGACAAATTGTCCTATCTTTTTCCTGAATGATACATTGTAACTGTTGAGGAACACTTATATTTTAATCAGTAAAGAAAATGAAATGTCTGACCTTTCCATTTCCTGTGGAAGCTTACAGACAATAGAAAAGATAATTAAAACTGTGAATTAGAACTTGCAAAACAGTGCCATTTCTCTAGCAAAGAGAAATAGCTGTGCAATAAAGGTCACTTATCAAACAGTTCTAGTTATTAAATCTTTGCATTTAGCACTGAAATGGCTTCACAGAATCAAAGGTCAAATCATTAAATAACAAAATCAGCCAGAATTAGAAAAGGTCACAAGCAAATCTAACTAAACTAGGTCACAAAACATGATTCTCTTCCACATAGGATTTCATTATTTGGAAAATTGCTTACTTTCCAAATTTGACACCTCCCCACCATTTCCAATGTCTCCACCAAGAGACTGAAATTCCACCTATTGCATGGGTGGGTTTCCCAGTGGCACAGATCCTGCATCACCAAGTTTCCCAGCCACAGCCCTGGCTGAGGTAGATCTGAGGTCTGTGTGGGGATGATCTCAGGCCAGGTCTCTGAACCATAAAACAATGTCTGGACAGACCAGACACATGCCAAGATCTGGTCTCAGCAGAGACTGCCAGACTCACTCCTCAGCTGGACCAAATCCAGCTCAGGACCTCTGCAGATGGAATTTCCACTAATGAAAAGCTGAATTTCTCTTGTGGCTTCTTAGCACGATAGACCAGTGGTGCGCTGGAGAGCTCTCTCCAACCATCTCTGTTCCACTCTGAATCCCACAACTAATCATGCAGATAGTTAGGAAAGTCAGACTAAACTTTCTCAATTGTTACTTTAACAATATGATTGTAATTTTGTAAATTGGACGCAATGCCCATTCACTACATAATGAGGCAATTATTAGCAGCTTGCCACATATTAATTTGCTCCTTTAATGTTGAAACAAATGAGATATTTTCTTATAATCATCCTATTTGAGTGAATTCTAACAAAGCCGATTGAACAAAGCTCCAGAGAGACTTTCTTTATTTCAATGCCATTTATTCTTCTACTCTTCTTGGATGTCTTTAGAGTTTTAGAGGATACAACATTTATAATGATGCCAATAGGGAATAGATTTTGCCTTTATTCTTCTTGATGTTCTTTTGAGGTCTTTGAAATGAAAGGTACAAGAGCGGCATTAACCGTCTGGCATTGTTTTTATCGCTTTTCTCTACTTTACAAGCAAAAAATGTATTTTAATTTTTCCTGTGTTTCAGTGATTAAACAAGCTGGTTTTATCTACACTTACTCAATTTCTTCAGACCTCTGACTGGGAGAAAAGACTTGCCAGGCTTCTCTAGGAAAAAATTCAGCACATTAAAAGAAAAGAAAGATAGTACTTGTGTGTTCACCCAGCAAGAACTACCAATTTAGTACAACACTGTATATAACTTAGATCACATTACTAACATCAATAAATAAAAATAAAAATTATAAAAAAGACAGGTCTGATGACCCTGAGTTTGTATTTGTTCCCTCTTCTCCCCTATGGCAGTATTGTGGGTTTTTACCTCCAGCAGTTGATTTGGGTCCTAGCCCTCAGCATCACAGCAAATATCTCTGCCTTCATAAAATTTAATGTTAAGATTTCATAAAGATTTTAACATTTTGACATTATTTTGAAATAAGCCTGATGTCAACATGCATCCCATTTCCAAATAAATAGAATATGATCTGCTTTTTCATAAGACTGTTTCTGAGACTCAAGTGCCTGGGATATTTTATTTAGATGAATGTCACTATACGTACATGAGTCCTAGCAGAAATTTTTTATTTAAATTGAATGAATTGGAAGGGAATGCATAGGAGGCACATAATGGGACTAATCTCACAGCAAGAGACTGTATAAATAACCATCGTTGGAAGTCTTTCTATATACACTGACCCAGTTGTTACAGAACTGTTTGATTTGCAGCTCTTGTTACAGCTCCTTAAAGGGGCTGTACCAGCCCTTTGCCTGAACAAGTATCTTGTGGATTCCTGATGTCAGTGGTAATGAGACAGAAAAATAAAGGAAGCTTGGACTTTGCCAGAGGTTGAAACTTGTGTGCCAAAGTCACCCACCCCACATACACTTTCAACCAGCAAGTGTATTCTTGGAACATTTTAGTTTTCTTTCTCATGGAAAGGGAAAAAAGAACCAAACCAGAAACTCAAACCTTCCAAACATGAACCTCAGTGCAAAGTGATGCAGTGTCATCTTTCTCACTTTTGAGACAGCTCCAGACAACTCCATGCCAGCTTCTACCTCTTTCAAGATACAGCAGAGCAAATGCTCACCAGAATGTTGTTAATTTTGCTGCTGCTATTGGTAACAATATAGGCAGCTTTGCAACAAAGCAAGGATCAAGTACATCTCATGATACCAAGAGCTGAAAACCAAATGCCTCAAAAATATGTGAGAAAACTCTCGAGTAAAAAGAATCAAGTATATGACCTATAAAGAATAAACCCATGTCTTTTTACATATTTTAGGTACTTTCCACCACTTTATTGTAAGGCAGAAATTGAAAAGTCCAAGATAATACCCCTCATGATAATCTCATAAAACAAAATTTAGTAAAATTGAATAAAAGCCAGGTCCAGCTTTATCAAAATACATTAACTTTCTATTTTTCCAAAATTGTATTTAAATAATTTTCTAAAATGGAGTTGAAATGCTCTCCCAGTTGAATATTTTGCTTTATTATCAAAAGGTGAAAGAATGGTAGTTCACATTAACAAAACAATCCCTTTCATTTTTTTCATTTTTCCTCACTTCCAGCTGAAACTTTATGGAAACTGACACTTTTTGAATAAGCCTAGTATTTTCTTCTGGAATAATAAACTATTGGAAGACTCCTGATAGCTCTATTGGTAAAAAAGACTTAAAACCAGAAAGGTGGTAGGGAGTAAATAAGGGGAGAAATTGTTCTGTCTCTGCATGGAGGGTTAATGAAGGAAGGAAGCTGCCAGATTGAGTGCTTCAAGTACAACAGAAAGACCTGGGAGAGGCAGAGCTCTGGAGGACAGCTGGGCAACAGACCTGAAGGACTTTGAGCACTGAGAGGGTGGCAGGTGAAGAAAGTTTTGCCCTAAGGTGTTTTCTGAAGGATCTGAGGACCTGTGCACTCTCTGTCACTCCATAGAAGACCCATTTTTGTTTGTGTCTCAGGTGCCTGGCAAACTGCCCTGTCCCTAGGCAGGATGGCAGAAGGGACGTGCTCTTATTAACATGAATGGATATGCCACAAAAGGGGGAGGAAATAAATGGAAAGAAGACACAGAAGAGATGAGAGAAGAGAAAAAAATTCAGACAACCTATGAAAGCACAGATTGCAGTTTAGTGTTTAAAAGGGAAATGTGTAAGGGGAAGGAGAATTTGAGAAAAAGCAAAATACTGATATACAGCCAAGAAGATAAACCATGATGCTTGGGAATGCAATCTAGCAAAGAAGAATCACATCTCCTAAAGATATTTGTTAAGTTATAAACTAACTGTTGTGAAGAAAACTTCATGAGACATGTCAATCACCCAACTCAGGATTAGTCAGAGAGAAAAGTTTTTGTCCTTTACATTGCAACTGCTCAAGTAGAGAACATGAAAATGGATATCTTCACTCCAGCATATAGTACTATAGTTTGTAGGTAACCAGAAACCCCAACATCCCTAGGCATGCAGATGTCTACACCTTCAGGTCCACATAATTAACACCCCTGAATTGGAGGAAAAGCAGAATACTCTTTGGCATATCTATAAAAATAAAATCAGCATAAAAATACAAGTACACCCAAGAACATATGTGGAAATGCTCCTGTCAAACACTGTTGAGGATTGAATTGTTATGGAAGGGAGGCAAACCCCATCATGCACGCCCTACACAGCAAGCATGAATAACATTCACTCTGAAAAACAGCCTATGAAAAAATTAACTTCAAAGCTGTACAAAATGGAAAACTAAACAAACTGCCTTAGTTCTAGAGTATTCCTAACTTCATCCCAGAGGTTTAGCTGATGACCATAAATAACCACAGTGTTTGTGACACTTCATCTATCACCCATTTACAAATACACAGGCTTTAAAATATCATGACTTTGTAATAGTTCAAAAGCCGGGAATTCTTCCAACCAAATACTGCTGGCTGAATGCTGAATCCAGTAAGTCATTTATCTTAACATCCACCACATTGCTCACCTGCCCTCAGTATTACGTGATGACTCTTGAATTTTGGGCACAAAAGTTACTGGAAAAACACAATGTAAAGCAGACACTGTCCATCAAACAGCATAAACAACTCAGAGCACAACACAACCAGCTGGTCTTAACAATGGCACCCCTTCTGTCACTCTGCAGCAGAACTGTATTTGCTACCAGCAAAATATGTCACTTGATTCTTCAGCAGGTTATTAGTATCATAATATTTAGCTCTAAATTATCTTCGGCAATTCTCTGTCTGTATAACATTTCTTTTCTGCTTTTTACATTTAGTAATAAGAAAGATATTAATTGTTTCTTCTCTATACAGACATATTTGCTCAGCAAACAATACAAACCACAAGAAGGTAAAATGTCACAACTCAAGGAGACATAAAACGGAGGAACATCCTGTGTTCTGAATAGCGAATGAAGCCCAGTACGAAAGGACAAAACCAATTTTTCACACCCAATAATGCCTGTGGCAGCAGAGCAGAGGTAACATGTAACACATAATCCTTCCTTACAGAGTGGACTTTAGAATGACATCCTTGAAAGCAACCAAGGCCAAAAGAACTCTCTCCACAAAAACCATTTTTCTTTTGCAAGTAATAGGAAGTATCCCTGAAAAAAAATTAATGATAATTCCCACTATGAAGATGCCTACTGGAAGACCACGTCTAAAAGGAATTCTCTGTCACACATGGAAAAGATGGGTTTCTCTAACCGCTGGCTTTAATTTGTATTTATTATAAATACCCACAGATGGCGGTAAAGTATATAATGTATACGGCAGATTTGTTTCAAGTTTGCTTTCTCTAATAACCTCCTATTACCAGCACTCACCATTAATCATGGACCATTATCTAGGAACTTAGCTGGCTGAATCAGAGATGCAGTAATGCCTGTAAGGCCTCTAATCTAAATACATATGAAAAAATTAGACTCACAAATAAACTAGGGGACTTCTAATATGAACTTCATGTCTTATTTCAGGTCAATTTATTTGGGATTTGATATGGGAAACATTATTAAGTTAAGCAGCAAAAACAGAAAAAGTGCCTTGTATTAGTCCTCCCTCTTCTTTTCCATGAAAACCCACCCAACAGGCTGGAAGTCTAACCTCTAATTTATTTTGGTTCCATGTTGTCTAGACCTATTATTTAATTTTGTCTCTCTTGGTGGTCTATCTGTCAAATTATTTGTATTCATGGAAGGAAAGTGATAAGCTAAAATGCTAATTATCCATTTTCCTGAAATTAAAAAAAAAAAAAAAATCATGCCAGGAATAATAATAATGTTTATTACAATAACATTAAAACCAGTGGCATTTTTCATTTGACAAAATAAGCCTTCAGAAGCTTTCTAAGTCCAGTGTTTTTAATTGCAGGACACCTTATCTAGAAGAGAATACACAGTTGCTTCTGGCCACATTCAATTTCCCCTCATCGGTACAATGGGAATCTTTGCAGTACCACTCTATGATTGTCATCTGTAAAAATGTTTAAAATTTTCTCTAAAAATGTAATTTCAGGTTAAGAAAAGTGCTTAGTCCAAAAATTTCATTTTTTTACGTATCTTTTATTTTAAGGTCATAAAATCATTTCAGCTGCAGAAAACACAAAGTTAAATCACCATTTTGTCAGACAATTGAAATTTCAAACACTATGGCAAGGGGCACTAGGATAAAAATTTAAACTGGACTGAAAAGTTCTGCTTAAATAATTAGGTAGATATGCTTTACATTTTTTTAAATCATTAATGAAAGCTATAGAAGCACAGCTGTATATTTTAAAACTTTGAAGTTAAAGGCCCGTTTCAAAAGAAAAAAAATTACTGTACACAAACTCTTCTGATTGCTTTTACATCATCATCTTGGTGCGTATGTCCACTAACCACCTTCTAATCAGTGCAGATTTTGTGTAGACAACAGTTTGTAACATGGACTGATACCTGCAATAACTCCGTAAGCAGAAACTCAAGTGGAAACTACCAGTGTTCAATGACTTGTAAATAATTCAAAGATCCTTCTGTGTCAGCTCTCCTTACTCTTGGAGCTCGACAGCCCGGATTCTGCTCTTGCCACATCCCAAACCAGCCCCTCTTACCCCTCACTGAGAAGCCTTTACTGAAGAAAAAAGCCCCTGAGCTCAGTGGCCTCTGCCAAATCTTACTGAAGTCAAGAAGGCCTTGAGCAGGTCTGTGCATCCTCAGCACAGAGCTCAGAACGAGGCCAAGGCCTGAGGTGCTGAATAACACACACACACACAAATGAGGTGCTAAGTTATGAGGTGAAACACACTAGAAGCAATTGCAAAACAAAATCTTATTAAAAGATGAAAATAATAAACCCTATCAATCTTTTCTCCACTACACAGTCTGGCCTGACAGTGACATAGCTGCAAGATATAAACAACACTACTTCCAAAATAGGTATTTATAATCATATAGCTCTTCTACCAATAATTTAAATTTTTAAGAGATAAATTACTTTTTAGTCCTTCGTACATCTTCAAAAGGTACATTGCAATGCACCTATACACTGACTTCCTGGGTAATCTACGACACATGCATTGCCTCCACTACAGTTAAAAGCAAAACTTCCACTGACATGACTGAAGACTTCATGGAGACTTCACCTAACACAGGAATTCTGGGGAGAGAAATCTGGATTTGCAGTTCATGGATGGACAAAATTACAAGATCATGGTGCTGCTCCTTTGCCTGGGCAGCAGCAGAGGCCTTTCAGCTGTGATTCTGCTTCAACCCACAAAAAGGATGCAGAGTATTTTTTGATATAACTTCTCTACTCACAAAGCCAGGATACAGTGTTCCTTCTTGGTGTGTGAGCACACATACTGATGTTCTGGGCTGGATGGACTTCCCTGGGTACTACTGAAGCTATTTCCTGCCCCAAGTCTGTCTCTGGGATGGAAGCCTTGGAGGCCATGTTAGCTTCCATGCTGGCAGCAGATTCTGTATTTCCACTCTGCTTGTGAGTGCACAGAATTTGTGTGGGGCTTTTTTGTTTTGTTCTTTTAGACTGTTGACTTTAATGTAGCTTGTGATTCCTAATGTTTCCAAGGAATGTAATGACAGCAGGATCTTTGAAACTTGAAAAGCAATCTTAAAGGTCAACACCTAAGCTTATCAGTGGCTCTGTAATTCACACTGATAGAGCAATGACTACCATGGTTCTGACAAAACAGGTTCTTGGGGACAGCAATATGAGAAAGAAAACCACTGCCCTCTGAGAGCATCTGCCTGCTGTGGCTTGCTGGCACCATGAATATGGCAAAATACATCTCACCTGAGGGTCTAGAAAGGGAAGAGATAATGGAATAACTAGTTGTGCCTCTCCAGTCCTCCTGCTGGAGCAATGCTGCTCCATGCAACAGGCTCTGTTGCACCTCAAGCTATCAACAGCTCACAACTGCTCACTGGGAGGGTAAGTTCCACCTCAAAGAAAAGCTGGTATGAGGGATTACAGGATGCAGCTCAAAAAAAAAAAAAAATCACTGAAGTAAAATAATTATAAAATAATCATCCACAGGAAGTATCCAGGTGTCCAGGTTGTAGCTTATGCTGAAAAAAAGCAGAGAAATAGCATTTCTTCATTTCATGGACAGTATATGATGGAAAACTTTTCCATACTCACGTTAATTCTATGTTCTTGTCTGCTAAGTGACTTTAAAAAAAGCGCATACATGTACATATGTATTAACACCACCAAAAGGAGCAAGAGAGGGAGATGGAGGGTTTAGATTACGTATTAATTTAATTCTAAGAAAATATTTACAAAGCAAATGTGCAAGTTTTGGCATCCCCTCTCTGTGAGTCATACGACTGAAGAATTATAGATGCAGCACGAAGAAGTTTGTGTGCATCTGTGTTAAGCTACTCCATCATATATGATGTCAGATATTCACAGTGTTCTCATGGCTAAAAAAGATCAAGGTGGATGAGCTGAGGAACAAACCTGATGGACTATATATAACCCATTAAAAAGAATCTTTTTTTCAAGGAACGCACTTCTGTGACAGAGGGTAATTAAACATTGGAATGGCTGCCCAAAGGATTCTAGAGTCTCTGTTCCTAGAAATTTTCAAAGTTTGAAGAGGCACAGACCTGACCTAACCTTGATGTTGGTCTTGGACAAGATGGTCTCCAGAGGTTATCTCCAACATATTTTTTCCAGTAATTCTATAGTTCTATCTTCTCCTTTGAGAACCAAGGAGAAGTCCAATGAATTTTAATGAAAGACAGCACACATTTTTAATAACAAAGACTATTCCATATGGTGGGGAACACCCCCAAAAATAAAAGAACTCAAAAACAACAACAAAATCTTGAAAACTGAATTATTAGGAAAAATAATTTTCTTTTTTTCTTGTCTGTTCTTGTTTCTTCTTACTGCCTGTTACACACATAATCATACAAAATACAGCAGGAGCGAGAAACATCCCTAAAATGAAAATGGGCTAAAAATTTGATCTGCATGTTCTATGAGAATCCCGCAGAGAACCTACACCTATTAAATCTTATTCCAGATAAAATATTATTAGGCACAGTTACAAGACTGGAATCCAGAATGGCCTGAGATCATAAGCACAGGCTCATTCCAGCTGGTTGTGGCACAGGGCACGGGCAGGCAACTCGGCACAATTTCTCTCCTGGCATGTGTGAGCCAGCACCAGGACTGCTAAAGGGCTGCATCCAACAGTTTAGGCTCTTTGTAGGATATCTGTAGAGAAAGGGAAGTTTAGCTGAGTCCCCTTCACAGGTCTTCTTTCTAAGGCTGTTAGCAGTGAATACAAGGTGATAAATACCACACCATATCTGGAGACCAATGCTGGGAGTTTTTGTTACTCCTTTTAGCCCTACTAACTGCGGTTTCTGCTTCACCAGTAAGGGACCATGGCTGAGATGCAGAAGTGGTGGCCCAAATGGACTCTGGGGAGAAGGGGGCAAAAAGAAAGAAAAAACCCCACTGATCCAGAATGAATAGGTCTTTTTCAGAACAGAAATCAAGACTGCTCCTATGTGCTAGTGTCCACTGAGCAGTAAACTGTGGCTTCACAGGCTGAGGCAGAGGTGAGGGATGAGGAGGAGAGCTATGTTCTAAGAAATCCAACACACACAACAGCCCAGAAAAATGGGGGAAACTCCCATACAATCAGAGCTTCAGAATTCCAACTATAAAACAGCAGAATTACAGAGGCTATGGAATATAGGATATTGAAAATCAATTCTGAAAATGTGTATCATAGGTAAATACTGTATTTATCCCCTCCTCTTGGAATAACCTCACTGCAGCAGCAAAATAATTGCTGACTCTGTCACAAGACCCTTGCAAAAATCCTGCAGACCTTGTTTTTCAAAAGAGCAATAATTAAAAAATAAAGTCCTGTGGTGCTTTTCCTCTATAAGCCCTGTTTATGAATTCATAGCACAGCATGAAGGTTATTAAAATCCCATATGTGAGAACCACACACGGCACAAGGAGATATGAATTGGCATTCCATAGAGATAATGCTATCTAATGGGCAAAACAAGGAGCATAGCTTCATTCCTCTTCAGAATACATTTGGAAAGGGCAAAGCACCTGGCTGCTGCTCACGAATAGCTGACCCGACACAAGACATTTCTTCTTCTTACCTGTTGATTAACAAGCTAAATGGGAAAAGCATGGCTGTTATCTTGCCTTGATACTCCCAGGACATACTTCTGACCACAAACCATTTGATGTAGGGGGATTAAATGCTATTTGGGGTGACCCAGATACAGTGACTATTAAACACATTGCTGTTTACTTCTGCATCCACGCATTTCAAATCAAAATGTAATTAACTGTGGAGATAACCAATACATCTCACAAATTAATTCCAGAGTACTGCCTATCCGATAATATAATTATTTTTACAAAATTATTCATTTATTTCCCATTTTATTGTTGAAACAAAAGAGTAAATGTGTTTTATTTTACAATAAAGCTGTGCTTTATTTTAATGCCAAAACTGTTTTGATCCCACACAGTACAGAGCTATTTTGAACACTATCAGCAGCTGGAAAAACTTCAAGAAAAAGCCAGAACTGTTTTTGAAACAGAGTTTATGAAAAAAAACCCCAAACTGACAAAGTATAGACATGCACAAAAAAATTTCCTCAGTTTTCAAATACTTTGAAACTTTCGTTAAAGAGAAAGCAGACTGTGGTTGTAAAATCCTTGAGTTAAATTTAATGCATAAAACATACTCAAGGACACTGATCAAAGGTTTGTAAGGCTGTTTCTCTGCCTTGCATGTATGATCAATCAGCCATCAGCAGTGAGACCACAGGTGTCTGATGGGAGTTATCACTAATGCCAGAGATGGAAAACACTCCAAAATAGGAAAGGCAGGATCTGCCATGAAGCAACAGGAGACAGAACCATCTTCTGGCAGCATTAAAATCAGTGTACTTTCTTGGTACTGTGCTATATTGCTGAGGAAGGGTTTCCTCCTCACCCGTATCCCTATGATCACACAGTGCTGCTCAGTCCTCGCACTAGAAATAACATTGTTAGAATTCAGAACTTGCATGAGAGCTGTGAAACTTGCATGCAGATATGAACTTTCTCTACTTTCAGGCCTGTTCAGACTCAAGATCCTCATTTTTTATACCAATAATACACTCTGTCAGCTGCACCTTCCAATCTTGTCTCTGGGTGATGGGCCCCATCACGATATTACACTATCGGTTTCAGCTGTCGGATCCTACTTACCTGCCACAAGCAACATCACTGTCAGAAATTATAACCTCTATCAATATTTTAGAAATGCAAAGGAGGGAAGACAGTGAAAAGAAATTAAGTTTCATAACTGAAATGAAAAATCCTTTTCCTCTAATGACTCCTACCTTCCAAACTGTCTTTATGCATGAGACAATTTGACTTGGGATTTGCTCCCTGACTAGGCTTTGCTACATACTTTGGAACAGGAGACCCACAATGAGAAATATATAAGGCATAACAATAAAATTCTGTAGCATGCCATGCCAAATAGAGATGGTTATCCTTCCAATCCCCCTCACAACTAAAGCTACAGTCAGGTATTTAATACTGCTCCACAAGCAAGAGCTCTCTCCCTTCATCCTCCCACTTCATTTCTCCCAAGTCACAGAATAAAATATCCAACAGAAAAAAAAATCTTCTATCAGTCTTTTGAATACTTTTGGGAGAGATATCACTTAGAAGCAATGTGTCAGGGCACCTTGTCTTTTTCTTCTTCTCCCTTTCTCAGTCAAAGAACGGTATTAAAAAAGCAAAAGCACTTATAAGTGCTGTTTGGGGCATAAAATCCCCTGCCATCCATCTCTCACTAGGAAAAATTCTGAAAAGAAAAGCACTTAGAAGTCTCTTTTTGTCTCCATCTACATTATTCCTTTTCTCGGATGTGTTTTGAAATAAAAATAGAAATCAAATGCTATTTTCACTGTTTTGAAGTTCAAATCAGGAATGTCTCCTCTAATTTCTTCCATTTGCTTTTGCTCTGTAAAAAATAACCGGTTTTTGGTGTATATTGTATTCCATTTCTCTCTCTTTTTAATCCCAACATCCTCCTCCCAATTCAAATCATGAGATTATGATGCTATAATCTTATTCTGAGCATGACCTTTGATTTCTATGGATTTCTATTCCAACAAAGATACATCCGTTCTGCTGGCCAGACGTCAGCAATATAAATGTTTAGCTAATTTAATTGATGCTTTAACTTTCTAAAGTGGGGCAGCCTTCAGTGACAATGGCAGTCATCTCTGGAGCTACAAGTCACAAATGTGTGCTCAGTGGCAGCAAAACCATCAATACAGGTTTTAGTAACTAAAAAAGCAACCATAATCCTTAGACATACATAAAGGGTTTTGAAATTATCTTTTCACTCTTTTCAGCAGCACTGATAGTAAATTCAGTCTGGGCATTCAACTTCATCACAGATTTGGATCTGCTGCTGAAAGGCCATAAAAAGCAAAAAGAATAATCCATGCCCTAGAAAAATTAACCAGCAATGGAAGAAATGGGTTAGTGCAGAGAAGAGAAGAGAAAATGGAGGAGATGTGATAAATGTTTCCAAATATGTAAAATATGCTGCTTCTTCATGTCTGTTCTACATTAGCAGGGTGGTAGCTAGTTTTGGGTTAGACTTTAAGCAGCTTCCTACATATAAACAGTTATAAACAATCTTGCCAGGGGCACAATTACAAACTTGCTAACTCCGGAAGTCCTTTCTTATCCTATTTTCTGTGATTCTGTGAATTTTAGTAGGTTGATGTGCACACAGCACTTCACAACTTAGCCCTCTTGGGTGACACTAAAGAAAGAAGATGATGCTCTGTGCTGCACTCTCTAGCTCAGCACTGTGCTCTGCACTACATGGAAATGTAGCTATCCAGGTATCCTTTAGCAAAAAGGTACCAGGGCAGGTGTGTGTGTGTGTGGATGGAACTCATGTTCTAGTAAAGCAACCTGCAATTTGACAAACCTTAATCCCCAGACAGTGAAACAGTAAAATGATAACAGATCAGGTCATCCATAAAGCAGCAGCAGCAGCAAAGGTAACAGCTTTCAACATTTTAGAAAGTCAAGAATATTTTTCTAATATTTACAGTTGTTTTATGTGCTTCTGATTTTCAAGTTCAAGCTACAGCAAAATGAAACTGAAATACAAATATTCACTAGCCCATTGCCTTTTGTGATTTATGCTGAAATCCTGCTTTAATGCAATAGAAAATTTGTAATCAACCTTTCTTTTCTGTAAATATAGTCAAATGTTACCTGAAGCATTCCTAGCAACCCCCTGTTTCTTGACAATAGAATATATGAAGCTGGTTTTGGATAAAAGCTGTATTTTTTCTTGGTTTATGATAGATCTAGACTTGCCATACTTTTTTTTTTTTTTTTCAGTACAAAGAATAGAAGTAATTGTGGAATAAAGTACCACTCTTTGTGAGTAAGGATGTCAAGTTCTTTTCTATTGTAAGTTCTGTCAAATGATAAGCAATTAGACCCTGCTTTCAAGGTTGCTTAAATAAATAAAATCTTGTATGAGTTACTTTTTAAAAAGCTGCCTGATGTACATATCACAGTCTGGAATAGTGATATGTCTATACTGACTGTGGTGTTGAATGTGTATTTAAAGAATAAGAATTTCTATATGTGAAAAAAAAAAAGTTGTTTTTAAAGTCAGTCTAAGGGTGTGCATTTTCACATGTTTCTGATCAACTCTTCACTGACACTCTTCCAAAGTCTTTGCCATATTGTTAGCATCATCTTCATATATAGCTGCCAGTGGAAAATGAATCAGATGCCACAAATCACTCAAGGGTAATGATGCCCTGGAGGAACCTTCTGCAGAAAGTTTCTGACTACAATGTGTAAGCCTGCTGTGCTCTGAAGTTCCTTGGTGGAATTCTCCTGTGAAGGCAAACATATGTTTGTTTCCTGCAGAGGCAGCCGCATGTCCTGTGGTAAAGAAATGCTATTTTGTGGCTACTCCCTTTGACAATGTAAACAATAGAAAAGCACTTAACGAATGTTTTAAGGCCATTGCTAGGTGAATGAGCCTACTGGCCCAGGGAAAACCCACAGGCTAAATTTGCATTTCATGTGTTGCTTGGTTCCAAGCTTTTGCAAGTTTGCTAACCAAGTAACTGTGTCACTTGTAAAAACAAATATGGGGTTTCACAGGCAATAACCCCTGACAAAACACGGGTGTATTGTGTGGAATCCCTGATGCCTCCCTGCATCACAGAGGCCTTGCGATTCATGACTTTCAGCGCATCATCAAACAAACCCCCTCACTGGTGGAAACGCACATGGAGAGATCCAGCTGCAGCAGATTTCCATATCCATCACTACAGATGAACTTGTCCAGAGAACTCCAGGCTGGCCTCAGCATTTGTAAATCAGCTGAAGTGCTGAATGACTCCCTCTGACAGAGATCTGCTTACAACAGCTCTGCTCCTGTACGGGCAGCAAATACTGCACTCACCCAGAGCTCACTGGAAACAGAACCATGTGCACATGGCTACACAGGGAGGGCTCAGCTACAAGGGGAAGAAAAGGTTATAAGGCAAAATAACAACTGCAGGCTTCAGAAAGACAGACTGTAAATGCTGATGTGCTTCAATTATTGGGTTGTGACTATTCAATTATTGGCATTGGGATGCGAGAATCAGATTCTCAATTTTTCTCTGTGCTATCTTTGACTTTACACTTGTAAACATTAAATGTAATAGCACAACAAGGTCACTCTATTCTGCACAATGACATTGAAATTTTCTCTAAGACACAACTTTTACACCACTGTTTTATTTACTTATTTCTTCAGCAGCATTATTCATATGACCAGAATCTATAACATTGATAAGTAGGGAAAAAAAAAAGAAGTCCAAAACCCACCCCCAAGTTCGTATGAGTCTGATAATACAGACAAAGGAAAAGGAACAGAGGACTTCATTCTCCTTTAACACTAATGCAACCCTGAAGTTCTGGGTAAGTCATTTATGTCAGTGCCAGAAATAAGAAACCTGCACTGTGAATTGTAAACCACTACAGAGAGATCTGAACAAAGGAAGGTAAGAGACTGCACAAGTTTCTGCTAAAAAAGTGCTGTGCTGAAGGGAGATAATGCTTCTGCTATAGAACTGTACTCTTCACTTCTGTCCTTTTTTCTGAGCATGAAAATATCAATTCTGTTCCCCAAAAGCATGATGCATGAAAATAATAATGAATACAGATATCCTTCAAACCAAGATGGATTTTTTTAAAAACACCTTTATCATAAACAGGTGATACTGTTTAAGGGCTATGTAAAAGTACAGATGAGGGGTAATTACGAAGGTAATGAAACAACTCCCATGAAGCAGCAATAAACAGCACAGAGTGGAAAAGATCTGTCCATGGGTGCATTTTCAAATTTTGGAGTCAGAACTTTGGCAACCATATCCATTTCCAAACTGTCCATCAGGGTTACTTCTGATACCAAGTTATTTCTCAAAGAAACGTAAATTTTTCTAGTCTTAGAGCAAATGCATAACAAATGCCATGCAACTCATACTCCCTTGGACTATAAGCCTCATAGGGTCACCTTAAATAGCACTTCCTTCTGAACAGGCCTCTCACAATCAGTAGCATTATCCCTGGAGTATGCTACTGCTTATGTTCACTAGATCCAAAATATTGCAGTTCGAGGCAACATTTTTATGCAATTTTATTTGTGCTATGTAACATTTGCTCTCTCCTATGGGGAGAATCCACAGACAGATGCAGGGAGGCAGGAATGGGAATAGAATTTAATAAGGCAGAAGGTAGGCAGGGATGACAGGGCCCATAAGGGGCCAAAGCCTCAAAGAAAGTTAGCAATATGTAGCTATATTTTCCTTGTGGATGCTGGCTCAAGGGAGCAAGTCTGAATTTACAGCTTTAAACGCCAAGAGAAAGACTTTGTCCTGTTCAAAGATCTGGTATAAACACCTGACTGGGGTGGGTGAGAGTTAAGGTGAAAGCAAACTCTCCTCAATGATACCCAGTGACAGGACAAGATAAAATGTGCACAAAAATACAGGAAATTGCAGTTAAACATACAAAAACTTTCCTGTTATGAGGGTGGCTGATCACTGGAACAGGTTGTCCAAAGATGCTGGGAAGTCACGATCCATGGAGGCATTCAAGCACAACCAGAGAGAGCCTTGAGCAATCTGCTCTAGCTGACTCTGCTTTGGGGATGAAGGTTGGACTAGATGATCTCCAGAGCCTCCAAACCCAGAGGAAAATACAACAATCAACCCCAAATGAGCTGTGCTTACAGGAAAGATCACTCATTAGGGTTTTTGTTTGGATTTTTTTTTTTTAAAGAGGAAGATCATGTGTAAAAAAAACCCTCTTGCTGCTCAGCAAAGAATAAGGTGTAAGGCTAGACATATTTTTTTCTGGATCTCAAAAACTGATTTGATACTGCTTCATCTAACAGATTGATTTCTAAAGTGGGAAAGCATGGCATTGAAAAAGAGAGAAAACAGAGCTGGTTATAAATCTTTCCACAGACAAGGAAACAAGGATGTCTATAAAAGGAACATATCAAGGTTTTACTGTAGAGAATGTGTAGTGCCATATGTGTACCTACTAGAACCACTCGAGCTTTTCTTATACCATTTTTTGCCATTACAAAGAAAATAAATCAAGGCATCTAACGCAAGTAAAACATAAAAATAGAAATGGATAGTAAAAATTTTCTGCCAAGGAGAAAGAAATGAACTTGCAACCTTCCATGCTAACCAGTGGGCCTTTCTTACACCTAATGGAGTCATTTCCAGCCTAACGTGTATTTTCTGTCAATGATAGACAATAAATGTCTTGATATGCAAATAGCATGTAGATTATTTTTTAAAAAGTCTTCACTACATACTTTCATCTCTGCTAAATGTATTTTATTGCTTTTTATTGTTTGCATAATAAGGTGTAAGTGTACAGAAAGCTGAAGAGTCAGGTCCACAGGAGCTGATCTCAAATTGGCTGCTTTTAAATGCAAGACTATGGAGAGCTGAAATCACAGTTTTGGGACAAAATATCAGCAAGCTCTGTGCAATCACTGCTCAGACTGGCAAAGTATTATACTGCCAAAACTCAAACATCTCTGTATCCACAGTGTAGATTATTACACCAAATTGCACCACAACAAGGAAGAATGAGGGACAGCAGTTCATACAGATAGACTTCGGTTATTTTGTTTGGTTGCTCTGGTTTGGTTTTGCTGGTTGTTTCGGGTTTATTTAATTATGTATAGCTATCAGCCTGTGTTCCAGGAAACTAACCAAGGAACCAAAATGTGTAAATAAAACACATATCCAGGTTCATTTTGAAAGATTAGGCTCATGTTTTCCAGGAGTTCAGAAAGAATGGTATGGTGAAGTGCAAGCTTTTGAGATGGAATGGAAGTAAAATCACATAGACTAAATCATAAAAGGAAGGAATGAACAGTACAATACCCAGAACAAGGAAAGGATTTGAAGGTTACAATAAATTATACACTAAAGCCACCTGTACAGTTTATTTTCAATTGGTGTCACTTTCTGAAACTATCACAGAGCAGAACCACGTAGCAAATACTTTAGTGAGCATCCTGAGCTGCTATATGCAAGAAGGAAGCTTACTGTGGATGAAAAATACAGCAGGAAATCAACCAAAATCACAGGGTTTTGTGATAGAAGCAAACTGCTAAAAAAAAAATAAAAAAAGGAATGAAAGAGAATTCAGGCAATACTCATGTAGTATAAATATCTCCTAGCTTCATTGCCTTCAGTGTACGTGCATTGACTATTTCCCCTTAAAATTTTTATCTATTACAAATTGGAGGTAATTCAGCCAATACAGAATTTAGCATGTGCTAAAATGCTTTGGGATCTATTCCAAAATATATGAAAAACCAGTGGGTTTATCTGGTTTGGGATGAGGCCTCTGTTAAATATATCTGGGGCTAAGCATGAGCTGAGGTGTTTTGTTAAACAAGTATCAGAGATAATGTCACAGAGGTCATTTCTGTCTGTCAAAGCAGTTAAATGCTGCTAGTCCATCCAAGACAGCAAGTTTTTAAACAATGTAATGTGGAAGCATTTGGACACTGCAAGACCAGCTTCTTGAAGAATCCTAAATGTAGCAGCAGATGATATTGTAAGTTCTGTATAACTGGGCTTTACCTATCATCCTTATTTGTTATCATCTGACTATCTGTTTTCTCTGTATTTCTCATTTTAATTCACAGGGAGTGACAGCAAAAAGTGACTCTACGAATCCTTAACAAGAAAAAAAAAGGGTCAAGACATTTAGCCATGGAGCTCGAAGTAATAGTGGTTCTGAAAAACTTCTGTAGTTTACGTAAATGCTATGACTGTCAGAGTCTGTATCTACCTAAGTCTCAACAAAATATTCCAAAAGGCTTCACAGTATGAGGCTATGCTATAACGTAATTCATTGCCAAATTACTTACATACAGTTTCTAAAAGAAAGAGGTTTATAAGAACAGAAAGCTTGGTAAAAATCTGGTAGAACTGCTATGAAAACAGCAATAAAAGAGTAAATATAATTTCAGAGTTAGCCATGTATCTTCACTACAACTTTAGATATTTTATGAAAGGCTAGAATTCCTGAATGCTGAACAACCAAAAGAAAAAGATCCAACTAAAGACAATACCAATGGAAAACTAAGTTCTAGGTGCAAGTAAAAGGTCACTTGAAGCTTATTTTCTGACATAAAACTGGTTATACTATGCTGCTTTTGTTCCATTACTCGCCTAAAATCCATTTCCTTAAAGGAGGAAAAAAAATCCCCTCATTCCTGTAAATCAATGTTTAATTATAGTACATGTGACTTTTAAGTCCAAGAGCTGGTTGAGCAAAAAACAGTGCTTTAGAGACGACGTCTGCATGGCTTGACACATAATGTAGACACCTTCATTTGTGACTTCTTGTCACCATAATGACACCTTTTTATTTCAGGTGAAATCTTAGAAAAGGGAAAGAACCTGAGTTATGAGCATCTAGACAAGGCAAGGTGAAAAAAAGTCTCAGCTTTTCAGGCTTTCTAATCCTGAATCTATCACCTGGGGTTGTATTTTGATGCTATTACTAATGCTGAAGATTACCCAACACCACCAGCGGTCCCTGTGGTAGGAAGACAGATTTAGCATGAGAAGGAATGTAAGAATGCAGTTTTACCAGGAAAGGAGACTGCTTTAACTCTGCAAGTTCTTAGGGACAGCCTGTGCAGGTGGCCGGGTACTGGTGCAAAGGAGGTGCCTTCAGGAATGGAGGCTGGCAAAGGGGGCTCTCACTCACCCCACATCCCCCCTTCAGCCCTTCTGCTCTGTCAGGTGGGTAAAGGGGACCTGGTGTCTGACAACAGCAACTGACACATCCAGGCATCTCCCCTCAGCCAGGACGCACAGGGAACACGGCCTTCGCTCAAGCCTTGGCCCTACTCATACTCAAGTGAGGCCATACTTCGGAATACTGGAGTCCTACTTCAGGTAGAGCACTTACAGTGCAATTATGGTGGAACAGCTCAGGAGAGCAGCATCACTGAAGCATTGAAATAATTTATTTGCATGCACAAGACAAAAGGTCTCAATAAAGCTTATTTACTATCCTGTCCCTCATTCTCCTTTCCCAGTCTCTCAATTTTTCCACTTGTGTGTTTATTGTTATTCTGTGATATTCTGAAAATTTCCACACCACACAGGCAGGTAATGCCAAGTAGAAGGCTGCACTTGAGAACCAAAGGATCTAGCTGCAGATTGCCATTTTCCAAAAGAAGTAGGTGAAATAAAATTTTAAATGAAGGCCATAGCTAAAGAATACTCACACCCAAGGGAAGAGAGTCTTATGAATGCAAGTCTCATTAAAAGTTCCTTCATCCAGACCATCATCAGCCATGAAGGCCTAGAAATAACATATCATACTGAGTAAGAAAACAGACCACACTGAAAACGTAACTAATTTCTTTAAAATGATTAAGCAAAAGAAAACAAATTCATTATCACTGACGTAAACCCTTCAAAGCTCTGGCAGCCTGAGGTTTCCTGCTTTGCAGCATGATATCCAAGGTTCATTGCAAAGCCTGTTTATCCAACTGCATTTCTCAGTAGTTCTATCTAATTAACATTTTGGCAATGAAGGAGGCAATGGGGGAGCGTATATATGTAAATACACCAAAAATATGCTAGGGAACATTAAATGTGTAAAATCAAGCACTGAAAATTTAGGGAAGTGTCAGAATTAGAGCTGCTGTGCAGCTCTAATTGGGCAACCTTGTGTGCATGCATTACGATACTATCTTTAATTACCCGACCACCTACTATTTTTTCCACTGGACCCCTGCCTGCACTGACTGACATAACGAGCAGCTATTCAATGCCTTTGTTTTCTTGTTATTAGTCAATGTGTCCCCATGCCTCATTTATTGAGCATTATTCAAACCCTGCTCTGAGACTTATTAATTTCTGCCTGGGCTGTCATTCAGTACTTACCATAGCTCCTCCCTTCTCAAATACCATTCTAAAGAGAGATAGGAAAAGATTGTGTTAACCATCTTCAACAGAAGAGGTCTGAGAAATTCAAGTGAAATTTATAATTTAAATTAAAAAGAATACACTCACAGAACCTGGAGCGATTAGAATTATTTTGTAATTTATAAGTTCAAATAATTTGAATTTGAATAAATGAGTTGAGCTATCTCTGTGCTTCATAAATCAGACCCAAGGGTCTCAAACTAAGCATTCGGAAAGTAAACACGCACAATTAGTAAAAACATGGCTTGATTAGATTGGAACTACATGGAAATTCTGTAACAGAGGCAAGAATAGAATCTAGCAGCTAGCATTAATGCTTGACTGTGACAGCCTTGCCTTAATTCCCATAGTGTCCTGACTCCTTCACACCTTTCCATTTCTTCAGCAAATGAGGCAGTAGTCCTAGCAACTTCTTTATACATTTCCACCCAGCACCAGAAATGGTAAAATCTGGACAATGAAGTTGTCCCACTCTGCACAGCCATGAATACATCAAAGAATTCTGAATCAAAAGTGGACAGACAGGTGATTTTATTTGTGGCATTCTCCAATTCCTGAACCCTGACTTTGCAACCCCACTAGTATTGTGTCAGCCTCAAAGGTACATAAGCATATAAAAAACCCCAAGAAATCTGTCCACAGCATCAGAGTGACACCTGTGCTGTCCATGGCAGGGCCAGAACCTGCCTATCCTCCACACAGATTTCAGTCAGTTGAACTAACACAGCAGTAATGGCAGCAGCAGTACACCACTCTCTACTTCAGTAGCCACACTGGTTTTCCTTTTTAATTATAATGTCATGATTGTTATTGGAAAAATAACCAGCTCTAGTGAAAATATTTCCCCCAACCAACTAATATGTCATTAAAAAATAAATTATTAATATTAAAGAAGCATCCAAAATTTTGTGCCTAACAAAAAATCATGTTCCAGAATTCATTATGCAAACTAAGTAAGTGGTATTTATCAACACTATGTTTTGAAATTTTTGTGTCCTTTACCCACTTTTGGCAATACAAATTACTCCCTGGACATATAAGCCCACCACCCCAGAAGCATGGCAAAATAAAAATCTGGAGCTTTGGACTCACGAAACCTGAGATGTGGTCTGGCCTGCTCCTGACCTGCTCAGATAAATGGCAACCTCAAGGTCTCACTTTGCCAATCTGCAAAACAGAACTGCGCTGCTATGTTGGTGTTCTTGAAAAAAAGCCTCCTCACCTCAAACCTCCTCTCATATAACTCTGGGAAGGTGAAGCATTCAGCATGGTTTATTTAGTTAGAGAATTATCATGCATCCTGCAAGAGCCCTATTTGCTCCCTGAACCTAGGGATCAGGGAAATTAGGCCTTCAGCCCTCCAGGTGTTACCTTGCAGGGACTGGGGAACAGACACGCAGATCAACTCCAGGGAAGCACAGCACGGAAAATCCGAGGTATTGCCATGTGCTCCATCAGTCAAATTTAAAATTAATCAAAATTTCTTTTTGCAAAGTCCTCTTATCTTGATGCGGATTTAGCTACCAGTCAGCTCTAGACATTATGCAAGTAAATACAAAGTTCCTGTAACAGCATGAGGGATAATGCCTTTCTCGGGTGCTCACTTTCTGTGCACAGCAGGTGCTGAGATATTAGAATTGAAAATTCAAAATATTTACATCTAAAAATCTATGCAAATATATGTTCTAGAGGAATTATTTCAACTGAGTATTCAAAAGTATAAAGAGCCCATCTCACCACTAGTAAAACATATTTAGCAAGTGACATAGCTTTTACTTATTAATTATATTTATTTTGTACCACCACTAAAGGAACTGCAGCAAAAAAAAATATAATCAGCAAAAATCTTTTCTGATGACAGGTGTTTTCTCCTATTAGCTCTGCAAAACATATGAATCCTGAAAGAATGATATTTCCTTTCAGTTTTGCCTAGCAGTGTGTATAAATAAAAATGTTAATTGCCAGGACATAATTTTCAGTATGCTTGTCTTACTTCAGATGTGTGTTTTCTGTTTGGAGCACAGCTGTTCATATTTCCCAACATGAGCTCCAGTGCTGTAAATATCTTCTCTATTGAGGGCTACATTCCTAAACTACTGCACAGGGGCCACATGCTCAAATTGTGTTAGTGCTAATGTAAGCTCTGTGCATGCAAATCCATGCACAGCACTCACAAAACGTGGACCACGGACCTTGACCCCAACGCTTTGCCACGGAACCAGAATTGCTCTATTTAAAGCTGTGACTGTGACATAAATCAGGTTTTTCAAAACGCTTTTATTCAGCTAAAAGAACTCATTCTGGGATAAAATTTAAATAGCTCATGCTGCAGAACTGCATTAATGAAGCAAATTACTCCCAGCAACCTGGAAAACAAAATAATTTGGAAACTGAAGGTAAGATTGCCTGGGGTTTACTGCTACATTTTTTCAACAGTTAGAAATCTGTGTAGTGTTTGGCTCAATTTCTTCACTTTTGGATCTCAAAAACAAGTCCTTTGCCTGTCAGCATAACACAGCTGGCAGCACTATTGCCTCTCCACTGGAAGGTCAGGGATTCACATCTCTGACTGAGACACGGGCTCGTGTCCAACGCTGACACTGCAGCAGAGGTTTGGGGGATGTCTCTGCACAGCTTGAGCTGCCTGCGTTCAGATGAGACACCAGGGCAAGGTCACTGGTGCCCATCAGTGGGGACCACCTGGGTGAAAGGTAACAGTCCCATGGCAATTTTCACAACAGTAGGACATAAGCATGATGGTCTTAGGAAATACTGGCTTCTAACAAATAGCTTTGAGTATCAGAGAATCTTTGGAAGCAATTGTTAAGCAAAATAATAGAACTCCGTGGGACTACACAAACCATGCCAACAATATTTCCCTCCTTACTCTGCAAAGCTTTCTTTGTTTAAGAGAGAGGACAGCCTACTGCTAAGAACAATGAGAGCACAGAGCTCAAATACACATTATTGCATTTTGGACAGATGTAGCATATCTTGTACATTTTTAGAAACATGGATTCATGAATTTCCAGTTTTCTGATGGAAAATTTGCAACAATAATTAGTAAATTAGGTATCTTTCAGTCAGTTTGCTGCTTTAGGAAGAGGGGGTAAATGCAAGACACATGAGCATGAGAAATAAAAGCTATTTCTGCACTACTTTTCTTTGAGCAGTCAAGTGGATTCTATGGCTGGCGACAAAAGTGGTGGCTGGTGGCTTTGTGTGCCCTGGCTTTGTGACTACAGGGACAGGCTCTGAAGAACAGACATGGGCATTTTTTTCTCTCTTACAGGATCAATCTATATTGTAAGATCAAGAACAGAAAGAAAGAATGGCACAACTCCTGATGAATGTAAGACTGTTGCTCTGGAGGCAGTGAAATAGCACATCTTTGAGTAAGAGCTAGAACAAAACAGAGATAGCCTAAGAGGGTGTCATGGAAGCAGGGTTACTGTCCTTGGGAACTTGGGCAGTCACTGAAATCTCCCTCTGATGAGGATTTCATCTATTCCTCATGGACTACAAACAAGTAAGAAGAAAATTTCTCGTTTTGTTTTTAAACCAGACACTCTCTGAAACAAAGACAAGCCTATAAAACAAACTTTGGATACAAGAGATTTGATTAAAAATAAAAACTAATCTGAATTAATTTGCAGGCAAGAAACTATAAAGCATGTTTTTCTTTCCAAGGATGCTCTCACAAGGAAACTGAGAGGACTTGCATCATTTCAGGTATTGATAAAATAGAGTTCTTCATTGTGTTGACTTGAGAAATCCTAGGGAAGTCTCAAGAAAAGAAACATGTTGCTTTATTCATTCATGGGGACAAGGGAAATAAAAATAAAAGAATATCAGATAAAAGGAAAATTGGGCTAAAGTTATATTTGACCACTACTGAAAATGAGAACCAAAACATAATATACACACAGTAGATAGTGGAATAAAATTAGGCATACAAATAAAATTGCTGCTTCTATAAAAATAAGAAATACACATATACTTAACACCCATCATGGGAAAAATTCCAGTGAAGTTACAATTAGATTGTGAGAGTAATTTCAGCAGCAACCTATTTCATTTCTATAACACCATAATGATTTCATCAGTAACAAATTCTCTAGGTAGTATCACACTGGAAAGTTTAAGGATGGCACCATTAAATAGCATCCATAATTGTTACAATCAACTACATATTACACAAAAGGGTGCATTTCCAGATGACTGTTAAATGTACCAATTTACCAGATTAGCTTTTTGCTGAAAGCAACACTGAGCCTTCAAGAACCTATTACCTATGGACCAAAGCTCATGTCGAGTCCATCTTCTGCTGCATAATTAAACTGGGCATCCTTTCACAATACAATTTATAGTACAGCCACAAATACTACTGATTACTATCAACTGTTCTGTTATGGAGGGGCAAAACAGGGTGGTTTTAAATGCTGGGTAAGCCAATATGCTGAATATATGCAGATGTTTCCTCACCTTGTTGAGTCTCCTTTGCTCTTAGAACTATTGCAGGGGCTGTGACCTGTGCTTTGCAAAGGCTGACAGGATTTGGGCTGTGAACCTGACAAAACACTGTACCTATTTCACAGGAAAGGAATCTTGCAGACACACACAGAGGTTCCACAAAGTATGAGAACATGAGGTTTCACTTAAATTGGTACTGGAAGCAAACCTAAACACGCAACCTAGAAACACATTTTCCCTCTCAAATCACCACAATCATTAACTAATAGACATTGCCTCTGTGTAGAGCACTTTTAAAAATCATGCTACCTCAATTACAAAACTGTAGTAAAAATCTTGGACATCATCAGGTAGATAAATACTTTCTGCATCCAGAAATAACTAATGGTTATACAGAGAGAGAGATACTCCTATTGGAAAGAAACCAAAAAGCTACATTCATTAATCCTCTAGCAATTTAAAAATTCAAACAGATTTTAAGATGTATTATGCAATAATATCTACTCACTCACATCTAACATAGAAATGCCTCTTAGTGATATGTAGTTGCTAAAATTATATTTATGTTTATAAAGATCTTGCCAGACAAACTATATTTTTCAAAGAAAAATGACATGCTTAGTGAGGGAAGAGAAATTACTAGAGGCATCCTTGCATCTACTAAAGACTGATAAAAAGACATATTTTCAGGAATTCAGAATACAGCCTCCTAGATAATTGGACAATTAATCTGAATGTACAAGAAATACAAATGTATATACAATATACAAATCAAGTGTTCTGAACATAAAATGAAGCTCTAATTTCTTAACAGATTAACTCTGTTATTCCATTAGGAAAACTATTCCTCTAATGAACAAGGGCATTTAAACTGCAAGAACACTACTGCAGACTGAATGGGAGAAATTATAACCAAAAATTCTATTTTCAAGAATAACTTAAACCACTATAAGATTTCTGATAGGGACTGAAACAAACAAAGGAGAAAAACCCCAACAAACCACAAACCAAACAACAAAAAGAAATCACTTTGCCTTTTAGTTCTAAACCTTTTTTAATTGGCCTCATACAATACTAACTTTGTGATCTTTTCCTTGCTAAATCTATCTTATCTTTACAAAAAATCTTCAGGAGAAAATAAATGGAATTTGCAGAAAGAGTGCAAAAGTATGAGAAAAATAACAAGTTGGGCATCATCTTGGGAAACATTTAAGTGATTCATCTCATGGAAAAAGATCC
Organism: Lanius collurio; assembly: GCA_020086605.1. Classification (NCBI taxonomy): domain Eukaryota; kingdom Metazoa; phylum Chordata; class Aves; order Passeriformes; family Laniidae; genus Lanius; species Lanius collurio. Next base: position 15,020,834 of record JACBWW010000016.1, read on the forward strand.
AAGACATGTAGGAAAAATAAATCCAAGTCAATTTGATAACTGGAAGCAGAGGTACCATGTTAGGTCATCTCTCTTCCATTACAGCTCAATCCCATACTGAGTTCTAGGAAACTGAGCAGCAAGAAGGGAGGAAAAGGTGGGCTCTTTCTATGGATGGTTTAGGAAAAATAAGGAAGAGTTTTGCTTGATATCATGGTGATAAAGGTGAAACTGCAAGTGTCTGTACACACTGGAAGAAAAATGAGATTAAGAAGTAGAAACATGTAAGATCTTAAAAAAAACCCCAAGGAAATAAAGAGATATAAACAGCTGTACAATTTCCCCATATCTAAGTCTCAGAAAATACTAAAGTGGCACCTCATGATCTTCTAAGGGATGTGGGTAAAGCCCAAGAATTGCAATTATAACAACAGGCAGGTTAAAATCTGAGATAGCATGGAATATGGGTCAATCACATACTAGCTGAGTAGCCAGTTGGCTCTTTTTCAGCTCTAGATTTTTTTTTTTTGTATATGCAACTATTTAGCACACACTGAAACTAGCAGAAAAATATATGCATTATTCACGATATTTGTGGCAGACATGCACTGTAGTTTCAGTGAACAGGACTGGAAGTAATACCAGAGGAAATAGAGCCCTTAGAGGAAGACACTAATCTCAGAAAACTCAGAGTGTCACTGTAATTTTTTTTTAAGGGCTCTGTTATGGTAATAGTTTGCAGAAAATTATTTCTGCGCTATTCAGATAAACAACCTCACAGAGGGCCATTTCTTCCCCAGGAAATGAAGAGTGGATAACACCCACCGGAATGGGAGCGAGCCATTTCAGAGCAAGTGAGGGGAGCTCCACAATGCTGGTTCCTATGTCATTATCAACAGCCTATACATAACAAATGATCAAACAATTTAGATTTTGCAGCAGAACTTACCTCGCATTGAGCCAGCAGAGGTGGCAACTAATTTTAAACAGGAAACAATATCACCCCTGTCTATTGCTTGAAAATGACTTCTCATCTACAATTATCTGTCAGTTTTGCCTTCTCATTTTCAGCTATCACCAGCCCCCATACATACAAAAGTCCTTTCTCCTTGATGCTTATGCTCAGCTCCAATATAATTTATTAGGAGTTACACATGCTTATCAAAGACAGACAGGATTCATGCAGAAATTAATGGCAATCTATGGAAGTTGCTATATATCATTATATAATACATGCCAACTGCTGTCACAGTGCATGGATTGCCTCATCCTTTGTCAATCAGAATGAAGCATTAGTGCAGTGCAATGATTACTTTTGTTGTTGTTCTGACAATAAAGTTCTGGCTGTAATACAATGGTAATAAGGGATAATCTACCTGGGATAGTAGATTCACAATCATTTTATGACAGTCAATCTGACTAAAACATTTTAATTTTTGACCATGACCACAAGTAACTTGATCTAAACATGGTACTTTCTCTTTACAAACATGAATGCTTTACCAACATGATGATCCTGAAGCAGTGAAGAGTACTTTGGTGCATGTCAGCAGCGGGACAGAAACTGAGGCAAGCTCATGAGAGTTCCAGCCTGTTCCTCTGCCCACTCCCTCCTGAGTAAAAGATCAACACTAATCATCATTATTTGTCTTACCAATAATGTCATCAGCTCCATCCGTTGTCACTGATACTGGTGGTGACAAGGCACATTCAACACCAAGGGCCAACTGGAGCATTAATGAACAGGGCAGCTCCAGAGTGACCTCACCAGCATGGAGAATCTCAAAGGATGGTCCCACTAGCTCCAAGGCACTCTCCTGTGGGAGTCATTGAAGGTCTGCCATGGAGACAATTAAAGAAGAAGCACCATCTGCTATGTGTCTGAGAAAATTGCGTTTTTCTGGCTTCTTACTGGAGACCCAGTTCAGCCCTGGAAACACTGAAAAGGGCCTGTACTCTGCCTTTGGGAAACACTGACATGGCTTCAAATAAACATTTTTGGAGCTCACTCCTTTTGAAAAAGAAGTCGTTCTTGTAAGGACCTTAGCAGGAAACTTAAAAAGGTACATGAACTCTGTCCAGAGACAATTTTGCCACACGTTCTTCTGATCTGAAATTTATTTCCAGATGCTTTTCCAAAGCCTGCTGCCAGAAGACTGGATCAATGTATTCACCTTGGGGCCACATCTTTACTCCATCAGGAATCCAACCTTGTGTAGAATGCAGCAGTAGATGGATTAAGAACAGCCTCTTATCTCCTAAAACTCCCTTCTATGCCTTCAAAGCTGTCTTAAATAGTTGTATATTTTGGGGGAACAGGAAATCTTATGATCTAGTGAAAAAAAATTTGGGCACTAAAGAGCAAGCCAGACTGGAGGGAAGCCTTAAGAAAAATCAGCAGTTTTGGACAGCATGGATTGGCTCTAAAAAGGAAGAGCTTGCAGGAAATAGGATCAACATTACAAATCTTTAACATGCTAGAAACAAGATGACACAAGAAACTGTATTAGAAGCTGGAAAATGTTGGTAAGTCAATAAAATTAATTACACAAAAAACACCTGAAAACAAAACTGTCATTCATTGATCAATTCCTTAATATACTGTATGCCATCAAATACAGGGTTATTGTTTTTACCTAAAGGCCAGACTTTGTCCTTCACCTTGGTATTTAATTTCTGCTGTAGGATATTTGCCAGTGCTGATCTAAGCTTTCAGTGTACTGCCCTGGAACTACTTTGGAGTGAGTCCTGTGCATGCAGTCAGGCATTTCATAGGAGTCTGAAGGCATCTGAGTAAAAGCTTAGAAATGTACTTTTTCAACTTGATGCACTCCAGAAATTATATTTTTCTCTTTACAAACATGAATCCTAGTCACCAGAACTGAAAGAGGGAGGGTGGTAGCATCACTGAACTAAGACCAGGGAAATTAACCCAAACCAACTTGCACTTTTGGCTAGTGTAATACTAATACAAGACCCTTGAGCATTCTTTTCAGATTCTAACTGGAGAAAAGCAGGTTCCATCCCCTGGAGAAATACTGATCTAATACTGGTAGCATTTTTATCAATTTCAAATCCAAAACTCTGGGTCCTAACTACAGGAAACTCTTTAAAAAAAACAAGAAGTGGTACTTCGAAAAATGATGCTATTAGTCACAGAAAAGAGGACTGGTATGAAAGAGTAAAGGCAGTAATGTGCATCCCTGGGGTTGGGAATAAAAATGAAGGCTGAATTGTTGTTATTAAGAGGACAATCCCAAAATCACTCTGGTAATTTCTCTGCTCTCATTTTGGGATTTTCATTTAACACTGTATTTATTCATCTAATGGGCCAACTGCTTTTCTAGGTGACGGGAAACAAGAGATTACTGTAATCTCTGACTAGCCCAATATGGAGAATATATCAATTAGATAGAAAGAAAAATAAAGATGGAAGAAAGAAATATTGCAAGTAACACAGAGTTTCGTTTCTCTCCCTCCCACCCCTACCCAAATTGAATTGGTTTTCATTTTAGGGTGGGTGCAGCTGCATGGACACCATTTACCATGAACTTTCCAACATCAGTGGCAATATAATTTATTGGTTTAGTGGTAGCTAAAAAATGTGTGATGAGTATACAAATTTACAGCTACATCCACAGAAAGTGTAGCTCCTTGTAACAGAAACTATAAATCTATTAAGTAGAGCTAAGATGCACACACTGTCAGCATATCAATGCCAGTAATGGGCATGAGGTTTTTGATACAACATTCATACAGGTCTCTTACAGACCAAGTCACACATATTTGGTAGTATGGACTAATGCATTCAGTCAGACAGAGAAACCATCCCAAGAAAAGCAGTTATTGCTGGTACAATTTGCATCTGCTCTAAGATGGTCTCTGAGCTCATTTCTCCTCTGTGCAGCACTTACACCAGTCCACCTGTTCCATCCCAGTCTGAGAGCAGATAGCACAAATTAACAGCTCAAATATGCATTTAAGGTTCACATTTTAATCTAATAAAAAGCCTGAGAGAAAAGACTCGTGATAGAAACTTTCCACCCACTCAGAGAACAATAAAAAAGACAAAACTCTGTGCTCAATCTGCAGAGCCTCGCAGCAGAACCTGAAGCTGCCAAACACAGGCTGTGACAGATGGCCATGGGAGCAAACTTGGAAAGCAAAGGCTTTCAAGGAAGATGGCTGTGGCTTTAAAGCTAACTAGTAATTGGCATGACTGTCAGTGCAGGAGTCTGTCTCTTGAGCGAGTTCTGGCTGCTTTGTTTACATGAGCACCCACGCACGTCTGTGTGCCCGTGTGTGTGTGGCTGGCACACGGCTCCCTGCAGGGGAGTATTAATAGCCTTGGGTCAGCTCTGTGCTGTGCATCTCTGCCAGGTAACTGTGCTGGGCAAGAGCTCAAAGAGCTAAACTCACTGACTGCCATAGCCAGCAGAAAGCCCTTGTGTAGGAACGACTGTAAGAGCAAAATTCCATTTTTAGTGACTTTTTACTGTGTGGTGTATTTCATACACCAGTACAGAGTGTACCTCAGCTGCCATCACCACATCCAAAACTACTGACACTTTGCTGCAAAGGATACAATCCTTTGAATCTCTATGAGAAATGGACTCCAGGTATAAACTCAGGAGGGTGACACTGGGTTTCTTTTGATGAAGGCATCTTCATTTTTAAAAAGCAGTAGTGGGAGGATATTCGGGGAGAAAATGATAGGGCACTGCTCTCCCAATTGATGAACTGAAGCACCAAGGAGACACCTTGCCTGCCACTAATGCAAAGCAGCCCATCCTTCATTTGGCAACTATTTCTGACAAAAGACAAAATTATGTCATGGTAACAGAAGTAAATTCTCATCCAGAATAAGATCATTAAGTTCCTCCTTCTCTTGACAAGCCTCACTCTCATCTGCTCATTATAACATCTTTCCTATTTTAGCAGGAGGTCTGGTCTCACTCAAGAAGACATTGCACCAAACCTCTGCTCTTTAACAGTCCAAAAGAATACTCCATTCACTTTTCTGGTCTACCTGCCGTTCAAACAAAAACAAAACTTTGCTGACAGAAATGTGCCTATCATTCTAGCTAACTGCAAAAGTCAGCTTTTCCTCTGCTTTCCAAATGGTCTCAAGTCAATTTTCAAGGTGCCATGTCTCTCATTTGGGGAGACACTGTTCACACTTTTCACATGGAGAACACAACTGGCACCTTCTCAATACAGAGACTAACATTAGCTACTATAGCCCTACCCTTCAGCAGCAGTAAAAAAAATCCTCAAGAATGTGGGAGAAATCCCTGAAAATTCCATATAACCAAGGTGGATGGCAAATCTTTGATACCAGTAACCTTCTGCGATATAACCTATAAGCTCCATTCAACAGATCAATCCAGCCCATGACTGCATCATAGACATTTATTTCTACTGGCCCAGATTCTTTAGGGATTGACTTTTGATGGCACAGCTCACTGGCTGATAGTAATCTCTTCTCAAGTCCCTCAGTCTTCTTTTTTTAAAGCAGAGCTGCCACACAGGCAGCACTGCTTGACTCATCACACTGAGGCTCTGTGTGGAGCAGATTTAATTCCTCTGTATAGAATACTTGATATATTTATCCTGGCACTTGACTTTTTCCTCATGAGACACCATCAGAGTTGTGGCAGCTTTAAAAACCTAAGCTAATTCCATATATACAGAAGCAAAATGGCTGAGCTAGCAGGATTTACTCCACTGAGGACACACATTATCTTTGCTCCCTTCTCTCCTGTAGGTTCATAACAGCCTGGACCTTGCCACTTATTCTGATCATTCTCTCTTCTTCCAGGCCAAATGGGGGTTGGAGAGAGGAAGAAGGCAGCGAGGATTCTGGTGACAATTGGTTTAGTGAGGACTTTTTCTATAAGATGTGCTCCTGGACTTGCTCCTTCAGTGGTTAAGACTTTGGCAGGAATTTTATTTCTGAGTGTGTGCCTATGGCTCCCAGAGCCAGGAACAGGAGCTCTGGTACAGCTTGAAAACACAAGAGAGGCAGGGGGACAGGAATCATCAACCCACCACATGAATGTCTCTCAGAAGTGTAACATGCAATGTGGTTGTCATTTAAAATGTTACACAACCAACCCTTCTGCAATACTTCCATAGAAAGTTGTTCCTGACCATTTGTAAAATGGAAGCTGAAAAATATCCAGATGATATCGCACGATGTACTTCCATTATTAGTAGTAGTACATTATTTCTGGGGCTCAAGTAATAGTAACTGTGCAACTGATAAAAAAACGTGTTTAAGAAGGGATATAAATGATAAATTACTATGAAACAAATGACCTTTTCTTAACAAAACATTCTGTGAATTCTTAAGTTGTAACATAGAACAAGATCCCAAAGGAAGAGACAGGATAGAAGTCATCAATGTGACAGAAATTAAATACTAAAGTAGATTTCTTTCACAGCGAATTTTGGCTGATGTAGCTTTTTAGCCCTTCAGGATCCAGTTTTTCCCAAGAAGAGTATGAAAAAAGCATCTCTGGAGTCAGCTGAACACACCCTTCCAGTTCACAGTCTGGTACCTTCTCTTCTGACATGAAACCCAGAGCTAAGCTTCTCTAATAGTGTCATTTTCATCCATTACTAACAGAGGCAAAACAAACCTTCCCAGGTCAGTTGCTAGCTTTACATATTTTTCATATTTCTCATATAAATTTCAGTCTTTTTGAAAAATTTTTCTTATTGCCCATATCTGGAGAGAAACTGATATTAAAACATTCACCACATTCCTTGCTTTCCTTATGTATTTTTTAATTTAGTTTTTCAAGTTTTTAAAGCAGGTGGTCTCTCATGGTTGGTGTGGGTCCATTGTATGATTGCTTCTAACATGTTGACAACTCTCATAGTGCTATTGTTGAAATTCTATGTGCCTTATCTTACAGCCACAGAGCACATACCAGCTCGTATTTCTGCACCTTATGTTAGTTTTCCCCTACATTTCGGGTAATTTTTAAATGTACTAACTTTATTCTGTTAAAAAAATAATAATAAAAAGTACAACACAAATATGTAAAAAGTCTGTAGACTTCTCCTGTTTATATTCATATCTGGGGTATTTTATTTGTGGAAACCTCCACTCATTCCAGCCAAGTTCTACTACAGAAATTCTGGCAAAAAGGTAAAAAAAAAAAAAAAAAAAAAGGAACCAAATTTAGTCCAGTCACAGGTATTTGTAGCTGTGTGCCACAAGTGGTGAGCAATTAATGTCTGTTCAGGTTAGGGACAAAATGGTATGGGATAATATGAGCCAAATGTATTTCTTCAGTATCAATACAGTATTGATGAGTTTTTCAGTTATGACAGGATTTTTTTTATGTGCTACAATGCACATTCCTTTTATCTAGTGCTCATCACTGTCATGCAAGATCCTTCAATGTTCGTGACACAAAGGCTCTTTGCTCCCTCAGAATTCATTTTAGAGGAAGCCAATAGATCTCACAGCTGCACTTTAATGTAGGGATTTTAGGTCATCTCAGAACTTACCCTTTTCCAAGAATGGTTTTAATCTTTGTTCAATACTTGAATATACTTTTATAATTATGCTTCAAGTGTTATTGCAGCTATATTTCAGATTTTACGTATGTAGGAAAATGCTATATTATTTTAATACTGACGGTAGAGTAAAAATCTATTCAATATTCACCTTTCACGAAGCACAATCAAATATCCAAGAACACTATTAGACTTGCCTAGCATAAAGTTTCAAACTGCTAATGGATTTTAAATTGATGTCATAATGCTGCAATTTAAATACATGATGTTCATTAATTTTGCCAGAACTCTTTGCAGAGTAGGAGTGGTATGAAAGAAGGAGGAAGGTTATATTTTCTCTACCTGCTTCTTTTTATCTGCTTCCTCACTTTTGATATACAAAAAGAGTCATTACATCAGCTTGATGTGGGTAAAGGCTGAAGTTTATTCCAAGGACAATAGGTTTCAATTAGGTAACCACTATGGAGTTGGAGCAAATTAATATTTTTAATGAAAAAAATCACCAGGAATAGGATAAAAATAACTAACACATGATAGGCACGACATTTCCTAAAGACAGATTTCATGAGACCTCTCACCAAAAGTCCATAGGCACGAAGTGAAGGAAATAAGGGATGGAAAGGTCATCTTGCTCACACACCTCCTTCTCACTGAAAGGTCAAAATTCATGTACTGAGCAGGACAGCAACACTGCAAACCAGACAGGCATAATTTCCCACAAAACTCAAGGAGTCACCTCGGATATGGATATTGAAAAGGGGAAAGAGATCACATCATGGAGGGCTACTACAAGATCCTCTTCTACTGAGGGGAGTGAGAGTGGGCTCTGGATGCAAATTTTCTAGGTGAAGAATCCTCTATTTCTGAAATATCTCAAAAGTGAAACTAAAATGTGTCTAGACATAATGGCCCGGTATTTACAACACTTCACATCTATTTGTATTTCAAATCTAATATATTTACTGTACATAAAGACAGTTTTTCCAAAGCTGTTGCTATGGCTACAAATCAAGGAAACCATAGCAACAACCCTGTGTTATGTACAGTCTTAATTGTGGATTAAGTTATGTCTCTCCTTGCATTTTATATTAAATACTCCCATACAATCTAGTTTTAGTAATCTTAAATTTTTTTCAGACTTTTTAATAATAAAAAATCCACAATATTATACTCTCAAGTCAAATACACAACACCCATGAAATATGTCTTTACAGCATTATTCTGATCATACCTAATAACAGCCACATCATTGTTTTTTGAGATAAACACTAAGGTTTGTATCATCATATTTTCTGATCTTTTTAATACAAATGATTGATCACTACCACTTTAACCAAGTAATTGATTTTCCATCATCTCATAAGATTTTTCAAGTCTCATCCCACTAAGCCTTACCCCAAAAGGAATCAGCTCCTTCTAACTTAGTATTTTATTGCTATGGATTACAATTTTGAGGTTTGGGCATATTTTGGTTTTCTTTTTTCTTCAGAGAGTAAGTATGCAATAGAGAGACAGGAAAGGCAGAGTAGTAGTTCATTCTAGATTTTCCAGCTTCCCAGTCACTTCAGATGACTGACTAGGTTGGTGGCAAGTGACCCTAATTCCTCTGGTTTGCTGACCTTGTATATTCAAGTATTTAAGAACGCTGAGAAGTTGGGATCAGAGGGCCCTGGCATGCTGTATGCAGCCAGACTTTGGAGTGCACCCTGAGAGGAACAGGCAAAGGAGAGCAGAACGAATGTGAAGAAAAGAAGAAGGATTTTGGAAGTGGCTGAGGAACAGGATGGAGTGCTATCAGACACCAGGAGACACTGGTGGGGTGACAGGATTCAAAGGACACTCTAGGAGAATATGAGCACATTCAGCAGATGTGAAAAGATTCCCTCAATAAAAGAGAAAAAGCCAAAACTCACATGTTTAAAAGCCTTCTCTCCCATTTTCCCTTCCCTCAGTTTATTTCCTGGTCATTCACTGTGGTATTGTTTCCCCATACCATTGGGTCCTTGCCTATTGATGAGACATCACATGGTCTGTTTTGCAAAAAACTTGGCCACATCTGTTTGGGGCATTAGCTTATCCCACAGAGTGGACTTTTCTGCTTATCTTACATATCACAGCAGCACAAAAAAACTAGAAAATATAATCTTAATTTTATTAAATGAGCAGAAGTTCAATGTATTTGATGCAATAAAGCAATGAGTGATCGGTGCTATTAATCTCTATGAATAATTGAGATTTTCTGGCTGTTTTAATAAAAGTAGTGTATAAATGCTTATTTGACAAATCAATTTGTGTTCTAAAAATCCTAGTCTGAGAAAGCTATGAGTGTGAGTTAGGAACTGTGTAAAAGCTTTTCACATGAGCAGCACAACCAAAGTTCCCTCGCACAGGGAACAATTAAGTCAAAAGTTAGACCATTTAAAATAAGCAAGCCATGTTCAGATCCTTCATTATCATTTTAATTAGCAAATATTAATGTAATCTGCAAATACAACAGGGAAAACAACTAAAATTACTAACTCTAAGGAGTCGTTCATGACCTAAGCTAAATTGAGACAAATGTCCTACTAACTGATAGCAGTCACCAACTTTCAGGACATTTCTTTCCATTTACTGTTAGAACTTCCAAGCGTGTTATCAAATTTAAGAATGAATTAAGGCCCACATAAACTACTTCTAACCTCTGATGAAGGCAATGGTGAATAAAAATGGATCAGCATGCTCCTCTCCAGTTATCAGTTCAGACTGATAGTGATCAAGTGACCGTGGCAGCTCTACCTCATTCAGATTCCACGCCTGCCACTGTGCCAACAACCCAGGGACATGCAGAACATGCTGCCCTCTCATACCTAGAGGGATGAAGATGCTGGATGAAGCCTTAACCCTTTTGTGCTCAACAACACCTCCCATTCCTTTCACTCAACGATTCACTTCTCAACAGTTTTCCTTTCAGGTGCTTTTCCTTTTTCTGCTTTATAGATAACGTGCTTTGGCTTCCAAAATAGTTCTGCATCTTACAGGGACAGTGATTAAAAGCTACATGAGTTTAAAAGAAGCTGCCTCCTAAAAACTGCCTCTCATTCTGCTTTTTGTATTTAACCCACTAAAGGTAGGATAATAACTAGCTAGTCCAACACACTTACAGGACTGAATATAATGAAGTGGTAAAGTATTTTCAGTCTCTAAAAAAGCTGTTATGTAAATGAATTTCACTCATTAATAACTGCAATTTTGTAGAGAAAAATAACTAGCAGTTAGTGGAAGTCTGACAGTATTTCTCATGACTCACAGTGCTACAGCTGATCACAAACTACAGAAAGAGTTCATTTTTTATGTTACCTTATTTTGAAAGTTTCTACTTTACAAATATTACAAAGAGAGACGAAAAGTCTGAAGAAAATGCACTACCAAAACCCAACAGTGGCTCTAGAAATTTTGACAACTGAGACACTTTAAAACGGGAGTCCCTGTAAAACCTAATTTCATCAGACAAGTATTTTTATCACACAGCAAGTATTCTGCAAAGCAGATCCACATCAATGAGTTTACTGTAGAGAATGGAAATACACACCTGGCTTTGAAATAGCTATAAAGTATTATAACTATTACTTCCAGAAAAATCCAGTAACCTTCTAGCTTTATACATTTTCTAGACTCACGTATGTTCTTTTGACAAATCACTCCTTTTTTTTTTTTTTCATGCCCATATAAACACAAATAAGCTACTTCTTCTCTGGGAAGCCTAGGCAAAATTAGACATTTTTAGGACCTCATTACAAAAAACATGAGAAAATCTCCATTTGCATTAGAGGAACAGAAGGATTGAAATTAATCTGAAAATTTTTATTGTTTGTATAAACAAGTTTTCACTCAATCAAGAGTGATTTTGAGGCCAGTTCACTTCTCTCTCCAATGCATACATGACAGAAATTTTAAAAATTTCAAAGGTCATGTAAGTGGTAGCAGACTTCTAAAATAGCCTCTTTGCTCAGAAACACTCTTGTTCAGTTTTCACACTGGGCACGTTGTAAAAAGCATTAGACGGGACTGGAGAAAAAGAAACCTACTGGTCCATTTTGCCAGGCTGTTAAAACCAGGTCTTACCTTTTGTGTTTTCACATTTATATATCCATAATGAGTTCTCAGAGGCTGCCTTTGGCCATTAGAAAATGGGATCCACTTGACACTGGTTTGTCCAAAGCAGTTTAGGATCAAAGGGAAAGTTACTTCATTTGTGAGACGAACAATGATCAGACAGAGGAATGCTGCAATGAAACTCACAGCAACAATGGACTTTCTCTGTAATGAAAAGAAGAAAGGAAATAAATTATTTAAATTGAGAGTCAATTTTAATTAAAAAAATACATATCTTCAATTGTAGGATGAAGCAAAAATACTTGAGAAAGCTTTATGTGAAATTATTCCTCAGGTAGTCACCTTGCTGTGGGAGTACAAGGAGACAGGTGACTGGATTGTTTTATTTCAATAAATTTGCATTTCAGAGGTTTGCAGAGTTTCTTTTAGAACTGGTTGCAAATGAGTCAGTTTTGCTCACAAAAAAAGCCTTTTTTTTTTAAGTTTCAAAAAACATCGATCAACTTTAAATTTTATTTGCATTTGGAATGAAAATTTCATGTAAACATCCACACCAAAGTCTCCACTCAAAATCATCAGCTCTCTAGACATGACAATACACAAAAGGCAAATGCCATCTGCAGTGACACCACACAAATTTTCCTGTGAAGATTACCATCACTACAGATCACTCCAGGCAACAGAATTCATGCTCTAGCTTTAAACATCATAGAATAAATTGCTGGTGAAGTCAGCACCACATTCTGCCTTATTCCAGGTTCATGAATTTACAAAGTAAGGCATTATTATCTCGGACAAGATGACCTCCATTATAAATATGTACCTGACCTGAAGCCTGTATCTAATTAGTCTTTCCCTTCCACTTCTACCCCATCCAGTTGGTTGGATGGGAGAACATAACCACAGAAAGATCACCACTTTTTCCCTGGGTATTTCCCCAGTCTGCAGGGGAAAAACTTGTAAGAAATAGGATATTCTTCTTATTTTTAGCTATTTTTTTTAATACTGCCGTCAATTACTTCTAGACAAATTACTTAAGGACAAAACATGTTAGTTGGGATGTGCAAAGATTCTAGATAACAATACTCTATCAGAAAGATTATTTTCACATTTTCCCTGAGGGAATGAAACAATTATCATTTACAGGTGTTTTTACTGTACTTTAATTACATTCTAGGTTTACCTAATTTGCCACAGTTTAATTACTCTACTGAATGTAATTCTATCATTCTAAACAGTAACATTACAGAAAATACAGGGGGAAAAAAGTCATTTGCCTAAGGGCCTATACATAGGTGTATAATAACACTTAATGCTGGATGACAGGATCTGTTCACCCCAATTCCCATCTACAAATACCACCAGCTAACCAGCACAGAACACATTTAGCACCACTCATTTTACCCGATGGCAGTAAGACCACACGTGATGCAATGGTAAAGGCAAGCTCTCACTGCAACCAGATAAGATGAATCTGTTCTTTGCACAACAGTGAGAATCACAACAAGCCCACAGCAAGTTCAAAGGTACGTTACAATATTCCCACAAATAAGAGCTAAAAAAATAGTCCATTGCAGGGGTCAATTGCATGGCTCTGTGTTCTGATGTATTGGGAGGTTACAATTTACAAGATAAAAGCAATGAGAGGCTGGGTTGGAAACCTTGGGTGAACGAGGTCACAGTGAGGAGAAAAGGAAGAGGAGGATGAAGGAGCATTGTGGCAGTGTGATTCAGTGAGGAACCTCAGTCAGCTGATGGCAGTGCAATGTAAAATTACACCCAGCACATCTTCAGAGGGCAGCGCAGCAGCCACAACCCAATCGCAGCTTTCAGAATTCATGGAAGCCACTGCACTTTTCATCATCTGCATTATAACAGATTTACATTAAATTGCAATAAAATGGCTGGGGAGCACTTCTGTGTCACTTCTCTTCGTAGCAGATGGAGTCAGAAACATTTAGCTATATATCAGAGCCTTGTAAGTGCTAAGAGCAGCCAAGATGTGCAGTGGAAGTGATAATCATAAAGCAATGAGAGGGAGCATGGATTAGTCATATTATTTATTGCAAATCAGAATTAAAATATTGCAAATATTTAAAGGGGAATTTAGAGTCTCATTCCAATACATGAGCATGGTTCAATCAAAACATCCACAGCAGGAAGCAAGATTGCTGCCCTACATGGTGCTACTACCTGATTTTCACATATCCTGTCTCCTGGTTTATTGAATACCACTTTTTACTTCCTTTATTTTGTGCAGATCTGTTCTGAACTTGAAAGCACTGCTATCAGCTTTATGTGCTTCTCACAGGGAGTGGTTCTAAACAACCCTTGCCCTGAGAAGAATTCAGATTGCATAGCTAGATTTCTTGGCCTTCACTAGGATGCTGCCTGATTTTTATATTTCTTCTCTTTAAATGCATTGTACTATAAGATAAGAGAAAAATTGTGGCCTTCTTTTATTTTTTTATGTAAGAAAATATTGTTTGAAAAGGAAAACAGGAAAGATTTTTCTCTGTGCGTTGCTTAGCCAGAAAGAATCTGCAGTAACAAGAACATTCAAATAACAGAAAGGAATTTTTACAACAGAAAGGAATTAAGGAATCTCTTAAAATTGTTTTGGGAAAAAAAAATCTAGCCATATGCAAACATAATGTTTACTTATCAACTTGTACAAAGGACGTTCATATTAAGTATTCAGTTCCCCTGCAATTTTTGTTGAAGGCATGAGACCCAACAATAGGCATTCTCTGTGGCAAAGACTACTGTAAACTGGCATTTCAGTGCCTCTATAAATTTCACTGTAAAAATATGGAAAAACACCAAAGCACATATTTCCAGATTTTAGCCTTCTTAAAGCAACAAGTAAAGAAGTCTGCTCAGTGGCCACGAGTATTCTACAAGGCACATCTAAAAGTAACTCGATTCCCCTAAGTCCCTATGTTCTTTACCTGCTCATTAAAAAAAACAAACAAGACAACAACAAAACAAAACCCCAGTGCTATTTGTCATTAAGTGCTTCTGTAAAATCTCCTTTACTGCAGATAAATGGATTTTGTTATTGGTCCTCTGATAAAACTTAAAATTTAGCATTTGAGACTCCAGAAATTCTACATGTCATTAGGATATGACAGAGAAGTCTGAAGCTATACACAGGAATGAATATCAAATTGTAGTTTGTCTCCAAACTTGTCTGCATCAACATTTTAAATAGTCACACATCCTACCATTTGGGAGAGCTAAACCAATACTAATTAGTAAGTCCACGGAGAAACAAATCTTTTTCCTTCTTAATTTTCAGTTCTCATGAATGCAAATAGTCTCTTAACAAAAGAAATGTTTCCCTAACATGGGCATATCCTCTATATAAATCTCAATCAATCTTTATGGATTTTTTAGCTAATTTAATGTAGACATTTTGATATTGATAACATTTACATAAGAAAGGTATATTCAGTTATAAACACCTTTTAAATGTTCACCATTTTTCACATACTCAGTGAGAAGTACACAATAAGACATATGTTAAAGAGTTTTTTAGCTGGATGGTTTGCATGGTATATCAGCTTTTGTTACATTTTATTTCATTGATTATAGTACCTGACTGGCCTAGATGACAGTGGCAAGAACAAAATTACCCTTTTCATGAAAACAGGATCCTATAGCAGAAGAGTGAAGAATTTACCTTTTGTTAATGAGACTAAGTCTACCTACAGGCTCATTCCCAGTGTAAAAAAACAAACAAACAAAAAAAAAAGTGGTAGAAGAGGAGAAAAAGGAGAAACTTGATATCAAAGTACAAGAACTGTGATACCTGAGACCCCACAGGGCCAAAAGCACACACTGGAACTAAACAGTTTCTTCTAATTCTTTTTACTTAATCCCCACAACAGCATCATCCCACTTGTGTAGTCAGTTATTTCTCTGACACCAAGCTCATTCTGTCTAGTATATCAAAATCAATAAGTAGTAGGCATGAATCACATTTCTAAGGCTTCAATTTGTATCTACGTTGTTCAAATAAGAACTGAAATAAAAACAGGAGTATCATACTACTCTGCTGGATAGAATTTAATTAAAAACTTCATGGAAATAAAACAATAACCACTTTCAGGGATATAAATATATGTATTTGGCAACATGGTCCCTAGCACTATTTATACACTTCATATAATCTAGTTTTGGCTATTTGGGTGATTCATTAGTTTCAGTTTGGCAGGAACTTGACAGTCTGAACAAGTTTTAGTCATTTTTCTTTCATAATCTGTTAAGAAGTGTGAGATGACAAGATCATTTTTTTATAGTTCAATAATGCCTGACAGAATAATAAGACACAAACATTTTTTTGTGTTGTATACAGTTGTCTAGGAGGGAGGGAAAAGGAAATATTTCCAGCATAGGAAGATAATTTCTTAAGTTGTAAATTTTACTGAGATCTGTACTAAGTATCTTTACTCTGCTTTCTAGCCAGAGTATAACACACTGCTACTTGGCATGTATTATATGGCAGAGACTATCAAACCACTTCACAAGTAGGAATAAATCCCCATCTAGCGAGTTTAACAGTAAAAACCCATTTCACAGGTGCATAAACTGAGGTTGAAAGCAACTTCCCTAAGACCACAAAGAACCAGAAGGAGATTTTTACTCAACTCCTAAAGTTTCATTCTAGAACTATTTTGTTTTTCAGGCATATCATATTCATTACAAGTAACTGCCTGAATTTGTTAAAAGACAAAGTTGAATATGATGTTATGGAAGATTCCCGTAAAGAACTGAAGGAAACTTGCCCCAAACAGTAATTGCAAAATTTTTCATAAATTGCCTTTTTACAGTACTCATTCTTTCTGTTATTTTTATAGATATGTGGCAGCACCAAGCTTGAAAGGACAAATGAAAGGTAAAGACTTATGTGAGGGCTTTGGGTCTCTCAGATGAACACAATATGCAGTAATACTGTATTATTTTCACAATACCTACCTTTACAGGCACAGTGAGTAACTCGATCACTTTTTTAATATCTCTGCACATTGTACTATTTTTATTATAGGACTGATGCAGGGTTTCAGTTTTTACTCAAGTATAATACCAATTGAAAACAATAATGGCTACATTTACTGAGTTTGTTTCATTTTGTAGACCACTATATGTAAAAAATAGTTTTATTTAATTTTCTTTTTTATAGTCTAGATCCTCCCATTTAAATGCTACTTTCTGTTACAACAGAGCATTAAATGAAATTCTTTCAGCACTCTAGTACAGTATACCTTATTGATTCCACTGGTATTGGAAAAAAACATGCCTTCCAGCTATTTCTTTTGTCCTGAAACTCCCTCTAACAGGGCTGTTGAAGAGATAGTCAAGCAGGGGTCCTAGAAGTTTTCAAAGAGAAAGTAAAACTATATAGCAAAATTAGCTCTAGAAACAGTCATGTGTCAAACATCATTTACATAAAATTGGTAGCTGAAGGTTTACTTTCTTCTCTTCCAGAAGTAAAAGTTAACCTGTTCAAAGACTCCACAGGAGATTGCTGTCAGTGTGTCGCTCTCAGGAGGAAAGCATAAAGCAGGTAGGAGCTGTATCACAAGTAAGATCTGGTTTTGGTTCAAAAACCAGTAAAATTAAGATTAAAACAACTTTTTTGTTGTTTTTTTCTGGAAAAGGACATCTTTGTTAAACTGGAATGGAAGCAGCCAGGAAGCTGAGAATTAAGAGCAAAAATGAAGTTCAGTGATAAAGAAGTAAGGCCAGAAATGCAGCGTACCTAAAAATAGACAGAGGCAATACAATGAAAGAAACATGTGAGTTTTACCCTGAAGAGTGTTTCTTGTAAGAAAGCACCCTGAATCAGAACTGTGTTTGAGGAGTATGGTGTTTAAAAAGGCATGAATAGAAGACACATTACTTCTTTCAGCCTTCTCTGCAGGAGCACTGGCCTTTTCCATAGCTAAGGCAGCTCAAGGGCTCTCAAAACACAGCTCATTGCACCTCTTGTGCTGTTGTCATTTGTTAAAAACCTGTTACATAATCCAGTTTCCACGACGATTCACAATGCACGGGTGGTGTGTCTAGATGTGTCTGGGTTCATAGCAGCTCACGTATTCATACATATCTCATTAGAGCCAAAACTCTGCAGAGTGGGTTCAGGCTTACCAGGGTAAGACCAGAGCAATGAACAAAACGGGAATCAGCACAGTCCAAATAATTGATGTAGCAGCAGCAGTCTGTATTAAAAACCTTATATAAGAGATAATCCTCCTATATGTAAACTCCTATTATTAGTCTCAGGTAACTGCACAGCTTTATTACATACAGCATTCCCATCAGAAAGAGCACACTTATTTAGGTGATAATATGAAGTTATGTAAGGTGAAGCACTTCCAAATTTCAAGAAGTAATTGTTGAAGTATTTTGAAGGCCGTCCATATGCTACCATGCATAAGAAGTTACTACATTTGAAAAGCCACAGTGATTCTGAGCCCTTCAAATTGCAAAGCACTGCCAGATTTCAGGAATTGTTTTGTCTCACTATTCCCTCTTGCCCTAAACTCGAAGCCTGATAAGAAGGAGCATTCATTTGTCTGGAGATACTCTTATCCCTTCAGGCTTTCCAGCACTTTGAGCTCCCCATACCCTACAGTGACTGTTCCTGCTATTCATTTCATGCCTACTCAAGGCTGAATCTGTACTTCCTGCTGCAGTCTCCTCCTAGCCCAGGGTTCCCTAAGCAAACAGCCCCTACTCAGCCAGGCACAAACACATCATTAGCACAGCCCCAGTCTCACACACCACAAGGTCGCAGTACCACCAAAGCAACCTAAACTTCTGAGCAAGCCATGTCTTTGGCTCATCTGCTACTTGATTTTATACTGCAGCTGAAAGCTGTCCAGTAATTTAAAAGATCTATCCCCATAAAATCCCCATGGCAGAAAAGCACACTTTAAATAAGGTTGTTGATTTTTCATTCTATAAGATCTGTTAAGAATATTTAATCTAGAACTGCAGTTACTGATTCACTGATGTCCTTCACAACGAGGGTGAACTTCTTCAGTAGCTGTAGATGCATATTATATAAACACTAATATAGTCTCTGCATGATAAAGTAATATTAAAAAGGAGAAAAAAAGAAAAGCCTCTGCAGTACAGCTCTCAAATGGTGATCTGAGTTTTTTTCTGGTGCTGGATTATTGCCCAGCTCTTCTTATCAATACCTTGGCAAGCTTTCAGACACGCACAGGCTGACATACGCTTCCCTATAATAGAACTGCTGGTACAAGAATTTGTGGTCTTTCAACCTGGCAGTTGGGTGTTACTACTTACTGAAGTAGTACCTGATTGTAGCAATTTTTCACCTGCTGAGAAAAAGTTCAAAGAAAAAAACCACACTTATGTGAGTATTAACTCTTATTCTGCCAGATATATCTCACATAGATGACCTCTCTCTCTCTCCTCTGGAGACATATATAAAGATCCATGATCAGCAACATCCTAAGACTGAATCCATAATTGAGGGATTTTCATAAGCATTCTGAAAGACATTCTACTGCTGCCAACATTTTCATGAAAATCCCATTCAAAAAGTTGATTCTTTCAGCCAGCAATAGATCAAAAAATGCATAAACCAGTACAAAAACAACAACAACAAAAAGCCCCACAAATGCATCAAATAAGATTCTTAGAAGACAATAAAATACCAGCAGACCTCTGGTCAGCAGGTCTTTATATTTGAAAAAAGATTTAGTTATTAAAAGTCTATTGCATTTCTTTGCTATTCTATATGAAATACCAGAAATGCTCAATTTCTTATTTCAAAAACTCACTGGAAAGGTAATGTGATAGCTTCTAAAGTGAAAGTGAGATAAATTCAATTTTTGCTCGCAGCAGTAAAATCATTAGTGTGATTGGTATGCAGCAGGAGGAATGGATGTTAATCACATATATGTTTAGTAAATACTACACTGGGATGTAACCTCTGGAAATACTAACTTCTAGATAAGAAAGAAAATAATAATCAGACAAATAAAATTAAACATTTGACAGCAGCCCAGGGGCAGAAGAAATGAAAGTAAATAAAATGTTGTAACAACCCCACATTCTCAGGCTGCACATCTGTGAAGAAAATGCCTTTTGCTGGAAACCTTCACTTGCCTGCAGCTCGCTTCTGCCTGCGGGGGAAAGTTTATGCTACAGAGCAAAAACTGCATAACCAGAAATTCACACAAATGAAATGTAATTGCCTACCACCATCTGGACAAGCCCAGACTTTCTCCATTGAATTTTTTTCTGCAAAGATGCCACACTGGACTTGAAATTAACAAAAAATTGACACCATGCCTCTGTTTCCTTCTAAAAGCCATTTAACACTGGAAGACAAAAGAGATCTTGCCCAGCCTGTTACTTGGCAAGACTCTTGCTCTGGCCCTTCACAGCAGCTTCATCCCACACTACTCTTTGGTAGGACAGCACTTTGGGAAAGTTGCTCTGGATGCTCTCTCGGCCAGTTTATGCAATGCACCTGCTGCTCATAAGCATGAAAAGGAAAACAGAAGCAGGGGATCATTATTGATTTAATCTTGCACCCTCAGCCAGCCAGGGCACCCTAAGACAGTGGAGCTGAACACCTTCTTCCAGAGGCAGGGATGCAAACCCTGTTTAGTGTGAGGAGCCATGAGGACTCTTTAAGGTCTGGCTGAATGAAAGGCTGGCTTTGCTCTGAAAAATAAAAATATGCAAGTGCTAGACACCTCCATCACCAGGCAAAGGTCCAAGTTCAGAGAGGAGAAAAAGAAGTTTTTACCCACTGGTCTTCTTAAAAAAAAAAAAAGAAGAGGGCAACTGAATTAGAAAGATGCTGTTCTTAAGCAGAGATGATGCACTCCAGCCAGGCTGCAGGAGATCCTTTGTAACCTCTTCTCTTTTTTTCCTTTTTTTTTCCTTTTACATTTGACCAAGAGACTGTCTGGCACAGCTGTAGGAATGTTGTCCTGGGATGGCAGGAGGCAAGAGCAGCCTCTATGGACAGCCTTTTACACAAAGCAAGGAAACCTGGGCTCAGAATTGTTCTGGCAGCTTGTCAGTTTTCCATCAGAAATGGAAATGTCCTCGTTTACTTCAGATAAACCTGTTCCAGCCTACTTCATCCATACATAACTGCCACATACGTCATCAGAAAAGCAAAATGTATTATTCAATGCCTCCAAGCATTGTCTGCTACTGGAACGTTGAGTAACATTCCAACAGGCTTAACCATTTATAGTCAATAAAAAGCACGACCTAATTACAGAGAAGTCTTGGCTGAGACCAGCTATTTTATAATGGGAATTTGAAATTTTCTTCCATATAACTGGACACATGCTACTTTTAGTGAGGGGAAAAAACACTCTCCCAGCTTAATTCATGTCCTTTTCTGTATACTGTTTTCTCTATTGGAAGCTTAGAAAAAGGGGTTGGGGAAACAAAAAAAAGAAAACCCAACCAAAAAGCAGGACACCAGCATGGAAGAGTCCTCTCTGAGGACTTAAAACCTTTAGGGCACCAAATCTTTGAGCAAATGCAGGCACGTGAAGGATGTGGGATTTGCTGGGATGGTCACATTAGGGTCCACTCTGCCTAAGGAGTCCATGTTCCAGCACAAGAGCAATGCACTGTAGGACACAGATGGAATAGGCTGGGGGCTCAGGGGGTGTGTTTGGATGAAGACATGCAGAACCCAGCCTGGCACTTTTATTGGAAACATTAACGATCATATTATTATCACAGCACTACAGAACAGAGCTTTTCATCTAGGATGCAGATCAGCTGTGTTAAACACTGCATGCTCATAGCAGCATATCCAACTATTTTATGATCCCAATGAAAAATAGGAGGCAGGCCTACATTTTAAATCTTATTTGTAGGAGGGGCTGCAATGAGCAATGCAGAGTCTGTACCAACACAGAGGAGTAAATGACCTGTACATTTTTGGCAGAGAGATTTCTTTCAGGTACTGGCATAATCTGCCCCTGCTTTACTCACCTCTGCTCATACAATTCCAGGAAAATGCTGCAAACCAGCAGGAACTTAAACAACATTTCTTGCCTATTTAATACAACTGCATTCCTTCTACAGGTAGGAGTCTGTTCATTATTGATCCTTAGATAACATAAGCAAGAGGTTATCAGAAGCCACCACAAGGGAGACTCTCCAGATAGCAAAGAATCTGCAGCATTGCAGTTACAAAACACCACAACTGCTCACATACTGCTCAAGCAGTTGATGACATATCCCTCCGTTGACTAGGGAGCTCCTTAAATCAAGGCACTGAAACTCAATAAAAGCACTGATCAAGGTAGTGCCCTCAACTTAATTATGAGCTTTATTGATCATGTCTCCTCTTTATAAAAAGAAAAAAAAAAAAAAAGCAGGGCATGAGAGGGGAAGATAACCACAAAGCACTGAGCTGCAGTGGGACATGGCAGAACAGATTCCTTGGAATGGGAAAACTTCGCCTTTTGTGCTGATCTGTCACTTCTAGGAATTAGGAAACCATTTTTATACAAACTACTTTTCATCAGAAGGAAGCAAAACACAATTTCATGTTTACAATAAAATCCATGATCTGAGCCCTATTTTGTGAATACATGCAGTTGAATGGCACCCAAAAGCCACAACCAGGAGTCAATCTCCATTGTGATAAAAGCTGTAAATTCTCTGGATTCATTATTTCTGCACAGCATCTCAATAGGAGCTAGAAAAAATAATAAAATTTGATAGTTTTCCAAAAGAAATTCTTCCAAGCAGTAAAGTTTAATCTCTCACTGATCTGTTATCCTGATAGAACAGTACAGGGACAGTGACATATACATCCTACCCAAACACACATTCCATCATCGTATCACGCTCCTCTCACACTGGGTGAGCTAACTGAATTGAACTTGACCTTCAAAGCCCTTGGAATGCAACAAAATATCTCTGTTTTCTGACATTTATGGGTGGCTTTTCTGCATGGCTGCTTTTATTGCCTGGAAAATAATGGCGAAAGCCATGTGTACAAACCCACTACAAACACTGACATATTACATGGAAGGAAGACAGATTTATTCAGTGTAGATTACTCCAGAGCTAATCTAATGAAATCCAACTTTTACATTTTTAAAGAAGCTCAAAAATTCATAGAGTTAGCATTTCAATACAATAGATATATACTACAGCTTTATTTTAATCTGCAAGTGTAATTGAACTGATTTGGATTTTCTGTGCTTTTATTTTGCTTTAAAAAGCAGTGTGTTTCATATGAAAATGCATCATTGAACCAGCATATGCACAAGAAAAACCCCATGAAAAAAAATTCATACAGAAGATTATCAGTCTCTGTCTAATAAGGCTTAGATAAAAACACATTGAACATGATTCTAAAATAAAAACTAAAAGTGCTAGATGTGGAAATGCAAATATATCTTATTCATGGCTTTCTTAAACTTAAAAGAAACCACTCCTAGCCACTCTATCAGAGCTGATCCAGAACATTTTGATGGAAGAAATGTGACACAATTGGGTACCTAGCAGTTTTCCATCCTTCACTCCATCAAATATAGAGAGATTGTCATGTGCCAGAGATTATTTCAAACCTCTGGTTCCCTGTATCCTCATTTTACTCATTTGCATGCAGGAAACAAACAAAATTAGTACAAAATTCCAAAACATTCAAATTGAGATAATTTTTGTATAAAACAAAATAAAGACATAATCTACTGTCCAGGTACTTTGTTCTATGCCAGCATATCCAGCTACTTGCACCAAACAAAGCCAATGGTGGAATTCTGCTCCTCCTTCATATAAAGATATCTCTGATTGATTTAAAGGAGAGCAAAAGAAAGCTAGAAGCACAATTAAATTTGAACAAGAACAGTAAGAAAAATATCATTTTTCTTTTTCCCAAGGCTTTTGTATATGAGTTATTCAATTTGCACACTCAGGATCACTCAACTCCACTTGAGCCATGTCTGGGGTCAGCAAACTCAGCTTGTAAGTGTTCTTGCTGACATCTGTGGGACCCAATATTGCACCTCTATAGCTTACACAGCCACAGGAAAACTTCCTGAGGCGCCAGCTGTGCAAGCCTTGACCTGGATACGAACAAGTTCTCATCTTCATTTTTGCTGCTGGTGCAGGAAGCAGGTTCTGCCCACAACTCTTCTATATGAATCTCTCCCACACACTAACAGCCCTGAGGCCATGTATTTTCAATCATCTTTAACATCAATCTGGTCTAAAGCAGTAGAATAAGGCCATTCAAACCTTAATGAACTCATCACAGTGTCCCAGAGGTTCGAGGAGGGGTTTTTCCTTTCCAGCAGGGAAGCTGCCAGAGACACCAGTGAGATTAAATAACGTGCCCCACAACCCTTTGGAAGTACCAGGCAAAGATGAGCTTTCCTGAAGTTCATTTAGAACCAGCATCATACTCAAGTTATTTCTAAAAATAGATCCTAGACACTTCAACATCTATGATAGTCAAAACCCATGTATAATGAATGCAGAAATGTTACTCTTACATTAACTGTTTCATCTGTTTTCAGTGTTTTCCATTATTCCTCTCGAAAGTCTTCCCTTTCAGGTAGCAGTTATCAGTTTTTATCTCTGCCCCAGTGCTAGTGAGGCAGCACTTACCAACACAAGAAGGAATCTGCACAAAATACCCAACAGCCCAGCAGCCACATGTTACTGACCATCCTTCACTGTGCCCACATTCTCTGTCAGAATATTTGGGTCTGTAGTAGTTTGTCAGTCATTACAAGTTATGAGAGTTTATGATATGTTCCAGTCAATAAAAGTCATTAAATCTGTCCCAATGCTCTGAAAATAAAGCAGCACAATATTTTTTCAGTGAACCTCTGAGTCTTCTAGCCATAAATCTCAACAAATAATGCTGTTTGTTTAAATTAACACCATTATACAGATTAATGAGACAAGTTGTCCACCAGTCAGAGGAGGAACACAAAGATGCATCCTAACTTATTTCATTTCCAGGTTTATTCATTTTAAGTGTTATATAATGTGACATTCACACATTACTGAAGAAGTTAAAAGAACAAAATGCACATCACTAATCAGCTTATCATTTATCATTTGATTTTAGATGCCAAAACTAATGATGCCCTTCCTTTTTGGTTAGGTTTTTTTGTACTTTTTTTCATTAAATCAAAACCAGAATCTGTGAGAAATCAGAATATTTATCTGCAATTTCCTCACTTCTGCCCATGTAACTAATCCCACAGTGCTGGAAAATAGATTTAACTGGTTGAAACCTTAGGTCTGTTGGGACTCCCACTTAATGGCTAGAAGATCCAAGTTCAGATGTTAATGTTCCAAGACATTAAATCCTGATATTTTCAATTTCTCATTCTCAGTTATTCTGCATTCACCACAAATGTCACTGGTCAAATTTCAGCCCGTCTTACTCCATTTCCTTTTGTCTGAAAGCTACTACCTCTCTACATCTAATTTCATCCCTCTGACTGTTCTTAGATACTCTCATCCTCCAAAAAAGTCACTCAGTACTCCCTAGTTTGCCAGACAGTGCCTCTGCTTCGGCAGCTTCTTACTACTCAACAATACTGTTTTCAAATTTAAGGAAGGACAATATTTAATTCTTTAATCCTCTTTTTTTTTTTTTTTTGTGCAGTAATGCCCTAACTTCCCATTTAAGTCAAAGCTCCCTGTCAGTTTCTCCTTTTGTAACTGTTTTTAAAAATCCTGTACTTAACTATTTCTTGTTTATACAGTCCTCTGTCTAGCTGACAAATTCCATGCTAAATTCCATATGAGAACATCATCTTTCATCTCGTAATAATTATTTTTATTCTATTAAACAGCCTTTCTCTTTCTGGAAGCAGAGTCCTTTGCAGAGCAGTCAGTATATGTGCCCCTTTTTTCTGCAGTTGTTTGGTTTTTGTTTTTCTGTTATGACACCACTCCTGTGGTTGCTGTAATGGTCATGTGCTGCTGTATTTCAGCCCTGATAATATTTTTAAGACTTTGGTACTGAGATCCAGATGTTTTGACTGGAGCTGTATTAAGAAAAACAAAGTACTATTCCATTCAGGCCATGCAAAGTGTCCTCTATGACAAGAAGTAGAGTTGAAAGTTTACACCACTAGAATGAAAGAAGGTGCTTCAGGAGGTTACATGGGGCACCACCTTTTTGGAAGTATTTACCTGGAAAGTACTAATTTAAATGAAAAGTCTCTAGATTAGAAGTAGTTTTCTAAACAACAGATTGTTTTTAACATATCTAATGGGATTTGTGTCCATTCTGAGAAACAGAGTTTTAATGTATATTCTCTCAATTGGACTTAGCAAGCTAATTGAACCAAACTCTTCAATCTTCCAAAAAGTAGGTCCATCATTCTGCAGAAAGATCAGCTTCTCAGCATCTGCTCTTCTGCTTTCAGGTCATCCTCCTTGACCACAGGTAGTAAACTCAGTCTTTGCAAAGGGATCTCACTAGTTCAGCTACAAATCTTCCCCACTGAAGGTATTTCATAGTTCAATTTTATTTACATTCCTAATAATTTTGTGAGTGCTCAGCATACCCATAATGAGTCCTAGGTCATTTGCTTCTAGCTAATGAGCTGCCAGTATGTCAAGCACCATGGTTACTTGATTCTGTTTTTCTAGGGCTTGTCTAATTTACTTTTTTTTTTTTTTTTTCATTGCAGAACATCCTCAGAGTCTTCTGTTACTTTAACTCTGGTACCAGCTGTAGGAGACAAATGACCTCTAAAAAGCTTTTACAAAACAACTTTCAGAAATGGTCTCTGTCATGCCAGGCAGGACAGAAAAGGCTGCAGAAGCTGGAATAATAGGAGTTGCTGGGGTTAGGGTCAGATTTTTGGAAAGCACTTTCCACTTTCTGACAGGGAAGTTACAGAAATGGGTCTTGAAAACAGCATCTCAATCTATTTGTAAGTCTTTAGATACCACTTTAAAAACAGTCTGCAATGGTCAGCCTTAACTCAAGTACTTTGGAAGTGTCTCAAGGAAACACATTGTGCCCAGGCTGTACCATGACAGGAAACCTGCCACAGCCAGGTCACTTTACACAGGAATATTCACTATGTTTTTAAACAGAGTTAAGAGAAATTTTGACACTAAATGATTTGGCCTCTTGAATTTTGACCAAGATTGTACCAACCATGTCAGCAGGAGTTTTAGTAGGAATTCAAGGAATGGGAAGAATGTTGTTTTCCTCAGCATCCCTTCCATGTTGTCCACTGAAGAGTAGAGGTGTACACGGCATTAAAGGATGAAGTAAGCTACTAGGGTTGCTAACAATTTATTTCACCCTTCTGCCTTTCTACACTAACGCTGTCATCTCCTAAAAGCCTTGTACTGTCACCTCAAAGAGACAGCAGCTGACACATCCCTTTGAAGTGAAAGGAAAAAGAGATTTTGTGATACCATAAAACTGAGGATGATAAAATAACAGTAAGTACAGGAAGATATTTGTTGCTCATCTTTCACTTCTGTCTCTTCTTGTCGTTATTGGACACTCATAGAAATGGAGAAGTAATGCAGCTTTTCTCGTACACCCAAAGTGTTTCACTTTGGTGATCCAAAGAACACTGAAATTTATAGGAAAGCTCTGCACCAGTTAAAGTTCTCTGAGGTTTCTGTCTTGCCTGAACACGGGATAGATTGCCTACATGATAATTAATACATAGAAAAATCATGAATAAATTGCTTAACTATTTTACTGTACAAAGACCTAGAAGGAAGGAAAACCACAGAGGTTCTGACAAATTAACTATGAGGCAAAAAAAACCCCCAAATCCAGCACTTAAAGGAAAAGTTGGGGTAGACAAGCTAAGTTAGAGAATCAAGTCTGCACCATGAAAAAAATAAAGACCTTAAAAGACCCCCTTTGCCACCTGCAGCAAAAGCAGACCACAGCAGGCAACACTGCTGACTAGGGAAAAATGTTATTCTATTATATGGGGGTAAATGGTTTGCTCAATAAGCTGAACTAAAAGCCCATTAAAAATGGCATCAGAGAGAAAAAATTATACAATAATAGTCCACTAACACACAGATTCAAAATGCAAAGCAGTTCAAAATTTGTCAATTACTCTATCTAAGAATCAAACCAGGTAAGGTAGTGACACCACTAAGAAAACAGTTTGATTTTTTTTTCCCTTTTTTTAATTATGCTGTTGTCTAATAATGAATAAGTTCAGTTTGATTCATTTAATTCATTCCTTCTAAGCAGCACATTACAACAGTACTGGAATGAGATTTTTAAAAATTACTATTTCATCAAAGGTTTTTAATACCCGTCTATGATTTAATTTGATCACCAAATTTGATCTATAATGATATTAATAGATAGAAAAGTCCATAGTAGAGTCCATTATTGTTGAACTTTATCATCTTTTTGAAACTACAATGCTAAAATTATCTATTAATTAGATTAATTTCAAGGAAGTGTAAATCATCCTGACCCATGATACTTGCTTGCAAAGCTATTGTAAGAGAATAATTAATAGGCAATAGTCCAGGAATATTATTCTGAGCAGATGCGAACCTTGAACTTCCAGTCATTAGACTTAAATTCTAACTAGGAATACATCATCTTATGGAAACTCCAACACCCTGGAGGGCTGCAAGAAGGAGGAGAAGAAAAAAAGATCGAAGGAGATTGCTGTTGTTATATATAGCCTGTATTATTGCTTAACATGACCACAAGCTAGAAGTGGATATAAGTAAAAACTACTGAATTTTAAAAGTTCAAGGTGAGAAGGACTGTGCCACTCAAATAATGGAGCCTCGTTTAAAGAACATATCTTACAAGTAATTTAATTTGTTTCCTATTCTGCTGGAAAACTGTATGGCCTTGGGCAAGCATTTAACCCCAAGCAGTAGCTAGCAGAAAATGTAAGGAAGACAAATACAAAACTTAAGCATGGATTTGCTATTTTTCCTCACCCTTCCATCATGACAAATCAGTTTCTACAGATTCTGGATCAGATCTCTTCCAAACATGTATCTGATTCCTGGGTCCTAGGTTTAAAAATTTAATTTTAAGGTCTTTATGGCATAATAGCATCCACCAAAAAAGGAATAGGAAGTAATCAATATTAGAGTCTTTTATTCACATGTAAATCTTCAACAGAAATTAGCCCCTGTGTTTTCTGATGAACTATAAGTCACATGAACTGTCTAATAAAATGAACTGTAAAATGCTTTCTGTGCTGACGGATTGACCTGTAAAACCTCTTCAGAATATACTGAGAGACTACCAAAATGTTGTTTCCAAAACTGAAGAGAGGACAGAATAGTTTCCCACGCACACAGATTCCCAGAACACCCTGTCAGCAGGGTTAGATGGGAAGTGCTGTTCTGCTGTACGTGTTGACTCCTGTGTTTTATAACATCTAAGCTTTTAACACAGACATTGTGCAGAACAAAAGCAGATCACTGAACTGAAAAACCTAAAACCATGCTTCCCAAGGCTTCAGAAAAGATCAAACTGACTAGATGTACATTTATAATATTGTGACTAAGCAAGGAAAGGCTGGAACAAAGGAAAAGAACATTCTTCCCATTCCTTGAATTCCTAGTAAAACTCCTATGTAGCACACACTGAGTAACATAACATGATAAACACCACTGCCTTAGCTATAATTTTATGATATTTTACAGCACCAAGTCAGAGCACTTTTTCTTGGGGAAATACTGTGTGTTTCTAATGGATTATTTAGCAGATGCTAACTGTGCTGAATGCAAATGAAAAGTTTGCACCAAAGGGTCAGAAGAAGGACCTCACAGCATGGCCCCTTGATCCCCTGTAAGAAG
Source organism: Lanius collurio (assembly GCA_020086605.1). Lineage (NCBI taxonomy): Eukaryota > Metazoa > Chordata > Aves > Passeriformes > Laniidae > Lanius > Lanius collurio. The sequence goes on from JACBWW010000016.1 coordinate 15,050,276, forward strand.
TATTTGGTGTAGCACTCAGCACGGCCTGGAGTTCTTTTACAACAAAGTTTCAAGAATAAATTCCACCAATAACACTTTCTGCTATCTCTCTGCAAAATCTAGTGAAGTGAAATTGATTTTCTTTTTTTATTAGCAAGGTTATTAAGCATGAGACATCCAGAGATGAATGGAGAACAACCAACATAAAGAGACAAAAGTGCCTGAAAATGCCTTTTATTTGTTGCATAGTTTCTTTTTGAGAAGAAATCATAGAGTCACAGAGTATGTTGAGGTGGAAGGGACCCAGAAAGATCATTAAGTCCAACTCCTGGCCCTGCACAGGACCATCCCCAAGATTCACACCATGTCCCTGAAACATTGTCCAAACGCTCCTTGAGCTCTGTCAGGCTGGTGCTGTGACCACTGCCCTGGGGAGCTGTTCCAGTGCCCAACCTCCCTCTGGGTGAGGAACCTTTCTGCAACATCCAGCCTGAACCTCCCTTGACACAACTTGAGGCCATTCCCTCGAGACCTGTGACTGGTCACCACAGAGAAGAGATCAATGTCTGCTTCTCCTCTTCCCCTCACAAGAAAGCTGTAACTGCAATGAGGTCTCCCCTCAGTCTCCTCTCTCCATGCTGAACAGACCAAGTGACCTCAGCTGTTCCTCATACAGCTCCCCCACACTCTCCAATAGTTTAAATGTCTTTTTTACACTGTGGCACCCAAAACTGTCCCCAGCACTGGAGGTGAGGCCGCCCCAGTGCAGAGCAGAGCTGGACAATCCCCTCCCTTGCCCAGCTGGAGATGCTGTGCCTGATGCACCCAGAACACAGCTGGCTCTCCTGGCTGCCAGGGCACTGCTGAATCACATTCAACTTGCCATTAACCACGACCCACAGGTCCCTTTCCATGGCACTGCTCTCCAGCCTCTCATTCCCCAGTCTGTCCATACATCCAGGGTTACCCCATCCCACATGCAGAATCCAGGACCTTCCTTTGTTAAACTTCATATTGCCCAGTCCTTGAACTTGTTAAAGGTCTCTCTGCAGGGCTTCCCTGCCATCAAGGGAGTCAATAGCTCCTCCTAGTTTTGTATCACCTGCAAACTCGCTCAGCATCCCTTCCAGTCCTGTGCTCAAGTAATTTGTGAAGCTGTCAGAGAGCACTACCTGCAGGGCTGCAGGATCAGTCTCTGCCCAGGCTCCACTGGCAGCACAGTGACTGCAGGAGCCTTCTTGTGTACAGGAACCTGCAGGTGCAGCAAGCAACCACTACAGAAATCTGATCCTAAATTTGTCAAAATAACAAGAAAATTTCTCTTAACTTCTGAGAGACATTTGGACTTGCAAGAGACTGTTCCAGTAAAAGTCACATATTGCTGATAGCCCACTTCTAACTGCTCAGTATAAAGAAATTGGAAACTGGGGTTTGCAGATGAGGTTAAGAAACTCATTATCCATACCTCCCCCTTTCCATTCTTTTCTTTTAAATTCAAGTCCTCATTGCTTTTTCTTTGATTTTTCTCCTGCTTTGATCATCCAGAGCTGACCATACGGGTTTGTTCCCTAGGTCATTTTTCAACAGAAGCGTAAGTGGTAGGAGAGCTGGAAAACAGACCTAAAAGGCGTAGGATAGCAGCACACCGCTGCTGTAAAACAACTGGCCCTTATTCTGATCTTGTATCTTCCTGGTGCACTGTTTTCATAGCTTGTCATTTACAGATAGTGTGATAAAAATATTGTAGGCATAATGTTCCATTTTCTGGGAGTAGAACTGCTCGGTTCATGGTGACAAAGAGAACAAAGGAGGATATTCCCCCGGCCCCCAACACATGTAGTTTACAACACATTTATGGTCCTGTGAGAGTGGAATGAATTCCTACAAGCAGAATTAATATGATACCTTATTCTTTAACATCTGAAGGAGGCAGAAGTAAAGGGAAAAATGAAAGTTAAAGTGTCTTTTATTTCAAATGAAAGGAGGGTATTTAAACAGGAGAGTCTCAGGGGAGATTTCATATCACTATAAACAGTGCAGTTGTCCAGAATATAACGGCAGTGATAACGTTACTAATGGAAGTAAGACATCCTCAGTTTCTTGCAGATTGTAAATTAAAGAAACAAGTACCAGAGCTGAGATACCCTTATATGCATGTGCACGTGAGTTGCCCACATACACTGCTCACCCTCTGCAATTACTTAATTGTAATGTCAGATCAAAGATAGTCAGAGTACAGATGGATGATTTCTCATCTGCATCTGGCTGTGGATGTTGTTTGTCATTGGGTCTCGGTGAGAGCACGAAGCAGCAATACACTCATTAGTCCCTGGAGGTTTCTGCAGTTTATGATCAAATGGAGATGAGTTTTCCATCTTCCCACTGCTTGTGTATCATTTAGCACTACAAGATGTTCCATGAATAATGGAAATAACAAAATTATGTCCTCTAAGACACTCTCCCCAAGCCAGAGACCACATACACTGCACTTATTAACGAATTATATATGCATTGATTAACTGGCAGATGCTGCCAAGCAGAGTACGTAGTGTGTGTATTACAGCTCAGCTTTGCCTGCCTTTCCTCAGCCTGGGAGCTTGCTCTGGATCCTCATCTTCTAAGGGTCAGAACTGTTCACAAAACTTAGAAGAATGTGAATAGCTGTGAGACAGTCAGGAAATGCAGAAGTTATTTGGAGAAGAGGACTGAACAGACAGAAAAACAGGCACATAAGCATGGCTGTATAAACTTCAATATGACTGTTCTTCCAGATATTTCGTTGTCGGTTTGCACAGCACAATTTTAAAATACTTGATAAGTAAAGACAGACTGAACAGCTTTTAAAGTATGGATTTCTCTTATTTACCTATAAACTTGAGGATAATAAAGAACATCCTAGCTCTATCATAGCTCTACCTGTTCTTCCCAGGCATTTATGAGCATTTCTTTACAGTCTTCATTTCACAGGAACAGTAAGACAGGCTCCAACTTAGAGTGTCAAATAATTTTTTTTGTAGCACTTAAGTCCAATGTAACAGCAAAGACCCTTAGGGACTTATTTAATAAAGTAGGCTGAAATACTCTAATTCTGGATCCTGCTGGCTTTAGTAAATTCTATAACAAATCCAGGACCAAGCGGGGATTCACAGTTGTAACTATATTGAGCAGCATGGCCAGCAGAACATTTTAAAGCAACTAAGAGAGAATTTAATCCTTCCAAGCCAAAAAGAATTTTTCTTGAACTGTTGCCAAAAATTACTTCACATTACACAATTTTAATTCCTTTTCTTGGAAGAATATAAGCAATAAGTAGTTCACTGCTAGATGAAAAGTAAGAACTACAGGCAGTAAATATCTTTAATATAAGACCTCACTACTGAAAACATGCTAATATAGAGGGTTTGGGGTAGTGGGGGGCCTTTGTTACTGGTTTTGGACAAAACAGTTTTCTTGTTATAATTTGAATGCAACTTACCTGTCTGCTATCCCTTCTTTCTGCCCATAGTAAGTTACATATGCATTTGCAAATTTTGACAAAATGATAAAGAGTGCTAGGCTGGTCTTTTATCTCAGAGTTAATTAAATTCCCAAGAGAAAAAACCAGCAGTACCCACACTTGAGGTCAGATAGGCACAACTCAGCTATTCAACATTCTACTTGACATTTTGCTGGCTGGCCAGCACATGCACACAGCTCCAGACTTGACAGGTCGTTTGCCATCTTGCATGTTCAGAGTACAGAAAGAGAGAGCAGGGGAGAAGGAGAGTATAAAGAGGATGAAGGGCATGTGAGATCACCACACATGGAAAAAAACTTGCTTACTCAAATACCAGCAGTGTTGTAAAGAAATTCTAAAATTCTTTCAGCAGCTCATCAGGTATGACCAGCTAAAGTCAGAAGAACTCCAAGTGCTGTTATACACATTTACCTCAAATTCACTTCAGGAGATTCTTTAATGCAACCAAGCTGGAAACTGCAAGCATTTGTTAAACCACATATGACAATAGTTCCACTGCACTGACAGAGCCTTATTGTCTCTCACACACCAGCTAATGTGTTGCATTAACATCAGTTGGACGATTTCTGCTTTTCATCACTGAAAATCTCAGTTCAAGATTAAGAAAAAAGTTTTTTAAATCCCATTAACTAAATGAGAGGCTGAAAGACACATATACTACAGCTACAGTAAGTCACAGATCTTTATTGGACTGCATTATTTTTTTATATCAATGGTAAAAGTTACAAACTGATAAGGAGACAAAAATATATATTGTCAGACAATCATGCTATATTGATATGCCACTAGAGATGAAGAGCAAATACATTCCATGAGGTTCGGGTACCTGGGAGGCTTATACAATAAGCCAGGGATGGGGTGAGGATGAACAAAACAAACAAAACCCACAGAAAAAACCAACCACAACAACAAAGTTCTGGAATTGGAGGATGTACAATGCATGTGGATTGAACTACACAGCTTCTATTCCCAGGGATGCGATTAAGTACATACTCAACGCAGCAGTGTGATTAGAATGAATTGGTGCAACAAAATGTTCTCAGAATGGAAGCTGATCCAGTTCAAACAAGTGAGAAATGAGGATGCTACAATGTTGAATATTTAATTAACTAAAGAAAAACAGAGAAGATTCACTGGAGACAACTGTTCTGTATTCCCAGACATTGGCTAGCTGGCTTGAGAAACATTTCCATTACTAAACTCAATTTTAAGAAAGGAAAAGAGATGGGGGCGTGCAAGAAACTGATACTGTTCAATTAACATTTTGGTATAAGATTTTAATGATAGCATCGTGAAAAAGCCCATTTAATGCGTAGGAGAAATGTCTGCTCCTGATTGGTTTGGCATGTTCCAGAAATGCTGTCTGTTTATACCTCAGCCCAGAAGATTGAGAAAGCTGTCTTAAAGGATTACAACCTACAGACTTACATTTCTGATTTGTACAACTGCCGGAGGGCATTGTGGAGTGAAAGCATTTTCTGAGGGTATTGTACAGAATGTGCATCTCAAGTGTTTTACACATATGAATTCAGCAAACCTGCCTTCCTGGACAGCAGTAAATCAAGCACCCGAGCATCTTAAAAGAAATACAGGAGAGTAATACAGTATATAATTTTTCTCTATTTTTTTCCTGTGAACACTCTTCTGATAGTGCAGAGGTCTGTTTGATAAAGCAATTTGATTGATAACAACTGTGCCATTCCTCTGAAGAATCCACATGAGTATCACAGATGGTGAGATAACTTGCTGTAATTTTCTCAGCAAAGAACACTGAATCAAGCTTTCAGCCTACATAGCAGTCAATAATTTCTAACAAAAATCACTAACGGAGTTTTTTATTTTTCTATGTAGAGAAGGAATTTTGTACTTGAACCTCTCAAATTTCGATTATCCTGGCATCCATGTCTCTGCTGTGATGCTGGAATGTGTTCTACAACCAGAATGTTGAATATTTCTGCCCCGGTGATTCTGAGTGCACATGTAGGGTAATGTCAGAGTTTGACAGTGATAAAGAAGTGAAAATATGGGAAAGCAAAACGGGAAAAACCAGGCATAACTAAAGCTGAACTACAACCAACTGAACTGAGCTGCCTGGAATTCTATAGCACTGAGGGTCTAGTCAAGTAATCACTTTGTACAATCTTCACATTATGCTGTACTACTGGGTCATGAAGTGTCCTTGTGTCCTGCTACTTGGAGCCTAACCAGAATAACTGGACTTAATTAAATTTAGAGTTGATTCGTGGAGTGAGGCATCTAAATCTATGCATAAGCCAACCACATTTAACATGCTGAAGTATTAGATACATTGAGGGGGAAAATATCAAATACAGCATTTCTGTGATCCAAGCTACTCAACTGCAGTTATCTCAATGTTTTAAAGAGTTTTTATCAAATAAACTGACCACAGGATGGATAAGGACAGAGCAGACCCTCAATTTGCAGGTGCACCATGGATGTAAGGATGCACAGAAGTGACCTGTAATACCTAACTGGAAACACTGACAATAATGGGCCTTCAAAACATGCACCACACTGTATCTCAGCCAGCCTTCTGCAAACTGAATAAATAAGCCTTCTGCTTTAAAAATAGTTTATTCCTTTTTCTCTACTAGGCAGCCCTTCCTTTTTCATCCATAATATCCAATGTAAGACAAAGTTATAGCAAGACAAGTTTCTATTTCCAGCGATTCTTCTGTCAAGAGGTGAAATCACTATCTAGCCTCTGACTCAAGAATCAGCACACCTGGATTCCAACATCTCCCTGGACTGGGGCACTTACTGCAGTGATGGAACATGACACTAACCTGCACAGCTACTCCAGGTTTGTTACTTGAGAGGCAAATAAAAAAAATAACTTGGTCCTTACAACTCAATGCTGTAGTAAACTTGCTCTCGTGAATCTTACAGTTTTTCTGAATAGCACAGAACTTGGAGGCACTGGAGTCTGCCAGCCAGTGTTTGTCTTGCAGGTGTACCCTCCATTGCCTCTTCAAGTTTCCCACATGCTCCCCCTTCACACAGAACCCTAAAAGCATTTCCATTGGAAGCATTCTTGGAATGTGCACAAAAACCAGCTGCAAACCTCCTTCACATTGTGTCTAGGACCTCTCTGAAAAGCCTGCTTTGATTCCAGCTCTCACACCTTTCATGTTACTGGCACTTAGTTCCATTCTCGGTGACTTGCCTTTGGAGAGCTCTTTCCCTTGGGAAGAAATGCTGCTGGTACATTGATCAGCCCATGCTCTGGGTACAGCAATTTCACAGCAGACTGTATTGGTTGAACTCCACAGCGCAATTTCCATTGTTTTGCAACAGCTCCAAGGCTCTCAAAGTGGTCTCATCATCATCACAATTATTTGTTTAAAAGGCTGTTCTGCTCTTTGAGTGCTGTCACTCAGTCACCTGCACTGGATGGAATAGCATCCTTGTTCCACATCTAGATCATATTCTGGTTCTTGAAAAACAAACAGTGCTTCAACTCAAATACAGAGCTTCAACTAAACCACCAAGGCGTCTTTTTACCCCTTGCTGCTTTTAATTGTAGCTGATAAAATGCCAGCTACATATCTTTCCCAGTAATACAGCCTGGGCATTTGCTTCTGCATTGACATGCTCAAAATAGTTTCTGCTATGACTAACTCCTGCAAAGAATCCTCCAATTCAAATTAAGAGCTTTCTAACTATTTCCCATGCAAATCTTACTTTCAATTTTATGAATAAAATTTAAAACTTGTCTTCTTTGTATAAGGAATTGTCAATCTATAATTTAAAAATCCTTAGAAATTCTATTCTCAGGGGTGGGAATGGTCCATCTTCCACAGAAACTTGGCATTTTTGCTTTCCTGCAGTTTTATTTCAGACACTTTTCTCATAACACTGCTTCTGAATTGTCTGGTTTTTACTTGTTACTTCTGCATTCTTGTGTAAAACACACATTTTTAAACTCTAACAGTACCCAGTCTCCTCAGCTTCTACCACTGAAAAAGAATACTCAGTTTTTTAATTCTATAAAATAAATAGTTTCAAATAGAGTTTTGCTGTGAAGTCCCTAGAATTTGTCCCTTGGCTTTTCTGCCATTATCATTCCTCAGAGAGAACAGAAATCCTTCTCTGACCAAATTAAAGCCATTAGTCCTTTTGTAGCCATAGCACTTGCCAAACTGAATCTTCCATGGCAGTTGAAGACAGCTATAGCCTGTTAATTGACTACTTGTTCAAGCATTTCCCATCCCCCAAAAAATGCTCTGGTACAATTGCAGCTTGCCTCTTTAAAGTCAGCACAGAACACAAGGCTGCCCACATGGTGGAAGAATAAACGACCTTACATCCCCTGAGGAGGGCACTGACAAAGCTGGGACACCAGGGAAGCGATGTCTGCCTTCTACCTTCCCATGGCTGCCTGTCTCCTGATTCAATGATCCACTCTGTTATAGTATGTTCTAAATCCTAGCCAACAGCTTTATCCCTACAGATACAGAGTAAAGAGGTTCTGAAGAAACATACTTATTAAAAAGTCAGAAACTGTGCTGCCAAAGTCTCTGTATGTGAGTGGGGGAACATCACCCATCACACAAGCCCAAGCTTTTCCCAGGTTACTCATTAGGAACACAAAATAATTCTATTTCATGTTTCTACACAGACAGTCCAGACTTTGAGCCCAGTTCTTGTTGCTAACAACAATGGCTGACAGATAGATGGAGGTTACAGTTACTCCATTATAAAGGAAACCCAAAAGAATACAGAGTTAAAGGTTTCACAGCTCACCAACTCTGTTCACTGCTTGATGTTTCAGCTTTTAAATTCTTGTCTTTGCACATTCCTCCTAACACTTTTATATGAGTTTCTAGCTAGACTGTATATTAAAGCAGCTGTGTCATTCGCTGGATAAAAAAAAAATCCAATAAAAGAGTTCCCTCTTTAAAACAATTAAAAATAAATGCAACAGATGTATAGTTCTACTCTTGGCTATTGATTTCAAATCCCACAGGACTTTCACTATTTTATTATCATTTACATGATAACTCAGGGTAGAAATTGTTAAGTGAAATGCAGAGAGATTCACTTGGGACCTGACCCTGTTGGGTTCCATCCTCCTGCATTTTCAATTTGCCTTCAAGTTGAGTATTCATTTTTAAACCACACCAAAGTGTACATATGGCCCATGATAAAATTCTCAAGAGGAGGCCACTGGTTTCAGGAACAACAACAGCAGAAAAAATATGAACAGAGTACTGTGAAAAGAAATCTCAGCAAGGCTCTGCCTGATTGAAGTCTCTTCTGCATTCAATATTTGAATTTTCTGCATTATTTATTGCCACCATCAAGAGTTTAATCCTTAAGGCATCATTCTGCGTGCAGTTTCCTTATAATCACATGAAATCCTAAGTAGCTTAATTCCAGTACAGTTATATAAATCATTAACATCATCTCCAAATACGATGAATTTCATCTGAGAAATTGTCTGAGATCCAGAACTTCAGTGGGGAGACCAAATTTCCTATATCCAAAATTTTGCAAGAGTTCTGCGAAACAATCTTTCACTTGAAGGATATACTGCAGACAAGGACCATTTTGTAAACTGCAAGCAGGACCAAGGAAATATCTCCCAACCCAAACATGCACCTATATGAATCCTATTCCAACCTACATTTCTAAATTTTTCTCTCCAGCTGACTAAATATTCTAAACACCCTACCACCACTACCCCCACCCCTTTCCCCAAACCCCAAGCAGATTAACCTACAGTTTGGCCAGATGTAAGGTACCTTGAGGTAACCTACTACTTTGAGTGCATCAGACATGATAACTTAGGACATGGCAAATCTCACAAGAGAAAACTCTGCAAGCACCACTTCTATAATTCATTCCCTACTGTCACCCTGAGTGCTCTCAGAAGAGTTCTCCAAATGTCACCTTCCCACTAACTTTCACATAGCTACATACATGTGGCTAGAAATACTGCTTCAAGTATATCCCAGTGTAAGTGTTCTGTTTCCACAGACACAGAAAATGCATTAGTTTCTTCTAAAAATATATGTATATAGAAAAGAAGGAAAAAAAAAAAACCAACAAAAACCAAACCAAGCAAAAAACCCAAAAGTTGTGTCCACAGAGCTGGTACCTTCTTCTATGTTATCCTCAAAACTAAAAGTACATAGGATAAAGTATTATTTTTAACACCACTACAATGTGAAAGAGCTTTCTCCAAGGGTCAGTGAAGTTCACAGGAAGGCATGGGTTGACTTATTTCTGCACCAGTACTGACCTTACATTCAGTCCACAAGTTTCTGCTTAGTTTGCCTCTGTTAGTGATTCAGTTTCTATTTCTGGTATTTCTATCCAAATATCTGACAAATAGAAATGCTTTCTGCAAATACCTATATTCTGGTACAGAAGAAAATATTTATATTCCTTATTAATTACTACTTTTTATTTCTACTTGAGAAGTTTTAGCCGTCTAACTGAGAAAAATAAACGAGATAAAATAAGCAGATTTCAAGTGGAATACTACACATCAAGCAAGGGACTGTTTGGCTAAAGCCCTGGTAAGTATCACCTGATAAACCAGCACAGACCAGAACTCACTGTTTGCCCAGAATAGGAAGAAAAAGCTTTATATTTTGTACAAGTTAAAGAAAGCAACCACAAGATTTAAGTATCTTACAATAATATCCTCAGATGTCTTAAGAGGAAAGAAAGAAAACACTGCAAGATTCAAGAATGAAAATGCTGGTAACATCTCAGCTGAATCCATTTTAGCATCTGACCCAAAACTCAGTAAGTAAAGGACAGAGTGAGCTTCAACAGGGCACAAAGCTGTTGTTCCCATAGGCAGCCACTGCTGCTGGTCAGCAAGGAGTGGTTGTGAAGCAGCCAGAATGTGTCTGGGACATGCACTGCCAATATGTGTATTTAATTTTTTATTGTATATACTCTTTTGGACACAAGAAGTTTTAATAATTCCAACATTACAAGCATCCTAAATGGACTTCTGGGCTTCTTGAGCTAGCCTATTAAATCAGTGCCATTTCTTTCAATCCTAGATCCCTTGAAGTCAATGAGTTTATTCTGCCTGAGTAAAATGGCTCACGTCCTCCACTGATTTCTTTTCATCTCTGTCTTCAAAGAAAAGCTTAGATTCTATCTGGCAAGGTAGAAAATGCTTCCCACAACAAAAACCTTTATGAACCTTCTGAATTCTGTTCCATTCCAGTTTTAGTGATATATGTGTGTCTATATCACAGTCTGTATTTTGAAATGAGGGAAACTAAGGCAATAAGCTAGGTCAAGGAACCTGCATAAGGGTGGATGACTAAGTACACCAGATTCAACACACACACCACAAGATCCATTACAGTTTATTTGTTTAATATTCTTTTTCAGCACAGCCTTAGCTACAAAACAGTTTTGCAAAAGTAATGCAAAGCCCACTGATTTCCGTTGCATAGTTTCTTATGTTAAAAAAAGCCAAACACCTTTTTCCTTAGAGCACAAAAGAAATGTTTCTTAGAGTCTGCTTTTATTAGAAATCAAGAGCAACATCAACTTTTCTACAAATTACCTTTGGAGGCCACATCTGGTTAGCTTAATTCTTCAAAGATTGCCTTGCTCCGTCACCTTGGCTCTTTCTTCCTTTGTCATACATTGGCTCGTTTTATGTCTGACAGTTCTTTTATTACCAGATTTCATTTTGAATCCGATTTCCCCCCTGTCTCATTACTTCTGTCTTGCTCTCTGTTTGTTCTCTATTTCTTTTTCCTGTCTGACAATTCTCTTATTAGTGGATTTGGTTTTGCCTTTGTTTTATGCTTTCTGCTTTTATTCTCTTGTGTCTTATTTTTGCTTTTTTACTTATTTTTCTCCTGTCAAGGCCTCCTTTTCTTTCTGCCTGTTGTCTCAAAAGGTATATGCTTAGCTTTTGTTTAAGGTTACCAGATTTCAGCATGTTGTGGAGTTAGTTTATTGTTAGATACTGCCATGCAGAAGGAACCAGGTTTAAATCAGTTCCACCGGTTTATGAGCAGCCACTAATTTACGTATTTATACAGCCATATTTATATATCCGTAAGCTCTACTTCTCAGCTACTAAAACATGCCCTAGACTCAAACTTTCTGGTTTAAGAGCAAAGACACTGCTTTTAAATTCATTACTTTCTCCTGGCATTCTCCATAAGCCATTAGGGTCCCTCCAGTTAGTACAGAGAGGAGGTGACACACACGCCATGCCTCCCCTCTGCTCCTTGCAGGTTGTCCCAGCGTGCTCCCGACAGTAAATCCTCTCCTGGCACACATTAACAGGCACAGTTGGGGTTCCCTGCAGCTCCCGTGTCTCAGCTCCTCCCAGGGACACAGCTGTCTGTGCACTCCAGGCAGGCTTGCTGTGAGACATTTCAGAGGGAAAATGAGAGTTTTATGGTGGAAATACTGTTATCAATGAGCTTCATCCAGCTGGTCTCCTCACCCTTTAAGGGGCCCCCTGTACTACCCGGATTCCATGTATCCTAGGCACTAGCAAGCACCCCCTGGAAACCACCCTGAGTGAAAGCCAGCGGACCTCAGTTATTTGCCACTTGCATCACTCACCTATTCCAGGTGCCAGAACCTGAGACACGACCAAGAAAACCCTGCTGGGACAGGGGGCTGATCTGAAAGGAGATGTTTGGCCCATACTGATACTTCAATAGGAGGTTTATTTCTATAGAATAGAAAACTGGGTGATCTCACTGCCACTGACTACAAGGAAGAGGAGAGTATTGTCTCACTGCCCCTACAGATTATTGTTGAGGTGTTTTTCACATTAAAAGGGAGGTCTTGCAGGCATAAATTTTCTCCATCATACTTATGGATGGAGAATTCTGCTTCCAAAGGCACCAGCAAAAGGAGCTTTACAAGATTTCTGGGTGAGAGCTCAAAATGATTTATTATTTGTCAAGAGACATATTAAATAAACTTGGCCTTTTTTGCTGTCATCAGCTGTCTGAAACACAAGCTGTAAGAATTAGAGTTTCCTTTAATGCCCCAGCACTTAGGTTAGAAAAAGCACAGTTGAAGCATCTTATATTTGGAAGGAAGGTGTGATGTCAGGGATGAATATTGCTCGCTGAGGCTGTCTGTTCCCTCAGCAGGGAATTAGTTCCTGCACAGTGTTTTCTGTGTATGTTTCCACTGGAGGTGAACAAAGTTGTAAATTGCCTTTGGTAAATTAAAATTTGGTGAATCACAAGGAGGAAGTGTCATGTCCTTTTTCACAACCTGTGACGAGGATCTCTATAAAGTGATTCAGCATTCCTTTAAAGGTCATTATTGCCCAGGTGCAAGAAGCAACCTTCTATTTTAGTTACTTTCAGAACACAGCCTCTCTATTGCCACTGCAGAAATTTTCACATTTGCTTTTTGTCACAGAACTTTCTCATAGTTTCTGGTGCTTTAGTGTTAAAAATCAAAAGCAGTACTCTATACAAACAGCAGTGAAGACTATCAAAGCAGTGATTTCTGCTTAAGCTTCTGAAAACTAAAAAGAAAGTAAATGGTGTGCCACGCACTGTGGACTAGGCATGCTGGCACCCTGATCAATTTACTACAGAAAGCTAAGAAATCAAAAGGAGATGATGCATACAATTATATGGGGCAGTGCAACATAAAATGTAAAGTCATGCAGCCATGCAGAATTATTCGCTGTATTTAAATCCTGTGGACATACTAAAATCTGCAGCTGTGTGAACCAGATACCAACTTGCTGTGCACAAACTCTGTGCTCTTAGATCAGTATCAGATCCTCAGATTCATCAAACTAATGATGAAAGAGAAAGAAAATAAAGAAATTACTCAGAAATGTACTGATACGCTGATGGTGGGGCAGGCTTTTTTTTTCCTTTAAACAGATGCATCTGCACGAATTTCTCCAGACTGAATAGTGTTAATCACATTACCACAGTAAGTCCCACAGCAAAGATGATTCATCTGCTCTGCTGATAAGGAAGGCCATCTCTGTTCCTTATACCATACCCCTCTCCACATCACTTAGTTTCCTATCTGGTGATGTAAATAGAAATGGGACTAGACTGCACACCCTTGACACACAAGTCCCACTAACATTTCAATAACTGTTCCCCACTATGCATAAAAGCCCTTATTAGCTGTCTTTAAGTGCTTCTGAACCTGACACTGCACTAAACTGTGGCAAACAGGCTGGGATTAGAAATTTCAAAACCATTTAGATGCCTTACAGATGCACTATCGTAATCTGCCTTTGGGAATGATGTACCCTCCTAGCAAAAGCTACCACGTTAGCAACGTACTCCAATTCCCACAGGCTCTTCTGCAGCCTAGTTATAGCTACCATAATCCCTGTTTCAGCATTCTTCACTGTTTATGCTGGATTTAGTCACAAAAAGCACCTCTTGCACCCTTCTCAGAGCAGCTAGAATCAGGTATTTGTAGGTACACACTGCTTTTAAACTAAATCTATATGACTGAGCTTTCTTTTTTCCCAGCATCTCAAAAATTGGAGCACTCAAAGGGCAAATAATAAATTTCCTAAAGTAAACCTACACACCATAGAAACAGGAGACTGCTCTGTGTTCAAATGCAAGATAAACACTGCAGACCAGCCCACAGCTCTGCTGTACCTGTTAGTCTCATTCTCCAAACTGAGACTGGCAAGTTGCCTCTGCATTACAACTATTAGCAGAATGTAAACAGTGCAAATGAAAGATGCATAAGGGATCCAGGGTACTCAAGTTTCTCAAATTCCGTGTCTTGAATTTGGGCCAAATCAGTGACTGTTTAGAATCTGAATGCTCGTCTGGAGTCAGGAACTGTTCCTAAGTTTCTGCCTGGTGCCCATCTATACCATGTTCAGAATAACTGCATGTGCCATAATCATCAAGGACCTGTACACTTCTGCCAAAACTGTACCCACTTCACTGAAACCTAATTTGGCACAGAGTCTGAAATTACTTAATTCAAACAGCATCTTGTTATAAATTTGCTGGGATCTATCCCCTAGTTTTTTTATCAGCAAGATGACAAAAATTTAAAACATAGTTTATATCTTTCAAGGCCAAGAATTTCTGGCTTTATAATAACACTATTGACTGATAAATAAACAGAAAAAAAGGTGGGTGAAAATTTATCATGCAGGATAATATTCCTTTCATAAATACTCACAATATATTTACCTAGCAAAGAAAGAGCAAGGCAAGTTACCAAACTGCTTAACACTTCAACTGTTCAGAGAAACTCTTGGATATTGTTTGCAGATAAAAGATAAGTTCTGAAATGAATACCCTTTCATGTCTCTTTCACGTAATTCTCATTACTTGAGATAAGAGTAAATTACCTCAAATGCATCCCTTATTGAAAAAGTAAGGCTATGTTTCCATACCCTTAGAACACACAGATTCTCCATTTAGATTTCTTCATCTCCATGTTTGTAAGAGATGCACATGGTGCCAGTGTCTTTTCTCCTGTATCCTGCTGATGCCTTTTCAGGCCTCTTAGAAACAGAGACTGGACCAGAGTAAGAGAATAAAATAGGTATTAATTGAAAGGCCTTCCAGTGACCTCCTGAGACCCACAGGCTATTGCCAAAATGGATCCCAAGATGGACCCCCAGTCATGAGAGCTTTACACTATTATAGGTCAGGCTAATGATGTAATTCCCCCTCCACCTTTGCCTAGGACAGCCTGGGTGCCCTTGGAGTGCAGCCCTGGAGAGGCTTTGTTATATCTACCCAGCCTGAGAGCAGAAACTACAGGCTACAAGAAACTTCAGTCACACTCTGAGCAGTACAGGATTTGAAAAAACACAAAGGTGAAAATCTTAAGGCATCACTGCCCTCAAGAAAAGCCTAG
The DNA here is from genome assembly GCA_020086605.1 of Lanius collurio. Classification (NCBI taxonomy): domain Eukaryota; kingdom Metazoa; phylum Chordata; class Aves; order Passeriformes; family Laniidae; genus Lanius; species Lanius collurio. Next base: position 15,065,631 of record JACBWW010000016.1, read on the forward strand.
GGTATACAGAAAAGAAATGTAAAACAAGGACAAGTTTTGGGCAAAATCTATGTATCTTGATTTTTCACCATCCACTTGATCCTATTTTCTCCACAGTTACAAAGTATTTAGATGCAAATGTCAAGTTAATGCACATGAACAAAATAGTTCAAGCAAAAAGAAAGCCACCTATGGGTAAAACACTATAAAAATGTGTATGTATTTCAGACCATACTTCAAGACAGCTCTCCCTCAAAAAGGCTTGAGTTTGCCAGTAAAAACAGCATCCAGCAAGCAAACAAACATTTATGTCAGAAGGCAAAGACCAATTCATCTTCCTTGTAGGAACTCTCATGACTGAAATACTTTGCTAATTGATAGCAAGTATTTTTCTGGTATAGAAGTATTTCACCAACAAACATGAGGTGAGCACAGCAGGCTGACTCTTATGATTTCACCCTGAAATGAGTTGACTCAGGTGGGCACCCCTTTCAACTTCACAACACCACTTTTCATCGCTGTAGTTTTAAAAGCTGTTCCAAAATTTCACTGGTTTAGAAATACATACTACAAGACAAAAATTGCAGGGGAAGTGGGAAAGGGTATATTATTCTTATAAAGCAAGATAATTGAAGAAAACACTATCCTCTGACACTTTTTAATTTTCTTATTAATTTCAGACAAACCCCTGTTTTTTGTGGACTATAACTTCTGATCAATTGGTGTTAATTGTTTCAAAACCAATCGCTGACTTTTTTACATACCACAGGAAGATTGCCAGTGAAATCTATGCCACACCCCTACAAAGCTGCTTCATGGGCTGTCACATGCTGCAAATTTCATCTAAAATTGAGCTCTGCCTCTGAACTACTTAACAATTAGATTAAATGTTTTGTTGCAATTTCACTGCAATTCAATTGAGATGAGAGTTCAAGTGAAAGAAAACTTTGAAATGCCATTCAATTTATACCCATCCTTATATTGCTTAAAATACCCAAGACCACTTCCAGCAAAAAATCCAATTGCTGCAAAAACCTAATGGGCCTTAACATTTCATATTCCACAGACCCAAGCACGGACAAACTACAGGTTGATGTTGTTTAGAATACTGTAGGACACCCAAAGAACACTCCAGGGTAAAAAGGTCCCTGCTGCTAATGGTCTGTGTTGGAGCTGACAGCAGCAACACACATTCACAGGGTGAGAATTCCTGAGGGTAAAGTCATGATACAAATGAAACATCATCTTCAGAAGGAGGAGGCATGGATTTGCTGGTAATGTCTGTTGGGAATTTGCACATGTACATGCAAATAAAAGAAAGGGTAAAATGCAAACTAGGCTGAAAGTTAGCTTGAGGAATAAAGAAGCTGACATGTGAATTTAGAATACCATCAGAAAACAGAGAAGGAAGCACATGCACGCAGTAGGGAGAAGGAAAGGATGCCTGGAGAGAAGGACAACCATTACTTGCCAACTGGTTTATAGGATCACATAACTGTTTCAACTGGAAAAACCTTTAAGATCATCAGGTCCAGCCACTAACCTGACTCTGTCAAGTCCACCATTAAATCATCATTGTGCAACAACCACGACTTTTAAAAAGCATTGAGCTCACCCCCAGCCACTCGTCACAGGATTCACTCTCTAGACCCTTCACCAGCTTCATCCCTTCTCTGGACATGCTCCAGTCCCTCAGTGTCTTTCTTGTAGAGAAGGACCCAAAACTGGACACAGGATCTCAGGTGTGGCCTCACCAGTGCTGAGTACAGGGGCACAATCACTGCCCTAGTCCTGCTGGTGACATCACTGTTGATCCAGGCCAGGTGCCATTGGCCTTTTTGGCCACCTGGACACATACTGGCTCGTGTTCAGGCGGCTGACAGCCAACATCCCCAAGTCCTTTCACTTTTCCAGCCCCTCCTCCTTGAGCCTGTAGCACTGCATAAGGTTGTTGTGACCCTGTGTGTCATTATATTCACACCTGATCTGTCTGCCTAAATATAAAGAAAACTTGTGAATCCTACCTAGCTCTGCCCTTTCTACAAAAACATCAGTTGCAAAAACAGGTCTGCCACTAAAGCCTTGACTACTACAGAAGTCACCTAATACTTGCATGAAAAAACTAGGAACTGATGGAGGCTGCACTAACACAAGATTCAGTTGAGAGACCACTAGAAGTAATGAGCAGCATCCCAGTATCCTTCCAGCATCGTCCCTCTCATTCGTTATTTTTAGCTTGCTGTTCCAAGAAAAGAAGTCACAGATGCCTCTAACCTGCCTGTCTATTCACCACTTCTAATAGTCAAGATTTCCTTGCAAGTTTCATGAAAATCTTTTTGACAGGGTATACTCAAAAGTTGTGTACACCCACTGCACTTCTGGTCCACACTAATACACACAGGCCAGCCAGGTATCCAGGCCTCCTGGAGCTCAGAATCTCTCGTAGCACTGATTTGAGAAAGCTCTGCTACAAAGGAAAAGAAGTAGACAACATACAGGAAGAAGTCAGAGGTATAGCAAGGAGATGTTCTTTCATAAAGGATATGAGGAAGCAGCCAGAAATGCAAGGGATATTGTGGTGTGGAAGGAGGGAAACACACAGTGACATGAGATTCCCATCCTGAGGCAGGCACATTGTGTGAATTCTATTACTGATGGAATGACTTTTCACTCATTAAGAAACTCACTTCAGAGAATCTGTTGGTGTCTGCCCTCACTGCTTCCAGAACAGAGAGATTCATTAAGAGGGTCAGGTAGCAATATGTCCGTGAGACAAATGAGTCAATGTAAGGGTGTTTGAATGTCTGCAAAGGGCACAAGTAAAGCACTCAGACTCCTATTAGCAGTGGCAACACAGAGCCACCAAGTCCAAGCCATATCATGGACCAGCACAAGCCAGAAGCCACTAAAAGACTTTTACATAAATACATAACCTGTTATCAGGAATCAAATGTTTCCATGGGGAAAGTGTAAGGGTTTTGTTTACAGCAACAACTGAGACACAACAGCAAATTAACAGAATTCATATTTCTAATAATCCTTTCTGACAGAATTCATCAGCCAACTCAGGAGCCCTGCAGTTTATTCTGATTAGGATGATAAATTTATGATAGAACCAAGTATCTCATGAAATTTTGTCTGGTGATAAAAAAAAAAAAAATAAAACAAGCAAAAACCCCAAGAACCCTCCCAATGAATAAAAAAAACCTAAACAAAAACACTCAACAAAAACATCCCCACAAAATAAAAAACCAAACAAAAAAACAACCCCAAAAAACAATAAACCAAACCCAAACACACTGATTTGCCTCAAATGCAACAGAAATTAAAGTAAAAGGAGATATTTTCTTTACTCACAAAGTACCAAACTTCTTTCTAGCTGACACTTAGTTCAGAAGGATTTTTTTTGGCTTTTACTCTGAACTTGAATGCCAGGGATTTTGTGACAACCAATGCTTTAAATACAGCCCTCTCTCACTGTTCCAGCACCCCATCTACTTTCTCTTGCCTGTATATCTAAGGCTTCATAAAATCATTTGCAATGAAACCTTCTGCCCACATGCACCCTGTGCCTGCTCGTGTTTGAAGTGGAAGCTGCTATCACTCTACCATCTGTTCTGTAAAAGAGCATCTCTGTTTCATAACGATATTCCCAGATGAAGGGCAACTCCTGCTTCCCCATTGGCAGCAACAGTTTTAGTCCAATTCAGAACAATATCTATTAGCAAAAATATAGAGTAAAAAATACTGCATTCCAAGATAAAAAGAACAAAATATCTTTATTTAAAGTTACCTGGAGAGCAACCCAAAAGGTGCTGAAGAAGTTAAGGAGAGACAGTAACATTACACACGAGTGTGTGGGTCTGTACTGTTTAAAATCCTTTAAAAGGAACCTTTTTGATACTAAAGAAAAGCATGAAAATGTTTATGGCAAAAGGCCAGCTTACAATGTCCTTGGATCCAAGGCCATCCAAGGCCACCTGCCCTTGCAAGCCTTTTTAAACCTAAATCTCCACACTTTATTCATTTCAAAGCCTGACTGAAAGTACAACCCAGCTGTGACAATGTGAGAATAAATTTAAGAAAATGCTTTAATTTTGAGTGTCTGATCCCACAACCTTAGTCTTATATCAAACAACTAATTAAGAAGGTTCTATTTTTTTTTTTCAGTCAAAACATCTACTCTTCAGTGCAGTGTTGTGGAGTTTCACACCCATATGACCATTTTTTCTCTCTCGCTCAGGCTGATATCTCTGTTCAGCCTCAGTGGCTTTCCTCTCTGATCATGAGCAGATATTATGGATCCCATGCTCTGTTTGCATTCTTTAGTCCCTACCTTTAGACATTGAAATTTTTTTAACTTTTTTTTTTAAATTCTGATTTCGTGTTCATTTTAAGGTCAGACTTACAAAACATGCACAGTGTACCTGTGCTTGATATAGCTTGTTAAATATTTTATTTTATTTGTGTTTTTATTAGCAGAATTCAGCCCTCTGGGGCCCTTTCATGAAGGGTGCTTTTGAAATGTAAATGTGATTGATTTGATATTACAGCTTGTATTATTCTTACTTGCACAGTGCCTTTGGGAACAAGAGAACAGAGTTTTCTTTTTACTGATGAAAAGGTCTATGGTAGGTATTTTCCTCTTTTCTACACACAAAGAGCCCACAAACTTCTAAAAAAACATTACCTGTCTTCATGTTTATGCTAACCAACTTTTAGTGCTTCTTCCATTTTCTGAACTGTTTCGGATAACAAAACCAATATATTTGATACTCCATTTAAGATGCAAGTTCAGATTTATACACTGTGCAGAGACAGTTTCACCCTTAATAGACTGAATAGTACAAACCTCACTGATATTATTGCAGTTGCTAGTGAAAACTGCATATAGCAGTTCAGCTCAGTGGTCAACACATGCTGCTGTGTTTGCAAAACCCTATTATAACTTAACTCATGTACTGAGAATTATTTGACTATTTTAAAAAGCAGTTAAATAAATGAAAAACCCTTTCTGTAACATCAAGTCCTTTATAAAGAATGTATTCCAGAAGAATAGTCAAATATCTGGAAATGATGGGCTAGCACACTCCCATTTGAAACTCGTGCATTACACTTATCCCTGTGGAAAAGTGGGTGGAATGGACAGAGATAATATATTTCACTGCAGTTCTGCAATCTCCTTCTTGTTTCGAAGAAGGAATATTTGCATGACTTCTACAACCTATCAAATCCCAACTATTTAGGAGAAATAGTTCCCACAGTAATAAACAATGGTAACTGCTTCAAAATAGTGATGCAGTGTCTGGGGAGATATTAAAAGTAAAGCAAGTAACTCAGAAGCTATCTGCATTTCACATGCACAGTATTAAAATACACCCACAAGAACAAAAGGCATTTGGGTAAAATTTAAGCAATATTAAGCGTGGAGTTTTTCCAGTGAATTGGTAAAGCTCAGAAGATGTAACTAATTAGAACAGAAGGCTGCAACAGTTAGACTCTTTCAGAAAGAATAGTTAAGGTATGATGCCATATGGTTCTGAAAACTCATTTAATGCAATCCAAATAGAAGAACATGTGCATATACCCCTGTGAGTTGCCCAAGCATTAATACTGCCTTTAAACTCAGCCATTTAGTGCAGGCACAACTGTTACTGAGCTGCATGGCTTTAGACAGTGAAGGTAAAATTAAACTGTGAACAGATTACAAAAGCTGTGAAAACAGCATAAACCAAACCAAATATTCACCTATGTGTTATATGACACATAATCTTCCATTCTGCTGAAACAAACTATGTATAGCAAAAACCTTTTTAACTTCAAAAGAGCAACTGTATCCTTCCTTGCACAAACTTGCACAGTGGTTAGAGCAGTGTGGTCATGCAGCAGATCCTGAGGCAAAGCACTTAATCTATATAATATCTAAATTGCAAAGCTACATGCACAAAATACAGAAAGAGCCACAGCTATAAATCACTTAGAGAAAAGCCCTCATGTTTGACAGTATCAGGTGCCATCTGTTCCTATTCAAGTGTGCTCCTTGGAAAAAAATCAAGAAGAAATTAGAGTTTAAGAAAGAAGTTGGCATGACATTCATGAATCTAACAAAGAAGTTGAGTTAGAACTGAGAAAACAGCATTTAAGACCTTGACCAGCAAAATGTGGTTGCCATTCAGAACTGTGAAACTAAAAACTTTTTTACTAAAAAAGCAGCAGCATTTTTAGAAGCTAGTCTTGCCTTTAACTAGGATGTTACACTATTGACAGTGATCCAGAAATAACACCAAAAGCAGAACTTTTGCTCTTCCTCTGTCTGAGAGAGTCTGGACCTCATTAAAACCCCAAGGCTTAGTTCACCACTTAACATATAAACCGTTCATCCTTCCATCCCAAAAAAAGAATTCATGCACCAAGGAGTAGTTTGAAAACCTTATTCTCTATTATTCTATCCTGCTGGAGCTATTCTTACCTTCTGTGTCAAGAGCTATCATTGTTATAAAACCTTTAACTGCTAGTTATTTTTACCATTGCACTTAGCATGTTTTAGGCATCCAGTAACACACAAAATAAGCCCTTTCTTGGAAGCCAAAGTAAGAATGGAAGACTATTTTTGCTATTGTTCAATTAATTAAACTGCCTCATACCACTAATCCCAGACTCATCCCTTAGGAGGCAGAATATAATCCCCTGGGAGGTTTCAGTAAAAATGGAAGTGTGTTCCAGTTCTGTAACTGGTAATTTCCTCCCACAAGCTCAGTGTTGATGTGGACACCCTGCACAGGTTCTGCTCATGCCACTGCTGACAGGATAATGGCTCTGTATTCGTACCCGTTCCAGTTCCTCAATCTTAATCACCTGGGGGCTGAAGACACTTGCTTAATTGTGTATATTTTACAAGCAGTCGATGCAAAATTAATTACTATCTCTTCCAGTCCTTCAAAAGACATTTTGAAGGATTTCCAGATGTGTAAATTTTTTAAAAGCGTCCTTCATTGATCTATGTCTCTGCCATAGATCTGTGTGCTGCTTTCTGTTCTCTTCAATCTGACTCTGGAAAACAAGGTACCTTTTCTGCATCCCAATGCCTAAAAGCATTCATTGACATTTAATAATATGTTTTACTACTCTGGCCTTTGAGTGTGTTGTATTGCAACTGCCTGGACATCCCATAGTTTCCCCACAGGTCAATGACACTTCTAAGGAGGGAATAAGCAAAATTCTCTTTGAGCTGATGGTATCACTTTCTTATTGCAACATCTTTGAATTAAAGGTTGTAAATAACAGGAACAACACAAAGCAGCTCATTGCTTTTGTTGTCAGCTCCCTTCAGAAACTACCTTATGGCTACCAGTGAGGCCACACTTGGACAACAGGCTACACAAAAAGCTGCATTGCCTTCGCTTTTAAGCAGACAAAAGATTTTGCAGAAGGTTAATTCAGAAAATAATGTGTCTATAAATGAGAGTTTTTGAAAGCTGCAGTACTTATTTTGAAGAAATTTCTGTGATACAGAATGCATGGGAAAATTGTAAAGAGCATTAGCTTAAGAATCATTCTTTTATGTCACTTCCCTGATTGGTAACATTTAGCTAGTGTGGAAAATCGTTATTTAAAACCCATACTTAAATGTGCAAGACAGATATTCAGATATTCTCATAATCTTCAATACTGCAGATTCTCACTAGCAGAACTTTGCATCATTGAGCAGTCTTCCAAGAGAACAACATGAATAATATACATTAATTTATGATTTATTTATCTTTACCCTGACTGCCTCAGTGTCTATATTCTCACAGCATATTGAAATCCGGCCATCTCTGGAACAGAGAAACTAGCCTCCCAGAGCTCCAAACCAGCACTCTGTGGGAGAAGGCAGAGCAAAAGGTGCCAAGAACAAACATTACCTGAAAGAAAGGTGTCCTAGAGACATCAGTTCTGTATGGAAAAGATACACTTGTAAATGTCTCATCTGAAAGTCTCCAGTTTTATGGGAAAAGAGGCAATGAAAGATACCTCACGAAGGCACACAAGTTAGAGCAAGGGACAGACTTCTTCTAGGTGGGTAGTTGGTATCTAGAGATCAAAGCTTTTTTCCTTGAAATCTGCAGAACTCCTACTGATTTCCACGCATTTTCCTTCCCATAGCTATGTTTTGATATGGGAAACTTTAAGTAAAGGTGAATAAAAAACCACTTCAATGAGGCAAATGCCTCTTTCAAAAATAATTATTAAAGGCCTTTCTTTGTCCTTTTAGCCTTTTCTTTCCCCCTCCAGAGAAGGCATCAAAATCTGTTTTTCATCTTCTCAGATCAGCACTGCCTGTTGTTACAACTGTACCAAAGCTGACTGATCAGCTTTGATTTTTTGGTCTGCTATTTCCCATTAACAATCTTTGTTCTGACAAAACTCTGGACAAAATAGCTGAATATCAGCTCCCTGAACACACGTGTCTACCACCACTTCACAAGTCTTAGTCTCTGGCTGACTTTCCAAGAAGGCTGTGTCACACCTACACATTTTCTCTGTCCCAGAACACCCAAAGTGGCACTAGACACCTATATTGAAGCAATTGAATCCCGTTGTTCAGAACAGACCTTCCCAAAGCAGATACATTACATCAGTCTGATAAGATCTATTTGAAATTCAGCACTTGGGTCAGGACAGATGAAGAGGAACCTCAGAGCTTTAGGTGTCTTTATATACAGGTTAATTCCACTGTTGCCTCAAAGGACAGATTCCCTAAAGACCATGTTGAGCTTATAGATTTAAGACTGGTGTATTCTATAAATTCACTGTACACTTGAGTTTACATATTAGTCACTGCTATTTTGTAACAGTAGATTGTTATAATAATAGCATTCATGTGGCTTCACAGTTAGGGAAGATGGAATAATCATTTGGGAATCCACAGGGGGCCAGTGAAATCAAGTAAATGTTTTGCTATTCAAATTGTGGCGTGAAGGCAAAACTTTCCATTGAAAGTACTGGTAGAGATTTTTCAAAATCTCTCTAAATACCTTTCTGACAAACTCTGTCATAATATATACTAATGTTTTTTCCTAACTGCCAATCAGGAAATTAATCACTGAATTACCTAATTATTTCTGAGATCTTTATGATTCTTAGCACAGTCTTTCTACACAATTTCCCTTTTCATTTTAGAATTGATTTCAAGAAAATATTTTAAAATATGCATTACCTAAGAAAACAACTATGATAAGAATAACAAATTATTATCTGCTAGCAGAAAAACATTACAAGTTGCAATAATTTGACTGAATATTGAAGTGAAGATTGGATTACAATATTCAGAATTAGGCAGAAGAAAGTGGGGTGAGTCAGAAATGAAGGGAACACTAAATACTTAGAAAGAAAATCAGTGAATTTCTTAATTTACTCTTCAGAAGTAAGGCCAGCAGGTCCTTCAAATTTGACTGAATGTTTACATTAAACACTGGCTGCACAACTGTTATGTGTTTTAGGAGCAAAAAACTCCAACAAATTCTTCTAGAAGAGAAACACATTAAATTGTATTTCAAAATATTTCAAAACCTCTGTTGTTTCAGACCAGGGAGACCCTGGTGCTACTACTTCTGGTGCAATTGATTTACTTGCACAGAAATCATTCATCTATCAGTATGGAAAACATAAAAGTCAAAGCAGCTATAATATATGTGTACCAATAAAGTTATCTGTTGTGTCTTCTTTTCTTTTTTCTTTTTTTAACTCAGCAAATAAAAAAGGCTTTATTAACCTTCAGTAGAATTAAATATGTTTTTTTTAAAACAAAGGATCGTGGAGTAACTTCCATGCAAGAGTTCTTCAGAAGGGACAATGAGCCCAAGCTGCAGACCACTAACCAAAAACCAGCCGGTGCCTGTCTGACCTCACCAGTATTATTTAAACTTCCTTGCCTCAGTTTCTTATTGTGGGCTTACAAAATAACAGTGTCATAACAGTGATGGTTTGAGGTTAACTTATTCTTGTGGCTAATGCTGTCAGTAAATTTAGTTATAAAGTAGTTCAGAAGAAATCATATATGTGAAGAAACACACATAGCCACATGCCTTGGGAGAATAGGTGACCTGCAAAGAAGCAAAAGCCACTCTCCCTCCAAGTTTTCTAGTAGTTCTCAAATCACTTTATTCAACTTATTCAACCGTCTCCAATTAATGTGCTCCTTTAGGTAGTCTGACAAGATTAAAATAAACAAACAATCAGAAAAACTTGCAACAAAATGAGACAACCACACACAGACACCTCTGCTCTAAAGACAAAAGGTGAGGGGGGAAATCAATTCAAAAAGAACGTGCCCCAAATAGCGTAGCTCTGTGTGATGAGTTCATCTGTGAAGCTAAAAAGCAATAAAGAAATCTACTCTCATCATTTACATGACAGGAACATGGCTCTAGTGAGGGTTCATCAATCATGCTCCACATCATTAGATGCTCTAGGAACAATCACACGCTGAAAGGTGGGGAAACTTGGAGAAGAAAATCATGGTCTGACCATTTCTGAGACCAATGGGACTGAGAAGTGCCTGAGTGCAATGCAAGTTCGTGCTGCTTCAGGAGGGAGCCCAGCCAGCCCCGCCGTTCACAGGCTGCGCTCGGGAGCGCTGCCTCTGCTGGGCTCAGCAGTGACACCACAGACCCCTGGGCAGACCCCTGGGCAGCTCTGCCTGAGCAGAGATGTCAGGCTGTGTCCTAGGCTTGGTTCTGGGTCTTCTTACCAACTGAAAACAAACTACAACAAGAGGTGGACCAAAAGAGGAGGCACTCAGTGGGAATGCAATGCTGACGATATTTTAGAAGTGACCTAGAGCAGAGAATTTCAGGGGGAAAAACAATTGAAGAAAAACTATCTCTGGATTGAATGAGGATCCTTTATCAACATTTGCTCTGACATTTAAAAGTAAAAAAAGTAACAAAAATAAAAGATATAAACTTGCTGTCTAGCAAAGAAAATACCTCACCCCAGGAAAATATTTCAATACTAAAGTTCCATTTATGTCTCCATGAGTTAGACAACTTGATATTTTTGGTACAAAGTGTTTACTATTAAACAGTGTGATAATCACAGCTCAGTATATTCTAGGATCAGTGGTGCTTGTGGAATTCCTAGTTGGTGGGGATCTCAAAGTTTAGTAGACATGCCTGCATGTCTAATGCAACAGATAGTAAATAGAACAAATTCATACAAAACAGGTACAGCACGAACCAGAATATTTTTATACTGATTCTCCCTTCTCCTCTGCCTCCTCCAGAAAAACCAAACAATAAACCACCCCAAATTATTTTGCAGAAGATGTTGCAACTGTCTCCTACACGTCCCTCCTTGGAGCTCAGCCCAAGAGTCTGCATGCCCAGGGAACCTGCGGACAGAACATGGAAATCCTACTGCAGGCCAGGGAGGAGCACAAAGGCATCAGAGAACATTTACTATGACAACAATAGGTAACAGTAGTAAAAGGTAAGTTTAAATACAATTTCACCGATTGAAATACATTTTTAAACAGTTTTTACAGAATATGTTGGAATTAATTTAGTCTAATCCTGTTTCATCCTAATTTAGTATTCAAAATCCACTTACTTCAGCATCTTAAGAATCTACTTCTTTTCCAACACTATCAGTTTTTTCTTGTATGCTGCTTCAGGAAAGCTCTGCTGGGTCCCACAGGTTCATACTGAGAACTGACTCAATACATCACAGCCACTTATATGGGAAAATGCAAGGCTTAGCATAACAAGGTGTTTTAAATATATATATATTTCTTTTTCTTCAAAGACTATATTAAGAATATAGTTTCTGGTCTGGAATACCTTACACCCCATGCAAAACATTATGGCTGTCTGGGACTGATACAATATCACAGAGTTTTTTTCCTTTCGTTGTCCCCCACTAAACCTCAAAATTCTAGCAGGAATAGTCTGTGTTATGGACCTCTTTATCGCTGACAAAGGAAACAGGTCCAAGTCACTGTAAAGTTAATTTTTCTTCACAGCTATCTCTCATCCCTCCAAAGGCTGCATTAAACACCTTCCAAATGACAAAACAAACAGGTAGAGTGAAAACAACAAATAAAAGAGAGACATGAAAAATAGCAGTTCTTCCTTTAAAGCCATCCAGACTACGAATTTGAATTTTGCATCTAATGCCTACATATTGAGGCTTACAGAAACATTAAAAATGCATAAACAGAATGTGAAATAGCTTGAAGAACACAGAACACATCTGTTAACCAAATGGAAAGTATCTTAAAAATTAAAGAGGTTGTGGAAATTATTTGGTTTATTCTTTTGCATTGCACACAATCATTATGTGTTCTTCTCTTCTAATTGAGTCCTCTAAGCTATAAGAGATTAATAAACACAAGTGCCCAGCCACAATGTCTGTTTATATCAGTCTTTGATCAAGCCTAACTGCAACAAATTAGGAAGAGTCTTTTAGTAGTAATTATCAGCATTATTACAAAAGAGCAGCAAAATACTTGCATAACATATTTCTCTTGGACCAAAGCTAACAACAGTAGTGAGGCAGGACAGTCTTAAAACGCTTTTGAAGGCCTCAAAGTATACGAGAGCATGAACTGACTTAGGTAAGTACCTGAATAAAAGAGGATACAACATGCTAAGACTCACTCTAAAATAAAGGTGTTCTTCATATAGTATTTTCCATCTACTGTGAGAAGGAGAAAAAGATGGACATGAGGCCAGCAAGAAAATAAGATTGACTGAGTATAACCATAAAGGGAATTTTGGAAGGGAGTGTCATCAGTGTAAGTGGGCTGTCTTTAATTTGTATTAATATATGCATAACACTACTCTCCCACCCTCCCAGGGAAAAAAACCCAAACAAATAAAAACCAAACCAAGACAAAAAAAACCCAAACCAAAACCCAACATACATTGCAAATCACATTTTACTGTTTGCATAAGCTCCATTTTGAGGTTGTCAGTACACTGAAAAAAAATCTACAAGATAATTAATGAGATACAGCAAACCAATAAAAAAGGTGTATTTTTCTTCTATGTCTTGTTCTACTTCATTAGCCAGCAGGAGGAAAGTCTTGGAGCGTGCAACTCAGCAATTTGTCTGTTGTCTCAGAAACATACCAAACATATTTGATATGCTAGAGGGAAAAAAAACTCCTTGACTTCCTTATTATTAATCCACATCTGAGGAGTTATGCAGTTTTCATGCATCTGTACCTGAATAGCCAGCAGAAGTGAGAAAACTACACGTCTATGTCCTTTGGTGATACAATCCAGTCTTTCCATTATTAAAAAAAGATGGAATTTTTTTTTAATCTAGAATCAGTGCCATGAATCAAGGAAAAGATAGCCAATCTTTTCTATAGCACATTAATTACCATTACACAGCTAAGACAGACACTACTACTTCATAAAAGAGCAGATAATTAATTTCACTACCACCAGAAAGACTCTTTTCTAGTGAGATCTATTTTTACTTCTTCAATACCATTAAAATATGTACACAGCCAATCCTTATGCAGAGCTAAAGGCAATTTTTAAATTACCAGTTATGATGTTAATTCTTTGCTAATAAGATTTGTGATTTATATAGCATGCCCAGTTTAATATAACTATAATTTGCTCTCCTGCTGCTAATTGATGAAAAAGCACTACATACTTTTTTTAAACTTAGAAGGAAAATTAGGCATCATTTTCTAATGTGTTATTGTCCATTATTGTACACAAACTGCTTGAAATAATAAAGATGATGATCTAAAATCAGTTCTAGGATTACCTTTAACTTCCATACTGTGAATATCTCTGTTACATATCATCAACTAATTAATATAATCTCTTTCTTTGCAGTGTGAGTAACAGTAGAGGAAAATAGAGGGTAATAAAATGTACAACCAGCATAATGTTATTTGAAAACAATTTCCTATTTTTTTGTGTACAATTTTAAAAAAAAAATATTATACTGTTGCATGGGCATATATAATAACGATAAACCAAGCCTTATTTAAAACAAACAAACCCACTAATATTTCCTTTTAGTTAGTTTATAGAGCTTTCCAATTCCCTTAAAGCTTTTTATTTTAGCTAGCACAAATTCTGGTAAAGGTAGCCAATGTTTGTTCCCTGACATTTCTGCTGAGAAGAAAAACAAGGATTTGCTCATCTTGCTCTCTGAATCCACAGTACATGTGTGAGAAATAATCAATAGTTCTTGGTTGCTACTGCAGAATATTTCTGCAAATAATCACTGCAGTTGTAATCCTTGGCCAACAGATGGGGGATCATCTTTGACTCTTCATAAGAATGAAAGCACATTTCTGTGTAGTGTGCACACCAGTGCAAACTAATTTGGATCTACTATTTCAGTTTTGATGATTTTTTCCTCACACAGCTGCTAAAAATTTATTGGTTTCGAATGCTCCCAAAAAGCTGCTGCCAAAATTTATCTTCTGTTTCCCCAAAGCTTTTAATTGCTTTGAGGTCAAACAGCAAACAATACCACCCTTTAACCACCCCAATCCACCCCTCGCTCCCAGTAATTAGGATGAGCCAGATCTTTGCAGCTTTCAACCATAAGATCATTTCAGCCATGCTTGGCATCCCCTTTGGCTCTTCTGCTTTCTGTCAGAATTTCAGAGACTATTTTTATTCACAGAAATTTTAACAAAAAACCCCCACCCAAACCTGCAGTTTTCAAGGTTGCACACAATGGCATTTTTACAAACCAAAGCCCGCCTTTGCCAGCATGCTTTGGGATGTTACAGTGTGTAGCTCATCCAGCAACATAAGCAAGCTACAGACCAAACCTGAAAAAATGTCTTGAATATTGAATTCTTGCAAAGGACTAAGTGATTAAATACAGGGAATATTCTTTAGTAGTCATAAAAAACTTTTTTTCTCTATCAAGCAAAGCAAAACTAAACAAATCCCAAGAAACCAACCAAACAAAAAACCCAGAGTAAATATATTACAGAGTTCCTACTCTTTGGAATATCTGTATAACTCTGAAGAGAATTTTTTCTAAGAAATTCACACTGTGACTTTACAGTGTGCATCCATTTTTTAATGGATTTATGTATATAAATGCTGTTAAGCTCCCTGGAACAAGCACTGTGCTCCTTGCTCTTTATTTCAAGACCAAGAGGTTCTTGTCCTTAATTAGCTTCTTAAGGTTGTAAGGTTTTTACCACCACCTCAGTTTAGATGGATAAAGCCTTAGCATAATGAGATTACTAGAAAGCTCCACCTTACAATCCAGAGCATTACAAAAATATACTTAAAACACACTTCTTTATGTACACATAGTGGGACAAATGCAGAATTATGAATGACATTTACATGCTTCCACCTATGTGCAAATTCTGTAGCCACATCAATAAGGCTTTTTAACTACGACATCTTTACAAAACACAGGTATTTACTTTAAAAGCTTAGGTTAAAGCAAGTATCTTCAGTTAAAAAGATGACAATTTCAGTTTATTTCCAACACCCTGTTGAAGAAATTATTTAAAATGAGAGAGATATCTATCTAGAAGGGCAGGAAATCAAGACACCCAGATCACTCACAGAATTCAGAAGAGACATTTTCACAAACAGGTTCAGGCCAAGGAGGACTCCTAGAGTTAGTCACAAGTGTAATTCTAGCACAGAAGGTCATGGATGTGCCCTAGGGAACCATAGATTTTAGACAAACTTGAGTTAATGGAAACTGCTCTCTTAAGATCAAAAAGAGGAACAACGAAATTGAATTTGCTTGATTAGAACAAATTTGATCCATTTCCAGAAGGGGGGAAAAAAGCTCATCTCTGATCAATTGAGATTCTTTGAGGATACTGCCAACATGAAAATCACAGTGTAATTCAACCAATTCTTTTTTAACAGAAAAAAAGAAGGAACATCTCTGAGTTGAGCTCTAAAGTGAGAGTTTAATTACAAGATAGGAAACTATTTTTAGAAATAACTAACTTTTAAATTTCAAGACAAGCCAAATATTACAAAGTAAACTTCTAGTAAAAACAACATCCATTCCCATTTCTGCCCATAACCAAAAGCAAAAGAGGATTTAAACAGACTCAGCCCTCTCAGTGGGACAAAATGGGGATCAGGCAACTGAGTAAGGCTGACAGTAAGGAGACACCAGAACAGTTTTACACTCAGATGAATTCCTTGGGAAACCTTGGACCCTTCTGGAGATTAGTGCACACACATGTTCCAGCAGTTCTGTGGAATTAGGATCAATATTTTCAAGTGAGGTATCAGCATTATAGATAACCAGTAAGAAGATTTGATTTTTAAAATATTTGGTGGTCAAATATATGAGAGCACTGCAAATTATATCAAATGCAAAAGAGAGCAGATAATTTAAGTGAAGGTGCTCAGCAGTTCAATTGTGATAAGCTTCAACCCTTACATTGTACAGCAAAGAAGAAGAAATTCTTGCAAAATCTGTCCATTAACACATGATAAAGCAGTGGGAATGTATCTCCAAGATCCCAAAGTCAGTGATGGTGGACACTGGGGATTGCTGCTGCTATGGGAACACAGCTATGGTTTATGTGGACAATTGGTCTAACCAAGCAAAGTATTTATATTCTTTTTTAAAATCTAAGCAGTTGAGACTGTTGTGTGCAGAGAAGAAATTGCTGAAGTACAGGTGAGGAGGGAAAACCATGTGCAGCCACATTAATGAAACTGAACATGAACAAAGATGGCCATCATTTCCACCAATTTTGTGGTTCAATCAAGTTTTTTATTCACAAGTCTCCAAGGATTATACAAGTGTTCATTAATGGTGTAACCAGTCTCTGTCCAATTCATTTTCAGATGAGTTAACTAAAAAGAAAAAAATAGCCAAATTCAACAAGAAAGATAATGGTTTCTCAAGCTTGCTGTTTTATTAACATATTGCTATGATTTTATGGCATATTCATGTATGAGGCAACATCTGGAGAGCTGTCCATTTTAAAAGTGCTTAATGAGATGGGGAAATGTAGAAAAAGGCATAAAGTTCACATTAGATTCCTTGGCTCCATCCCCATTTATTCTCCTGCAGTGAACTTGGTGACAGAAAGGAATTAGCTCCTTCAGATTCCTGATAGCAGAAGCTAAAAATACTGAATCTCCCTCCTGCACACACACACAAAGAACAAACAGAGATCATGACGATGGACCAGAAACTTGTCCCTGAGCAGATAGACATGAAAAGAATTTTACTACAAACTGGAAACCCTTCTGATCACAATGAAAAATTGCAGTGAAGTTTGACAGAGAGAGATCAAATAAAAGCAGTCACATCATCTGTAATGGGCAATGGCTGCCACACACAACAAACAGCATTTGTATTTTTCAGCACTAACCAGGAGTATCTATATAGAATTCTAGAAGCATTTTCAATCCACAATTTCTGTTATATACCAACAAAGCGTAATAATAAATTTGGAGAAAAAGGAAATTGGTCGGTTGCCAAGTTGTGTGAAACAGCCAAGTCATGCTACTATGAAATCTTATAAAGTAATGTGCAACAGATTAATAAGGGAAAATACAAATATAGGAAACAAGTAACACTCAGGAACTCTATCATAAAGATGTACAGATACATGCAAAACTAGTGAGCAACACCACATCCAAACAGAGATGATGTGTGGAACAGGCCTGGAGTCCATTCATGCAGTACCTCAGAAGGTAAGAAAACAAGAAAAAAAGTAAATGCTAAACTACAAAACATGGATGAACTTAATACAAAGATGTGTGGGAATCAGGAAGAGCAATACCCAAGACAGTAATGCAAAGGTTAGTATAAAGGGTCATTTGCATTAACTGGTAGAGAGAATAATTATCTCACAGCTTCCAGACAAGCAAATAATGCACTGTATTGAGGCAGGGAGGAACAGGGATCAGTGGCTTGGGAGACAACATTCTGCATGAGTAACATTCATGCAGCACCCTGTTTGCAAAGCAAAGACAACACTATATATAGAGAGACACACACAAAGTTCAAACAATTGAATGTACTACATCATGCAAATTTCCTCAGAATTACTCAAGACAATAATGCAAACTACTGTCAGACAAAATTAATTGAATGGTCATGAAACTGAAGGAAGGACATAGATTATAATTATATACAAAAGCACCAAAGAATAACACAGAGTGAAGTTTCAGAAAGTACAGACAACACAATCACTGCCTTCAGTTAAAACAAGTGGATGGCTGCTCCTGGCAATTCTAAAAAAAGCAAAGTGTTCTTATGAGAGATGCGGCTGATGCAAAATAAAGATGCAGCCTGAATTTGTCTCTTTTAACATGATAGAGCCATCAAAGGTAGCATGAAGCTTATTACCAATCATCCCACCTTGAAGCAGTACGTGAACAAAAAGAAAATCACATAACACGAGGCCAGTGAGATGGTGCTTGAAGGATCATTCCTTCAAAAGGGACAGTCAGTACTTTGGGTGTGAAGGTCACTATCACCAGAGGAAAAATACACACCTGATTGAAAAGAAATGTCTTACAGTAGTGCTTGCACGTGAAAGGTTTGGTTCAAGGACAGGAAACCACTCTAGTGAAAAGATCATAAATCACCAGAGAGCTGCTCAAAAAAAAAAAAAAGGTAATGTCAAGAAAAAAAGACTGAGGTATACCTAACTGACTTGCCATCCAGTACAACTGAGCTTACTCAGTCTTTCATCCAGCACCTTCCCAGGATGAGGCTTTTTCCCAATAATACAAGTTCCCAAGAACAGAAAGACCTTCCTTCCCTGCATACCTGAGCTATGAGGTAATAGTACAAGGCACAATTAGAAATGGTGGTAGCTGAATCTCAGTGAAAAATTATCACTGAGAAAATAAGTTCTCTAAATACAAATTCACACGTCTTTTTTAATATGAACAATGGATGCCATACAGACCTCGGTCACAACAAAAGATACCTGAGCCCAATGACAAATGTAACACACACCATGGTGTCCAGTCTAAGCAGAAGGAAAGACATTAGCACAGTGCAGAAAAAGCCCCCTAGATTGCTGACTAAATGGTCAGACATTGTAAAAGTACCCCAACACTAACAAGCAGCAAAACCAGAAGTCAAAAATTAGGACAAAAATACATATATATTTCATTCCTTTGTTTAAAGGCATGGAGGTGCTCAAGAAATGACTGGATGTGGCACTGAGTGCCACGATCCCGCTGACACGGTGGTGATCAGCTAAAGGCTGGACTCAACTTTGAAGATCTTTTCCAACCTTAATGATTCTATGATTCCATGGCTATGTTGAATATCAGCCTTAAGCTGAGTATTAGGCCGAACTTCAGCCACATTTGAAGAGCCAAGTAATTCAAGGCAAACTGCACAGCAAATCTGTTCAGCAGATGCTAACTTATTAATAAACAAATTGCAGAGGGCTGTGATACATTTCACAAAAAAAGCCATGTAAATTTATTCATAACAAACCAAATCATAACTGAGAATGCTGAAGAGGACATAAAATGCTCTTGAGACTTGATCAGATGACCACAAAAGAAAATGGCAATTTTTTTCTAAAATCCTATTCTATCGAGAATTTTTTTTTTTTTTTAATAAAAGGAAGGATTCAGACCTACTTAAAAAAAAAAAAAATTGAGGTCACTAGGAGTTCCCAACACAAATTCAACTGTGAAAGATTAACAGCTTCAAAATCGGATAGGCTTTCTGCCAATAAAGCACCATGTAATTAAGACAAAATGAATGGCCCATTTTTTTCAGCTTTGCCTCTTCAGATGAATCAGAAGGGTAGGACAGGTTTCCGAGAGAGGGGGTCCCAGCACACAGTATGACTGCATTCATGGAACAGTACAGCAATCCATCTCCAGACAGGGTTCAATGGGAAGGGCCTTGTCAGTCTGTGTGTCACACGTGGGCTGTGCCACCACATGAGGCTCTGCAGCAGGGCCTCACAAGCACAGTCCCATCCCTCTGCTGTTGGCTGGAGCTGGTGGTGACAGCTCACTGCTGCTACTCCCCTCTCCCTTGAACTACACAGAGGATGCTTCACATGCCCGAGGTCCCATTTCAGTCCCTGCTGACTCATCTGTCTTTTCCTTAAGCAGCTACAGTTTATTAGTCATCAGTCAGCACAGTTCTGTTCACATCTGACTAATTATTAACGAACACTAATACAGGAGATGTACAAGAAAATGGACTTTGCTGCCTTGGATAAAACCAGTATAAATCATGCAAAGATCTCCTCTGTGCATTTGTAAATGTTGTGGGGAAACCAAGAAGTCTGGCTGTGTCCCAAGAACATGCTCATAGCACTAGAGCTATCTAGTGTAAAATATCACTTTCTAAGTAATAGATTAAATAAATACTGCATCTCACAAGTGGAGAAATTTAGAGACTTTTTTCAAAGCTCTTTTATAATATTATAATATAATTTTTTTATGCAAGAAACCTTGAGTCTGGGAAGACAGGTAAAGAAAAAGAATCCCCTTGCCACACTTCCCAAACAAGTCCAAATAAAATAGTTTAGGCAGAAACATGATCTTAATCATTATTCAGAGTAGATTCCAAGAAGTCCTCCAGCTCCTGCAAGTGGCCCAACTGCAAAAGACGACTAAGTCTGAGAGCTTTAACATAGCAAAATTTGCAACTATTGCAATTCCTATCCTTTCAACATTATTGCAGTGTTGGAGGATCCACCTCCTTTTGAAGCAATTTGGTTCTCATCCATTCAAACCAGTTTCTGCAGTGCTAGAAGGAAGAAAAGTCCAACTTCAGAAGCAATGTGGAATAAGCAAGACATGGTCTTCTTTCTGAAAAAGTTAAATAGCTTTTTCAAACTCTTTGGTTGGTAATTCTTCCCTTGGTTGGCAGATATTTTTGGTTAAGTTGCTGAAAGGTTTGTTCTCCTTTGTAGTCAGGGAGAAAACAGTAATTCTTTGAAGATATCTCAATCTGGAGAAAACACAGGCAAAATATTAACTTTGTCCATGAAGTCACAATAAGGGTTTAGCATAAGGGACCACTTGAGAGGGACTAACCCTAATTTCAGCTACCTGAAGTCTGAGAATCAGACTTGCAAAACAATAAATTCCTTCTGCATAGCAAGGCACACATCCTTTCTGACCTCTGATCCAGTTTGACTCTATATCATATGCAACTGTGTCTCACCGAAATAACTCCCATTAAGCTGAAAGTTACATACTTCAATTTAGGAGTGAAACACTTAGCCTACTGTAACTACAGAACAGAAGAAGCCAAGGCACCAGTGTTACACAAACCCTTTTCAATGGCCAGGACCTAATGAGCAGAAGGAAGTCCAGACGGTTCCAAAAGCCAGACTACACCTCTGCAGCACAAAGATAAAACACTCCCAGAGTTCCAGCCAGGCTAAGCCAGAGGAAAAACCTGAATGATCACAGGTTTGCAAGCAAATCACTGCTGAGAGAGGCAAGGGAATTCTCTGCATCAGCTTCCTGGAGATTACACTGACCTGACCTACTTCGTATCCAGATGTCAGCTACGACCTGGTTTTGATGCTCCCAAGGAACCCTGATTTCACCAAAGTCAAAATACGTAAGAAGAACAAGCAGAGTGCAAAAGAGAAATTCATTCCTGGCAGGCAATTAGCAGAAACTCTGATGTATGAAATATAATATAATCATCATATTAATGCAGAGCTCTACATAATAAAAGCTAATTTCTTTCAGGGTTCACTGGAGGAAAGAAACAGGCCAAGGAGCCTTTAATTGCACACCTCCAATACATATAGATTAAAGAACATCTGCCAAAAATGGAGCAATATAGTTACTTTGAGAGAAGGAGACAATTTCTCCTTAAACACAGTGATGCAAGGCCACTGTCTCCCTAGGGCACTGTTCCATCGCTCTGAGCACAGTGAAAGCTAACAAGACTCACTAATGACATGTATGCTACACAGGGTAGGTCTGTTGATAATATTACTAGACTTATTAGCACCATTTGCTCCTGTTCAGTAGCTCCTGCAACACCAGTGAGTGGTGGTGATCAGTTGTGTGTGGATAGTTCTGTTCAGAA
The DNA here is from genome assembly GCA_020086605.1 of Lanius collurio. Lineage (NCBI taxonomy): Eukaryota > Metazoa > Chordata > Aves > Passeriformes > Laniidae > Lanius > Lanius collurio. The sequence continues at coordinate 15,087,633 of JACBWW010000016.1, forward strand.
TTGGCTGCACTCTTAGTTGGTGAAAGTGAATCCATTCTCTCAGTTTCCTGGGCTTATGCACACAACTCACTTCTCACATTGGTTTTAAGGCTTCAAGGCCAAAGAAACTTCTTTTATGACTTTTACTTCTTCTACATGGATTCATAGGCATATGCATAAAGTGTATCTGATACTAATACATAAACACATTATCCAGAAAACTGTGAGCAACCCAGGTGAAAGGTGGCAGCTCTGAAAAGTTTCACATCCACATGATACAACTTTCACAAAGTCGTGTCTCATTTAGTTTTTCCATCTCTGCTTCCCTACTTTTATTCTTCCACTAAATTGCCTGACTTCAACTCCCTCCCAAATCCTCCAGCTCTCTCCCCCTCTCTCAGATTCAACCAAAAGGCCACCTGCCTAACTCCAGCAGTGGGCTCACAGCCTTATACTGCCTTTCATGTTTGTGCTGCACCAATTAACACTTGATCTCTGCAAGGATGAACAGTGCCAAAAGCACCACTGTGAAGTAACTAAAATGAGAAAATGGGACACCAAAAAAGAAAAACAAAGAAGAGGATGATATAATAGCCCTCGTTCATATGCAAAACATAAGGCAGCTAAATTCAGCACTGTGACGTAAAATAGTACTGACATCTACACTTTCAAAACGTGTGGTCTAATCTCCACTGGAATCCCTAGTGCTTAATCTGCCAGTCACCACACATGGATTTAGTATTTACTGCCAGGTATTAACTTGCAACTGTTTCAAGCATAAAAATGAGGACTGGACGATACAGCTAAGAAAACATGTTTTTTTTATCAACTCTTTTCACAAAGATGTCCTATGCTGTTTTAACTAATAAAAAAAAAATCCTCCTGACTAAAAAATTAATATTATGCTAAGTGTTTTGCCAGTGTGACCATAAAAATATCTCTGAACCAGAGCAAAATGTGAGGCTAAATTCTCATTAAGAACAAAACAAACCCCATAGTGCCAGATTAGAACTAAATCTCCTTTACTTTAAGTGGCACAGGATTGTGGCAGAAAAATTTCTGGGAAGGTTTTTCACCTCTGGACTACACCATCTTTTGTAGTCCAGAAGAGCCTTTAATTTTTACCCCCGAGGTCCCTTTGATAAATCTGGATGTAGATCATGAGTTGTAAAAAGAGGGTGAACCCTTCAATGATGTTATGCAGACTTCCATTCAAAAAGCAAATCTTTTTCTCTCCTTCCTACTGTTCTTTTCCATTCAGAAACTAGAAGAGTAAGTAAAATAGAATATTTTCTATTTTGTACAATAAAATTTTTCTATTTTTTTATATAGCCTATTCATATAGGCTATACAAAAGAAAAAAACCGGGAAAGATCATCTCTTTAAGGAATGGCAGGAAACAGCTAATCTGAAACAAATGTAAATAATTACCTCCAGTCTCTACTTCCTATAAGATTTAAACTGCACACAGTTCAAAGGGTTTCTTTGTGTTAGTGCTACAAGTGTCATATAAATACTGGGCCAGAGGCCCCATTCCTCAACTGCACTAATGAATAATCAGCTAAACTGAGAATGTGTTGCACTTAGCACACCTCACCAGAGCCCACTTGCCACAAGACAAGATGAGGAGACAAACACTTTGGTACAAATCCCGGCATCCCATGATTGTGCAGTTTACAGGGAGAGAAATAAACTCTCAGGTCTTTCACTAAATTTGGATCTCCTGATTTCCAGGGTGACTTTTCTTCATACTGTTCTGAGCTATTCACAGCATATTTTGAATATGCTATATGGCCTACACTAAACTGGCGTTTCAGGACAAGGGTTTTGGAAGTTCCATAGAGTAACTGTAAAAGTAACTGTCATTTATGGCTGCATCACTCATTAGACAGTTTCTCATTGATTTCCATTGGTCATCAAATTTCTTCTCTCTTCATCAGCATTTTCAAGGTAGAAATCACAAGGAATTTCATGCTAGGATATGGCAATTCCTTCACTGACTAAGGGAGTACCATATACTTCATTCTACTAAATTCAAATGTCTTCTCTTCCCTCTCATTTCAAAAGGTGCAACCAGACAACAAGCATTTTTCAGCCAATTTCTTGGCAGAGCTCCTTTAAACACTACAAAGTCATTTTCCTTGCCAACTCATTTACCAAACACTCTCTTTTGAATTGGAATGACCCTCACTGCAGTAAATTTTAAAATGCAAATGCAGTCAGCAGGTTGCCTGTATTTGCCCAACTAAGAGCTATACATTTATGAACACTTCTGTTCAAGTAAGCAGAGGGTGCAAGACTAGGTGTTTATTTTATTTTTATTGGTGATCATGTTTCTGTCTGACAGAAGGCTGGAAGCTTAAATAAAAAACCTCCTTCAAGTGAAGGTCAGTACAATCAGATACTTAGAACTCAAGGTTTAATTTACCATATGAAGGTTACTAAAGGAAGCCATCAGAAATTACTTTGCACAATGTGACTACCGCAGAAAAGCCAGCATACCAATTGCAGTGACAGATTTTTGTATAGGGTGGCTGAAACATTTAAGATGTCAACACAGAATCAATTTAACTCCCCAGCATCCAAACAGTTGTAAAGAGCGACCCTGAGTAAGCATGCTTGCTAATTGTGAGGTAACACACCTCAGCACCGATTCCAGGCAAACAGATCTTTATTAACCCTAGAGAAATAAGAGGGAGTGTTGGTACTGACTGAGGAAATACATTTCTTGTGCTAGGCTGATATCTAAAAGCAAATGCATTTTTAAAAAAATACAAACCACAAATTAAATCACTGTGTAAGAACTACAAGCACGAGCTCAGCAAAACCGTGCTCAAAGGTTTCCTTCAAACACACTACACTTTCAAATAAAATTTAAAAGTTAATTGTTTAATTCTGCTCTGAAAATATTCCAAAACCATTATCAACTGTATGCAAGCCAGATTTTCACAAACTCAAGCTTGTGCTGAACATAACCAGCAGACTTTTGCCTGGAATAGCAAAGATAAATAACAATGCTGTTCTTCAAGATATCCCAGGACTTATTTATAAATTAAATAATACATCACCTTTTTCAAGGAGAAATGTAGCTAGAACCCCATGAAATGTCTGATCTAGCTACAGACTAACTACAGACAGACAGTGTTATTGTTATTGACAAAACTTCCACCACGGGGACACAACCTAATAAACCAAAAGGATCAATTATTTCTGCACTGTATTTGTTACCATCTCAGTTCCCCAAGCCCTTTAGGTAATTTCCTAAGGAGTAATTCAAAGCAATGGCAAAGAGTCCTTGGAAAAGATTCTTTGACTTTATGAGACTTTTGAAAACTTCTGTGAGCAAATATCCAGCATTTCTCAGATATATTATGTGGTCTGTATAGCATATGCCTACATTCAGTACCAGTTTTGCTTCTCAGCAATACTTCTAGGAAAACACTTTTCTTTTGATGGCATGGGATCATTTCAGCATCTCAGGAAACCAGCATCCCCTTCTTCCTCACATCCTCCCACACTTACATCTCCAGAAGCTGGCCCCAGCAGGAACACAGCCCAGCACAGCCCATGTATTGAGAGGCTCTAGCAGTCACAGATTGAACTGCTTCAGACAGCCTCTGTTCCTGCAGCTGTTCGTGGATGTGCAACTTCACTGAGAGCTCCTTCAAAAGCAAAACACTGGTAAAATAAAAAATACCAGCAGCATGTCATTAAATGCTTGTCTGTAAAAAGATATCTGATCCTTCATATATAAGACTGACATTTTGCCACAGTACATGCTGGTAACTCCAAACACTTTGTCAGAAATATGAAGATATCTGAAAAAACTTATTTTCCTAATCCTTAATTTTACAGTTCCCAATTCAGAACACAGTTCTCTTAAGCGTCCTCTTTTATCAGTGCACTAACTTTATGCCTTTTTTGAAATCAATGAAATACAGAAGCTCTGTAGACACCATGTCTTTACTGGCCGTCTTAGATGGCAATACAGCAGACAAAACTTTCTGATTTATTTGCAGTTGATATAAAATTAATCTGAATTTGGTCAGCATAGCAATGAATGCAGAGCAGACCACCTCCCTCACTTCATCTGATCACCAGAACATCCACCCAGCACATGCAGCTAAACAACATAGCTGGAAAGCCTGGAAACAGGAAGCAAGTTGAACAACACTGCACAGACCCTTCTGGAAGGTGGGAAACTGCAGAGCAGGTTCTGGTCTTTGCAAACCTTGGAGGGAGAATTCCACACCAACAAATCCAAACCTTGGTCAATCCTATCTTTAACTGAGTCATCAATTTTGCTGTGCCTTAACCTCTAAGCCAAAGCAGGTATCTAGTGATCAAAGTATGAATGCAATTTGACACTCCTCAAATCACAAGCTTAGATCCAATCAGCTCGCCAGTAAATATACTCAACTTCTTGAAATTTACCTCAAGAAATCTTTCAATAGAATCAAAACAATAAGAAAGTATCTTTGCCAAATTTCAGTTTAAAACTAAACCACCCATTCTACTCACACTGGCACATAAATGAAATAATTGATCATCTTCCTATCAATGCCCAAGACTTATATTGATTGTGCCATTTAAAGAGACTAAAAAAATGCTGTCTTAATTCTTACAGTGAACATAAAGAAAGAGTAATTACAGAACTACTGGATGGAAAACAATCACAGTATTTTAGTTAAAGAAGCTGAGACTAAGTAGTGTAATGTACTCATCTGTTGTTTGTCATAATGAAGGGAGTAATTTGTTCCAGTACCATTTAAATATGTTAAATCATTTGGAATGCATGGTAAACTTCACAACAGCACTACAAACATTTAAAAAGCTGTAATTTTGTTGGAAATTTGAGTTCAGGATTAGGATGGCAACAACAGGGTGTGATTAAAGTAAGACACTTCACTTTCAAAAGTTCCAGGAGGGGTTCAGGGGCAGAAGAGGGGATGATGTTTCCTTGGAAACTAGTCTACATGTATAGTTGCACTGTTTAATATGGATTAGATGGCACTGTTACTACAAAGCAAATGTAATTATTATTCTTTAAACTGAACAAATCTAGAAAACAAACATTTACAATCTCTAAGAAGCATAAAAGGATGCTCAATAGGAAAGCTCAAGCAGCAAGAGCGCACAACCAGCGCAACAGAGAATAGTCATCAGTGTCCAGGCTGTGAAGTAATAATGAGAATAAATTCCATGTGTGTCCTCTTGTAGGATGAATGACTGCCACAAGCACAGTTCAGTCTTTTATTTGCTTGGTCTCCCTACAGTCATAATTAGTAGGACATGTTTCAGTTGGCATAGGTCTTGGAAACAGGCTGCCTTCCAGGAGAACAAATTCACTTAAAGCCATTTTTGTTAACAAGTACATTTTTTATAAGGGCCACACACAAGATATTTACCAAGAAGCAAACCTTAAGGGGAAAAAAAAATGTCTATATAATATTGTCCAATCATCCTGCTTTAAGTGTGTACATCGTGGCCCCCAGAAACATCTGCTCCTGCTCTGCAACACAGTTCTGAATGGTCTTGATTTTATGATCACTAGAGGTCTTTAATGTCAGCAGAAGGACTGCAGCAGTCATTTGCCCTGGAGACACCCATGCACATGGTTAACTCTTTGAATATGCATTCAAACACAACCTCCACAAAAAACTCCAGTGGAAATCAGCTGAAACTAAAGGCTATAGCTGCAGGCAAAAAAAATCTCATACAGTTTATAATGAAGTCAACCATTAAGAAATTTAAAAGAAAAAGTCTGCACAGTTTTCATCATTTCACCTGCACTGTTAAATTACAGGAACCAACAAAAAAAGACAAGGAGAAAGAGAATATTTAAATCTCTGTGTTTTTTAAGCAGTTGAAGCTATTACACATCTGTGAAATAAAATGATAGAATGATAAAGCTGTTCAGTTTTTAGTCAGAGACAGATCAAAGTCGGCCCTGAATTGCAAGTCTATTTAAATCAGTTTTTGATACAATAAATTAAATTTTCAGATACAGAATGCAAAAATCCAATAGAAAAATTGATCTACAAAACCGGAGCTGTTACATGAAACATTCCCTGATTATGAGCCACCTAAATAGCTGTCAGCTCTCCTAACAACTTCATGTTAAAAGACACACACTCACGACAGAACAAAAACACCACCATCACATTAAATCCAAGGCCTATATGCAATTACTGCCTTGTCATTCCTTCTTTTTTTTAAAGGCATGCAGTTTTTTAGTAAAAGGCATTTGATAAGGAAACACTGAATAAGAACTACAAACTGTTGGTGTGAGTTTGTTCACATGTTGAAGTGAACTTAAATTTCCATGTGGGGTGGGATTTTTTGTTTTCAGTGATCAGCAAGGCCCTGTATTTTTGTGCAATGTATTGATGGTGCCGAATTTCATTACAATGTAAAATTCAAAACCAACCTCTTCTTATGAGAGAAACTCCATGAAAGAATGCAAGCAGTATATCTCATGACTTGGAAAATATTCTCAATAGTCCATAAAAATTTCCTATCACAACTAAAAAAAAAAAAAAAAAAAATAAAAAACAAGACCGAACTACCACCTTTATTTAAAAAGCATATTGACAGAAAAATAAGTTACTGCTTAACAATTAGTCATCTATAATCACAGGATTAGACACACTTTTAAAAATTACTGGCTTTTAAGCATATTAAACACTAAAATCAAAACATAGCAAGGTAAATATTACAGGCTTGCATAACACTTGGCACCATTTAAAGCAGCTGTCTGGGAGCAGGGGTACACCAGTATGAAAACTGTGTTTTAAGCACCATGTATACAGGATTGTTGTCCAGTTTGTTTATTACTGCCACCCTGATCTATGGTGCTGTGATGACTGTCGTGGTCACAATGGAGTATGACAATGGAGTGTCACACTACTACCAAAAATAAAATTTATGGTAACTGCACATTTCTCATATTCAGCAGTGATCAAGAACAAAGTCTTAGTGGAGTATAATTCTTGCAAAATACAGTACTGTTCATGTCAATATCTATTGCAAAAATTTCCAGTGACTTAAACATAGTTTTAGATGGCATTGAGTAAAGAGCTCTAAATCAACTGAGCTCTCCTCTTAAATATCTGTCATTTAAGATACAAGATCACAAAGAGGAGGAAAACCTCCAACATTTATCAAAGGTAAATGAGTTTCAGATAGCTTCAATACTCTGTGCTAGAAAGATACCACAGAGGTAGAGATGTCAAATATAAATACAAAGATGTTATTTATATTTGATCCTTCTCTAAATTTAATGCTCAGCCTTCCAATGCAGAGTTGTCATTTTTCCTCTTGTATGGAAATCAGAAAAGGATAAAAAAATGAACCTGCAGTGAACACGTGCCTTTCCTGTCTCTTTGACATGCCCACACCCACTGGTTAAAACCTCTACCACAATGGCAACAGCTGACATCTCCAGTGCTGGAACAGCAGTTGCACCTAAAGAGCAGGTTTTTATTCTCTAAATAGATCATCTGCTTATCTCACAGGATAATTAGCAAAATTCAAGAATTTTAAAAATTTAAAAATAAAGTCACAAAGATGGTAAATCTGAACAAGGCATCATTTGCTTTCAATGATATAGTAAATTAGAAGAAAAAACAGTATTTCTGACAATAAATGGAAAAGGTCTTCAAGAGGACCATATCAGTTCAACTTTCATTTCTTCCTTATACTTAAACCATTCCTGTTTTCTGAGAACAAAGTAAGGAGGAAAGGGTAAAACAAAGATTACTAGAGAGGTATCTAATCCATTACAAATGTCCACATTTAAGTTTTTATCATTTAAAAATATGCAGATACAAAAAGTCTACTAAATTGTTCTCTCTTAGGTTTCAAAACTTCTGGAAGTATTTCTTACTAGTTTTGTTTAACATCTTACCACACACCTCTTAATGTGTATCAGTCTGCAATAAGTTGTTCTGCTGAGTTAAATTCAGCAGTAGTAAAGCTGTGCCAGAAGCATACTGAATTAAAACATTATTAAAAATAAAGGCAACTAAACCACTGTAATTTATAGGTGCACACTGAACAGAGAGGAAATTACTACCTGCAAAAACCCAAACAAACCAACTAATCTGTCAGTCAACAGTAATCAATCAGGTCTGCTCTCTAGGGTTTTTGGTACTGTCAAAAGCATTTAGGAACAAGTTTAGGAAAACCTTCCAACTTGTCTGTCTAGTGAACACATCTCAAGTGGTAGCAACAGAAGTCTTCAACAGATAGTTTATTTGGAGTTCAAAAAGCACATCAAAGTACTTGCCAAACAATGGACAGAGGACAGCAAACAAAACATCACTTGGATGACATTCCTTATACCTTACTAACTCATGATAAAATACACAGACTTTTCTGGCTGCTGGGAGCAGGACATGGAGAACCAAAAGAGCATAAAGAAAACCCAAGAGACATGGAAATCACATTTTTTTGTAATTTTGTTTTCCTAAGGTATCTTGTCTCTAAATCATTTTAAAAAATAGAAAGATCCTTGTAAAGTTTTACTTTTGTGAGTACTTTTTGATGTCATCTCTCCTTCTACATCCTATTTCATCATCCCATGTCCATTTGTGAAAACACATAGAAGCTCATAAGTTATTTCACTGCCATTAAATCTGCAATTTTCAATGAAAGGTCAGCTTTCAGCAAAAATATTCCCTAAAGTGAGCTACAATTGCAGGGAGCTCCAGATAGGCAGAGTAATCCCTGTTCTGTCCATCTTTGTCTGTAAGCAAGACAGGCTCCTCACTGGTGCCAGGGAATACAAAATGCTGCTCCTTATGATGCCTGGAGTAATATTAGAGGTTGTGCTTTTGCTTATGCCTCTTCCCCTCTCCACCATTCTCACTTCAGCAAACCTCCCACTGGAGTCAATTAGAATTTTGCTTGAGTAAGCACTGCAGGGTATGGCCTGTTGGCATTAAATAAGTCATCATTTTTAATTGGCATTTTAAGTTCCATCAGACTACAGACTATACCTCACACTGCCTTAGTAAATGTTTGCACAGGGTAACAATTTGGATCATGTTAACATTCACAAGTGATCCAAATACACACTGTACAAATACTGAGGTTAGGTGAGTTATTTCAGGACAAAAGATATTGAGATCTATTCTTCTTAAATTAGTATGTATTTCGAAAGTCATAAGACAGCCTAAAGTTATTTATTTTAGGGCATGCACATATTTCTTTTAGATAATTTGGTCCAGTGCCAATAAGTATTGTATATACTGAAGACCTTATAAAAGGTTGCTTTATCAGTAAATTCATCCTAAGCCTCTTTTGAAGTGTAACATTATTCATCTTGAAAAGGCTGTAGCAGCATGTTCACCACTTTTCATGATTACACTAGCTGCTATCAAAACACCCCAAAAGCTCTCATTATTAGGATTTTCTTACCAATATCACTCCTCTTTCCCCATTCAAACGGGGTATTTAAATAATGTAGCTTGTTGTGTCAGCTGTATTACACACTCAGGATTTCTATCCTTTGAAGCACATGGGACTAGAATTCGTATGAGCCTCAACAAATGTTGTAGACCATGACATCAGATTTTTTTTTTTGATCCTAAACCACTTAGCATAATATCATTCTGGATATGTGAAGGACAAACCTCCCACTATCGTGCCATTTCTACTCTCACACATATGCCTCTGTTACCTTATATGGAAATACATATAAGGACCCTAAGTTACTCTAACACTCATAATTTTTCCCTAAATTTTCTTCAAACAAGAACCACAGAGACTTGAGTGAGTCTTAAGGCACATATTTCAATCCAGAGAGTACTTTTTTTTCCCCCCAAAGGAAGTCCCCACTTCTTGGAGCACCAATCTATTTCAAACATCCTCATGCTCAATTCCTGATCCATTTTCAGGATTAATAACAGCTAATACAGAGGAAAACAGTGAGGTTGTGTAAGATTAAGTCATGCCTACAGAGAATGGGTAACTAAAAACTTACAGGAACACATTTGCTTATGCATACTATGTTTACGTACAGACAGTAAAGGGAAAATATTTTTAGAGCCAAAAAGAGTGCATTTTTTCTGTAGCATTCTTAAGTTAAAAGGTAAAGTACAATCAGTCCCTTAGTAAAACTGAATCTGACACCTCGTTTCTACTGAGATTTGGAATTATCATCTTGCAAACCCACAATTTGAAGCATCAGTGTCAACCTGTCTAGAATGCAATTTAGATTTTTTTAGTAACATAAAATGCCTACTCCTCTATAGTCATTAGTAGCTGGCATAAACAGTCTGACAGTATTGTAAGTGAAGGCCCCGACAGTTTGCAACACTAATCCAATATTTTGCCAGTAGCTCTAGAGCTCTGTGACAGAGGCAAAAGAAACACATCTCTTTAATCAGAATCCCTTTTACTTTTAATTTTTGTACTGATGATTTGCTAATCTTTTTCTGGGACCAACCTGATTTCTGTTGAAGAGCTAAAAAACACACAGTGGAGATAAGAATCACAAGCATTTATACACATGATTGGTTTTCTTATAATTAAAAAAAGATGAGCTAATATAGATGAACAGTTATTTCTTACAGATTAATCTAAAACCAAGCAGAGAAAAAATGTTTCTTTTGAAATGGGAACGTCTGAGATCTCTCATTCCCTCTAGTGGCCACTGCAGCTTAGACAGAGGATTCAAAATGTATGTGAACTGCATCCTTCCATTTGATATATGTAACTAGACTGAGCTCTGCCGTGATGTCGCATTTTAAGTGGAACTCCCTGAAGAAATCAATGGGGAATTCTGCTTAAAAAACAGTAGCATATTATGGCCTATAGTTGCCTAAGGAAGATTTCTTCCCTGCAGGGACAAAAATGAAGGTCATTCTCTAGGAAGAGAGCACTAGGGCTGGGCTTAAAGTAACTGAAAATTACATTAACATTTTGATTGTTTCTCATGTGTTGTGCTTGCCTGGGCCTTAGATCAGAAAATATAAAATAGAGATTTAGGAAACGTGAATCAAAAAAGAACTAGTGCAATTTATGGTGAAAAGCACATAATGCAAAACAAATAGGAAAAGGCAAGCTGCTTTTTAACAAAACTCACTTCGATCTAATAGATCAAGAAGCTGGAAAACCGTCAATCTATTCCCCCACAAGAAAAAAAAAAAAAATCTATGTTTTGTGTTTACTGATATGTTCAAAACTCCAAAAGGGAACAACACTAGTCTAAGAGTAGAACAGCAACATGTGAATATAATGTCTAATTGCTTAGGTTAAGGGAAGAAGATGGCTAGGTACTGGAGAAATTTCAATCATTAACTCAACTCTACCACATCAAGATAAAGGGAAACCTTGAGGAGTGTCATATATGTAGAAGAGAGTAATTCAAACTATTATTGCTAGTTTCCAGGTTAACTACAAGCACTGAGAGAAAAAACAAAACAAAACCAAATCCTGGATTTTACCACTCCTGTTCATGGTGGATTAATGATTGAAGATTAATAAAGCCATTGATTTACATTGTGAAGGAGTGGCAACTACTGAGAGTATTAAGATACTACTAAACTGACAGCAAATGATACAAAATCAGTCCTGACATCCTCATTTTAGAAGAAACAGAAGAATTGGATTTCTATGACAGTAGCACATGTAACCGATTGAAAAATCTGGAATTAGCCTGCTTATAAAGGAAACATAAGACTGGACTCATCAGACTCAAAGTTTAAGAGCATGAAAATAGAAAAACTGAAATATTGTTCTATTAAAGACTCAGTGAGCAATTTGCAACTTAAAATTCCTGTCTACCTTGAAAAAAATAATTAAGTAAACGTCACATAAGATCTCTATACAGAAGCATCTGCAAATACTTTTGTTCTACTGGAAGGCTGTAAGATATCAGTTAAAATATCATTCTGACTTCTGAGCATCACACGTCAAAAAAATGGAAATGAAAGGAGGAATCCGGAGAATGATAAGCAATGAGGAAGATCAGACCAGAGATTCTAAAAAAATATCAGGAAGGGCTGGGGTAAATGCTTCCATTAATTTGAAGGAGAGATGACAACGTGATATGCTTCAAATACATAAAAGTACAAGTAGTAAAGGGATTAAGTTTCAGCAAGACCGATAAGGACAACATTTTCAGACTGTAATGAAATACAGCAGTTTAGCCTGCAAGGTCTGGCTTACTGAAGGTGTTAGGAACTAGTTAGACAATCGCCAGCCCAAAGGACCAATACAGCTGATCCTGCCTTCGGGCAAGATCACAAGGGTGATCACAGAGGTCCTGCCCAGCCTGTAAGCCTATCAACAGCTGAAGAACAAGGCCAGTCACTGAATCTGAAAGACAGAAGATAAGAGCAAAACAAGTGAATTAACAGCAAGTACTCTTTAACACATCAGCTTACTAGGCCACAGAACTCATTACCAGGGAAAAATAGAGGTTGAATGTTAAATACCTTCCTAAAAGCAATCACCCACATTTACAGACACTGAAAAATATCCTCAAACTTACCAGGACTGTACAACTATAGCACTGTAATGGGATTATTTATGGTTGTTTACATGTGAATTTTGCAAAACAAAGAATTGTTCACTGGGAATGTAAGGGTGAGACTGACTCCCTCCACAGTTTCCTGTCCTGAAAGACAGAGCACTAATCTGCATGCCCAGACATTAGGAGAAAAATATTGCCTGCCTCCATACTCACAAAAGGCCTAGAAGAACACTGCATTGCGAAACTAATGCATTAACATCTTGTTCTTAACTATGCCTTGTGCTCTGCTAAGCGAGAGTTCTCCCTTTAAAAACAGTGTAGGTAGGAGATAACAAATTCATGGGAAAGGGTGTGCATTTCTGGAGAAGTGGAAGAGCCTACTCTCATGAGCTCCAAAAAAAATCAGAACCAGATTTAACACATTTGTCTTGGCAGAACGTCAGTGCTCTCTCACACCAACATTTAATATTTCTTACCATGGAAATTGGTAAGAAATGTGTGATGCTAATTGACCTACACTGTCTTTCAGCCAGTTCAAGTTCCAACCAGGCTAGTGAGCATGCAAATGGCATCACACCACTCTTAATTATTGCCTTCCAAATTCAACTACAGGCCAGATGTCCTGCCCTGTTCTGACTATACCCAAGACAGTGATCTCAGCTGAACATACTTCTTTAATGTGCAAACGAAAAAATAACAACGAAAAAATCCAACCCCCACAATAAGAAACAGAAATCCTTACAGAATCAACTTCACCCTGTGATTTTCTGTGGACATTCTGGTTTATCAATGTGGTTTTTGCTACATTAGCCTAAAAGCAGATGTTTTTCTCCAGGTACTAGAAATGTAACAGTTCTTTCCCAATATAAGGATTTACTTTGTCAGAAAATGAAAACTAGGTCCTATTTCTGCCTCACATTACGCAAATACTACATCTTACACAAGAGTAATCACCCACAATTTACAGAGCTGTTATCAAAATCTTCGTAGTTACGCTATTCAGATTCATTGCCAATCATGCCTTCTCACTGAGTGGATTTAGTGGTTAAAAGTCATAGTAAGAATAGTTATTTCTATTAATTACTGTGCAGGTAAATATAGACGGGAGACACTGCTTTCTACGGCTCGGAGACTGAACCTTAGTTACACCATGATAGCTTTGAAAACGACACATTAAAATACACATTTATGTAAAAAAAAGTCCTAGCAGATCCTAATATTTCTTTTAAAATTCCCGGAGCGCCCTCTTGTGTGAGAAGTGTCAGACACTGCGTGCAATGGTGAAACATGACAGTGTTTCAAAAGTGCAACAACGTAATTACATTCCCTCTTATCACCCCGTAACTTTGCCTGTTTCTGACAGGCAATTTTTTTCCCAACCTGTTTCACTGGATTTCTATTTTCACGGACACATGAGCAGGCAAAGTCAAAGCCAAATCAGTGCAAAATAATCTATTCCTTATCTTGTCTCCTAAATAGTTTCCTCCAGTGTTTCCCTACTCAGCTCTGCAGGAGTGATACTTCCTCCAGGCTGCAGCACTGGCACATACCAGACCCTAACAAAAATAAGAAGAAAATATCAGCAGACACTTTGAAGCTGACAGGAGAAAACTGAAAGAATGGAATTAGAATTGAGAAGTGAGTGAGCAGGGGACTCAGCTTGCTTGTCACTGTCCATCTTCAAATCAGACAGTCAGCAATTGGAAATTTCCCGAAAATAATGGTCTATTTACACTGGAATGTCTGCAGCAAAGCATCTTTTGTCACAGAGGAAGATGAAGACTGAAAGGCATCTCAGACACTTGCCTGAAGGTAACATGCTGACGAATGCCACAGACTACAAACTGGCAGGTGCTCATTAAAAGCCCCAAATGCAAGCAGCCAGAGCAAAGCCAAATTTACCAGGGAAAACGCACATGTTGCCTGTTAAAGCTGTCATAGGCACCAAAAGTAGAGCAGACTCCGAGCTACTGAGGAGGAGTGGTAAAAACAAATCGGGAGGCAGGCAGATGGAAGGACCTGAAGGGAACGTAGAAAGATAAAAGACAACAGGGAGAGGAAAGGAGCTTACACATTGAATCCACACAGAACATGAAATCCTCATCACTAGAGGTACTCCTTCTTTTAATTCTGTGCTTGCCTTCCCCCAGCAATTAAACTGAACGTCCTTGACAGCCTGCAGAACTGAAACTAGACGTCAGCTTCAGCCCTTTATGGTCCCCCACAGTATTTTAATTTTCTAAATTGGAGATTTATGGAAATGCTGACATTCATCTCTCAGTTAAAATGTTACCGTGTTGCTTACAAATACAGGCTTTCTCTCCTTTCAGCTAGAAGGTTGACAAGACAGGCTTAGCTGCTTTCTAATCATTTTCTTGCACATGATGGGCTGTGAATTATGTGAGCTTTATCATCTTAATGCTTACATCTCTAAAAGCATCTGGTCACAGACATGCTTTTTGCTCACTGTACTCTTTAAACAACAGTGGTAATAATTAGCGACTCTGAGCAGCCTGATTATCATATGAATGGAGAAACAATTGAAAATGCAGCTGAATTAGGACCCAGCAAACATTTAAGTCTTCAAAATTACAGAATCTTTAGCAACAGATGTCATTCAAAAGTATACTTCACATTACATTACACTATTACATTAACTACCACTAACAGCAGGCTCTAAATTGCACCACAAGACTTCAGGTTTGACTGAAGAGACTTCAGAGTGCTGACAACCTCTTTCCCTTTGCAGACACTTAATAAGGGAACATGAAGTCGGGTTAGCACGCTTCCAGCGCCCTTATTAAATTATTATTCACAAAAGTATGTGCTTTTTGTCTCATGTTTGTCTATTTTCAGGTATCAAAAAGTGAACCTTCATGTACATCTGCATTTATGTTGCCAAAACTACTAAAAAAAAAATCTTGATGTGATTGAGAATCTACTAGAAACATTACCATCCATTGAAAGTGGAAGAGAAGTGACAATCATTCCTCACATCTTAAAGAAAAATCTTAAGATACACAAGATAGAGTACTAGATCATCCTACTGAATGACAACCACATTTATTTCTGTCTTATATTTCAAGGGGCTTCTACAGGACAAAACTTTTTAAAAGGTAAAACTATTCATAAAAACAAATATGAAGGATCATTATTTCTAACTCTGCGTTAATTATCCTCAACAGAATTAAATGGGATGTCCTGCTGCAGAACACTGGCAAAGTGTTAAGGAAGGCCAACAGAAAATACAAGTCCTGTCATCCTTGACATTCACTTTTATAAAAAGGCAACGAAACCAGATCTAGAAACAAAATTACTGCAGGCACCTTTTCATGCAAGAGGCTAACCATGAAAATTAGAAGAAAGTCAACTGCAACTCAATATGGGCTCTTCTAAGTCAGAATGAATGTGTGGAATAACGATCATCTATAGCCACCAGAGCACACAGGCTGGGTCTAATGAAAAATAATGCACAACTTCCCCACAATATGTTGTGAAATGGGCATGTCTGTCACCAGAGGTGTTCCCAGAGAGAAAATACTACACATAAACACCAAGGTGTATTAAGAGCTATTTATAACAAAAGGTGTTATTTTACAAGTGCCTCCCATGCCAGACCTACTCACTGCCTTTCTAGAGTCTAACTTTAGTAACACAAAATTTCATTAAATCTTCAGGTAATTGCTGGCCATAAGCCAAGACAGTAAGACATTCCTCTCATCCCACAAAGGAACGAATCCTAACAGAACACGTGTACAGTTGTTAACCCAACAGTCTTTGCTCTCTGCCCTTATCCTCAGTGTTGTAAGAAAGCCGTAAGTAGGCTGGGACCAGTCCAAATCTCCCTCCCTTTCTCTCATACAAACATCCTTCCTTCATCATTACATGTTCTCCTCCATACCATGGTAATATTTACATTTAATATTCCCTGTGTGGACACTGAGAGGCAGGTAACAGCACATGTAAACTATTTCTGTCAGAAACAGTGAAACTTCATATTTATTAGCAAATTTATCATCTTGCTTTTTTCCAATCCATTTGACAAACTGTAAATTATGTCCTCCAAACTTTTAGATTTTATTTACAGAGGTATTTTAGTCACCTGAGAGCCACAGCAATATTTTAATACACCTCTATAATGCCTGCCTAGTTTTGCTTACAGCTTGGGACAAAAGACAAAAAAAAAAAAAAAAAGCAATGAAAAAGAAACCCCACACCAAGAAGAAAAAATAACAAAAAAAAAAAAAAAAAACAAACAACAAACAAACAAACCAAAAAAAAAAAAACCCAAAACAACCAAGTGAAAAAAAGCAAACCAAATTTTAACACACAGCATTGCTGGACCGTCTCCAAATCCACAGCAACATTCCTCCAGGACCTCAGGGATTTATCAGACAGCACATTATAAGCAGCACCCACCATTTTTTCCTCACAGATTTTTAAAGCCCAGCAATGTCACTGTCTCCCATTAACATCCCAACTGCCTGAAGAACAATTCCCCTGGCCTTGGGTGTCCCACAGCATAAGGCACAGAGCTGTCTCGTCTCTCATAGGTCTGTTGCCTCAGCAAATCCAGTTTACACTTTTATTTGTTTATTTTCTAAGCAAAACCCAAGCCAAATCACTTCCCCAGGAATGAAAACTGAAGTTTAAAAGAAATCTGAATTTGTTTCTCCTGACAACACTCTGAACAGGAAGCTAAGAAACAATTTTCTCTTTCTACAAAGGAGAGAATTTAAGGCTTTTCACACACAGCATCTTAGATCACCCCAGCAATCAATCCCAACCAGCAAAATCTAGGTCAGTGAAATGGAAGTCAGAGGGCTTCAAAGAATGAAACATTCAATTGTTAAGAGTTATGGAAAAAGCTTAAGATCTGGTTAGGACAAAGGTCATATTAATGCTGCAAGTGGAAATACAAGAGTAATCTGGAAAATAACTTGCTTCCAAATCCTACATGCAACAAATGCCTTCAAGAATTTGTCATGAAACAAGAAAAAGGAGACTTTGCAGGGTAAATAAATAAATAAATATGCACTGCCATCTTGGAGCCGTAAGTAAATGTTTACTGCAGTGATCACAGGTTTCACCAAGACCACCTCTGACATCATCTCAAGATTAATACAATTAGATTCACTATTTTACTTAGTTAGGAACTTTTTACAGGACAGAAAACAGCTGCTGTTACAGATAGGGCTCTCTTGGCCTTACAAATGGCTGAAAGCAATGTGAGATTTAGAAGTTAAGACACAATACAGTAAATTAAGGTAATATGTATTATTTAATTTTCCTTCCTGCTGCAGCAGGAATGTAAAACCTTCCAATACTGTTCCACATCAAGACTACTCTGTGGAAGTGCTCTGAGCAGGCTCTGCTCAACTTGTCTGAACACAAAGCTCCAGCTGACCTAGAAATCCACATGGAAATTACATATCCCACCCTGATCACACCTTCAGAAATCAGAGCTGCTATATAAAACTGTTGACAGAACACCAGCTAGTAGAATTCTGTTAGTGCTCTGAGTACCTGTCCTGGAAGAAGAACAGGACCAGGTAATTAAAAATCCCAGTTATTCAGAAGTGTCCTAACTGGTCCCTACAGCCCTTTAACGATTCTTAAGCACAATATGGAAACAATGCCATGCCCACTGCTCCCTGAACCCCCAATTAAACCTACAAGTTACAGTTAATTGCTTGCATGTGCCTGGGGGTGGGGGGCACCCTCCTACAGCTATCTAAGTTTTTCTGCTGGAAAAACAATACCTGGAACCCACACCCTGCAAAAGGAACAAAAAAAAGCTCAGAGCTCCAAGAACAACACGTACAAAGGCTCCTGAATTGTCAGCGTCAGGAAAATCCACCAATGCCAGAGGTTTATGTCTAAAAAGGAGACAGAGGAGTCCTGCAACTTTATTCGAATAAAGGGAGTCCACCGGGGCACACATCCGCGGGGTTTTCTCTCTCGAGGGTGCAGCCTCCTTTTATCCCAAACTCCGGGCCACAAATTGCCCTCTTCCTTTCCCCACTGCTGAGGTACCAGGAAGGTACAGCCTTCCCAAACCACCTACCACATATCCCCCCTTGAACCTGTAATTTTACCCCAAAATTGAGAAACTCAGACTTGTGCAGACCCACTTGTCTGTTTCAGCAGCCAAACTGTCCGGGCCCTGTAACAGGCCTGTTCTCAAAGTTAGTGGAAACATTAAGACCCATTTCAAAGACGCCACACCCAAACCTTCACCCATGGAACTGTTTGCAAAGACATGAGCTTTCCTCTCATCAGCATGGAGGTTGTTGTGCTTATCATGTGAAAGCAAGAGAGCCTGTTGTGCTCCTTGTGTTTCTTTACAGTACAAAACAGAATCCTCCTGACCACTCCTCATTAGAAAGCCTGCGACACTTGCAGAATTCCTCCAAAAGGGACCTGCGTTGCAAGGACAGGTTACAGGGCAGCTTTTCTTAAACCCTCATTTTATGTTGCACAGAGGAAAGCTCTGCTGTAGGCAAGAAGTGAGGAATCTAGGTCACACCTTGCAAAGAAAAATGGTGACATTTAAGGGATAGAAACACTTGGATGTGTTCCATACTATTTTAAACCATGCCATTCTGTATGGACTGCTGTGAAAAAGATCTTCAGCTTGCTCACAAGCAAGATGCAAAAAAGCATTTACTTTACACTGATCTTCTCTCAAAACTTCTCTCTTTACACTGTTCTCTCAAAACTTCTCAGACACTTGTTTGGGGGTTAGGTATTGGGGGGGTTTATGTTGGTGTTGGGTGTTTTGGGAGTTTTTTTCAGGGCTTTGCAGGTTTTTTTTTTTCAGCTCAGCATTGTCCTCGAGTAAGTATAGAAGATAAAAAATTTTGAGAACAAGAAAGGTCAAGTCACTTGACCCCATCCACAGAGATGAGAATAGAGGATGCCTCTCCTTGGTCCAAAGGTTTATTTTAATAAATCTAGACTTGCCATGGCATTAAAATAAATGCACGGCTATATTGCATTATTGAACTGGAATGGAGAATATTTTTTGTGGACAAGGGAGCTTCAAAATAGATATAGATGGATCTGTTAACTACAACCCTTCTTCATTATTTCAAAGACACTCCTATCATTCTTGTTTCTGAACTGTATTTTTCATCAACAAAACTCTTCTAACCAGAGATGTGATCTCGTACCAGTGGGTATAGTAATAAAAAGTGATTTCACAGTGGAGTTTAGTTATCCTTATATGCCAAATAATGTCCAAGTTGCTGACTGGAAAGCTAAAGCTTTTGGCATAGGACAAGATCAGAAAGTCAGATTTTAAGGGCTAAGAAAATATAAATACATTTTCTAGACAATGGGAGGCTATAAACCACTGCTCATAAGCAACAGATATTAATGTTTATCTCTTTAATATGCCCAACATTTAAGCATTATATTCATTAGATGCTACAACTTCATCTTCCTAACCAAAATGTGACTTGAAAAGACAGCTTGAAGGTTACAGACACTATCTGCAAGTTTTCAACAGAATAATAACTTTTTTAAAATTCTGTAATATTTAAATGAAATATACGTGAAATATTAACATTTAAGAATAAATCAAAATAATCAGCAATACCAAAATAACTTAAAGAATGCTCTTCTGTGTTTATAAAATGCTGGCTGGTTGATTCTCATGATAAATGAAAATACTATTCTCTAAACAATTAGGAGGGGGGATTGTTTAATTGAGAAAACTGAATACAAGCAGATTGTCTCACATTTAAGAGAACAACCTGAATAAGGATAAAAATGCAGGGCTCCCCATCTCCTAGCCTAACAGTCAGGTAAGTAGAATATGGGTTACTTACATAGCAACAAACTTCCTGTCTCCACGGGCCACATTTGGGGCTTTAAAGGGCAACAACCTCTTTAAATACAATAGATCTACATAATATCTAGAGCTGCTGTCCAGGTGAGTATCACATGCAATCAGATGGAACACTACAGTACTATTTTCCATGCTCAAAGTTTGCGAATAACTATCTTTTACAGAAAGAGAAGCTTCTCTTCAGGTAATGGTAGACTTCTCTACACTGCACAGAGAAACTATGCTAAGTATCTTCCTTCCCCAAGTAGCTGAGGAAATAGTATTTGGAGTGGTATACAAAGGCTAAGGAGGGACAGTTTTTCAGTGCCTATTTCAAGAACAGAAGCAGGACGCCCCAAGTGACTTTAGCGGTGTTACCTGTGCATGTGGCAGTTCTTGCCACAGGACACAATAAAACTCTGTGGGTTCATGAGCAGACTGTGCAAGTTCATGAAGTAAGTTCATTAAAGGTAATGGAACAAGCAGAAACCACTGTTAACTCAGGAGGTCTGTCCTCCCAGATTGTTTAGAGCTGGAACAGAGCAGGGGAAGAACTGTCTGATGCTTGCTTCATTCTTTTATTTCTGCCAGGTCTCACCTTTCACAGCCAGGCTTATATGTGCATTAGTATAATTTCCCTCATTATTACAATCACATTCCAAAGTCCTCATGAGGACTGGAGCATCAAACTGGATGAGCACAGGGCTAGAGCTGCTTACAACATGAAAGGCATCGATGCCTTGCTGGTAGCCCTAAAGCACCTGCACAGGGAACAGGAGGATTCAGATCTCCACATCTCTGCTCAGACCACCCCACACAGCAGCTGTTAAATGCTCAGTCATATCTACACATACCTCTTTAAACGATCTCCTTCAAAAATAAGCACCACTTCAGGTAAGATACTTGAAAAGCAACTCAGAGGCCTTGGGAGTCTTAAAAATAACACACAGGCTCTCTATGACCTAAATTCTCACTGATACCAGAGAAACAGAAATCAGGCACCAAGGATATTCTTATTGTGTGCCTAAATACTTAAACTGCTTTTCAAAAATGAGACTGAGTCCCAGCAATCCTGCAAAATTTTTTTAAACCCCAAGCGTGACAGGCTTTTGTATTGTTACCCTTTGGGCCAATATGATGCCATCTCCAATATTTTATGCCTAGCCTTATCATTCCTGGCAGGGCCCTGGCTTCACAGCTTGAAAATCTGTGCAGAGGAAAACATCTGGCAGCAATCTGAATGTGGCTCCTCTTCAGCTGCCTGATTAACAGTGCATGCTGGGCTTTGATACCCACTATCTCAGACACCTCCTTACGCCTCTCACCAGGCTCCCTGGGGAAGGATAGTAACAAACCACAAAACACCCCCCTCATACTCATAGAGCAGTCTCTGGAAATGATTCCTATTTTCCATCAATATTCCTAATTTCTAAGATTCAGGGCCTGGATTTCAGTTCTTCTAATAGCAGTAGATGTGTGACTGGCAGAAGCAGGCTCACAAAAAAGGAAAAAAAAAAACCGAATCTGTTCCCCCCGCTCTCCCCACAAGTCCTTCCATCCATGCTCTAGTACCAAGACTGTCTGGCAAATTACTGGAGGAAAAAAAAAAGCCAAACAACAAAACCCAAAGACTGCAGTTGCTATGAAATGTGTCCTACATAATCCAAAAAGATTGACATCACTCCCAGTCATCTTCTGGGACATTCTGTAGCAGATGGGAAGCTCCTGCGGCAGAGACACACATCTACCAGAGACTGGAGAGACCAGGACAACGCAGATTGTACCATTGTACTGCATGCACCTTTCACACGTCACCATGCTTCTGTGTGGTCTCTGCCAACAGGAATCAAAGAGCCTTTTCTCCAGTTCATCACCAACCTTGTTAATTCCCACATTGTAAAAAAGCAGGGTTCTGTTTGTGGTAGAAACATGGAGAGCAATAGACAAACCAAATCAAACAAGAAGAGCAGGGTGGCTGAAAAGTCAAATAGAGAGTGAGAACAGCTGCAAGAGAGATAAAACAGTAACAAACAGGAGTCTCATTGCAACATCTGTCAATACCACATCATTTTAAAAAGGGGAGAAAGCAAGGCAGGAGCATAAAACAAGGATCCGAGGCTTCTAAGATAGGTTAATAGAATATTCATAGAAGAAATGAATACAAGGCACAAGGTGAGATCTAAACCAAATAATGTCAATGCCTTGAGAAGAATGGTGCACACACAGTTATGTTGACACTGCTGAGAAGCTGACAAATCTCCTAATGTATCAGGCACAAATATTTTTCTCATGCAATATCAGACACACAGGACTTCTTATCTCATTGAGCTTCCCTTTCTGCTAGCAAGAGGATTGAGATCCAGTCCAGTCAATGAGCTTCTTCCCACTGACTTCTGAGCTCTGGGCTCAAACCCTTACTTGTGATGGCCAACATATGTTGTGCAGTGTTTGTCTTGTCATCGTCCGAAGAGAAAATTATTTCAGTGTTTTGCATATCCATTTGCTGAATCAGAAAGAAAGCAGATTTTGCTAACAGCAGTAGAATATAGCTGGAAGGAAAGGAGACAAAATTAATTCTGTTCCTTAAAAAGCCAAATTACTGAGCTATTCAGTCAGTAATTGACACACTAAAATATAATAAGGAGTCCTAAAGACTGAATTCACCAAAATCACCTAAACAGCCTTTACATTCCAACGGGAGGAGAAGGGAGTCAGGACAGAACAAGACAAACTTGCACATGCACAACCAGACTCAGTATCAAACTGTCTGTAAGGCTGGATATTTCTTTTTAGTGAACAAAAAATTAAACAGGATGTCATGGATTAATTCAAATTATTATAATACAAATCACAACAAGTCAAATAATTTCTTGTGTGCTCACAATGCCCATAAGGTAACATTACTGTACAGTTAAACTAGAATTCAAAGGTCTGAAGAGGACAGATAATTTCTCCTCCATGCTTCAGCTACCTAATCTTTTCTCTGTGGTAGCCAGTGAGAGGACCCAAGAGAATGGCCTGAAGTGGTGTCAGGGGAGGTTTAAGTCAGATATTAGGAAAAGGTTCTTCACCCAAAGCATGGCTGGACCCTGGAACAGGCTCTCCAGGGCAGTGGTCACAGCACCAACCTGACAGAGTTCAAGGAGCATTTGGACAATGCTCTTGGGCACATGGTGTGAATTTTGGGGATGGTCGTGTGCATGGCCAGGAGTCAATGATCCTTGTGGGTCTCTTCCAACTCAGCTGACTCTGTGATGTCATTAACTTAGTAGAGGAATCCAGCCTTTTACAATGTACCTTTACTTAGAGCATACTTTTCTGTATGAAGATTTCAGGACAACACACTTGAGTCATTAGTTTAACAAAGGGTGCCAAAAATTTCTACTAGCAACACTGTATAGTAAGTACTTGTGGGAAATGCAAAAAGAAGGAAAACTGAAAGGAGAGCAAAGTTACAGAAAGATGTTCTACAAACACACAGTTGTTTGGTTTTGGAGCTTTTTAAGAAACCACAAGACAGAGGCAAAAATCTCTAATAACTCATCATGCATCTTAAATTTATGGGCTGTAGACCACTTTTGGAACATGGAATGTTGTGCAGAAATGGATTAATTCTGCCCACCTATGCTTTGCATTCAAACATATCCTGCCAATCTTCACTTTGCATTCAAACATATCCTGCCATCTTCACTTTTATCTGAAGGGGTGAACAAACTTCCATGCTCTTTCTCAGTAATGGTAACAGTGCAATACATAATGCTTCCAACACTACCACTGTCTGCTGCCTCTGCTTCCGGGGCATAGTTACAGAGCAAACATTTTTCATGTTTACTCTTTATTTCTTCTGTCATGCATCCAGTAGTGCATCTTACACTTACTATTTTGTATGCTTACTCCAGATACGGTCCTTGAAAAAGTATTTTGACATTTGTTTCTGCTTCCATACTACAACTCCAAATTAATTTTCATCATATGTTGTTAAAAAAAAAAAGAAAAAAACAGCTAAACAACTAGGGGCACAATCCACATGCAGCTGCACATTCTGAAGACACTTTCAGCTAAGCTTTTAAATTATGAATTATTCATGTGTGATATACATCATTTCGCAGAACAGCAATCAAAATAAAGTGTGAGGGTTTTTTCTGTTTTGTAGGCTACTTATAAATACCCATACTCAGCTCTGTAGTCCCATATCCTTGCCTCAGACAAGGCTTTTAGTGGGTTTTATGATGTCAACAAAAATACTTTTTGCATCCACAGTATGCTTGAAAGCTCTGTTTGAGATGCCACCCCCACATACAAAATCTCATTCACAGAGCTCTAATAGGGACTCCTTTAGCCTCCACAAGATAAGAGAACACTGGCAGGGTGATGAGACCAACTGGCTGAGGCTCAAAATAGTTTGAGGGTCAGCCAAGAAATGTAATAATTAAACCTGTTAATTCATGACACTGCTGGAAAAGGAAACAAAAAGACACAACTGCTAGAATGGGATAAAGACCTTGCCCCACCTCCCAGCCCCACCTTTTCCTTTGGTTTCTCACTGTGTTTCTGCTCCCAGTTCTTATTTCCTTCACTTACTCTGCCAGACAAACTAGCTCTTTTGGATATTCACAGCCCAACTAGCAGTAATATTATCCACAACAATGAAGATCAGCTTGAATATGAGAATATGCCCTATTTATTTTTTCTCCAACTGAAGACTGCCTTGGCCTCTAAAGGAGTAAAATTGTTTTCTTTGCTGAAAGGTATGCTACACCAAAAAAAAAAAAAAAAAAAAGGAAAGGAAATGATTTTCAGAGAAAGATAACAATCCATCTCCAAATGTCAGTCTTAAAATATATCAAGCACCCATCTTTGGCTGGAATATAAGGCAGGATAACTTTTGAAATGCCAGAGTGACACATGCCTTGTTTTCCTAGATGGCAGTTCCTATGAAGTAGGTTTTAGTGTCATCTTTTCCACATGCAATGTTGAATTCACTGCTGCTGCCTAAGAAAACAATACTAAAGTATACAGGATGAGTCCCCACAACTGCTTTTATCAGTAAGTGTGAACTACAGAAAGCACCACACTACAGACTGACTGTAAATGTTTTAAACATCATCTACAATGATTTCTAAGGATCTAGGAAAAAAAAAACCCAAACAAACCAAAAAACCCCAACAAAATGAAAAAACAAACCTGTGTTTTCCAATGACGTTTTAGTAACTTATAAACACTGCTCAAACAATTACAAAGTGTTAGTAATACCAAGCCCTACTAGCAATGCATTCATTTTAAGAGACAGAACATAGCTTACTAAACTGCTTTACATATGTTCAATAAATCATTTATAATGAACTGTGAAACCCTTAGGAAAAAATAAATACAATAAATTAAGTTCATTTGGTAAATGCAGCTATTGACTATCTATTTAATAAAGCACTCATAACAGACCATATGAAGCATTTGTTTATAGCACCACATGCTTACTAAACTATTCACCACTGAAACAGGCACCCTTTAATAAAAACCCACTAAATTTAATTCTGAAGATTATTGACCTGCTCTAGTTGTTAAATACATCATTCATAACACATTTAATGAATCATTTATTCCAAGTTATGCAGCCCTCAAAACAAACACATTTTCACAGCAGTTGAAATAGCACCAGTCTTCTCTGCAGTAACTACTTCATAGCTTATGATGAATGTATTAACAATTTATAGGCTATCCTGACTTCAGACAGAGACAGCAGAGACGACATTCCTTTGGATGCCCAGCAGAACTGAACAGCAGGGCAGAGAAACACATGAGCACCATGCCCTAGCAGACTTCCAGGGCAAAATCCCTGCTTTCTTTGGTCCTGAAAGGGTCCTCTACAACAGGGGGCTGCTTCTTTTTTATCTTTGAACTTTTGCAACTACCTTAAGACTTGCTAGTTTCACTTGCAGATTTTCTCTGTTTCTATAGTGTACTTATGCCTTAGAAGTCAGCAGTGCTTTGGACTCAGTGTGAGAAAGCAATTTGGTGAAGTATCTTTAATACGACACGGGTAAAGAGTCAAGATCCCAGCACTTTCAAGCAGCTTAAAAAGTTAACCAGAAAAAAATTCTCCATCAAGTAAGGCAATATTAAACACCTTTTCTGTTTGTTTTGTTAAATTATGATTTGCATGTAATAATTTGATTCTTCATTATTTAAACAGCAGTCATGTCCCCAAATAAAAGATGCAGGTGCAGCCACTGATATATTTCCTGGCAAATGGCCACCACCCACCTTGGCCTTGGGACACAGCTTTGTCACTACATCTGATTTCAATTAAGCTATGCTTTCTTCCTTGGAAATGCTGTGCAGAGCATTAGCTGTTACCCTGAAGCTTCAATAAAAGCAGAAGCTCTGAGGAATTCAATTCTGTTCATTCTTACTCCAGTGAACACTTGCTGATGTTAATGAAGTTGTGCCACTTTATCCAGAAATCTGGTTATTGGTAGCAAATAAAATATGTAAAGCAATAATATTCATTTTTAAGGAGCTCCATGCTGCATCTTTTACAACATGGAAATGTGTTCTGACTTACAGAAGCAAGCAATCCTGTTGTCAACACCTCTGTAGGGTGACTCACTACTGCTCAAAATACTTGCTGTATTTATTTCTCTGTCCCAGCACTATTTCTCTCTCTATTCTTTCTTTTCCTATTTCAAAAAATTTTCACCCTTTCTTCTGGAGCACAGTTTGCTTCAGAAGCAACAAAAAAACCAAAATGCCTTCAAATTCCTGAATGACTAAAAAAATGCTTAAGGCAAACCCAATTCCCTATGTCAGGACAACCAGTAGTCTCATTACTGAAACTGAAGAATCCTTCATGTATCTGCCCTGGAAAGTCATAGTAAGACAATCCTGATGAAGCAAGAATTGTGAATAAATCATCAGAGCACAGTATTTTAATCTTTTTTTAAACTTACTCTGTTACAACACTCCTTTAATAAGCAGAGCTTGAGAAAGAAGGGAGATCCTTTCTTCTGGGCAGTATAGGTCAAGCCTCACAGAAAACAGGCTAATTAATCCCATCTGAGTACAGCCAGAGCTGACCTTGCACAAGTTTCCTAGAAATACGCAAAAGCCTAGACAAGAAGAACTCACACTAAGACTAGAACTTCAAATTATTATAGTTGATCAGAAATTTTGGTTGTTGTTAAAACCATTTGCACTGAAAAAATACCTTGTTCCATTAGAAAATAAAAAGGCAAATTATCTGCAGTCTCCTATTTTCCTAGATTATAAATTTAAGTAGATGCCTCAGAAAGGAGCAGGTTATTCAAAAAGACCATTTTGAGATGCTATCCTTGACAGCCGAGACATGGACATAATACAACCACTTGGCAAATTGGATCAAACCATTGTTTGCTTAGATGAAAACCAAATGAGAGACAATAAACTGAAACCAAGACATTATTCTGACTTATATCCAGTCTCTGCTTATTATTTTGTCAGCTTTTTTTAGTAATTATTCCTTAAAATACCAGAGAGAGCTGCAGGAGACAACAGTACAGTTCAATCCAGGTGTCAGTAAAGGCAACAGTTTGACTTGTCCTTTAGTTTATAGCCTGTACTAAAAGAAGATTTTGAAAGGTTTTGGGGTGAGGAAAAAGAGTAGAAAAATCTCTGACTATTGCTTCAGAGAAACAAACCAAACAAGGAGTTTTGCCTTAAGCCACAGAAGAAAAAATTCAGATCCATTAAGCACAGAACAGCAACTAAACCAACAAACTGACAGAAAGCAGCATTTATTTACAGCTCCTCCAAGGTGGAATGCCGACCTTTCAGTTGAAAAATCTGGAGTATTTTGTTGCTTTTGAATATGAAGGCCTGAACTGCTAGAAATGAAGCTTTATTCTAGTCAAGTGTAGTAATTCACTTATGGCCTCCACTCTTAACTCAGAAAACAGGAACAATATTGTATCTATATCAGACAATCTCTAAGAAAAAAAAAAAAATCAGGAACAGAAAAAGAGCATTGAGAAGCCACAAAATTACCTCCAGAAGGACGGGAGATATGAGAGGCAAAGACTGTATGCATTTGCCTTCAGTATCTGTCCACAAGAATGTGGACATGCATGCAACACACATTATAAGCCAGTCTTACAAACAAATCTACTTAAAACTGGGCATATTTGCCACTGTTAGTGGGTCTGCAAAAATACTGTAATAAAATCGATTCTGTTGCTGTTGTTGTGGGATGTTTGTAATAAATTCTAGAACTTGCGTGTTTGTTTTCTGGTTTTGTGCCAAAAAGTTTGGTTTGTGTCTTTGTGTGTAAGTCATTTACTTCTAGAATCAGAGGACGCAAAGCATACAACTCCCACCATTTACACAGTTTGACTGAGAACCTGGACCAAGTTCAGCCTTCAATCCAAAAAGATGAAACATGGCAGCATATTTAGCCAGAGGAAGGTCATTTGAACCTTTCCAGATGACAAATAAAAGCTGCTTCCAGGAGAGCCAAAACCTCACTGAAGCAAAGAATTGTGACCATCATGTTAGAATGAATTCATTTTTCAGACACCAGTGGATTGGCCTTTGATTCCAACAAAACCTTCTACAACTTTACCAGTAAGCATTTTAGCAGACAGTTGGTTTTAAGCTATGGTGAACAAATGCCTAATAGGGAAAAAAAAAAAAAAAAAAGAAACAAACCAAAAAAAAAGGTTGACAATATAATCCTTTACATAATCCTCAGGAAAAATGTAAGATGAGAACAAAGCAAAGCATTTCTCTAACTCCTCTGAAACTTTATTTGGGCAAATCTAGCAGTCATTGTCCATGAACAGCATTGTACATTCTATCATAATGTTGTGAAATTCACGTAACACAGTCTTGTCATGCACAGCTTGGCTTAAGCAGAACTTAAAAGTTTCCTGTGCCTGCACTACAACCCTTGAGAAACAAGGAAAGGTGTGGATTTCAGCAGAAACAGACTGCTGGAATAAATCACTCCTGTCTATTGTACTCCTATCTATTAAAGGCATGTGTATCAAGCATTCCCTCACTTATCTCTAATACCAAAAAAACCCTCTACAGAATTTTCATACTAGTAATAAGCTATAAACCTCATTGCAGGTAGCCTCTCTCATATAATTACATAAAGCTTAACTTTCTTGGTGAAAAAGTTAATAACCCTGAATATAGGTTTTAAATAGGGTCCTTTGGGAACAACGGGGCAGGATGAGACAGTGAACTGCAGAAAGAAAAGCTGAGAAGAGACAGACTGAGCTTGCACTCACTCTTTCACAAACCATCAAATTACTAGAGGCTTATCAGTTTAGCTAGATTTTCCTGTCTCATTGAATATAGGCTGAAAGAGTTACACTCCACCACTTCAGAAAATTCTCAACTGAGTGCATTATGCATGAACAAATTAAATTTAGGCTCTAGGACAAAAAACCCTGTCACATTAAAATTTTCTGCCAAATACAACCCTTCAAGCATTCTCAAGAGTACTGCAAATGTAATTCCTTTCAGGAGAAGCTTGCATTTAATAGTAGAGACCTTAAAAAAAGACCAAAGATGCTACACTCGTGATAGCCAGTCAGCAATTTATTCATGTCCTAAGCCAACTGGTAAATGGTTTCTCTACTTATGACTGAGGGCCCACTGTTTCCAGCTCTTCAATCCACTCCTCTACATGAAAATTAAACTTCCAATGGTTTTACCTTCTGGAGGTAACACTATACCATCTCAGCAAGATTAATGAAAGAACCAAAAATTCTTGGCCTGCCCACAGGTGAGGATGATTCTGTTAACACAGCTATTAGACATGCTTCAATAAACCCACTACATATGGTACACTACAATTAATATTATGAATGGCAGCAGCAGCATTGAAGAAATCATAAAATTGAGGAATAATTAAGATTGGGAGACCGCTGGAGATCACCTTGTCAGATCTCCTGCCCAAAGCAGGCCTAATTTCAAAGTCACATGAGGCTCAGGGCCTTGTCGTGTTGAGTTTAGAGTATTTCCAAGGCTGTTTTTGCCAGGCCCCAGTGCCAGTAATATTCCAGTCTTGCTGTGTATTTTTTCTCCTTATATTCAGTTGGAATTTTCCTTGCTGCAGCTGATGACTCTTCCCACTATGCTCCTGTAAGGAAAACCTGCTTCCACCTCCTCTAACTCTCTCGGAGGTAGCACTCTGCCAAAAGCTGCTCCCCAGGTCTTGGCTTTCCCAGGCTAGGCAAACCCAGTTGCCTCAGACTCACAAGATTTTTCTTTTCTAACAACTAGGACATCAGTAAGTGGTTACCTGCCCCCCAGTATCCTTTGCAAAGGAGAAACCTCAGACATCGGGGATTTTTCACTTTTAGTTTTATTTCCTATTAAAAGAAGGCACACACCCCCCAACTTTCCATACGCACAGACAGGCCTGCAATTTGTTCTTGGGAATGGTGGCAGCAGACAGACTTCGGCAGCACTTGATCCAACAAGTCTGTTCCATCTGCTTTGCCACACTTCAGAATTACTCTTGG
This sequence comes from Lanius collurio, assembly GCA_020086605.1. Classification (NCBI taxonomy): domain Eukaryota; kingdom Metazoa; phylum Chordata; class Aves; order Passeriformes; family Laniidae; genus Lanius; species Lanius collurio. The sequence continues at coordinate 15,118,438 of JACBWW010000016.1, forward strand.
CCTGTGGCAGGAAAAGAATAGGGGCAAGCCCCGATCTCCACTGGGTGCCTACATTTATGAGGGAAGAGACAAGCTCTAAAAATCCACAGAGATGTTAAAGGCCTGTCTTTTGAAGAGAGGCCTTAATTAAGCCAGATGACAGCTGTCATTACAAGAAATGCCTTGGGGCACATCACTTATGGAGCCTTCCCAGGTGCCATCCACTGTTGGCTTTCAGAGAGGCAGCAACCCAGGCACAGCCCCACGGCCCTGGCACAGCCTGGGGGGCACTCACTTCACCCCCCATGGCTGGCGCTCATGCAACAAGGTTTGTCGCCACAGAACAAGAGGCAAAACAAAACAAAACATTTGGATCTGTATTTTGTCAACCAACACACATAAACACAGTTGTAACACAGAAAGGAGAAGCCAACTTTTCTTTCCTCTCAATACAAAAAGAGTTCTGGAACCTCCAGTGATGCTGTCTGTGGCATTATGCTTACACTGTCATCCAATCCCACCCGTGCCATGAATTACCAACAGTCTAAACTACAAATTAGCACCAAGAAAACATTCAAAGTGCAGCCCCTCTCACAGTTCTGCAGTAAATCTTACAGTAGTTGCCCACACTTGTTTAGTGCTTCAATAGCAACAATAAGATTAAAACAGAAAAAAAAAAAAAAAAAAAAAAAAAAAAAAAAAAAAAAAAAAAAGCCCAGACTACAATTCTGTTATTTCTTCCTAATGGTTGACACCTTCCAGTTTGTGTATGGCTAATATCATTTTCCCGCTTCAGTGCTGGAAAAATCTGTCTCCCTATCCATAGGCAGCCAGGGACTGCCCCTGATTTTGCCTCAGTTCCCACCACCACACTTATCCCATCAGCCAAATTCAGAAGTCTCACTCCTCGATTTTTCCCACATTGTGGGTCTGGGGAGAAAAGGATGTATTCACACCTAGCTACTTAGGAGTTTGAAAGATCAGTTAGTCAGTTGATATATCTGACATCCTGTTTTATTCAGAATTATTGTGCAAGAGGAAGGAAATTACCAATTCTAAAACTCTAAAGAGTAAGAACCCAAAATTTCGGTTCTGCAAAGAAATAAAATGTGTCGTAAAAACCGACTTTATCTTACCTGCTTTTTTAATTGAAATTTCATATTCAGTCCCCTATGCAATAGTAACCCGTATGTTTTCCTGTTTATTGTACAAATAAGCCTGTTTTAACCTTCTAATGTAAAACCAACTGTGAAATCCACTAGAATATTACAGTACAAAGAGACAAGAAGATTTCCGACTTCTCAGATAACATTTCTAAATACAATGTAATTTTATTTCCGACTCATTAAAGTAGTTTTTCCTGTAATTTCCAACTGAGAGCTTGTCACAGCTGATGATTAAGCTGCCATTCAGAAAATACCTTCAGGGATAGCCCAGGCTAATTCCCAGTTCTATTGCAGTTGTTTGATAAGATGCACACAGCATTTCTAAGACTTCATTTCTGACTGGCAGAGTGCAATAAATTAGGAAACAGAAGTGACATCCCTTATCAAAACTTAACCCACCTGTCTATTTTTAGACCTGATTTCCAGACTCAGGTTTCAGAAGATACTTTCATATAACTTCATTTAAATAACAGTAATACTTATCTATTTGCAGGCTGGCAATTCAAAGCATGCATTGGCCTTAATCTGCTTTGAATTAATCCTTTGCATCTGCTATTATAGTTCAAAGAAATTACTTCAATTAAGTTTAATTACTTCCTTCCACAGCTTTGGATACAGCCCTTATTAAATTTCTTTACCTTTCCTCATGGACTGCATGGAAAATAGATGCCTAATAAAAGTACAAAACCACTGAAATTATTAAACAAGTATATTACAGATACATAACAACACTGTACATGTATCACATTAATTAAGTTATTATCATACTCTGCAATCATATAAATAAGAGTATTAGGAAGGAACTTTTCACAGAAGATCAGCAAAACCTGATTCATTCTCCGAGGTTCTTAATATCTTTCTAACTGAATTTATAAGTACTTTTAAATTCCTGAAAGGAAACAAGCCTATTAAAGCACAAAAACAATTTCTACTTTTTACTCCAGGGCATATTAAAGAACATCATCTAGACAGTGAGTTGGTTACCAATTACATTCCTCAGGACTCTGCCTGTCTAGCAGTTACAGAAGTATGCAAAACAGCTTTAGTCTTTCCAGTCGCCTGGAATGCCATACCCATGATTCAACGGATCCCATAATCTCACTTTTTTCCAACTACAGATGGTAGGAAAGATGAAGTAAAGCAATGCTAGTGCTGTGTAAGTAAAGCAATTCTCCCCATTTTGTTTGGTTGAAAGATCATGAGTGTTGACTTGAAAAACAAAGCATAACTCCTTTATATAAAATGATTAATCACTATTTTGAACCAAAACAATCCTGTGCCCACTAAAGGGAAACATCAGATCAATGTTGCCATGACATTTCTGGTCCAAAGCAATGACATAACCTTTAAAGGTCCCTTCCAACCCAAACCATTCTACAATCCTATGAAAACAACAAATTTTTTTGTAGTTAGTAATAAAATACTGATCAACAATAAAACTAACAATTAATTAACTGCACAGCTGTATAAAGAACACTTACACTGATTGAAGAAGTATATGACTAGTCATCACACATCTCAGGCTGCCAGAGACATAGACCTTGGAGACAGAACAACAATTTCCCTTTCATTTGGCATAAGAAAATAAATAGGTTTCCTCCCAATAAATATTTTTTAAATCAACTGAATGTTTAGGTTTTTGTTTTATTTTAGTTCCACACAGATATCCTCCATGTAGACTTCCCACAGTTTTATCTAACATACTGATGAGTTTTCCATTTTCCTTCTTTCAAGAATGTTTATTTCCATAAATGGATTACATTTTTCCATAGACTGCTTTAGAGCACTTTCATGCAATGCTTCACAGGACATTTTACAAACACAAGTTACTTAATGGTGCCATTAGCAAAATCCTGACAAGCCACGTACCTTGCCTTGAGGCCCAGAAGGAAATTCAACTATCTGGCCTTATTCATGAGGGGCTCAGGACTTCCCTTTGACAGCAAGATGTGACAGAAAGAAAAAAAACTAAAAAAGAGCAACATTGTCAAATCCCATTTTCTTTTCAGTGTCACTAATAATGTTTTTCTGCAGATTTTAGAGGTAAAAACAAGTTATAATCCATTTCCACAGTGTCTGTGACCGGCATGATATCTGCCTTTTGGGGGATGTGCTTTTCACTGTACAATTGTTCCTCACTGCAATGGCCTCAGGCAGATTTGAAACTGAGGATCTGAAGTAAAAGGCAAAATAGAGGAGTTCTAACAGTTCTTACAGTTGGCATTCAGAACAAGTACACCAAAGACAGCTTCTCCCCCTGGAATCAATGAATGGAGAGTAGTAATAAGGTCTCATGCAAGATTTCAGTGGGGGAAAAAAGCACAGTCAATCTTCTTGTTAATTCCTAAGTGCCACGAAGTGTAACATTAGTTTTAGCAAATACTGAAAGCTGAATTTTCAGAAACACTCATTTTACAAGCTTCACCAAGAGGCAAGGAATACGATGCAAGTAAAGCTTTAACGAAATGCCATCTGAGCTTCATCTCATGCACCTCAAAAGCACAAGCACCCATGGGAGATAGCAGAGGAACTAACGTGGCCTTTTAGATGAGTGGTCAAACTTGGAATACCAACAGCATTTAGTAAAACAACACGGGAAACAAAATGTCTTCAGAATCCAGCACAAGATCACAAGCAATTTTAATATTTGTTATTTGTCAGACAAGCATCATCCTTTCAATAAAGACCACCTACAGTGCAGTCACTGTTGTCTCTTGCTCTCGTAGGCTCCAACAAGGGAAAAATTTTGTCTAGTCTTGTTTGGCCACATTATGCAACATACTAAAGTAGAGTGGACTTCGAATACCTTCTCCAAGATCTGTGACTGATACAATAATAGGTAATCATTCTCTAATTAAAAAAATTTGGCTAGAGGATGCAGGGTTAGAAATATGATCTGCAGAAATAGGAAACATAAAAGAACCACAAACATTTTCAGGATATATATTCCTGACCCCTTCTAGGCTACTCTCTCATACTTGCACCACCTTCTCATTTTGGCCAAATGCAATCCTGCAATACTCAGGAAACTAATTAATCTTAAAAATAACAATCAAAACAGCAAAAAGAGCTCTTGTTGCATTTCCAGTTAACGGAGCAGCTGTGCCGCACCCCAGAGGGGGAGGTGAGCAGCTGTAGGCAGCTTGCAGAGGTGCCAGCCTCTGAACCAGAGCAGTGCAGGGAGGTGAGATGGGCTCCCCCCTGGCACAGGGCCTGCATGGTGCCTGTCTGACTCTTGGACTGGCTCTGCGATCCCAGTCTGTTCTCGTGGTCAAGGCACCAGTTACAAACAATGCAACTGAGTCTCCGTATTTAGGATTCCCAAGAGGAAGTGTGGTTAGGACAGGGGAAAGCTTCAATGGCATTTCCAGGTCCTTAATTCTCTGTTTTCACCTGAAATGACCTGGTAAAACCACTAAGATACCTTTATTGGTTTAATGAAATATGAATAAGCAAGTGGCAGCAAACACAAAGTAAAAAACACAATATAAACTTCATTTCACAGCAGGAGTTGAGAACTGCAAAGACAGACTTACAGGTACCTGTAACAGATACAGAGAATTTAACACTGGCTGAGAGAAGATGCACAATAAAGGAAGGGTGTTGTTCAAGAAGTGTCCCCAAAAGGTGCCATTTTTTCTCTCTGGTTCGGAATATTATTTTCTCTTCCCACTGCTCTTCTCAAGAAAAACATTTAGTAGTATAAAACTAATTTTTCTGTAAAAATATTTTTAGACCTTGTGGAAGAAAATGAAAAAAAGATAGAAAACAGAGACACACGGAGAGACAGCTGTCTGAAATTCTCTCCGTAATCATATGGAAAAAAGTTACAAAAGCTTTTCTTTTGGCAAAACTTCCATTCCTCAGTTACTAAAGATGTGTCTTCCACTAGTTTTTTCCCCACATTACACATTCCACAGCTCCCAAGGATCCCACAGAATGAGTCAGTCTCATTCGCCATTCCATTTTTAAATTTTTGTTTGTTTGTTTCCACATAAGAAGCACTAATAGAAAGCTCTCTTCTGTTAACAGCTGATTTTAACCTGACTACCTTGCCAGAGTTGAATGTAAACTACCGTAAAGAGGAAAACTACAACAGATCAGCTGCCATGAAGTAACATGTAAATAATGTAGCCACACGGCTCAGAGGACTGAGGTAGAAAAGGTTAGTAAAACTATAAGGAATTTCAATAATCACATAAGCCCCATTGTGGACACACATAAGCTGGAATTAAAGTATTTAGTCTCCTGAGAAATCAAACCAAACAAAAATTTACAGGAACTTCATTCTGGTGTAACTTCATCCCACAGCAGAATACAAGACATCAAAACACAAAAATTTAATCCAAAAGATAAAGTGATTTCCACGTATGGGGAAGAGCCGGACCATAGGAATTTTAAGGAGTACATACATAAACCACAAGCACATAATTTTATAATCTAATGTAAAATAATGTAATAATAATTACAGACAGTACACCAAGCAGCACTCTACTGGCCTCGATGGGTCAGCAGTAACATCTCTGTATATTAAAGGGTTAACAGATACACGTTGTTATTTCTTAAATGTAATGTCAGCCCATCATGCCAAGAAAATAACCGTGTTTAAACCTGGCTAAACAACAGATTTGGTGGAAACGAGAAGCTAACAAAAGGTTGTGAAACTTAGAAGAAAAAAATTAATTGGTATTCAGTTTCCGGCTTTTCCTATTTAGAATTAAATCACCAAACCTCAGGGAACAGAGACTCAGGTTGTAACATGCTCAGGGGGACATTCTCCTTGCCAAAGCTCTAGGAAACTTTTCCTAGTATTAGATTATATACAATTTTATGGAAAAGAATTTAAGAAAGAGACATATGATACCTAATCCTACACCAAACCAACACTGCAAGGAACACATCGTTAGAAGAGACAGGAACTATAAATAATTCATTCCGCATATCTTCTGTACAAATTGCTGTTCCCATGAAATAAACATGTTTTTTCTGATTACTTCCAACCGCTCCACACCTGCCGTCCTACCTGCCTAGGCCAGCATTCCTCTACCTATTGTTAATGCAAATTGCTGAGAACATATCTTTCGTAAGAAGCTACTGCTTCATTTAATCATTAACAAGTGTAGTGCCTCCCATGTTAATTTTAAATGCCACACATACTATGCAGGTAAACAAGAACTGCTTAACAGGACTGCCTTTACATCATATCAACCATTGCTCCTGAACAGCATCACTTACAAGATCTCATCTCCTAAACTCTTTCAGTTCAGTTCCTGCCTCACCTTTGCTCTTCTCAATAGTAAATATGAACAAGAATATCCAGCAGGGTATTTTATCCACTTTCAAACACATAAACCAAAAACTGTCATGTTTTTCAGGTGCTTCTGCTAAAATAATCAGAACCAAAATAACTGTAATTACTTTAACTACACATCACATTTATACAAATTCTGTACTCATAATTTTAGCTAGTTGACAGACTTAAAAAAAAATTATACCTGTCCAGCTCCCAGAAAGCATATGAATGCACCAGTATAAGGATATCTTACTCGATACAACTTGGGAGACTGCTATTAAAAGCAGATATGCAACTGTGTAAAGGCAATATTTGCATAAACACAGAATGTTCCTGAAGGGGCAGGGGGAAGTACAGAGAACAGTCAGCTCAATATTTACCATTTTCTGAGATGACACACAGCAATTCTCACCTCATCCAGCCATAATTTATTCTGTCCACAGATTCAGGAACACAATACATGTTGCAGTCATACAATGTCCTTTTAGAGTTCCCATTCACAGAAACCAGTGAAGCCATTGAAAAAGCAGTGGCCTTTCTTATCTCAGCAGTCCGCATGTTATTTACAAGAACCATGACAAAAAATGCAGCAGATGCAGCTTTTCCTCCAAAGCAACAGCAAATTCATTCCATATGAGTATTTGATGCTGACAACAGCAAGGCAACTGCTCCCTCAGCTTTAAGAGATGACAGGCCCAAGGCAGAGTTTTGTCCTGTTTATTGGGAATATATCCAATAAATGGAGCTGCCTTTACCCACCTTGGTTACAGATCTCCACAAAGATCGATTCTTCCTAGCACCTGGTCAGAGGTCTCAGAGAGGTCTCAATCACTGGTAAGATAAAACACACCTCCAGCACTCCTTGCTGTGTGTGCACACTTCCAACTCTGTGTGCTATGAATCTGAATATGGATGGAGAGCAGCTGATAGGCAGAAGAAAGTATTGGGAAAGTGTCATGGATAACAACCACAAAATAAATTATCTGTTAAATATCTGAAAGTAAAACTAAAAATCTAAAATTAATTTAGAATCAATAATTTTTTTGCACAAAATAGCTCTTTATATTATGGGTAGAAGCTGCTCTGGGGAGGATATTGGTGCAAAAATTATATTTATCCATTAGCCACCAGGAAGATGTATAAGCATTTGACCTTTCTTTCCTAAAAAATACACCATTTTTTTTTCTTTAAGCCACAGACAAAAAAAAAATCCTCTTAAAGTCAAGTCAATCTGCTGCATAGATACTGCCTTCCTGGGAAAAGATTAGAGAACAAATCCTGGAAAGATCACTATGTCCAGTATTACACTTCTGGAAGGAACATAGATACTGCTGGAATGAAACATGGCAAAGGAACAGACAAAATGCTAAAAGCTCTCCCTTTCTTAATTAACCACACAGATGTTGTGATAGTTGTGATTAAAACCTAAAATACAGGGGGGTTTAAGCTGCATTTCACACTCCCTTAAAAAATCATGCATGTTTGGCAAGAAAACAAGGTGTGCTTTTCTTTTGGCTGCCATCTCACTAGAAATAGGTAAGAGCCCATCTCTCTTGTATCTCAAGGAATTTGATATGTTATGTCAAACTATAGGAATTTACTGCTTCCTATGATGGTTTATGTCATACTCTGACACGCCAAATTATCTGGCACTCAGGACTTCGAAAAAGAAATTGAAAAAAGTGAACAAGATATAAACCACCAAAGCTCATGCACACATCTACAAAGAGGCTGAATTTTGAGATGATTCCCTTTAATACATGATTCCATACCCGTGATAATCATAGACTCACAGAATCGATTGGGCAATTTGGCCAAATCCATTTGGGCAAGGACACCTTTCCTTAGACTAGGCTGCTCAAACAGTGCACCAAGACAATGCATCCCTGGTAGGGGGGAAGCCTAAAACATCTGGATGACACATGCTTCATTGTTTAAAAATGAACTGCAAAACAAAAATCTTTCCCCATTACTGCTTTATCGAATAACTACTTGAATGTATGAGACACTTCAAATTTCATGCTGCTTTTGTGGTTTTAGTTTTCACACCACCAAGTCAGACACAAAGCTCCAGTTTTAAACCAACTGAAGTGCACTTACACTGCCAGTTTTCTGGTACACTGGATGCTACATGGGCAACAAAATCAAATTTATTCAACCAAGTCCTCTTGTAGGACTAGATGCCATCTCTTTCTGGGAGGGGGCTATTATATTATAATCAAAGCATGATTAGTTTAAGGTCATTGCAAGCGAGAGTGAAAAGCAGTTCTATACTTCTCAGAATTTAACTTCCCTTAAATTTTCAAGAAGTGAACATAATAAAAAACACATTATGAAATTCCATGTGCTGCACTCCTTAAAATCTTACATGGTAATTAAGCACCACTGGAGCATGATATGGCAAATCCTAGCCCTCCTTGCACATTGGCAGGTTCATTAATGCAGCTTAATTTACTCTGGAGCAATTTAGAGGTAAACAATGTAGAACGATTAAAAAAATATGTATTTTTTATTTAGAAACAGAGTAATTGTAAGAAATTTATTTAAAATAGAACTATCCAATATAGAAAGAATTAAAAACGGAGTTTTGCCAGTTTTGTTGGTTGGGGGGAAAAAAGATGGGAACATTAACCTGTAACAAATAAGCATGGAGTGATCCACAAAAACTGGTTACTACCTCAGAAATCCTGATTCTTTTCTCTAACTCCTTGTTGCATCTACCTGCTGCTTTCCAGCTTATTTATGCACACCTCATAAGGGGCACCTTTGCATATTTACACCTACCCTTCCTAGAGATACAACCACATAATTCTAGGAATGATTCCAGTTACAAGAGAAATGCTACAGCCCACAAAACTGTTGATCAGGTTAAGATATTACAGCAAACCTGCAGCAAATTCAGGCAGTGCTGGAAAATGACCCATCAGTGCAGCATCATCTCCCGTACGGAGGGAAGGTCACCCGTGTTCCTTTTCCAAGGATCTCTCCATGTCTTGTCATGTCAGAAGAAGGAGCACAGCATGAGAATCAAACAGGATCCAAGTACAATTCTCAGCACAGGAAAACGGATGGATGCCATGCATAAACATTGCTGCAGTCAGTTTAACAGTCAAGGCAGAATGTGAATTATCTTGGACCTGATTCAAGCAGTATATAGAGGCCAGCTCTATGGAAGTGCTTGCATCCTGCAAATCTCTAGTAGAGAATGGAATTATGGTGAGACTCATAGCCTACCCTGCACAACAAAGCAGACTGAAACAGAGAATGTGCTTTTGATGATAGAGAAACTTGGGAGGAAATAACTACACTCTTTGTCATGTACACAGAGGTTAAAAAAAAAAAAATCAAACTAATAACTAGTTATCCAAGATTACAAGCATCCAAACACTGAGATCAGATCTTTTCAGACCTTCTGCCTCTCCCCTCTGAACAGCTATTTGCCAGGGTGGAAAATTTAATGTAATGAGATCAGCTTTGCTATTTTAGTCTCAAAAGTGCAGATGGAGCATATGCCTGTAGATAGTAATCTTATCTGTATTACTGCAGTGTCTGAAGACCCCAATCAGACATAGGCCATTGAACACTCAGAAAAAACTCTCAAAGAAAATTCCTGCCAAAAACAGTTCACCATGTGCAGTAAGGGAAAAATGCAACCTGCAAATTTAATTAAACCAGTGGAGATAACAATGGAGAGGAAACATGTGAAAGATTCATAGAGGAACACACAGGTATGGCTAACTTTGACAGCTGAAAACAGTTACAAGTCTGTGCTGAAGGGTTTTTTCATTTGAAACCTGTAAGCTATACTTTACAAAACAGCTCTTTCAATCTTTAATTAGATTTTAAACATATTAAAGAAGCTTTGGATTTTAGTTGGCCACCTGCTTGAGAGGACCCTATATCAGCTGTGGTAGAAAGAACGTTGCCTCACATTATACAAATACTATTTATACCACAGAGTCTCACTGAAGGTTTGTGATCTCTGCTGGTAGAAGGTCACATCCAGCCCCTAGGCACATGAAATCTGTTGTTCACTCCACAGTAAATACACAGCACACAAACCAGAAGGAAATGTCTTTCTAGATTTCATGCGCAGTCCTCACTGCACAGGCCGATCACACGTGGATTTTGTTTATTAAGCTCTACCACACCAGGCCTACACAGTTATAATTGTACTGGGATGACAACATAATCCATCTCCATCATCCTCATCAAACCTTCCATTCAAAAGTGTGTGGAAAAGGGGTAAGACACAACCTCCTGCAAAGTGCAGCAAGTGCAAACTAAGTTACCGGTCCTATCTGCTTTAAAATGTGGTCTGGTCCTCACTGAGGGATATCATGGTTTTACAGAGTGTCATTATCATTCACATTGTGTTTATCATAAGATGACACATACTTTGAAGTATTATTTTTCAATTATGCAAGAAGCAGAGTTGGAAGTGATTTATTGAGTAAAATCTGTCCTCGTTTTCAAGAGTCACTGGCTGATAAAGTGGAATTTAGGGACTTGAATATCATTAGGGATAAGAGTGACTACATAACTAACAATCACTGCTAATCTAGTAGCTGGCAAGGTGACATGCAGCTACCATAGCAACCAGCATAAGATCAACTGTTTGCTTCCAAGAAATGCCTACACTTCACTCAGCTATTTGCCAAGATTTTTAAAGTCATGACAGGGAAAATAAAAACACATCACAAACTTCAGAACTTGCCTCTTTCCCTGCTTTTCTTTAACCGAGGAGAGAATTCCTCAATATGATAATTTCACTGGTTTTACTGAGAATCTCCCACTACTGACTAGGAGACAAAGTTTCTGGAGCCACAATCAGTAACAGTCCCACCACTGGTACCTAGGAAAAGTGCACAACAAACACCAGAGAGACAGCAGGCACCCTTTGGAACAGTCCCCCTCCCAAGCATTTTTGCACAGGATGCACACAGAGATTATTTCATGCAGTAGTCATAGTATAAGGAAATCTTCAAATCTAAAGATGACACACCTCTTCTAACGCACTCTTAACCACTCTAAGTAACTCCAGTTAATTATTAGCAACCACCTCTGTTCTTTGAACTTCACAGACACCTCTATCCAATCTCATTTATATTAAACTCTCACTCATACAAAACTCCATTACTTAGTAAGTCTCAACATCTTTGGCAGCGGGTTACAAACCTAGGAACAGAGGAGGGCAAGCCACAAGGGAGAGTCACAGAGACACTCAAGGCTGAAGTGGAAAGGACACACAGTTGTTCTGGCTTCCCATCCACAGTGCCACTACCTACTTCAAATCTCTTCCTACAGATTTCTGGGGGTTTTTTTCTGTTCCCACAAAAACTCAGGACAAACCCTAGGAAAAGAAGAAGGGTGTAGCTAATAGGTATTTTCAGGAAGGAATTTGCCTAGTGTCATGTCAAAATATACATATTATTTTGAATTTCCTTGTTTAGGGGAAAAGCTTGAAGAGCAGCTATAGACATTATGTTAAAAACTTATATAAATGTAAGTATCTTGAGCTAGACATTTAAATTACTCCTGTGGGATGTTTGTCTGAGAAAATCCAGCTTGCTTATAGCAGTGCTAATCTTCTCATATCTGTTTCACTTTTTATCCGTGCACCTGCCTGTGTTAATAAGATTAAGAATTAAGCTGGAAGGGGGCTGTCTGTTAAGGACTACCAATTAATCTATTGATTTCACCATCAGAATAACAACCAAATGGAGATACAGGCCCGGGCAAACAAAAAGTGTTTATTGTACTATAATTCAAACTCTAAGTCATGTGTGTGGCAGNAGAAAGCATGTGATCACACGGTAAGTTTATGCTTATATTTGCTGGCGTGAAGGGGGAAAACCCGGTATCAAATAATTGGTTGCTTAATTAGAAAATGCGGTTAAATACTGAGTATAATTGTGTGGAGCATGTGGATCTGGAGCAGATTCAGCAGGGGAGTGTGTGCTTAAGGAGCAACCGGGACAGCTGTGGACATCTGCAACCGCTGCTTTAAGAGCAGTAAATGCTGCATGGTTAGAAAAGGAAAATAAGTTGCCGGGTTTGTCCTTTGTACTCGAGGTCTGTTGCCCAAATGCTATTGCTCCTGAAGGAATTCAGCGTAGACAAAGTCAGCTCAGACAAACCAGAGCCCCTCTCCCCCCTCCCATTATTCGGTACACACTTCTCTTCCCGCTAGCACGCACTTCTGACAATGCAGGGAAAGACAGAAAGAATGGCAGAGGGAAGCAGAGCACAGCTGTACGTTGCAGAATTTCTCCATATTCATTTGCCAAACAAAGCCAGTATTCAAAAAGACAACGAAGATGCAATAGGACCATACCAAATCCATGCCTCTGAGCAGCGAGGGGCTCTCTAACAATGCATTCAAGCAACAGATAGAGATTTACCTTCAAAATGCAGGCCATGTTCTTTCTCTATCCTTCCTACCAAAGAGCAGCAGGATTCTACTTTGTGAGCAGCAGTTCCAGTGTCAGGCAAAAGGCTGGTAGAGCTGCAGAACTGCTAGAGCCTACATTCCTGTAGATCCAAATAAAGGTACCACGCATCCAGGATCCGTTAGTCATATTAGTCTTTTTATGCCCCGTTTGTTCCACCCATCAGCTCCTGCCACTGGCTGGGAGCCAGCCCAGCACCTCCCCTCCGTCACATGACTGAGTTTGATTCATGGCTCCAGTGTGTATTTTCCTAAGCTGCAGGACGCTCTCGCTCGGTACTATACGTACAAACAGCAGTCTGTACCTTGTAGAGGCTTTGCGATGCCTGCAAATCAAGCTGTGTGCTTGCAATTAATCCCTGTGCAGCTCTCTCAGCGTTCTCAGGAGACAGCTGCTGACAGTAGGGCAGAAAAGTCCAAACTCTCTCTATTAGTGGGGCTGTAAAAATCCTTACGCTGCTTGTTAGAGTGCAGTATTATTTTACATTCAGCCCTTTTCCCTGTACAGCAGGCTTCCCTTTGTCTAAATTGCTGCCCTATGAGAAATAATCATTATCAGCAACCAGCCCAAATATCCCACCAGAGGTATTTGCACTGTGCTGTGCACGCCTTTTTGTGTAAAGAGCTGGCATCCATCACGGGGAATGGAAAGCTTGGATTGGTCTGTGAGGTTTTTTGCTTGTGCAAGTCTCATAAAAACTCTCAGAACTTTCTTAAGATGAAAAAGTGGGGTAAAGTGCAGATGAATAAATTTAGATGTTGAAAAAAATCTTTCACTTTACATAATCTCATCAAATTTAAGTTCTTCCCTTATGTAACATTCTCAATATATCATAAAGGTTTTACTCCATGCTTGTCACTTCTCCTGCAGCCTCTGTCTCAGTACTTCTCATTACATCTTGGAACCTTTTGCATTTTCTGTACTTGGCACCTTCCCTGTATTCCTTTTGTGCCACATTGCTTCACTCCTGCTGCTTTAGTACCAAAAGCTCTCCCTCTCCCTTAATAAATTCCTTGTAGTGGATGTCTTCATCCTCTCTGCAGCAAATCAGGGTACCTGTTTACATGCAGGCAATACCCTCCAGTTCATGTTATGAAACCATTTACCACAGAGCCCCTCAGTGTGTGAGAACCAGAAGGGGTTAGTGCTGTGCTGCACATTTATTAACCAATACTGTTCCCTGCCTGGCAAACCTCTCCTATCCAGGTGCAATCCCTCAAGACAGTAAGTAGGTTGAAAGTAAAGGAACTTGCTGTCCCTACTTGTATGCAGTGGCAAATCCTCCCTGAGAGCAGAACAGAAAGGGCCTGGGGGGATTTCTTCGGCTCACACTCCTTGGCTGCCTTCCTGTGCATTTCCAGAGAAGGTGCCAATGTGTGTTTGGCATTTGCATGAGCATCCAGAGGGCTGTAGTCTTACACAAAGGTCCTGCAAACTCCTCAGCATCTCTCACCACTGGAAATCCAGTTCCTTGTTCAATTACAGCCACAAGGCAAAGGTATTGAGCTGAAAATTGTAGTATTGCTGGGGACACTAATGGAAAAGAACTTAGTGAAGTTTCTAACTGTGTTGACTAACATAAGGAAATAACTAAATCACAAGTTAGTGGAAGGAGGTGGTAAAGGAAGGACTTAGAGTGTTTTTTTTTTTTTATTAGAGGCTACCACCAACCAGCGTTAGATCATTCTGGATAGGAGTTTATGTCTCTTTAAGTATTAGTTATTCATAAGGAGTTCTGGAGCAAAGCTCTGTTTCTTAGGGACTAAGATAAACAAATAATTCATTCGTTCCTGAAATAAAAATAATTGTCTCTTTTTCTCTCCAGCAGTCAAGAATCTATTTTTTCTCGGACTGAAACTATTCCTTTCACCTGTGTGATGGGCATGAAAGAAGTTTTCATCTGAGGCAAATGAAAAATATTCCACTCCCTTCCCACCCTCCACCTTACCAGCTCTGTAAGGAATAAGTGAAATGAAACTTGGAGAGAAACTGTCCTGAAAAGGTCAACCATTTCCACATGTCCATAGCATTGAGGGATTTCTAGTGAATTTTATTCCTTAAGGAAAGGCAGAGGCATTGGTAGTTGTCTTGTTTTAAGCATCTCTCACATGCTTTGATTCTAAATATGACATCAGACAAAATGTGGTGAACTTTAACTTTTAGACTTTTTATAAATGGATATTTATCTTAAAAATATTTCATCATTACTAGACAACAGCAACAGCAATCCTTCCCTCTTTCTTTCAAGAAGGATATGAGATTTCACTTTGTTTTCTCCTAGGGACAGAAGTGAAGATGTGATTTGAGCTGAGATCACCACACAGAGCAACAGAAAGTCCAGCCTTAGGCTGAGCTAATTCCTCCTCAAAGAAACTACATGAGGAAAGGCATCCACCAAATAATAAAAGTGAAGAGCCATTGTAAGCACGTTCCACGAGTCCCATGAAGTGCTTTGCCTTAATTTATGATACTCTTGAAATCAGCTTTAGGCCAAACATAGCTCACATAAATTTCAGTCGCGCCTGCAATTTTCCATCCAAAATTAACATGGTTGTTGTTGCCTGGTAGAGATGTCAAAGATACTATGAATCTGCCTTTCAAGTCTGAGTCATTGTGACAGGCCACACAAAGTCACTGCTTCTAGTTCCAAGGACAAAAACCTTTAGTTCTGAGGACAAAGACCTTGCATGTTTCCTATCTAGTCCAAACCCTTCCAATACATTCCTATGGAGACATAAGCTTGGGGAAAATATGGTTGTGTGGGCAGCAGCCCTTTTCAGTTCTATGTCTTAAAAATGAATTCTGTCATAAGAAATCAATCCTTTGTGGAGAAGGCTGATTAAGCCTTAATTTGCAGAGATTAATACAGCTACGCAATCACAGCATCCAAGCAGGATTTGTAGTGCCAGAGTGGGTAGTTCTGCTGGGCAGCCTGTGCCATCAGCAGTGCTCGTTTGGTTGGTGTGGTGGCTGGACACCATGTCACTGATAAAGCTTCAATTTCACCTGTGGTAAGAACTTCAAAGCCAAAATCTCACAAATAGATAACAGTCTTAAACAGTAAATTAATTTGTTAGTCCCACGTCTGTATTTTTAAAGTGCAGGCTTAGAGAAAGTCTGAAAGCTATCATCTCACTAATAATTGACATCAGACACTGGTTCATGTAGTGAAAATAGGCCAGAAAGGAAGAACCTGTTCTTACACTCACTGCCACTGCGAAGCTTTATCAGACAAGGGTGACACAAGGTGGCATTTTTCACCCTTCAGGTGCAACCTGAGTCAGTGGCAGAGTAACAGATCCACTCTACTCTTATCCAGAGATCTCATCTTCCCAACCTTCTGTATCAAGTTTTCCTTACCTCATGTAACTCACCGCTATAAGTAAGCAATTTAAGGTACTCAGCAGTACCCAATGCCGTGGCAGAGGATGAGATGATAAAAAACTGCAGGTTACAATTTGAGCAGGAAATCTTACCAGGTTATTCAAATGCTGCATGGAATTTTAATTTAAAACTCTTAATGATGCTGATTTTCCAGGTAAGAAAAAAGGCTTAATCAAGCCTGAGTGCTTAATTTTAGAGGTGAACTTCTGCTACATTCTGTAGTGCAGAAGCTGAGGAGAGCAGGTGGGCCTGTTACAGCCTGAATTCTGCTGTTACTTTTCAGAATATCCTTACAGCTTAAAGCAAGCTTGCCATGTGCACATTACTGAAAGAGCAAGTACATATTGCCGTGCCCAGCTTCCTTCTCAGCACAATTCATCTTTACTTTATTCAGCAGCAGGACAACCAAATCCATTAAAAAAAAAAAAAAAAAGTTTAGTCATGGAATGCTTCTGCATGTTTCACTGGCAGGAGACAAGGATTGCTCGGCACCATTACTGCTATTAGAAATTCAGCTCATCACCTCACTATTATTCAGTGTCATGGTAACAATTTAGCACAGCCACACAGCACTTGCAGACCTTGCATGTGCTGGTGTTCCCCCCAGCCCTTTCTAATGCACACCCACAAACACTCAAATCGAGGCCTCCCAACTTTCTTTCAAACAGTCTTAAAAAAAAAAAACAAACAAACAAAAAAAACCCAATAAAATCAAGTGGTGGCCACACCTAACAATGCATGAGTATTCAGAGATTAAAACACAAAGATCTGTAGAAGTTCCTGGAGGCAGAAAAAAAGCAAGCTCTACAAATTAGTAATCTTTTCAGGCTGTTGGCATTTTATTTTCAATGCATGCTCATCTGAGAGCATCAGGTTTCTGTTTTCAAAGACGATTATTAACCAGTGATTATTTTACACTGAACTACAGATTGTTGGGGTTTTTTTATATTAACTAAAATGTGTATGTCATCTGTTATTTGTAATTTTTTTTAATTAAATGTGTTTTAACAGAGACAATGGATTTTTTTTTAATATGGAGCAAAAAATCCCCCTCAAACAAAACAAATAAAACCACATGCTTAGAGAAGAAGAGTGTCTGTCCCAGACAGCTTTCCTCTAATTAAAACAAACTAAGCAACTCTAAAGAGTGTTGTGTCTGCTTATGCCACCAGACATTTTGCCTGTATAAAAATAGCACGATTAACAAATGTATAACTTGCTGCAGTCTCCAGCAGAAGAAAACCCACCAGTAATATTCTGAAGGGCATTCAAGAGCTTAATGATATGTTTGAAAATGCACTGTCATTTGCAGGTAACTTTGCTGAATCGAGAATAAGGTTGGTCGATAGGTATTTCTTGTACCTTCTTCAGTCAAGGATGTATTTGGTTTCTCCACTATAAAGTTTTTACATTGTTTGCTCTCTTATCAATGCTCCACACTTCCACTATTTTTATGAGATACAACTAACATCACAAAAACACTGACACTGTTTCACACTGAGATACGGCATGTCAGTTTATCCTCTAATGAGATTTTATCCTGGAGAATACAGCTGTGCACATAAAAGGAGCTTAGGAAAAGGAACCAGCGACAACTTCAATCATGGCATTGAAGGCCTTAAATTGGAACAGAATTTAAAAGCAGCATTTCAGCTTAGGAGAATGGCTTCTCCTGAACTAAAGAAGCAGAGACATAACTCTGCCTCCTTCCCCAAAGATCCAGTCAGCTACTGTTTTTGTGGGCTAAACTCTATCATTATCCAAACAGTTTGTCTTTAAAAAAAAACCAAAACAACCAAATGCTCCCTCTCCCTCCCCAAGGTTTTATCTAATGTTTCTTTGCACTTGAAAGGAAACACTTAAAAGCACAGCAGAAAAGACAAATGTATTTAATTCAGGAGTGAATTAATTTTAATGCAGGGCAGGGGAGATATTTTTATGCCACTCTCAAGTAACACCTAGAGGGTCTCAATCGCAGCAGTGTCAGATCTGAGCCGCCTTGTTCAGCAACATCCTGTTTACAACACCACAAAACAGGATATAAACTAGCACCAAGTGTAACTGATGCTCTTGTTTCATTAAATGATATGAATTAGCATTATTCTGGCATGCTATAAATGGATCTTTACCATGATTACCACAATTTTAGGAATAAAAAGAGGTTTTCATAGATTTTTTTTTCTGTCTTGGATATATTTTGTTCAGTTATGACCACAATGTTTAGACATGCAGAAAAAAAATTGATTTGTGCAACCACAAAAGTGAACAAAATTATCTTGGTAGCAGAAGTGTCATAGGAGGAGCCTTACAGAAGATGGTCAGAAAATCACAAAACCCACCAATTCCCATTTTTAAACATCATTCTGTACTTGATTCCTGAATTATGAAACCACTCAAACTATACTGAAATCCAACTCTACTCCTTTCATTAAGATTCTGTACGTGAAATTTTGTTCTTGGCAAATGTCTTGCCTGGTCACAGCATGAGAAACACCAAAAGCTGCTTACAGATATGGAATCATGATCCTTACTCCTCTGAATCCAAATAAACTGCTACCCTACTGCCCTGTTAAATGCACACTCTCCTTGGAGCCTTCAGAGGCTCTAACCAGCCATAATACTGTTCCCTAATGCAAACAGACTTTGCTCCACTGGATATAAAGTGAAGAAAATACCTTGTTATTTAAGTTATTTTCACCCATGAAAGTTGCCAGTAGCAAAGTGTTGCCATACTTCAAAGAGTCCACCTTAAACTATTAACATATATACTCAAAGAAACACTTCTACATCTTCTGAAATATCTGACAGCTCTCATACAAATTTTTAACAAAATCTATCCCATGCAATTGTTTTAATCAACAATTTTTCAAGCTTACAGCTGACAACAGTCTTGCCTTCGACAGTTGTCTGCACTGCTGTGTAATAGTGAACTAGAAGACAAAAAGATGCAGTTATAAGAAGATCTTAAGGTGTTTATTAAATTAAAAGAACTTGTGAATATTGCCTTGTTGGAACCATCAGCAACCTTGAAATTAAAGTTGCAGCACTGAACACAAGACTAAAGAAGTACAGGAATTCAGCCTGAGCATACAGATCTCAGAACTCTTCAATTACATGATCACACCATACTTTCCCCATAGGAAGTTTTGGGGTTGTGGTTTGGTTTTGTTGGGTTTTTTAATTGGCATGAGGTTTGGGGTTTTCTTCCATTTGTCCTCCCTTTTCTAGTTTAGAAGATGAAACTTGCAAAAGATGAGTTTGAATCAGCATTACATGAATGTGCTGTTTCCTACAGGATCACTGCTTCATTTACTGGAAAAAGTGATACAGTGCATGAAAAATGGTTTTAAGGAAAAGCTGCAGAAGTCTGATGACTTAAACCTTTGAAAGCAGCTTTGAAGAGGTGGATTCTGAACTTGTTTCTAACAGAAATCCACTGCAATGGTCTCTGATTTAATAGCTAGGCACTGGTATTATTTTCCCTCATTTTCTGGACTTGGTATTTGAAACCAATAAGGGCTTATTTACCAATGCACTGGGTACTTGCAGCTGCAATTGAAGATAATAGGTGTTACACTTTGATCATATTAATTGATACATAATGCTGAGTGCTCTGAACAAAAACAAAAAAAATCTTAGTCCCCCTATATTGGACAGCAGCATAAAAGGACACCTTAATTCTTTTCCCCGTGACTCACTTGCTTTCCTATAAAACAGTCATAATTTTTAATGTGGAGGGGTCATATTGCAGTGAATGGTATAAGAGTGTCCATTAGGAAATTAGGCAACCTGTCTTCAGGAAGTGCTTTCACTGTCATGAAGTGACATGTGGCACAGAGCCACACTGGGGCATGGTGCAGCAAACAGAGTATTAAATAGCTGCTCTCCACCTGCATCTGGCCAGCCCATAAACATAAACAAGTCAGAAGCATTAGAACAAAAACAAGTTATTAATCATGTAATTTAAAACTATGTTTAGAAGATAATTTGACCAATAATTAAGATATTATCTAATAAATAATTAAATAATTAGGACTGCAGAGGTAATCCCATTGGTATTTTAAATTTTGAATGCATAGGTTTCTTATTTAATACTATTTTTATATCCCAGAATTCAGAGAGATTCAAATTCCATCTCCTGCCATTACTGGCAACTCTGTCACATATCACTGTGAAGTTTTCTAACTTCCAGAACCCTCCAGGACTCCCACTCCTGAGAAACCAACTCTCACAAAAGCAGCCACTTCTGGACCTGGAGTACAAGGCACATCCTTTCCCTGACCAAAGGAAGGAGGATCCTGTCCTGTGGCACACTCCAGTCTGGTTAACACTGAATTCTGAATCTCCCACCTCTGCCACTGAACAGGATACCACCTAAGTCATCCCTATCACTGTATTCTTTCTCACTTAGAAACTGGAGAAAAAATGTATGCCAGTGCTATGCTAAAGTATGAAAAGAGAAATCTCGAACAACCTAAAGCTTCCACATTATTTTAAGAGTCCAAATAACAATAAGAAACAGAAAGACTCAGAGTAAGTCTGTTTAACAGTCCAAATAAAGTCCATACAATAGTACTCGGACAATTACAAAAGTGATGCATTTGGTAACTTTGATATTTTATGATTTCTGGTGACTCTGATGTTCTGCTCAAAATTCTTTTTGAATTTTCAAAAAGTCATCAAGTCCTCTGATAACAGCTTCCCCAAACTGAAAGCTGAAGATTTACACATCCACTATAGTATAAAACACTAAGATTTAGTTGTCTGACTGTTTTTAAAAAACCCTTTTTATGAGCAATGCAATCCTGCCATAGATCACTCTAAGCCAGTAAGAGACTTTAATGGACACAGTGGCCATTGGTGTAAAATACCAGGTTTTCCAGATATAATTCAATTTGCTGCATTTCCACTGGAATTAAGTTGCACATCTCCAGGAGAAGTTTATTCATATAGCTCTATAGTTACACCCTACATCTCAGGAGCAAAAGAATCAGAACTTGGATACAGCTAATTTGAGAACATCTAAGTGAAATGTGTTCATAATGCAGATTTTTAAAATTTGTGTGCATGGTAAGTTGAGACCTTACCCACCCCTATATTTTGAAGATGATTTATCAGCATCTCATTTTTCTACGTCTGTTCTTATTATTGAGAGCATAGCATTAGTGTTGGCAAGTCACATAACAACTTGTTTCTTTTGCACCAAAAGTACAAGCAATGTTGTGTGTCAACACCCAGGACAGGAAATAGGCGTAGAGAGACATATTGTAAATAGAAAACATTTTGGAAAGAAAATTGTTTTAGTCATCCTCAGGTGAGTGACAGTCCTCATTTCATTTTCCCCCAGAGACATTACTAGAATTAGTGGTAATCTCAATAAAACTACAGTATTGCTGTTAATCCACCAGAAAGCATCAAATTTAAAAATAGCTTGTAATTTATTATGCACACCATAATACAGTTTTATAACATTTTTATTGTTTTCAAAGCCTTCTAGGATTTTTCCTATCAAGATGTGACACAATTCATTCCATAGTTCAGTTGTCTCTTTATAAAGCTGCAGTACACGATAAAGAAAATACTTTATAGTTGGAAATAAACTTACTGTGTCTGGTTTTCCATTTTAATAAAGTTTACAACAGCATTTGGAGACAATTCAGCAGCAGATTTCATTGACTGAAAAAAACACACATTAGTAGCCAAGATTTACTTTACACCTGTTTTGGCATTTTGTATAACAGTCATGGAAGCAAGCTGTCAGGACAAGGTATGTTAAGGATTTTAAGAACTGGTTTAATTTAAACTCAGGTGTCCACACGCAAACAGGATGGCTGCTAACACCAGAAAGTGTCAGAGTATAGGGATTGCCTGGATTTTTTTGTGTGACACTGAATGCAAGACCTATCTACAAACAGGGAGTTCCTCCAATTTATTAATCTTAAATTAAGCTATCCTTTGCAGTAAAGTCTCCTGAAGTAGAATTGCATAGCTTTGGAGTTTGGATAGAGGGAGATTTTATTATACTGGACTAATAATCTCCTTTAATTCCCTTAATGAACTATTATTGCAGAAGCCGATGCCACAGGAGAAATGTTCAGATCCACTGGGTTTTGTCCAGGACTATATTTATGTCCTTCCTGGCATAAATCAAAATCTTTTTAGAGTTTTCATTAGAAGGAAGAAATAAACCTGACTGCTAGATGAAGTCATAAACAGTTGAGAGGCAACTGGTTCAGAAGCTGGGTGAGAGGAAGAAAGGAGAGCTTTTCAAACTCATAGCTCAGAGGTGGCCTGAGTTACAAAACCAGTCAAACTATACTGAAATACAACTTTACTCCTTCATTAAGATTTGGTTTATCCACTATAAAAGTTTTGACATTCTTTGCTCTGTTATCAATGCTTTACACTCCCACTATTTTGATGAGATATAACTAACATCACAAAAACACTAACACCAATTCTTGGACAATTTGCTTTGCAATTTAATATTTATGTATCTTCTCCTGATAAGAATAAAGAGAACTGCACATTGCTCTGGTCCTGTAAAAATCTTAGTCTAATATAATAACCAGTAAAGAGTTCCCCTTTTGGAAAAATCAAGGGCATCAGGCTTTGCAGTCACGCTCTCCTGTGACCCTTGCAGTTTGCTGTTGCTG
Source organism: Lanius collurio (assembly GCA_020086605.1). Taxonomy (NCBI): domain Eukaryota; kingdom Metazoa; phylum Chordata; class Aves; order Passeriformes; family Laniidae; genus Lanius; species Lanius collurio. The sequence goes on from JACBWW010000016.1 coordinate 15,141,368, forward strand.
CTTTAGTCTAAGGGCTGTAACATTAGTAAGGTTTCAGTTGAGACTAAAGGTCTTGAAATAATTTATAGATGGTGGAATGATAAAGATTATCCTATTGCAACTTCAAGAGCATTTCCCTCCTTCCCCTGGTTACTATTTTTAAATCACACAAAGTGAAGCATCAGCAATTCCTCCAAGATGACAGCAGCTCTGTACTAGAAGCGTTAAGGCACCAGGCCACTGACTGGCATAGTTCAACAGACTGGCATCAGGGCTGGGTGAAGAGCTAACAGATTTGTGTTTAATTCTGGTTTCACAAACAGAAATTAAGACTGTTTTTTGCTAAAGTAAAACATAGCTTCCCCAACAGAAGGCCTGTCTAAGTGAGAGCAAATCTGTGAATTTTCAAAGCAATTTCTTAAACCCACTTGAGATTCTAGTGACGTTTACATTTCTAGAGCGTGCCCAGTTTATTTCTACCCAGGTTTCAGAAGGCCATTATTTGCATTGCTTGGAGCTTTTCTTCTGCACAGTCAAAGCACACACTGCTACACAAAGCAAGTTCACTGAAGGGGCAGGAAAATTTAGCTTTGAATATATTTCAAACAGGAGCTCTGCTGTACTTTGAACAAATCTTTTGGAGTTTTGTCATGCTTTTCTGTCTCTCCTTGAGAATAGCTGCAGAAATATGTGGGATTCTCCCCATATATCTGTCCACCTTCCCCCTCCTGCTCTCCTTCATGCTTACTTCCCTCTCTCCAAGCCAGCTCACAGCAGTAGCAAGGATGCTGACCACAGCCAAACTAGAATAGTATTAGAGATTGCCCACATAGCATCATATTCATATACCCAGGTAAATAAGGAAGTACTGAAAAAAAAAATTTTTGACACAGCAAGGGGAGAAGGGAGTTGTTAGAGGAAATAGTATCAGCTGGGGAGCAAGCAACAATATTTCTGTTTAACTGTTTGCTTGCTATAGTTGACAAAAATAGTGAATAAACTCTCATCAGGCAAAATTAAACTAGGTCAGGAGTCTGCAAGTCTGCGAGGAAGAACCTGAGAGAAAGAAGACCATGAGACAGCACTGTTAACACACAGATATCACCATGAGAGATGGAAAATTAAAATACTTAAAACTTTAAATTATTTTCTGTATTAATTTATTGACTCTTTCAAGGAGGCATTTTCTCAAAAGTTTAATACGTTTGCAATTTCTTTCTAAAACTACAAAAGAATTTTCAATGATGCATAAAAATCACTGGAAAATATTCACAAACAAAACATGAATCTATTTACAGGAAAGGTCTAAATTCATCTATTCCAAGACTAGTCAGAAAGTTTCCTTATTGTGGCTGAAATGCAAGTAAACAGTATTATGATTTAGTCCGCTGAGAAAGAAAATGCCAACAACTGCTCAGAAAGTTCCTAACCATGCTATAAAATAATTCACAGAAGTCAGGACCTGCTCTTAAACAGTTTAGGAACTTAGGACACTAACTGTAGTGGCTGATTATACTGCATCTGACGAAATCACAAAAAAACCCCCCAAAATAACCCACATCTCTATGAGCCCAGGTTTATATTGGCTCTTTCAGTTCTCACTTCAGGCTGCAGCATCAGTATTGGAACATCTTATTCCAAAAGCAAATAATTTGCACATTGAAAAAACAAGCCCCACTAGGTGGTCATATCACCCACCCCTTTCACACTAAGTACACACATTTTTAGTGAGGTAAATGGAAATGAATCTTTGCTCTTCTGGAACAGGATTTTTTCCCAAGAAAAAGTTACTTAAACATCTTCTATGCCAAATCCGTGCTGTTGCCTGTTACTTGTGATTGAATGTTCAAGACATGGCTGAAAAGCAGCCCTGACTGAGCTGCAAACTGGTTGCCTCCACAGCACCACGAAGCAAGTCAAGTAAAGGTGGCAACTACTTACACAGACATCAAAGGAGCTCTTGTGTAAAGGCCAGTAGTTTCACTAAGTGTATAGCTGGGGCAGGGTTGGTTATTACAAAAAGCTCTTAATTATATTATCATCAGGAGACCTACTTGTCTCCAGCAGCAAATACCTCCATTAGGAGATTATTCTGCTTTAGCCTCAAGGGTACTCCAGTTTTCATGCAGTATTGTTCTTTGGGATTATCCATGATACCCACACATAACAGGATCCTTGCTTCCTGTTTCTTGCACATAGTACTACTAATAATCAGTTACAAAAAGAACTATTAATTTTAAAGAAAAACAAGTGTATTTCCATTGCAAACAGCATTGTTCTGCAGGCAGTAATAACTATAGGAGAAAATATGCTATAAACCTTTTTATTTAATTAAAAATATCTTGATATTTGGAATACTGATGAGAAGCATATAACAGAAATATTCCTAGGTAGTTGTCATGACATACTGGAAGGGTTTCTCTCTTCACCTTGGATTAGGAAATTTCACATCAGATATTCCTCTAAGGGCACTGCAACGCAGAAGAAGAGAAAGTTGAGTTTATTAAATGATCTGCAAAATAATTAGCCACCAGCATGGGTACATATATATGTCTGGTTTTGTGCACACATGTGTCTCTGTGGGTGTATGTATATAAAGTCTTCATATAGTTAACTTCTTTTCTGTGGCTGTGAACACATTTCAATTTCTTCACGCTAGCCCTCAAAATTGTATGGTATTTGTCTCACAGACTTTAATGGTTTAGTTACCTAATGAAGTAAGAATTTAAATAGTGGACACTTAGATTTGTTTTGGAAAGTAAGAGAGAAGAAACCTTCCAAAAAGAATAATAAACAGAATTAGTAGTCAAACAGCACTCTAGCAGTGAAGGAGCACGAGAGCAACGCTAGAGCCTGGCACTAACAATCTCCAAGACAGATTATTTGTGATGGGGTTGTGCTGTGCTATTAGACAGAGTGCTCAAATTTCTATAGCCACGGCCTTCCTTCTGAGGCTTCAAAGGCAAACCACTGCCGGGGGAGAAAAGGTAGCACATTTTGGTCAAGACTCCAGCAAAGGGCAATGAAACAAAATAACACAGGAGAATAAACATGTTAGCACTGAGCCCACCAGCTCTCGCTGAATGCTTTTGCTTAGGAGCATGCATTGCAGCAGAGAATGTACACTTTAAAGTGACAAATTCAAAAGGCACCCAAGCACATACACTGACTTCCATTCCCCTTCATGGTATTTGGTTGGGTACAACAGCTCACTGCAGTTCTTAAATGCCATTCAGAACTACAACAGTGCAATTCATGGCCTGTACTTAACAGTGACTCTCCAGGTGAGAAGACTGAATTACTTTTCCGAGTCAGAGCTTTCTAAGTTGCCCTCTCTAACCTTCCTGCTCTCCTTTCCTTTTCACTAGTCTCAAGTGCAGCATTATGATGGCACAGAATATCTGAACTCAGCCTGATTTATCCAGACATTATGTATTTTTACATTTTCAAATAGCTCCACAAATCTAGATAACAAATTGCAACAGATACTGCTATGTTACTTGTGGCCCAACCAAAGTATTTTTATTAAAAAACAAACAAACAACAACATCACATTATCTAGTTAGACTATAAAGCAAAAACTGTCAGGGACACACTCTGGTGAGCAGAATCACCTGGGCCTGTCTTGTCTTACTTTGAAATCAGTCTCAAGAGGAAGAGTAATGGAGTAGTAGACATTGGGCATCCTAGAGCAAATACCAGTAGCATGTTGAATATGGACCAAAAGCCAATTTACCATTTCTTGTTGGAATGAAATAATAGAATGGGCTTGTCTATCTCAATTTCACACTTCAATTAACTGTTGGAAACAGCCAATGTTTTCCACTGAAGTATTCACAGTATTTATTAGGAGATAAACCACAGAAAAATGCATGTGATTAAGATAAATATGCTTTCAATGGTCAGAGTCATGACTCAAATAGTATCCTTCAGTTTCTGAAGAATGACTGCCTTTTCTGCAGAATTGGGGGATACCAATCATGGCAATACTCCTGTCTATGATTAGCCAGACATGATACAAGATCACAGGAAGGAGGTACCACCCCTTTGTAACGATCTAGTCTGGGTCCCCACACTAAGGAGACATTCATACTGTCTCCATCTGTTTTCCATTTCATTTTTCAAAATTCCCCTAAGTTAATCTCTTGTGTCCTTTGGTCTTTATACCCAATATCACTCAGTCCTGCTGTGGCAGCAGATCATAACATACATATGAGAAAAGTGCATTATCTCACTGGGATTCTTGTTCTTTGGAATTAATTATCTTTTTGTGGTCCTCTCTGGGAAGGCTTTTTGAGAAAAATACTGTCTCTTTGTTTGCTCCATAGCTGATCCTCATACAGCCTGATGAGTGAAATTTCAAATGAGTTGAAAATTCCTGCCCTTCTAAGTAACAGATGAAAAATAGACTGTCATTGATGAGTATTTTTAGATTTGTGTCTTCCCAATGTTTGACAGACACCCTCCAGGTGATTATTCTCTGAAGCTGTGAGTTCACAAGTGACCCTTACAAGCTGATAAAAGCAAAACAAACCAAAAAGCCCCTGAGCCATTCTAGATTGATTCCATTTATAGCATACTCCCTGTAGGAAAAGAATAGTCACATATGCTTATGTAACTAATTGAGTTAATTCCAGATTTTCTTTCCCCAAGCCTAACACTCAGAACCTCATAGGGAAGCTTTTGACAGAATTTATTTCTTTGGAAAGATTATAGCCTTCACCTATTTTAGCTCTTACACGTCTCAGTAATCAAGTCACTGTTATCTGAAACCAAAGCCTCAGATACAACCCTAACACTTTTTCTTCCACTACTGCTTAATTTCAAGATCATATTTTATATCAGTTACTTATTTTTCTGTTGTTCTGAGAGGTTAAGCAGCCTTGAATTGACTGATATTAGTCTCTAGAATGAAGGTGGATGGGGACAGTGATTATTGCAGAAATCAATATGCTTCCAATGTACTTACTCAATGACTCTCCCCACTCTTTCTAAAATTATGCCTTTAACTTGCTACGAAACTTCATAAACCACGTCTTTGAAGATGTCATACAAGCACTTTCTGTGGTCACACACTGCCAAGGGTAAATACTTACAACTCTTTTGGTAAAAATCTGTTTCACTAAAAACAAGGGCAAGTGTTATTGCTGCCTGCTTCCTATGTAAAGCCAGATGCAGAACACGAGACCTCTGCAAACCTTCAGAGAGAGCATAACAACAACCTTCAGGAGTTCTCTGTGGGGGCATCTCCATCTCACATGCTGAGCTTGGCCATGGTGGGGTTACCAGTGGAGACCAGTGAAGGTATCCATCTGCAGGTGAGGGTTTTTGAATTATCAAGCAAATTTGAAGCTTACCTGCTTTACCCTGGGAAGCTAAACTAGGATGGGTATAAAAGTCACCCACATGCACTAATGAAGCTTGAGCAGTAATCACCTCCTCCTCCAGTTGCTTCTAATGGGAGCTTTTATTGTTGGCTGCTGCTGGCAAAGCACTGGATGTTGCACACAAGTCAATGTCTGAGAAGCAGCCAAATACCAAGGTAGTAAATGCCAGGCAAGACCCAGGAAAAAAAGCCTCCACCCAGTTTCACTGCTGCCCATCTACCATGACAGTCCCTCTTGTCGCTGCAGCAGCACCTGAACAAGATTTTTGGCAGTACATAAAAAGGACTTCCAACACTGCCCACCTTTTCCAGAAGTTTTCTTTTGCCTAAGTCTCAAAAGGGTGCACCTACCCACCAGGTGCCGAGCCCACCAGGTTAGATCAGCTAAACTGACTCCTAACTTCAAACTGAAACCAAAGGGGAGCCTCCTGTTTGTAGCAAAAATATCCAACACAACATAAAGATCCAAGGCTAGCTCACCAAGTACACATTATATACATAGTTCTCCTGATTTTGCTGCCTGGCTTTCCTGGACAGTACAAGGCTCTCTATCCACTGCTGCCATTCCTGGATGTTTTCATGCTGCAACCCTCTTACCTCAGTTACAAGTTCTCAAAATCCAGCACACTCTCACATAATGCATCAGTTTCTTTAGCTAATCAGCAAAAACAGTGCTTACATTCTGCCTAGGCCTGCAGGGAAGCAATAATTTAGATTTTCACTCCATTTCATGATTTAGGGAGCCCTCTAAAATAGAAAATACATATTATTGATAGCTTCTACACTATGACATCATGTTTTTGGCAAGGTACAGGCATTTTATGTTTTACAGTGCTGACAGCTGTATTCTGTCAAAATAGATTAGAAAAATCTCTGGAGAAAGGTAAAGAAAAAGGCAGCAGAAATACTAAACAACTATTCATTGGCCTTTCATTCTTTTTAAAAGTGGTGGTCCCTTTGAGAACATATTTTTCCCTTTCTTTTACAACATCCTTCCAGCATCCTACTCAGAATGTGTTACAGGGATTATTCTATGTCAGATGAAGTTTGGTAAAATACTGTTATGTGAAACAAAGCTGCTTGCTGAAACAAATAGAAAATAGATTTGCTTCCATCTTTATACTGATTTAGTAAATCACAGAATCAAACTGATATAAGCTACCACTTAGGCTGTTTGGAAATGTTCCAGCACATCCAAGGAGTACTGTCTACCTGAGAACACACAATAGCAGATGATACACAGTAAGAATAAGGCTCTGCAGATAATTTATATTGCAGTTTGCTCAGGGAACACAAGAACTCATTTCCAATTAGTCAAAAATATTCTCAGTTCTTGAGGGGAGAAAACAAAACAAAAAAAAGCACCTGCTCAAAATAGAAAGCATATTTCATACTTGAAGTTTTTAACCTTCTGAAATGTGGCTGCAGAAGATGCTAACAGAGGAAACACTTTAAATGCTTATTGCATATTCTGCAAAAGAGTCATTAATACTGTTTTTTCAGGCAGACTTTAAAATGTTCACTGTTTAGAGAGAAAAACTAGAAACACATCAATCCTTTGCACATATATTATTAAGTTTCCATTACAATTTTTTATTAATGAAAGAAAAATTTGCCAAATGGGTTTTTTATCTGCTGCATAGAATGCAACACCACAATCTACATGCTTGTAACCCCTGAAGAAAACTGGAATCAAACTGTGATTTTTTTTCCCCTGGAGCATTGACAGCATATTTAGGAGAAAACTTAAACCCCTTCACATCTGTGTCATATTTTCCTACAGAATGGTATTTGATTTGGAGAAAAAATTATAACCCTTCCATCTAAGGCCTGGTCATCTGTATTTCCTTCTCCTCTGGGGGTGTAGTGGACATAGTAAAGCTCTTGTGTCTTTATTCTATTGGTTTTGCATACCTGGATCAAAATTTAAAACAAAAAGTCTATAAAGCATTGATTATATCTGTCATCCATAATAACACAAGATAGTCCCAGGCCAAAAGATAGGCTTTGACTGCCATTCCCATCACAATCCCTTAAGCATTCTAATCCATATCAAACCCTAAAGGTTTTTAAGCATGCATAAAAGAGAGACTTGTTGTTTTCTACAAAGTCATTAAGATGCCTTTTCTACTGTTCATCCTTTGCAGTTCTCCATGGCTTTCATTTTACCTTTAAATAACAAACTCAGCATTATCTAACATGCTGCCTCTAAAAATTCCATCAGCAGCACTTTCTTCACAGCCCATATCTGAATCTTGGCACTTAAATAGTATTCTACACCTTCAAAGCAAGCACAGTAAAAATATTTAAACTAATCCTCCTGACACTTCGAGATCCACATTAGTTAAATGATATAAAACAAAGTGAAAGGATTTCTAATACAAAGAAAAAATAATTCCAAGAGAAGGGAAATAAATACAACATACATGTACTACCCTGAACATGCATATGAAACTCCAGGCCTGCTTAAGAGTCAGCAAAGCCCACGCACGTGAAAATATTCTGAAATGTGTTAGTAGTAGCAAGCCAGCACTGCACACGCAATGTTTCAAGAAAAAAAAACCCACTCCTAATAACACCTCACCAACCCAGCTTCATTTGCAAACCAGCTTTAATCAGCACATCCTACTCCTTCCGCACTTACCCAGCACAACGCTCAACTTGGTCCCCTGAGTGCAAACCCTGAATGAAAAGCTGCCGGAGTAGAAAGCAGCTCCCTCCTCTGGGTTGCAGCTACATCGTGGAGAGCAACTGCTCGGGCAGCATTTAGCAGCAAATAAAGCACCCCACCCTCCCTGGGTAATTGTGGGGCAGCTGTGATGTCACAGAGAGACTGCTCTGCAGCTGTTTTCAAAGCCCATGTATTTGTCATGTCCTACCTGCTCACTTCTTTAGTAACTATGGGAGGTTGACAAATTCTGTGACAACTGAAATAAAAAAGGGCAGGACTGATGGTCCTTTGTAAGCCTTTATTAAAAGTGATTAGCTCGGGTGGGGGCTCCGGCCAGCTTCGTTGCCCCCAGCTTCGACTTGGAGGAGGAGGAGGAACTTCGGCTCTATCACTCCCTGTGATAGAGCCGGGCCTTCAAGTGTTCCTCACGAGGCGTGGCTGTATACCAAAGGGTATACGAAAGGCGATGGTGGTAATTCACTGTCCTCAGGGCAGTGGCTCCAACAGACTTTTTGTTACGGTGACTTCTTGGAGAACTCAAAAGCTGGCCAGGTAGTAATTGCCTATAGAGTAGCCTGGTTCATTTTTCTTAAAAGTTTGTTGGCTCGTTTTAAATTATTATTGTCTAGGGAATTTTTACTCCCAAGGGTCTTTTCAGCTCTAGTTTGTATATTCAGCCCCTTTTCTTCTCTTTTTTTTTTGTCTTTTCCTTATCTACTACTCTCCAGGCAGGCCAGCTTCGAAAGGGGTAAGGAGGGGGTCGTAAATTCCTGCATTGCAATGCAAGCCCTGATAAGAGGTTTCTTCACAACTAAGTGTGGGTTTCTTTCTTAAACTGCAAGAGAGATCCTAACTTACAAAGCTACAACAAAGCACAAAATTAAATTCAAACAAAGCTACAATGTAGTACAAAATAAATGGATAATTGTTAAATTGATAATCTGGTCCCTTATTTATAACAACAGCTGTAGAAGTTTGAGCGTTTTAAGGACCAGGTTTTCAAAGGTATTTAGGCACATAACTTATTTACTACAGCCAAAGTCAGACAACTCTCTGTAGTGCTAGGTCTTAATTCTGTGAAAACTACAATTTCCCAACTTCAGTTAGAGTTAATCTGATTATTTGGCACAAACAGCTCATTTGTGTCACTTTCTCCGGTCAGGTTCTTTTTACTTCCTTTCCCTGGCTCTCTGTATGTATTGGCTTCTTCGTTCCTTCTTATTAGATTAAATAGCTCAAATTGATCCCCCCTTGTAGCTTACTGCTGGGACTCTGCTTGGTATCTCATTTCACATTTAATTGACTTTTAAAGTGGATGCTATAAAACCAAGGTGGACAGTTGGGATCTAATTTAGGTAATCCAGCTATGCTGATATTGGCATCAGCTGACCACTTACTTACAGAGACCATGAGAAACTCTTCCAGTTCATAAACTGTCCAAGTTTAGTAAAGACAATTTTGCTGCACCTGGCAAGGCCACCACCTCCCTCCATCGTGTCTCTCTGGAAAGATACTTCAACCACATAGGGGAAAATATCCTCTATGAAGTTGCTCAGGACAGATTAAGCAAAGCTCTTCGGTTCCTCCTGCAGAGAGAAGGGGCAGGCACTGCTCAGGGCTGGCACATCTGGAGATGCATTTGCAGCAATGAATTCTGTTCTTAACCACAAAGCCACCCACAGTAAATCACTGTGAAGTCAGCCATACAATCAAGTAGTCCCCAGCTTCTCTTATTTTGATCAATTGAATAGCCAAAATGTAAATGGAAAAATCAACAATTTTTTTTTCTCCCTTCCTGCCAGTTGTATCTGCTATGTCAGAGAATCTCTCCCAAATTCTTTCATACAAACTGTTTCCCAGATCTGCAGAGTTGGAAACTTGACTGCAAACGGGGAGGATGTGAGAGGCAAAAAGCACAGATGTTTTTCCTGAGGAAGTGTAATTAATTGTTTTTATAACACATTAAAGATGTTAAAGGCTTTGGGAGTGCCAAGGTTTTTTTATCATTTACTACCACAAACAGTCATGGAGAACAAGAAATAGCATGACCACTGTACTTGGTGGATTGATTTTAGATTGTGACTTGAGTGTTTTGTAGCTTTTTCTTTCAACAGGTAATCACAGACCACATAATACTATAATAGAAAACTCTTCTTGTGCAAATAAAGGATGTTTGAGGAGACTAAGATGGGGCAGAAATTGAACATCTTTTTTTAATATGTTTCTGTGGTGTCGGAACCTCAACCCACCTTTTAGCTATTCATGTCCATGCTGGTGTTATTCCAGTCTGAAAATACCTTGTTTCCATTAGAAGGCACTGTTCCCAGGTGAAATAGATAAATACAAAGGATGAGCTGGCAATTAAACGTTGCTTTTCTTCCTAGTTTGTCCTTACCAGCAGTCCCAGCTGGAGGACTACAGTGCCATCTCTCTCTCTGAGCAGTGTTTGCAACATCACTTAACCTGCCTTGGCCAGGGGACAAAGTTGTCAGGATGAATTATGTTGGTGAATGCTAAGCAGGCAATCATTGCAGCTATTGTGCATCCCAGCATCTCTTTTATATAGCTACAAACAGTTGCCCCACAGCCATTTTGCTGTGGTTTCAGTAACACCTTACTGAAAGAATGTGAAATCCCATTAGCTGACATCCTCTGTGCTGTGTGAGTGAAATACTGCAGCTATGTAGCATGCCAGAACGACTGACTCCTGCAGAAACAATGGAGCTGCATTACAAGGAAATAGAGGTGAGACAGGCAGACAAATGGGCTTAGCTGGCACAGCCCATGAGCAGCCTTTGCTGAGGAGAGCGTTGGGCAGGCTGGTGATGCATTACTGCGATCTGGGAACGAGCACAGGTAGCTGCAGCCAGCACCTGGCACTGCCTCCACCTACCAGCCTGAGTAGAGGCAAAAGTTCTGTGTCTTAATAGCAAAGAAGAGACTTCTCAAAGCAAGCTGGTAGCTTTCCTGGGAATCTTGCATGTCTGGCTCAGGAAGCTCAGCTCTAGAGATGGTGAGGTTAAATAAATTGAAAACTGTGTGACCACAGAAATGCAAATACAGTTTGATGGCTTAGGTCTGTCCACTGCAGAAAGTCATTGATTTTTGTTCATATAAGCAGATACACATTTAAGACAATATGGTTTAGAAAGTGTCTTTGTCAGCCCTAGGCTGCAGGTCATGTGGTGGTGATTTACCTAATGGGACGTGTTAGGAAAATTGTTAGGACAACACAGGATGAAAATTACAATTCCAGCTAGTCCTGGTGACTTAAAATTCAATAAGCCTGTATGGATACCAGTGAGCAGTGCATGACATCATGCAAACAGACTTTAAAACAAAATATTTTTCTTCCTCTAACAGTTACCAAGTTTTTACCCTCCAGGTCACTAGGTTGAGGGTGAACAAGAGGAAGGGAAGCATACAACATAGAGGAACACAAACCCAGTAGTCCTTTCCCTTTGTTTCTCACAAGATAAAGATTTTCCCATGGAATCACAAACTCCAATAGGAAATGAATTGTGCTTCAGTGACCTCAGGAAGTTCAAAGCAACTAAAGCAGCAGCTCAGCTCAAGTGAGCCAGTGCTTACAAAGAACACATGGTACCAGTTACACACTTGGAGACTAATTTACAGTAGTGCTGAGTGCTCACAATGCCAGCTGCAGCCAAGTGGAATGGTAGGAGATCAGCACATCAGAAGATCAGGTTCTTTGATTTAAAGATTATCCTGAGGCACAGAAAGACTACCAATGGGATGAAAGTATGGAAGAGAATGACTGTCAGTAAGAATCAAGCATTTTGGGAAAACAAGTTGAAGCCAACAAAATAATCTGATGTGTGTCCCACTCCTCAGAAAGGCATAAAACTCAGCACTCTAGAAATCTGAGGGTAAGAAATATCTGGAGAATAAAATAAATAATAAGTGTTGCAGTAGCATTTCAGGGATGAGTTTTTAAGGTGACTGTGGGACAGATGCTTGATGGGTGTACCTAAGGGAAGGCTAATATGTTCTCCAGCTGGTAGAACCCATCTCTGCAAGTGGTTGGTGTAGGAATTCTTGTATTCCTGCAGAAGATAAAGCACAAGCAGATACCCACATACACAGCCCTGTAACCTTTCTGTCCAGCTGTTCAGCAATTTCCAAATCTGCATAAATATTTAAATCATATTTTACTACAAAATATATTCTCTCTAATATCCATAAATATGACAGTTTGTTGCAGAATTCAAGGGTATTTCTATGCCCTCATTTAGTAATTGCCTCACCCACTGACATCTACAGCTCTATCAAGATGATCCTAGTGATATTCCTTATATTGTTAAATACTAAAACCATGTTACCCTCTACTCTTTCCCCTTTCCAACCAAAAAGGAAATGTGACTAAAGCTTGGTATTTTTGGTAACCACAGAGGAATTGAGTACATGTATATTAAACACCAGCAAAATGTTACAAGTGCTTTGAGTTTGTAAATTAGCACATTCTCAGTTGTGTCAAACGACAAGCTCTGGATTGGATCAATAATCTCCACAAACATGTGAAAATGAAGCAGAGTATTTCAGACTATTTTGTCAGGCTAGAAAGATTCACTGCTGACTCTCTTTTTAACTTTTCTGTTACCCTTCCTCATCCTCAAGACCATGTAGCAATAGATAATTCCTTCACTGATGCCCTGCTGCTGTTTCTCTGTTGTAATCAATTTTTTCTGCTTCTGGAAATGCAGAGAGAGTGTGAGTAAACTGGACCCCAGAATATAGCAGTAAAAAAAAACCCTCATTCTGTTGGATGTAGAACATAAAACTGGGAGAGAGAACTCCTTTGTAGCTCATCCAATATTTTTAAGACAAAGGTGTCTCCACCTGTCCTATCCTTAGTAAAAAAAGTTGAAATACACACATCTGGAAAGCAGGATGCTCCCAGAACCTGTGAGAATCATTGGACATGAAGCTTTTCTTTTCTCTTTTATTTCTTCTTTTCTTTCAGTGTGACCCACACCATAAATCTTTCAAGCAGTAAACTCCTAAAGCCACCCTGATTGCAGTTGCCTTCTGAATGCAGGCAATGTACTGCAGAGGGAGAAAAATCACAAGTTAATACAGCCTCAAACGCTTTAGATAAGTAGAGGCTTTCATCTGGCTAGAGAAATAGATGGAGGCACTGTATTTAACCTGGGAGAACAACTTCAAGATAAGCTTCCTCTTGGAGACTGGACACAGAGAAAAACAAGGTGATTCCAAAACGTAAATAGGATATTCAGAAGTGGCTTAGAGGACAGCAAGTGGAAAGGAGGTGCCATTTTCTAGTTCTTCAGGAAAGATAGTCTTTCATGCCTCCCTAATCGCAGAATGCCAAATACTGTGATAAGTACATTGCTAGTATGCTAAAACCCCAATTAAATAGTTTATCTCATCCCACCAATGTCAAGTCTCATACATTGCAGTAACACATTTTGAAACAACATTTATGGTTCTTTGTTGAGAGGAGATGGATATAAATGTATATGATTTCTTTGCTGTGTTATGCATTAATGCTTGTTATCAGTTGTTACCAGAGCTGAGCAATTTGTGAATATGTTATTTTAAGCCACCCCTGCTGCAGCCTGTTTTAGTTTTGCCTATATTTATGCAATTAAGCAGCATTTAAGGTTCCACTGCCAGGGGTGATTTCTGTGGTAATGTGTTGTGAGCTTCTCTCCAGGACAAGCTTTCAATAATACAGATCCAGATAAGGCTTTAGTGTAAACACACTGCTGAACCTTGAGGATGAAATGCACAGGATTCGAGCACTGAAAATAAAGGCAGGTCGGGTATCTGCATTCTGTTTTTTTCTGTGGCTGGCTGAGCAAGCTTTGCTGAACAGGAAGTGATCTTGCTATGAATTTAATTAGTGTTGCATTTAGTGTGCCCTAAGTTTCACATCTTTCCATATTTTCTCTGGCTATTAGTGAAAACTGCAAGAAAAAAACCCCTATATTCTGATAGTTTCTTAAATATATGTACACAAACTTGTATATAGCTTCTCATATGCTTTGATACAAATTTGAATAGAATGGACTGTAGGTCCTACATGTCCTCAATATTCCTTGTAAGAAGTTGAAGGAAGGGGAGTGATTAGGAACTAAACATAAATAAAGATACTTAGAATTAACAGGTTTCTCTAGGATAAAGGAGAACTTCATAGTAGTGCCATTAAAGTTTGCATGTGGTTAATGTTTACAGGGAATCATAAAGCTGCATGCCAACCCTTGTGCAAAGCTCCCCTTGAGGCTTACAGGGGATGTTTAATGGCATTTAGTCATAACAGTCACACTTTGCAGAGGAGCTAATCAGCAAATTGATAAAATACATTGAGACTACACTTGGTTAGCTTGAAATATAACAAGTAAATGTCTAAGTACTGGTTATGTCTGACCCGAATGAAGATAACAGTTTATTCTGTGCATCCAGGCTCCCAGTTGCAGTCCCTATAAGCCTGATCCACCTTGCCCAGTAGCTCAGGGTGCAGCTGCAGCTCAAGAGAAGACCAGTTAAACTCAAGAAAATGCATCTTTCTAACCACCAGTCACATTAAGCAACTTAACAGTTTTAAGTGATGCACTTGAAAAAGAAATGTGGTAAGAAATTTATGCTTTTCCTCAGTTAGTGTACAGGGAAAATACCAGATAAGAGGGATCAGGTAAACATTCTACCAATTGTAGTTAAAGAGTCCAGATACAAAATATTTGCAGAATTTGTTTGCTTGTTTTAAAGTGCAGTAATTAGAACTGTTGTAGCTGTGTCAATGTGTACATGTTTTGAGGATACTGTACTCTCATCTTTCAGGGAAGAAGGTCATGTATTGCAAAAGAAAAAATCAACAAGGAGTGTACCCCTCATCCCTGAACAAGTATAGCTGCTTTCTGAGTGACTTAGATTGGTATATTCATAGAAGGGTAGTCCTTCATTCTCTGAATAACCAGATTATAAAACAGTAGGCATTGCTGAGGGCAAGAAATCAAACTCAATGTTCTGATGCAATATGGCAATTCCTAGAGCACTACCAGTCGTTCATTTCCACAAAGTCCTTCAAACAGCAAGATACGAATTTCACCCTCCCTCGGATATCTCTGTCAACAGAATTTGCATTGCATGCAATATTTATTACATCCTTCAGGCATTCCACATGACTTGTCTCACATTGGCATCTGCACATGTCCAGGTGCACATCATATCCCCTGACAGGTTCTAAAGGAACCCCTTTTGGCAAAAGAGCTCCAAGAGGCAGTCATGGGACTAAGTATCAAATTGTTTACTTGGGATTATGCTGAGACTGTAAGATATTATGAACTGGCTCTGAAAATACCTGTTCAAGGCAAAAATTAAGACACAGCAGGCGTTCCACATTAAGAAGCAGTCTGGCTCTCTGATAGCTAATTGACTGTTATTGTTTAGTATGTTTGCAGAATGGACCATAAGGAAACAATTAAGCCTGCATACTGCTTATAAGCTGTAAAGTGATTTTTGAAAATCTTGTCTGATAGAAAATAAGAGCAGCTTCCAGCCTGCTAAGTAGGCAATGCAGTTTTCTTCTGCTCTTATGTCACTTAACTAGCATTTAAGATCAGGATGCACAGTTTACCTCTGCTTTTATTGTCAATTATCTTCCCTTTAATGAAACAGCATGATTTAGAGGAAAAAACAATCCCACACTTCTAAAAAAAGACCTGTTTACTTTGGAGTGTTTAGTAACATCAGAATAACTTCTTTTCCCTTCAAACAAAGAGCTGGATTTTAGTTTATTCCCTGAGCAGCACTTTCTATTCAAATACGTGTTAGGTAGCATTTTCCCCCTCAGTTATTGAAAAGTATGCAAAACAAATACTAAAAAAAATGTCGTTTTCATTTCACTGTAGAAAGCATACAGATTTATGGGTTTAGCACACGTAAATTCTCTTTGAAATAAGGAACCCCAGACAAACTCTAGATGAAGGAGGGAAAAAAGGAGGTATAAAGCAGTTTTCTCCCCCGTCAGCATGCTAAGCAGAGGATTCACCCTTGATTTCTAGCAAATATTTTAGAGCAAGATGAGGTCTTTATGAACTGAGAGGTAAAGACAAAATGTGCTCGATTGACTGAGCATGGAAATAAAATACCATCCCTTTTGGTAACTTTTAAGGGCGGTTTATGTGTCTTTTTCCACTTGTTTGGGATGAAACCTATTGGTATATAACCAGACTGTGGAAATGTCATTATCATACCATGTATTTTATATACTTACATGTAGCACATTTTTTTGTCATCTCTTGGATGTCCTAAAAATGCCTTCTCCACCCACCTCCCCCTTTTCGAAGAGTCCATCACAGCAAAACATACTTCACCAGTGCCTAGAAAGATATGCTGAAGCACGTTGCTAGGTTTCCTTCTGTTCCAAAAAGCTGTCTCCACATGCAGTGTATCTGCCCCTGGCCACAACTTCTTTTGGGAGTCCCTTAGCATCTCCTCACTGGACTGGGATGCACCCACCTAGCAGGGGTTGTAGTCATTTGTTGGCCCCCAGCACTAACTTCACCTGGTGGCTTCTGAGGAGCCCTCTGGTGCTCCAAGGTGAGCTGACAAACTCCTCTGCAGCAGAGAGCAGCCAGCAGCTCCTTTTTAATTTGAGCTGATCTGCCTTCTGTGCACAGCACTGCAAGCACTACTGAGCTGCCTCTGCCCGGCTGCTGCTCCTATCCCTCCTTCCTTGGCATCATCACCTCTATTTTTATGCCTCTGGCCATTCCACAGTGACACCAAAGGTGCTAGAGGATGATCTTGTGCTCTTTCAGACACTTCTGGACCATACTGGCTCTCTCTAACTATCCCAAAGGCCCACAGGCATTATTAAGTCTGGAAAAAGACTTGGTAACTATTCTAAATTTATTTCGCCTGCACACCTTGACCTGCACATATTCCTAATGATTCACTTTCTGTGACTCTAAACAGAATTATTCAGATGCCATATGCCCTCTTCATCTTCAGTTTTTGACATAGCTTTCACCTTAGCTTGATATCCCACTCCCAGCACCCTGCTTGGAGCTCTTAGAGCTCGGTACAGTGCTGCACACTTTCTTCACTGAGGCCTCCTCCTGCTGCAGGAAAAGCAGTGTCAAGTGCAGGCTTTGTGCTTGAGGTTCCCTCTAGCCCTAATTTCTACTGACAGTGAAACTCCTCTTGGGTCACACTGATGGCCAGAAATGTTTTTTGGGGGGTTGGGCTTTATGTGTTTAGTTGGGGGAGTTTTCTCCCCCCTTTTTTTTTAAGAACATCTCATGAAATTCATAATGAAGGTTGTTAAGGGGCTGATACTTCTTTCTCATATTAGGGTCTTAATCCCAAAACTGAACAGTGCAGGATGATCTATACCTTACAGAGTAATTGAATGAATATTACACTTAGGACTTTTTGCTTGATGTTTCTGAGGTATTATATTTTATGAAGGCCTTGACACTTTCAGAACAAGTGTCAAAACCTGATTATAATTTCTTTTGACAATATTTCTATTAAAATATATAGGTCATCACAAACAATATTTTTGACCTTGTACTTTTTTGGGATCTGAGAGTGCACAAGACCACAGCAATCTGTCAAAAATATTACTTTATCTCTAACATGAACTTAAAATTGTTTTTACAGAGCTATTTTTATCCTTTCTTTTTAAAACAAAAGGAAGACATGTAGTATTTATCCCAAAGTTTAACTGACAGCAATAATTATGGCTAGTGAAGACAATGGGACAACATTTTAAGATCATTTGTCATTTTCACCTGACTGAATCATCTGATGTGTACCATTTTAAGTGGGGATTTTATGTTAAAATAGCCATAGCTTGCTACCATCATCGGTAAAAGGGTTAAGGTTATTGCAAGGTCTCTCTTGTCTGGAGAGAAAGCAGGTAAAACCCAATTTCAAAGCTTCCTTCTTTATTACTAAATTAGATCTGGTAACATCCCTCTGCATTACGCATTTATTTATTAATTACTAGCTCATTGCTCAAGATTCAAGATCTGGTTTTAAAATTTACTTTGTATTGCCAAGTGTCAGTTGAAAGTACCTGGTGTTATTATGGTCAAATATTTTATTACAAGGTGTTCTAATAATTCAACACAAACACAAAGGTAACTTACCTGGAATATTTTACAGAACAGCTTTAAAACAGGCTGATCACTACATGCTCTCTTCCCAGATGAAAGCTTTAGAAGTTGTTTTTTGATCCAAGTTATTCACATTAATTCACATAAATGTTTTCCATATTTGATTTATTACATTCAGTAAGTCTGTCCAGCCTTCACTTGGAAATACTAAAAGATATGTGATGCCTCACTTTTGTGAATTATTAACTACTGGAATAACCTTAATAAGTTTTACTTATATTTTTACTTTAATGTCTAGCATTTTCTTCAGATATGTTATACCCTCTCTAACCTGATATTTCATTAGAGGGAATCACAGATCATTCAATGCACAAAACAGCATTCAGAATCATTAAAGACCTGGACCAACTCCTAACCTCCAACTGAAAGTCTGTGCAAATCCCCCTGTAATTCTCATGGTATTTACGATAATTTGAAAAAAAAAAAAATTCTGTGTCCTACAGAAAGCTGATATATAGACAGTCCAGTGGCTTAAAAAGAGTAGATGGAAGATGTGGTTCATGTACACATTCACCTACCTGTTGACAAAAAACATACATTTTGAGAAATAAGAGGGGGAAAAAATATTACAAACTCCATATCATTAAAAAAAAAAAAATCTTAATTAAAAATCTTAAACAAATTTCTGTCAGAGGCATTTTTATCATAGCTCTCATTGCAGAAATATTGTAATAAACAATTTAGTAAAAACATGTGTTACCTTGGAACCCAGTTGCCCACACATGATACCCATTAGGAAGCTGTTGGTGCCTGCCCAGCTGCCACACCAGAAGAGCTCTCATGTTCTTTGGCACATCTAACAGCCTTCTGTATCAACACCATAACAAATTTAAAAGAAAAAAAATTCAGATAATGCAGTATTCAATAATTATAAGTGAAAAACTACTCTTAGACTTATCAACTTATTTTGCCTCTATAACCAGATTTCATAAATTATATACTAGTCAGTAGCTCAGCTAAAATACTCCATCCAACATCTTATGATTTGTAATAGAAAGAAACATAAAATAATCATATAGGAAATGGCAAAATAGAAATTTTACACATATAAATGCAATTTCTAGCAATTCAGGTCTTTTCTCATGCTAATAACAGAACTGCTTAGATTTAACAGCAGAAGACAATTATATGTCACAGAGTGGCCTAATATAAAATGAGAAACTTGTAATATCTGCAAGAAAAATGACATTATTAGCATTCATAGCACAACCAATAACGTACTATATTTCCATTACTTAAGAATAGCATCTTTTTGATGTATTCAGAGCAATTCTGGATATGAAGGTCTAATTCCTGGACACAATCTTATTACAGCATCCCAGATCTACAGGACTATTGCTGCCTTTCCTGTGCTCACAGGACTTGCAGGCACAGGCTGTGAGGACACATTCATGTTTAATTATAATGAAAATGTCACATAAAGAACAAGAAGGGTGTTAAATCACCATACAAAGATTTAAACTGGAAGCTGGTAAGGTTTTAATAACACTCTGTTTGTGACTTATGCTTCCAATAACACATAAATATATTATGGAGCTTTAGCTGGTATAAAGCAGTTTCTTATGGTTTAATGTATTTGAAAAGAGAATGGCTGTACTTTGTGGTAACAGAAATACCAATTATGAATCAAACTCTAAGTTTAATTCACTTAATGATAGCTGCAGTTAAGGCAGATGTTTAAGTGCTTAAATGCTTTCTCTTCAGTTTGTGAAGAGAGACAATATTCATTCCCCACATTTATGGGAGCACAGTAATGGAATCCCTCTTTTTCCACAGGGATAGGACCAAGCCATGGCTGCACAGCCAAGTGCCCTCACAGAGCCTGTTCTGTCACCTGGGCTCCAGCTTCCCCCTGGGCCAGCTCCTGCCTCTCCCCACACCACAGAGCCTCCAGCCTTTCCTCTCACCCCAGGAGATCCAGCTCGCACTCTGCAGGAGAGGGCAGTGGGGCGCTTTGAAGGGCACTCACATTGCTGCTTCCCGGTGTTTCAGCTGCCCGAGCCCAGGTGCTGGTGGGAATCTCTGTGAGGAGTGCTCAGGGCTGCCCTGTGCCCAGCCTGGCCAGTTCTGGCCAGTGCCAGCACAGCTGAACCTCTGGAACTACAGACTGAGGGGGGAAACTGCGGGGTGTGAGGAAACCCCTGGGAGAAAGGAGTACCTTGGAGCACCCAGGTTGGAGGTGCTGCTCCAGGTCCCTCTGTGGTCCCCAGAGAGACCGTGGTGGCACAGACTTTTCCCTGAAGGAGCAGAGCCTGTGGAGAAGATGCACACAGGGCAGGGGGGAAGCACGAGCTGTGCAAGATGAGGATGACACAGGTGCTCCCTCTGACAGTTCCACAGGAATTGTTCCTGCAAAAACCCAACCTGCTAAGCCCACCTCATCTCAGCAGGTGAAAGCAAGGGCAGCACTGGACATTTTGAAGATGGCCTTGGGCATCCTCATGTAAAAAGCTACTCAGTCTTCAGATTCTTCTTCATTTGACCAACTAACAAAGAGAGGAGGAGGAACAGCTCTGTTCTTCCAGTACAGTCACCACAATAAAAAGTTGTGGTTTTTTTTTTCTAAATCCCGTGATGATGTACTGAGTTCTAGCTCTAGATAGTACCTCTGAAAGAAAAATTAACATGCTATGGAGAATGTGGAAGAAGGGATGATTACTGTATTAAGGGAAGCATTATTCTATTAAAAAAAGGTCTCATCATAAACCTGACCAAAGGGGAACCATGAGAGAACCTGACAACTCAGATTTGTCCTGACTGCTTCTTTTAGGATTTAAATAGCAGCCTTCAAACTCAGTACCCGTTCCTATATCTGCTTTAGCTGGAAGTGAGAACATCCAAAATTTACACAGATGGACACCTTGTGGCCTCAGAACCACTGCCAGCCCTTCAAAAGCCATGGTTATTCTGCTCCCACAGTTCCATCACTAAGAAGGCATCCACAATATTTCATGTAGATTTAACACAAAATGAAATATTGATTAACCTTTTAATCTTTAAGTTCTGTTTAGCATTTTATCTCAAATTGGCACCAACCCCCCAGATACAACTGGAAGGATTTCAGTCCCTAAATCCATGAAAGCTGCAGTTAAGTGAGTTACTTCACAAGCTCACAATTAAAAGTTTATTTGCATTGTACATAATCACCTCTCTTACACTCTAAATTATCTTGCAATTACAGGGGTACAGGAACTTTTTAAGAGGTATTAAAGGATTTGAACCTGCATTATCTCATCACTCTTACAAAACCAGTCAATAAAACAATGCATTGTGTATAACTGGGCATGCCTGGCATATTCTTCATGGCTGTCTACCCCAACAGTAAAACTCACTTTAACAGCCTGGGCATTTCTGATCCCACACTTAAACCTCCAATGCAACACACAGCCCTCACACTGCAGCATCCCATCTTTAAACCCACAAGAGTACTAACTGAAACCAGCCCCCTGGTCAAGCACAGGGTTTGGGACTCGCTTTCCATAGGCTCCAGCTCCACCCTCCAGGTACTTTAATCCACTCCCCACCAAACTCATTGGAAGAAACAATGTGCTGATACATTAAGAACCTTTCTGAATAAGTCACACTTCTGTCTTAGACTATTGCTTCCTCCAAGGCTGTACCTTCTCAAGCCCAGAAAAAGACCAACACAATGATCATACAAACAAACAAAACAAAAAAACTACTAAAAGATACATTTAAAAATAAATTTTGAAATCTTATCAAAGTCTGTTTTCTGTTATGTTAACCACTGGCTAGTCAACATCATTTCCTGGCTTTAAGGAGAGCAGCTGCCAAGAAATGGCTTTCAACTTGCTTACACTATGCAGAGGCTTTTTTCCCCCTGCAAGAGACAAGTTCCAGCTGGATGTTATTTTATGTTATTCCCATATGTAAAACATCTTAAAATATACAAGTTACTTCAGCTTTAAGCAAAGTGCTAAAATACAAAGACCAAAGATTCTCTTTATTAAGAGGACAGTGTATTAGTTCTGCTCATCTCTGCTTTTGCTGAAACAAGTGAAGTTACAGCTCACTTCACATGTCCTTAGCCATTATTTTCTATTGCACATTCAAGTTCCACCTTATTAGTCAGACACGTTTTTTCCAGGAGAAACTCCCACCTGAATGGGAGCCTCACATGTTTAAACAAGAGGGGGTCCCACTAGCACCCATTTCCTCTCACCCTCTTCTTGCTCATGGGGTAATGAATCATCACAGTTCTTATAGTTTCATTACATGGGTATAAGACGTAGGACTTCCTCCTATTTTTGAATAGTGCCAGCTCATCTCAAAAGGTTAAAAAAAAAAAATCACATCTTATTGTATGCAACAGCCTAATAAAAATGCTATATATCAGCATAACAGGCAATGTGCAACTCTGACAGTTCTGCTTGTGAAAGAAGTTATGCAAAGCCTCCTGGTGTCAGGCAGCAGGAACAGCTCTTCTCTTGCAGGAGAATCAAGTATTCCAGATATTTAGCACTGCTTTCCCTTGTGTCAGCAGCTTCTGTGAACAATCCATGCAAGCAAAGGGGACACACACTTTCCATCTCTCAGCAGTGGCATACTTGAAGAAAGGCACACAGGTTTCAGTCTATTTGTGCAGAGAATAAAACACAATTAGCAGGCAAGAGAGAACCGTAGGAACATTCCCCAGACAGGACAAAAATGTAAAAACATCCCTCAGGCACATCCTTGTTCAGTCATTTTGTTTACTAGAGTTGCATTTGTGACACAGGAGTACTCAAGGCTGTGGGCTCAGAAGGGGTCTTCAGAAGCCTTCCAAATTCCAGAGGCAAGAGATGGGGGTAGTTCTACATGTCCAGAGTTAGCTGAATGAAGCAAACATCTAAAAATTTTCCTTTGACTTTGTCTATGTCATCAAATATACATAACAAGATTGCTGCAGCTCAGCAGTCTGTGCTGACACCTCACAGAGACCAGAAGAGCATTCTCAGTTGCATTTCCAGTTCTCCTTCTCATCAGCATCTGAACGGGTGTGTAGTGAATCCTTTGGAGAGTAAGAAGAAAAAAAAAAGGCAACATTTCTTTCATGCTAATTTCTTCATTCCTTACTGCAAGAGGAGGTTTAAAGAATCCCAACCCAATCCTTTCACCCAGAGGGCCCAGCAAGTGCTACACAACCCCAACACTACAGTAGATATTTTGTCACCAGGAGCTGTGCTGCCCTATGCCTTCTCTGCAGTGTCATCTCTCTTACCACTACAAGTGTTGATCTCACTTAGGAAGAAAAAGAAACACCTTGGTGCCAACATGTCTATCCTGGTTGCACAAGGTAGGCTTTGCCAATGTGAGATTTTTCTTTACCTGGGTTAGAAGCTGGTGACGTCTCAGCTGTCTGTAGAACTGCAGCACAGCAGGATCAGCTCTCACTACTTTTGGGTCAAAATCCAGAACGCGGAGCCCTGCAAGGCTTCGGGCTCGGGAGAGGGCTACATAAGCCTGCCCACTTTCAAAGACACGAGACAGGGAGATTTCCACACAGTCTAAAGACATGCCCTAGTGAAGGCACAAAGAGCTTTGTTACAGAGCAAACAAACAAGAACATTGTGCTGTACCAACACTAACCTAACCTGTGAGTCTGTCCAAGGTACCACCTTTGGAATAAGGTTTTGATTTAAAAAAAAAGAGGATCAGTAGAAAGCAAAGGCAGTTTTCCACTATCAGGAAATTTCTAGCAGATAGTAGGATCCACTAACTCCAGTGAGCCTCTTGCTGCATGAAACTCCATAAATCCCATCTAATCAACACAGCAGGGAAAGAAGCCCTACTGGTTTCACTCCTAGTAGTTAACTGGAGCAGGCATCATTCTCAAGCAGACCTGAGAGTGTCTGGGTAAGGCCTGTCCAGCCCTGTCTCATGGGTTGTCCCAGGTGCAGTAGAATTTACAGAATGGCCTGGTTTAAACTGTGCCATGGGAATAAACTCACAGGTCTCTAAGACCAGTACTTACCATGAAGTCTTCTGGAGAGGAAGGAACTTTGAAAACATTGCACTGTTACATAGAAAGTTGTATAGAAAAAATCCCCACTGCACACTGCCAAAGGGTGAGTCCAGCCCAAAGAGCACCACTGTGGCTCCAGCAGCTTCCTCAGTTGTGCTGCAGAGCTCAGGGTCCCTAATGCCAGTGACTCAGGGAAACACTACTCTCATCAGCCCACAGGGGTAAATAATGCTGCTTTACAGTCCAACACCAACTCTGCAGATGGCAGTGCCCTTAGGGAGACCCTGGTAGTACTGACAGCCCATCTGTGACCCTACAGGCAGGCATCACAAGCAGAAGAGATGCTATCTCTCTGCAGCTAGACACATATTCTGGAGTTCACTCCCAATAAAGGCCCTTCAGTTTTCCCTCCTGTTTCACCAGCAATGCAAGCTCACCCAGGAAATAAGGTTTACAATGGTGTAAAAGTCTAAGACAGCTGACACCCACCTGACTCTTGTGAATGGAAATGGCCCATGCCAATTTTAAAGGCAATTGCTGACGACTCAGATGAACTCCTGATGGTCCTTTGAAGACCCATTTCTCCATTTTTATGAGCTGTGTGACCCCACAGAGAAACCTCACCTTAGGCAGCCCTGTAGGAATGGAAGCAGGAAAGAAATAGGGATGTGTTCTGACACTCAACAGCCAGGAGGTCAGCAGCTTAAGAACACCTTTTTTCTGCCTAAACCAAACCTAAATCCACAGACAGTATATAGCATGTCCTGAAATGATGTTTGACACCTACTTAAGCAGGAGAATTTAAGTCAGGTATTTTATCAGTTGAGATGCAGAGAAAAATACATTTTGCAGGTACCAGAACATTATTCTTTGAGAAAAACAAACAAAAATCCATCAAAACTTGCTTCAACAGAACAAACAGGAAATTCAAATGAGCATAGACATTTACATACAGAATACAGAAGAGAGAACACAAGAGGCCTACAGATAGCTACAGCTGATGCAGTGCATGACATCACAGCTCGTGAGAGCCCCAAGCTTGCAGAGATCTCCCTGCTTTCCCTCAAATTATTACCAAGCTGTAAACAAAATCAAGAAGTCGTCAGCTATCAATGACAAACTGTTTTGTTATTTTCCCACTTCCTTCGACAAAAGATCAAAAGGCTTACTTACCCTTCTGTTCACTTTCAAATCCTGTAACAACACCTCGTGCCCCATTCACCAGCCCTTGAGACACATCCAAATTCTTTGCTAACATCACCTACAGCGAAAAGAAAAATCTTTAATGCACTGGTTCTACAGCCTGTTCAGCCACCTGCAGCTAAACTTCTTGCCAGGAAGCATAAACACATCAGGCTGATTTGGCCCAATCATCTTATCCTGCCTATTGCAGCACCATCTCAATTTGATTGAAATTGTTTCACAGCCTTTCTTTCCTAGTATTCCTAACTACATCATTTTACAGCACTGAAAACTTTACTTGAGCTATTTCTGTCCACAGCTGTGAACTCAGATCCAGGGAGCAGTTTCCTCTTCCCCAGGCACCAACCAGCTTATGCATATATAGATTCTGGGAACAACTAAGGAACAAGTTTCCAAAGCAAACAGTGCTGCAACTAAGTACAATCCCACATCCTTTCCACTCTGAAAGCCATAGCTCAGAGCAAGGCTCCCAGTCCAGCAAACATGGCAATCTGTGCTATACCTTTACAGGCTGGGACACCTGCTGTACCTGGAGCTGAGGCTGCAGGCAAGGACTGCTTGTGCTCTCTGCTACTGGAAAGCTTCTAAATTTAACTGGACATGTCTGTCAAAGCCACAGCAATCACCACTGTCCCCAGGACATTGACCTGTACTCATCCTCTGGGTAAGAGTCTAAGCAGAAAAGATACAAAGACTGGGATAGAGTCTTCTTTTGGCCTGGCATAGCCATTCTAGTTTGAATTTACATTCTATGTATTAATCTACTCTATACATTTCTCTGATATGCCTTTATTTTCCTTATGCCATTTGATCTGGTCTAATATACATGTATGTCCACACATTTACCTGAGCTCCGAGCTTTAGCTCAACTCTACCACCCACAGGACACTGAGCATCAATTAACTTCCCTAGCATTGGGTCACTATCCAAAGCCTCAAACACGTGCACTTCTCCTGTTGAGGAAAGAAAGAGAGAAATTGCAACCATTGAACATATTCTACACAGCATTTCAGGAGGTTCAGCATTTATTTCTAACAGCAATTCCTCTTTTAATATCCATTTTGCTCTGCTGCTAGGACATGCTCACACAAACCTTGTAACATCTAACAGCAGAGAGCTCACTATCGCCTCTCCTCCCTATATAACTTCCAGGGCATGGGAAGGCATGGGAATCAAAGGTCAGCAGTAAATAAGAACTGAGCAGACAGCATTTTGAGCAGTTTCACTCACTACCAACACCAGATCTCCAAAGCAGAGTAAGGAAGAAACCATGGGCCAGCAAGGGAGGCAAAAAATTAAATAGCTCTTAATTCAAGTCATGGCTGGAGACAGCATGGCCTTTGTAAGATGCTATAGAAAGAAAAAGCAGGGGCATGGAGGCACTAAATTATCCACCCCTGCCTTAACCAAGCAATGAGATTGCTGCCTATTGCAAGTGACATCATGGATTTTTAAACAAAAAACTGTGACGTTTTCTCCCAGACAGCTCAACTCCAACACACAGAGCTTGGACTGGTGCTGCTGTGCATGACAGAACACTAGTTCCACCTGACACCCAGTACCCCCATTGTATCCACACAGAGCTCAGCCCTAAAGCCAGCAGTTTCCCCACAGAGTTCACCTGGTAGCTGGTGCAAGCGTCTCTCATTGGTTATTTCTACATCATCCTTATGGGTGCAGAGCCGTGTAGCCAGGATCCCATCATGCTCAGACCTGTGAGCAGCCGTCTCCATCAGCTGTCTGGTAACCTCCTCTGTGCACCTGGTGGGAAGGAAAGGGGAATTATTCTTTAAAGTGATCAGGAACAGATTTGAGCAGCAGTAACCTCCACACAGCTGAATCAGTTTGTGCAAGCTGCAGGCCTCCAGAGAGGACAGAGAAAGGTACCTGCATAAAGTCAGAGAGCAGAGACAGAATGTGCCTCAGCCCTGTCCTGGCCGCTGCCAGCTCAGGATCCCTTGAATTAATTCACAGAAATTGCAGAGAGACCCTAGGAAGTGTTTTTGCTTACCAGAGCAGCATATATGAAACCTGTCTACATTAACTAAAGCATTTAAAGCTTTTGCCCACAGCTACACATTCCTGATAGAGCACAGAAAAGTGACAAACTGCTCTTTCCTCTGCTCCATTAATGGAGAGCAGAGATTACAAAGAGAGTTTCCCCTCACCTGCCTAAACGGATTGCACTCAGGAGTGAGACAAAGGCCTTGTCAGTCTGTCTCCGCACTTCAGTCAGCTCCATGTTTATGTGGATGCATTTCTTCCAGCTTTTTGCCTGGAAAAAATAATTCTCTTGTTAAGAAAGAGGCAGCAGTGAAGTATGAGAATGAGTTTAGGAACAGTTTTGTACCTGGAAGCAGAACTTGGTTTCTTCATTAGCCTTGCAGACTGGAGGTAACTGTAAGAAATCCCCACAGATAATTAGCTGAATTCCTCCAAAAGGCTCATCCCGTTTTCTGACTGCCCTGAAAGGGATGGAAGAGAAATTTTGAATGTCCTCCAGAACCTGGACATAGTCAGGTCCCAGAAGTTACTTCTTAATCTATCAGTATATTCAAACATAGACCACCTGCAGTGAAAGATGTTTATCCCCAGCTTCATCAGAAGAGCTCAAACAATTAAGCAATGCGACTAGTATAAGACATTAAATTTGCTTTGCTTACCTACCCCAGAGGTCATTACCAGTCTTGGTTCTTTAGTAGCTGTTATGCTATAGCTACTTCTCTCTGCAAGAGAGACCTTCTGGGCACAGCTGTATATTCTGGACTCAGCTCTATAGACAACACTTAGCTCACAAGATGAAGAGAACAACCCAAACAGCCACAGCTGTGAGTGAGGAGGGGACATGGCCAAAACCTATCTCATGGTAAAGATACTATGATTTCATACTTCCTTACCGTCCTGTACCAGCAGCTGCCTTGTATCCATTCACAAAACTAAAGAAAGCAGGCAGCCTGGAAGTTTAGGGAAATTCATTTCTGCAAGTTGTTTGACCTGACAACTGCTCACCTTGCCACTGCCTCCAGCTTGTCAAAGAACTTGCCGTCCACCATTGAGATCTCATCGATAATTAAGTGCTGGCAGGCCAGCCAGTGCTGGCGCACCCCCGGCCTCTCTGCCAGCTGGATGCATTGTTCCAGCGGTGCCTTCCCAGAGCCGATCCCTGTCAGAAGAGAAAAAAGTAATGCGTTAGAATTCTCCTGATTCTTTGAGAAGGGAGTGAGAGCTCCCAGCCCCTTGCTGTTGGGCAGGCCATCACCTGCAAAGGCATGGAGAGTAGTGCCACCGATGTGACAAGCCGCCACTCCCGTGCTGGCTGTAGCGTAGGTGATGTTCGGAGGGAGGGAACCCACGATCTTCTTCAGCAGGAACGACTTCCCAGTCCCTTCGAGGGAGAAGCAACAGGTCAATGGCCAGGACTTTCCCCGGGGAGCGGATGAGAGTCTCCAGGGCCCCTCACCTGCAGAGCCGGTAAAGAAGATGCTCTTCCCGCTCCTCACGGCGCCCAACACCGCCTCCTGCTCCGCCGAGAGCCTCGCCGGGAGCCGCCTCTCCGCGCGGGTCACCTGCGGGACAGGCGGGGGTGCGCTAGGAAGGCAGGGCCGCTACCCGGGGCCACCCCCTCGCCCCGGAACTCACCTCCGCCGGGCGCTCCCCCGGCTCTTCCCCGGCGCGACGGCGGCCGGGGCCGCACAGCAGGTCCCGCTGCTGCACCGGGCTGATGACGGAGAAGGACGACGGCGGCCGGTCCAGCAGGCGGGGACGGCGCGGCGCGTCCCGCGACCCAGAGGTCACCTTGAGCCGCAGCAGGCGGAGGAAGCGGCGCAGCGCGTCCGGGGGGCAGTCGGACAGCAGCACCTGGGCGCCGTCCGGCCCCACCCGCACCGCCGCCCGCCCCTCGCCCGCGAATCGCGTGAAGAGCCTCACGGCGTCACCGACCAGCGCGAAGCTCAGCACCGCCGCCGCCGCGCCGCTGCCGCCGACCACCCGCAGCACGGGCTGCCGCAGCTCGTTGCGGCCCAGCAGCACGGTCGCGTCCCGCATCACGCGGCGGCGCGGAGCGAGTCCCCCCGGCAGCGGCTGCTCCACGGCCGCCGTGCAGCGCAGCTCCGCCGCCTCCATCGCCCCGCCGGCCGTTCAAACGCGCCGCGTGCGCCGCCGCCAATCAGCGCCGGGGCTTTAACTCGGCGGCCAATAGCAGGAGGGAAGAGAGGGGCGCGAGGCGGAGCGCCGGGCGGGCCAATCGGCGGCCCCGCCGGCAGCACGTGGGCGTTGCCATGGGCGCGGGACGCGCGGAGCCGGCGCGGCCATGGCCGAGCGCAGCAGCGACAGGGCGCCGCCGGACGCGCTGCGGAACCGCTTCCACAGCGAGCGGGCCAGAAAGGAGCGGCAGTGGCAGCTGCTCTTCACGAAGTACACCGTGAACCCCCTCCAGCCCGGTGAGGCCCCGCGCAAAGCCCCGGGGGCAAGACAAGCGGTGAGGGGAGCAGGGAGGGCGAAGGCAGGCCCGCAGCGCTCAGCTGCACGCCGGGGACAAGCAGCTGCACCCGAGCACGGCACCAGTGGCCAGGGAGAGGGGTAAAGCTGCATAGGGCAGCTGGTGGTCCTTCCTGTTGCCTGCGGAACTGGCCTGACACTCAGAAACAACGGAGACACGACCCATTTGCCCAGATGGTGCCTGTAGAAGTGGGGCAACTATTTAGGATGTGTAACCTACAAATTCTGTGAAAATACAGAGCCAAGATGGGGTAGGGGACCCCAAGGCTACCATGTTCCTTCTGCTCCTGGTCTGCTTTCTACCTGCCAATTCACAGTCTGTGCTAGCACAGACAGGTGATGTGAGTATTCTTTCAGGTCTAGGTTTTGCAATAAATCAACAAAGGAAAATAATTTCCTGAGACTTGGCACTCTGCAGGCCAGCCCTTGGGTGAGGTGGGACTCTGACGTGGTGATCTCAGGCAGCATCCTCTAAAAGGGCCTTTAGCACACTTAACACCCTTCCCTTCCTACAAGTTGCCATTAATCAGTATTTTTAACTCATTTTCTTCTATTCACATGCAGTTCAATAATACATATTCTATACCTGGCTGTGATGCCAAATTCATATTAAAGTAATTCACCTGCCTCATTTCCTTCCAGTTCACATGGTCGCTAGGAAGCCAATGTCTTGGCATGAAAATGTACTTGAGCCAACAGATGGTAAGAAGTCTCTCAAAAACTTGTGATGATTACATAAGAAAATTATTAACACATAAGACTTAATAATTATAATCAGTTTAAAATATGTATGTGTAAATACCTCTGTGACCATATAAGTAAGTTAAATGCATTTATGCTTGTTGTTTATAAAGCAGGTTTTTTTCACCTTAAGGCCCTGTCCCATTACTTTCCATTTTCAGCACAAGTTTGCATTCATGCAATTATGCTTTTATTTTTGTTTTTAATTAAAATAAATATATGCTGCAAAATATATTTAATTCCTTGTATCATACTATAAAATTTTGCTTGAGAATCTAAACCTCTCGGGGGAAAACAAAAATACCTAGAAGCATGTTCTATACATACATGATTGCCTGCCATTGCAGATTCTACCTAACCAGCACACAGGTTAAACTGCTGAAATGGCTGGCCAGTCTTACTTTAGAGTATTGGTAACAAGAACCTGTTTGACAGTTGCTCCCTTATTTCTAACACGCTAATTTTGCCTAAAAATCTTAAGGTAAGGTTAGCCAGTTCTAGTCAAGGACTGAAGAATGTAGAAAAACCAGGGAAAGACTGCAGGTCTCAGGCAACTGAGAAAGTCAAGAGCTGTCATGGAGCACTGGTTTGTATTGGATGTGGTATAGGAAAAGTAAGATGGTGCAGTACAGTAGACAGGGATACCAGAATTAACAGGACAGTATTGTCAGGCAAATCTTGGAACTTCCTCAGAAAATATTCAAGTAGAAACATCACCCTGCATTTTGACAATATCATTCACAAAAGCACAGAGGCTGCCTCGACCCTTGGCTTTCTTGTTATTGCTTGGACAGCATAAAGATGCCCCATTCGTGCACAGGTGACTGATTTTTAAACACACTTTCTTTCATTTGTATTTGTGTCTCATAAAACAACAGACGAATTCCTGAATCTTCTTCACCGTGCAGTACTGGTGCCAAGAAAGAAATATTCAGAGCCACAAACTGAAAGCCAAGAAATTGGCTGGAACACAACACCTTTGGTGAGTAGGGTGCTTGAAGATTCAGCTCTTTACAAGACTTGGAGATGTTAAGCCTGTCACACTGAAAAACACTCATGCAGGAAAACAATTTGTAACAAACAAGGAAAACAAGAATTAATAGGAATGAGCATAGCTGTTCACAGATAACAAGCTTTTTAAGTTTACACCTAAGAGGACTCTTCACACTGGCACAGACTTGTGAACAGAGAAGCAGTACACTTCCCCTGAGAAACCCAAATGCAAAACATCTACAGTGACAGTGACAGCACACTGCCAAATGCCACAGGTGTAGTCAGGGCTGTTTATTAAAGCATTCAGCCATGAGAAATGGTGTAGTAAGCAATGTGAAGTAATGTGTAGAAGTACTGTGAAAAGAAACATGCTGCTGCACAGCATCTTTCAAACAAATTGCAAGCAGAACCATAAAATTAATAATCATGTAAGTATACCCAAAGCAGAAACACCAGTGAGGATTCATCTGGGGAAGTGTGAATAAGCAGGAGGAAAAGAAATATGATTAACAAGCTGAGACATCAATCATATCTGACAAACAGATGATCAGTGACTTTGTAGATTAGTATTTTGAGAAAGGCAAATTTTGGCCTGATTTAAAGAAAACTAAGATAAATAAGAAAGTAAGACAGTCTTCATTGACTTCTCATATTACACATGAAGTAAACTAATTTCTCATGACAAGGGGAGCGACAGACATCCCCGCCAGGCTCTATGGTATTAAGGAACTGCTGGCAGGATTTGTCTGGCAGGGAATAGGGAACTAAAATTGTGTGTAGGGGAGCAAGTTCAATTTTTAGAGTCAAGACTCATGATGTTTTTTGTTATGTTTTCCTTTTTCAGCAGGTTTGACCATGACAAAGCAGTGAACAGCACAGTGGTACCCTGCTCTTCTGTCATTTGGACATTTCTCAGCAGCAGAACACTGTGCATCTATCTCCTCAGGAGGGACTACTACTATTAATTTTAGTAAAAGCACGTGACTGTTTGTCATTTTTGTTTCCCAGGTTCCTTTGGACCGTACTGACTGCAGATTCTACTTCCCACGCCGCATAACTGAGATTACAATCCATGGCTACCCTGCGCCACGGGGAGAGAAGTCTTAAGGACTACTGGGGGGGGAAGCCACAGATAGAATGTTAGTGACATTTAGTGTGTTAGGCCCTGCTCATTATCTAGCAAGTCTGTCAGATTTCTAGTGAGAGACAATGGAAAAGAGAAAACTTCAATCTGTCCAGATTTGCAAGCTGACAACAGTGACACAAATAAACCTATCTGCAAGGCTCTGTATTTTTCTCACTGCTGTTTCTATACCCATCGACACAAATAATCTAAAAAAACACTATAACATCTCAAAAAATTTCAGACTTCTTCTTTTGACATTGGCAACATGACCCAAAACTCAAGGTCACCAGCTTCATCTTAACAGTAGTGGTAGAAAAAGCTGTCAGAATGAAGGGAACAAAGGGCAGGCTTTGGCCACCCTTCACAGAACAGCTAAACATGAGTTACACATAGTTCTGTGCAAACCATTTAATGCATTCACACACCAAAGGTTTAAGTAGAAAACAATCTTTCAACAAAACACACTGTAAGAAGAAATTAGTGATAAGGCACTGATTTCCACTGACTTTTTTCCTTGCCACTGTAAAGCATCCCACTTGCTCCAGAGTTAGCTGCTTTATGACAGCAGAAACACATCTTGCAACACAAAGAAACACAGGAAATACACTGGGGAGCATAGTCCTCTTAACGGGCTCGGTTCTTCATTTTCTGCCTTGCTCTCTTTCCAGGTCTCTTCTGCAAAAAATAGGACAGATTCAAGTCTTTATTTTCATGTTCTCCATCTTTGTTCTAGCTCTATAGCTTGGGGAGGATATCAAGGAGAGAGTATATGTCAGTACATCTGGAGAGGGAGGTTTTGGCATACAGGTAGCAAATAGCACTTTTTAATTCCCCTTCTCATTTTCCTGCTGATACCAAACCACTGTCCTCAACTCTGTTAGTAACTGAATTATGCTTAGCTCCCAAAGACAGGCATCACTTCCAGAGGCTGGAGGCACCTATCATGTACTCATCTCTCCCTGCCAGACATGGCCTGGCTTCCTAGCCAACCAGGATTATTTTTGTGCAACATTTTACTTACATTAAGAGCTTTTTTCCCTCCTTTTCCTCCTCTTCCTCCTTTCCCTGGGCCTTTGTTGTGAGCCACTTTTGACTGGAAGCTGGATACATCATTAAAACTCTCCTTTGTGTTCCATTTTGAGCCCTTCTTCTTGCCACCAAAACCAAACTTCTGATTTTTGTATCGTCTTTTGGCATTTGGTCTGAAAAAAAACCGACCAGCATCACTGCTGACATTCCTTGTTGCAGAAAGCTCTCGAGACAAACATATATACTCATGGTCTCCCATCAACCATCATAAACCTTTCCCCTCATAACAAAGATGATGCAGAAATTAGCACATTTCAGCCTCTGTTCCATTTTGGCCATAGTTTTCTTCTCTTTAGGGGCAGAAAGCCACCTTGGATTACTTTAATGCTAAGCAGAACAGTTTTCTTGTTCCCCAAAATTATCCCCTAAAAAGACTGAAAAAATTCTGTGTTTATCTTTTGTTTCTGGTCTCACCCCTTCTTTGTCCGTTGACTTGCATTGCCTTTCTTATTCCCCTGAGACGACGTCTGCTCTTCATCTAGAAAGTCCAGCTTGTCAGAGAGACCTGCAAGAGTGAAAACATCACAGCTACACCTCAGAAAATACTAATTTTCAGTCTAAACAAGTAATAGCAACAGGTCACCCTCAGTGAAGAACAGCTGCTTGGGAGGCTTCTCACTGCCACTGGCACACGACTCTGCACAGCAGCAGCTTGCCAAGCTCAAGGCCCAGAAGTACAGATGTAGTGACCACATCACACTGCCCTACACTGCTCACACACATTCGCCCTTAGACAAGTTGACTTCACCTTTCTGGTATTTCTTGACTGCATTCAACATATTTTTCTTCTCCTTTTGTCTCCTCTGCAGAACCTCAACTTGCACCTGAGATTAGAAGCAGAATGTTAGTGTTTCTTGCAGTGTTCCATACTTTTTTTAAGGTATCCTATCTTTTGCTCTGTTTTCCTTCAGAACAGCTAGACAGAAGACTAGACAGATTCTGTATGTTTTAGCCAGACTCCTGTGGTCTCACTTTTCCAGTTCCTCACTCAGGCTCTAAATTCTTGTCACAGATCCTTTTGTACATGTCCCTTTTGTAGCTCCTCACCTTCTTGCCATATTTTCTCATTGCACGGAGTTGTTTTGCTTTCTCAGACCTTTCCATTGCTTCCTGTTTACTCTTAAGTTTCTGTCGAATCTAGTAAGGGAATAGAAAAAACAAAATTTATCAGTAAAACAAAGAAAAAAAGATAATTTTATGATTACTGTAAAGTCCTGAAGTCAGGATTTGTGAACTATCTATGAGTGTGGAAAAAAAAGAAAACATCTCTCAATCAGATAATGCCTATAGGCATAATATCCTTTTAGCTCAAGGAACAATTACAGAAATTCCTGAACTGATCTGTAGCCAAAATCTGGCTAAAAAGACAAAACTCACACAAGAGAAGACAAAGACTTATGAAGGGCTCTAATGGAACTGAAAGTACCTTGTCAGTCTATTTGGGTGTATAAAGAAGACTTGCTAGTTCTTTCTTGTCATTATTAAAAGTAAAGCACTGAAGAAAAGTCAACAATCCTGTAGAAAACATTTTTTCCATTCCCTCCTTGTTCACAAACATTTTTCTAAGGCTGCTGCATTACAAAGGATTACAAAGATTTCAACACAGATCTTCATGATTCAGTGTGTGACTCCACTAGGAGACAAAAATGGTTCTCCAAATGGAAGTCAGCAAAATAAGAGAACAGTAATGTGCAGGATTGACTTAAGCCTTAGCACAACCTAATCATTGCTCTTCACCTTCTCTAGAAAGGTTCCAAAAGAAAGCAAAAGTGACCCAGTCATACATGAACCTTCAAACTAGATTCCAGCTCGTGTTTAACTTACACAATGTAGTCTTTTTTCCAAATCTAAACCAAAAAATAGAGTTCCATTTTGAGCAAAGACTACAGTCAAGAAACAAATATGTGAAAGTCTCATTTCCTACACCAATCTAATTTTCCAAGACAGATTCATTCAATAATATACAGTTTAAAATCACAGAAAACCAGAACACATTAAACAAAAGGTGATACTTAAACAGGAAAAAAAGGATTGCATTAAATCCACAGTCAAGTGCAAGTCTTACGACAAAGAGCAAAAACACAGGAAAGTTTGCATCTGGTGTTACATATATTATGAAAAATTCTCCTTTTCTACTTTATCATCCAACTTCTTATGAAAATCCCCACATTGCAATGAAATACCTAAACAGAAAGAAATCTCCTGTCACAAAGTTTCAAACAGAATAATTGTCACAGGAATCAGAAAACAGATGAAGGCCAGTATTCACACATCACACCTTAAATTTACTCCCTACCACAGGCTAAAACACACACGTTACACAGGAAAGAAAGACATTCATGGCACGTACCTTCTGCATCTGTTGGTCTGATTTGGCCATCTCTGCAAAGTAATCATCCGGCCTCCTCGTAGCAATGTGGAGCTTATGCAGCCTGGGGAGGGCTTCCAGGACAGCAGCCTGCGCCTGCCGGTAGCTGGGAGAGAGCACAGCACCGTCTGTCACCGCACCGGCTGTCACCGCACCGGCTGTCACCGCACCGGCTCTGTCACCGCACCGGCTCTGTCACCGCACCGGCTGTCACCACACTGGCTGTGTCACCCCACCGGCTGTCACCGCACCGGCTCTGTCACCGCACCGGCTCTGTCACCGCACCGGCTGTGTCACCGCACCGGCTGTCACCACACTGGCTGTGTCACCCCACCGGCTGTCACCCCACCGGCTGTCACCCCACTGGCTCTGTCACGGCACCGGCTGTCATCGCACCGCTCTGTCACCGCACCGGCTCTGTCACCGCACCAGCTCTGTCACCGCACCGGCTCTGTCACCGCACTGGCTGTCACCACACTGGCTGTGTCACCCCACCGGCTGTCACCCCACCGGCTCTGTCACCCCACCGGCTCTGTCACAGCACCGGCTGTCATCGCACCGCTCTGTCACCGCACCGGCTGTGTCACCACACCGGCTGTGTCACCGCACCTGCTCTGTCACTGCACCGGCTGTGTCACCACACCGGCTGTGACTGCACCGGCTCTGTCACTGCACCTGCTCTGTCACTGCACAGCTCACCGGCTGTGTCACCGCACCGGCTGTCACCACAACGGCTGTCACCGCAACAGCTGTCACCGCACCGGCTGTGTCACCTCACTGGCTCTGTCACCACACCGGCTCTGTCACTGCACCGGCTGTCACCGCACCAGCTGTCACCGCACCGGCTGTCACCGCACCGGCTGTCACCGCACCAGCTGTCACGGCACCGGCTCTGTCACCGCACCGGCTGTCACCACACCGCCTGTCACGGCACTGGCTGTCACCGCACCGGCTGTCACGGCACCAGCTGTCACCACAATGGCTCTGTCACGCACTGGCTGTCACCGCACCGTCTCTGTCACCGCACCGTCTGTCACCGCACTGGCTGTGTCACCGCACCGACTGTCACCGCAACGGCTCTGTCACCGCACCGGCTCTGTCACCCCACCGGCTGTCACAGCAACGGCTCTGTCACCACAACAGCTGTCACCGCAACGGCTCTGTCACCACAACGGCTCTGTCATCGCAACAGCTCTGTCACTGCAACAGCTCTGTCAATGCACCGACTATCACTGCACCAGATCTGTCACCTCACCGGCTCTGTCACCACACCACTCTGTCACTGCACCAGCCCTGTACCTGCGTGTCGGGCACCTCACAGTGCTGACACAAACTGCTCACACAAGCAGGCTGATACTGGGATCTAACAAGCATGGGTCCAGAATTATATCAACATTCTGTGCACATCCAGTGCTACTGAAAGTAGTTCAGGTGCCAGTACAATATTAACACTTATATCTTACACATATACGTTTACCTTATTTCCAGTTACAGTTTTATATGTTGGAATGTAAAAGGCTAAGCAAAACAAGAGACCTGTAAGAACACCAAAACAAACCCACAAAGAAAAATCCATATCTTGTATTTAAGTCCTGCTGTCAAGGAGCTTTTAAAATAAACTTCTCAGCAAAGGATGGAAGTCTGCTATGAAATGGGAAATTATTTATTTTCAGTCACAGGGCAGCTAAATATACTAGCGCTAATTTGTAGTTATTTTGGAAAACAGTTAGAGCCATCAAATGCAAATAATAAAACCCAAGAGTGCCACAGTGACAGCCAGTGTAGCAGTGTGTAGCACTCTAGTGAAAAGTAACTCCAAAAATGTAGCAGCACGCTGGGACACTACATGAAACCTCTCTTTGACACTTACAAACTCATCTCTCTCTGGAAATCATTCTCAGGGTCAACGGAGGCAGACGTAGAAGAATTCTGCGAGACGGGGTCCGCGACCGGGCCCAGAGTCACGTCCAGCCTTTCCACCCACGCGAGCTGCTGCCTGAATTCGGCCAGGCACTGCTTCAGGCCGTCCTGTGAAAGGAGCAGAGCTCTGCACGGCTGGCCCGGCTCAGTATCCGGGCCACACCGCGGGCTGCTAATCGGGGCCGCCGGGAGAAACCCGAAATCCCCAGCAGTGCAGAGCACCGGAGCCCGCCCGGCCCCGACTCCCGCGGCCCCGCCGCGCCTCCTGCGCCGCGCACCTGGCGCCGGGGCCGCGGGCCTGGGCCGGGGTTTTCACGCCGCAGCCCGAGCATCCCCGCTCACCGTGTCATTGCGCCGCTTCGGCCGCTCCTCCAGCACCACGTTGAGCCCCGGCTTCAGCGCGCCCCTCGCGAAGGCCTCCTGGAGCTGTGAGAGAGTTCGGTCAGTCCGCGCCGCCGGCACCGGGCGGCCCTTCCCCGCCGGCCCCGCCACCGCGGCCACGGGCTCACCTCCGAGTCTGAGAGCGAGGAGTCCTCAGAGTCCGAGCCGGAGTCCGAGAAGGACCCACGCCGCGCCACCGCTGCCGCCATCGCTGCCGCCACCGCCGCTTCCGGCCGCGTGAGCCGCCGCTTCCGGGGCCGCCGGGGCCGCGGTCACCACGGCGACGGCGGCAGCGGCAGCATGGCGGGGGAGGCTGTGCTGCCCGTGGCCGTGTTCGGCTGCCGGCCGCGGGTGGCCGGCGGTGTCTGCTTCCTGGAGGAGCGGGTGGTGCTGCACGCCGCGGGGGCGGGCTGCCTGCGGCTGCACCTCGAGCACAAGTGGCACAACTTCATCTCAGGTGGCACGGACCCCGGTCCCAACCCTGACCCCGGCCCCGATGCCGGCCCGCCCTGACCGCTGTGCTCCCCGCAGGCACGGAGAAGAGCCGCGGCGTTCAGGCGCTGGCCGTCAGCCCCAACCGGCGGTTCCTGGCGGTGTCGGAGGCGGCGGGGCAGCAGCCGGTGCTGGCGGTCTATGAGCTGACGGCGGAGCGGGCGCGGCGGCGGAAGGTGCTGGCCGCCGACGGGCTGCCGGCGCGGCAGGTGGTGTCCCTCGCCTTCTCCCCCGACAGCCTGTTCCTGGCGGCCGCCACGGCTCCCCCCGAGGGGCACCTCGCCTTCTGGCTCTGGGAGAAGCAGCGGCTGGCGGCGTCCGTGAGCGTCCCGGCCGCGGGCGATGGCCCCTGCCAGGTACCGGCTCCACCTCCTTCCAAAACTTCCAAACCCGAGCTGTGCCAGCGTCTCGGCAGCTCATTATTAACAGTCCCGTTCACCGTTGACTGGTTCTCCGGGAGCATACTTCACTTTTCAAAAAGGTGTATAAAAGAATCAAACTTTAGTTCAACGAGTAGCAGGTGCGAGGTTGGACATACGTTCATCCTTCAGGACGTGTGCACAGTGCATTTTCCCGTTCCCACATGGCCTTTATCCAGGGCAAAAGGAGGAGAGGGCTCCACACTGTAGATTTCATAGTTTTGCTGACCTTTCTTGACATCTGCTGTTGGCCACCCTCAGCAACAGGACCCTAGGCTAAATAAAGTTTTGCATTGGCCCATAATGGACATTCTTATGTCTCTATCTGTTGTATCACATGAGATTCTTTTACATCACATGAGATCTATGTTACAGGGCCAGTACAACAGACCAGTGAGTGTGCAATGTGTCCCTTGTCCCTGCAAAAGCACACACTAAATATACTGGCTGTGCTCCATAGTTGTAACACGCTTCTTGGAAGTTCTCCGTGCACCTTTTCCTTCCTGCAGTCTTCTGTGTGTCTTCTGTTCCCACTTTTCAGGAAGCTTGCTACTGGAAAAACTTGCTAATCAGTAGTAGAGAGGTATTTTGGCCTTACTTTTGGAATTTAATTTTGATAGACACACTTTGGAAAGGTGGAAAACTGCAATATGTAGTTGTGATGGTTAATTCTTAGTCTC
Source organism: Lanius collurio (assembly GCA_020086605.1). Classification (NCBI taxonomy): domain Eukaryota; kingdom Metazoa; phylum Chordata; class Aves; order Passeriformes; family Laniidae; genus Lanius; species Lanius collurio. Next base: position 15,181,447 of record JACBWW010000016.1, read on the forward strand.
TTTGGTATTCCTGTGTGTCTCTATGAACCACCTTCCTTTGTTTGTTTTCCTGTATCTAGTATAGAAAGTCTTCAGAACAGGTATAATACTTGCTTATCTGTGAACATAGTTGAAAAAATACTTCCTCTCTTTTTTTGTTCTGTAGGTGAGCTTTAATCCTCAAGACAATACCCAGGTTTGTATCACTGGAAATGGCTTTTTTAAACTTTTCAAGTACAGTGAAGGATTTTTAAAGCAGATGAATTTACAAAGGGGAGAGCCAGAAAACTACTTGTGCCATACCTGGCTGTCCGAGGAGGAAGTTATTTGTGGCAGTGATACAGGCAAACTTAGTTTGTTTGAAACTGGACAGCTGCACTGGGAAATGAGTTTGGAGTACAGAAAACCACCCAAGGAGCTAAAAGAAGATACAACAGCGAAAGAGTATGAGAGGTAAATCTGTTAAATATTATTAGTAACAGTTCCATGCTTTTGCCTGCAGGTTAGTTACTTCCTTCTTGTCCAGTTTATGATGTTGACTGCTGCTTAGCCTTTTTTGATTTGTGCTTCTTTATTTTTAAGTCTTTATGCATTTCCTAATTGCATTTCTGGTGTTTCTAGTGGACTGGCCTTTGAAGATGATGGTTTACAACAGCATTCTCTACCTCAAATATCTGCAGTTGCAGCATATTCCAAAGGGTTTGCATGCTCACCTAGCCCAGGAGTTGTTCTTCTGTTTGAGAAGAACGAGGAAAAGGAGGGCTATGAGGAGAGTCATGAAGTCTGGGTAAGGAGGAAAAAAGCTTTTCTAAGCAATTATGCAGCAGAGCCTTGTTTAGAGAATTGTGAGTGCTTCTGATTCAGTTATTAATAACAATTTTCAGCACATTGCTAAATTACATTGTAAGCATTAGCTAACTGTCCTGGTGATGTCAAAAGGAGTTGCCAAAGGTCACACTGAAAGTCAGTGACTGATAACCTTTAGCAACGTAGTTCTGTATGTTCCCTTCCCCCATGTAAAATGTGCTTTGGGGCTGCTAAACTTCAGGAAACCTTTAAGAAACTTTTATTTGTGGAGACTTTCGGGACTAAGAAGTAGCTTACATCAGTTTTGAAGAACTAGGCTGCTTGTTTTTTTCCAAGCAGAAGCTCTTCTCCCCTCAGGTATTGATTACAGCTGTCACAAAACTGGTGCACTCTTAAATAGTCCTTCTAACTGTTCTGTAGCAAACTGTGTGCATTGAATTACTGCAATCTCTGGGTAAGAACATTAATGAGCTGGTCAAGACTTCATATTTTGGTTCTAAAAGGTCAGATCTTCCCTATGCATGGGACCCTGTAATAAGACTTACCTACCTTAATGACACATTACAAAGAACTGTTTTTTCTGAAATCACAATTTTTAGGCAGTTCTCATTCTGACAATTGTTTGGGTTTTTTCTTGATATTTTTCTACCATTTTAATTCTTGTTTAGTGCAGTATTTCAGATTACTGCTGAAATGTTCTCTGATACTTTATTTCAGCTGTAATGTTATAGATACTGTTAGGTTGTCCTCTTGTCTTCTATTCCCTGCCTTGCAGTAGTTATGTGCTATTAAATATCCAAGCTGTTTTGCTGATATTATGTAAGTGTTTATTAGAGGAGCATTACAACAAAAGTTTTTGTGTGTGCCTGCCTACTACCAAAACATGGAAACCTGGCACAACTCACAGGATGCCTTTCTTGTGCAGCTTCCTCAGGACCTGTTCAGCACTGAGCCAAAAAAGTCAGTCAGACAGGACATTACATGTATATGCTTCAGCCCCTCTGAGGAAACGATGGTCGTTTGCACAAATAAAAATCAGCTCTACATGTTTACCATGTTCTCCACCAAACTTACAAGGGTAAGTGCAGTTCAGTCACATTTCACAGCTTTCATGTCCAGTATTGTAATGACACAGGCCACTCAGTGTTGTTTTCTATTATGCATTCTCATAAAATCCTTCCAATGAACCCTTAAAGCTCAAGACATGAAGTGCGGGGTGTGCATCTCTGAGAGCAGTATTTCTGTAGCCCCTTGCTCAAGCATCCCTCTATGTGAATACCTGATGCTATTCAGCAGAATGACAGAGGACACTTAAGACCATTTAAGGGTGCCTGTTACTGCTGAACCACTTCACCAAGGCTTGAACTGAGACATCATCAATGTAACTGTAGTGGTTTCTGCTCCACTGTAATGTGCAGAAACTTTAATGCAATGGTAAAGCTGGAACAGCTGTGGGAATCTCATTTGACTGTAAAATGATAGTTGTTGAAGTCTTAGCTAGAAGTGAAACCTCTCCATGAAATACACACATAATAAAAAACTGTCCCTACTCTGAAGGAGTTAAATAATACAAAGACAAGTGAAAAATGTATTATCATGAAATAGACTTACATGGAATCAAGCACCTAACCTGTGTACATGCATATGGAAAGAATTTCTTTTACAGGAAGAGGTTGTAGTTAGGGGTCCTGTTTCTACATGCAGCCTAAAATTTTATTGGTGCTTCATTTCCAGCATGTGGTAGATAGGCATCCTAGGGAAGTTTTCTATCACTCAGCACTTGACTTTTTAAAAATATCTGCATGACCAGAAGGTGTTAACTGAAATCTTGCAGGTCCAGTTTTATTTTTTTTATCTAACTTGCCTTTTTTTACATATCTACAATTATGTTCTGCTCTCACTGCTCTGCCCTGCACCACTTTTCTTGATGATTAATTATAAACTTAAAACTAACACTGTTTGGTTTTTAACATTGTTATGTTCAGACCAGTGCAGTGAAAGGATTAAGTGGTTCCCTCAAATCCATTCTACAACTGTATGGAAAGACCCATGATAGATTTTTTAATCTGACTTACTGCCTGCAATGAAATATTTGTGATTTCCTTATGTTCTCATTCCTTCTTAGGAGAAGACATCTTATTTTGCATATATGAATTTCCCATTGCATTCTAATTCAATCACTGGTCTGGACATGTGTACTTGGAAACCCATTCTTGCTACGTGTTCCCTGGATAGATCTGTCCGCATCTGGAATTACAAGACGAAGTAAAGAGTTGTTTGTATTTGTTATTACCTCTGGCTTTTTTGTATATTGTAGTTAGCAGGCAACAGCAGCAATCTCATATGAATGAGAGTGTTGTTCTGGTAAAATTCTTCTGTGGTGTGGGATGTAAATGGTATTACTGACATGATTTGGGGAGTGTGAATATGCAGTGCCTTTAAAACTGGTGCCAAAAGAATGCAAGGCCTTTCCTATTAAGCTATTTTTGTGTCAGACTTCTTGTGTTTTGGAAAAAACTCTTCAGGAAAGTTTCATTCAGCTTTGTCTTATGATACTGTTGTCCCATCTCCTTCTTCTTAGCCATAGTTCTTAAGAAAACTGACTCCAGATATTGAGGTTCCCTGGAGGGCAAAACAAATCTCAAGAGATGTTTGTGTAGGATTGCAATCAGCAATTCATTTACCTTCTTCTACTGTATTCCAGAACACAAGGATTTGCTCTTGCACCTTCCACACCTTCTCTGTGATCCATAAAGTCAAATTTACTTTTGTTTCCTGTAACATCTGTGTGATGATTACTTAACTGAATAACAACACAATTCCTCAAGGACAAGGCAGTCAGATTGGAGCTGCAGATGTCCTTGCTGGGCCAGATAATGTCCTGCGAGGTATGCAGTGGGGAGTTTGTCCTATTCCATACTGCTCAATGGTTTTCTCTTTCAGCACTTTGGAGCTGTGTAAGGAATATCAGGAAGAAGCATACACAGTATCACTTCATCCCATTGGCCTTTTCTGTTTGGTTGGGTTTTCTGACAAACTACGCTTTATAAGTCTGCTGTATGAGGACATGCGTATTTTCAAGGAGTTTGCTGTGAAAAAATGTAGAGAGGTAAGGAGTGGTACAAGAATGAAATTGAGCAGTTATGGGGAGCAGAGTGGTGAAGAACATGACAGAAAATAGAAACTTCTCCAATATATCCTCGTAGGATATAGGGTATCCTATATCAAAGCATCGAGAAATTTATTCTGACTATTGGAGAACAAGCCCAGAAGCTCAAGTGTAACTGTGGAGCTGGGAAGCAGCAGAAGGGAGAATTTGCTCAGAAATACTCAGGAACTGAATTTTACAGGGGAAAGCATTGATTAAGAAAACTATAAGTGGCTAATTATGTCATGGAGTTTTCTTTTCATGTAACAATTTGATATTAAAGGATGTAACTGAAATTCAATGCATGAATATTTTTATCCATTCCATCTACAATAATGGGTGGCTATGTTCTTTCTGTAGTGCTCATTCAGTAACGGAGGCCATCTTTTTGCTGCAGTTAATGGAAATGTGATTCAAATTTATTCCAGCATCACCTTTGAGAATGTTACTAATCTAAAAGGACATACTGGGAAGGTTAGTAAACAAATCTAATACAATACAACTTACTAACATATTAACTAGTTGATAAGATGCCTTTTGAAGAGGTAAAGTACAATTTTGGATCTTGAAATTGCCCCAAAAAGTAAAAACAGAGATAGAAAACTCCATTTTCTTTGGCCAGAAGGCAAAGTGTTCATGCACTAGATAGATCTGAAAAGTCTGTCCTTAAACTGTAGGTGAATGATTGGCAGCTGGCTGAACAAAATAAAATATCCCAGTAATAAATTACAGAACTAAAATCTACTCAGTATTGAAATGAACTTTTTCCTGACTATGTTTATAAAGTAGTTGGTTTTTTTAATGCTAAAATGGAATTGGTTGAGAATCATCTAGAGGTTTTGCAGTAAGACTTTGAAGTATGATTCTGAAGTTGTTATGGATTTACCAGTACAGTGACTCCATGCTGTATGTCTATAACCTACACATCAAGCTCCTTGGTATGTTTTGCTTTTGCCAGGTTCATGCAATTAAATGGAGTGCAGATGACACTAAACTTGTCTCCTGTGACACACATGGTGCTGTGTATAAGTGGAACTTGTTGACAGGTAAAAAGGAGTCAGAATGTGTGCTCAAGACCTGCATCTACAGCAGCATTTCCCTGACTTACGATGCCAAAATTATCTTTGCTGTTGGATCTGACCAAACTCTCAAAGAGATTTCAGAGTCTTCGGTGAGCTAACAAACACTCTGGATTTTGTTAAATTCTCTGGGGAGGGTACTGGTGCTTTGGTTTCCTTTGGTAAATAGGAATCAGTCTGGTTCTGAGAGCTGTGGTATTTACTGACACTTTTGTGTTCTTATGTCCTTTACAATGAAACCTGAGATTTAGTTGTAGTTTTATATTTTTGTAGTTTTACTTGGATTTACCTAGAAATTTTCTAATCCAGTTAACAAACTAAATAGGCAATATTGTATCAACTGTTCTGCTGAAATACAAGTGTATCACAACTACAACTGTATATACATGCCTTTTTTTCAGAAAAGTAGTAAATTGAATGTAATAACCATTACATCTTTCAGATCACACTAGCTTGGCTTGAAATTTTAATACTGCATATCTATAATAAATATAGAGGTTTTGTATCTAAATATTGCTTTTAAATCTAAAATATATTTTTTTAAAAATGTATAAAGCTTGATACTAATTACTGTTCCGGCCATACTTCTATAGGCATATAGATTCTTTTAACTGCATTATTTGCTGCAGGCAGAGGTATAACAGTTACTCATGCAATACATAATCAAATACTTACTGTAATGTGAGGGTTTTGTGAAGTGGTTTGTGTTGTTGGTTTGTTTTTTAGATCCAGCAAGAAATGCCTGCTAATGATGTTGTTTATACGACTGTCGCCGTCTCTCGTTCTGGGCACATGATATTTGTTGGTACATCCCTGGGGACAATTCGAGCTATGAAGTACCCATTAACTCTGAAGAAGGGTTTCAATGAGTACCAGGCCCATGCAGGTGCTGTTACAAAGGTAGCACAGAGTTCTTTCTTTTCCCTGTGGTGCCATCCACACACAGCTCCTTTAGGGGCTGATTCTCCTGCCCAATTCATAGCATAATACGTTAAAATTAAGGCTGAGTCTGCACATGGAGAATGAATATTGCAGTATTCATAGGAGTCCTGTTTCTAGATATGTCAGGGAATAAGCTGTTGGCTAAAAAGTGGCTTGCACCAGGTTACAAAACATGGCATATTGGATGAAGAACTTTGATACAACTCCTTCTGGAAAGAGGAAAGTAGTTTTGTCATAGAATTATTTTGGTTGGAAAAGAGCTTTTAGATTATCAAATCCAACTGTTAATCCAGCACTGCCAAGTCCACACTAAACCATGTCCCCAAGCACCACATCTACACGTCTCTTAAATACCTCAAGGGATGGTGACTCCACCACTTTCCACTTGTAGATGGGCATCACATTTGCCCATTTCCAGACAGCTGAGGCTTCCCTAGTGAGCCAGTACTGCTGCCAAATGTCTGAAGGGGCTCAGTGAGCACTTCTGCCAGCTCCATCAGTGTGCTTTGGTAGGTCCCCATGCTCCAGGAAGCCACATGTTCTGTGTTTTTAAAACTGGTCATAATTTTGGCATTTTAAGTATCACTGTCAAGTACAGCACCTTGACTTATCCTTGCACAGTTCCACGTTAGAGTACAAACTTCAGTTACTGTAACTCTACTTTCACCTCATTTGCAAGCTGCATCATGTCCCAGGTACTCTATGCCAGATTAGGCAGCCACAGGAGGTCTGGAGGAGGTGACAGCAGTTATTACTAGATAGTTCTTGGTGAGCCTAGTTGTGGTTTCAGAAGAAAAAATTTAGCCATCTGTTGCTCATGCAACTTCTCAAAGAAAAATACTAAAGACCTTTGGAACTGCCATATAAATTGCCTGTCTGTGCTATAATTGTCTAGAAGGTCATCTCTGTTTCAGGTTTTTAAAAATCTTCTCTGGCTTTGAGACCAGAAGCAGATCCACTGTCTGTTCTTTCCCTTCCCTTTGTTGTGTCAACCAAGGTGGAACAGGAGTAGAGGACATAATGAAAATGTTGGTAGTGGGGCTATGGTATTATTTCCACTGTTGACTTTCTGTGGTAGAAATGAAGGGAGTATGTGGGTGGTGAGAAAAATGTGGTATAAAATAAAACTGTGTCTCCATCCTTCAATGTCTTGTCTGTTATTCTGCTGTCTCTTCCTTCTAAGATGACGGTAACAAATGATGACCAATTTCTACTGACTGCTTCAGAGGATGGCTGTGTATTTGTCTGGAAAGTGCATGATAAAGAAGGTGGGAGACTGAAAGGGGAACAGGAACTTCAGTATGCTGAGGAAGTGTTGATCATGAGATCAGATATAGACGACAAGGTAGGAGGAGCAACTCGCAAACATCAGCCATAGGATTTCTGTGAATTGTGTTTGCATGATGCTTGTTACCAGACAGTCCTTGGTAAAAGTCCAAGTCCAAGTCCAAAGCTTGCATGGCTTTGGTGAAAGAGGTTACAGCAAGTTGCTACAGCAGCTTGTCAATATGCAAGCAGCATTGTACAAACAGGGAGTGTGGAGAAAGATTTAGACTTTTATCTAGTACTTTCCCCAATCACTTGGGAACACTTTTAATGGAGTAGAGAAGTCAGAAGATGCATTTCTATAAACTGTCTTGTAAGACAGCAAAGGAACCTTACTTCTGGAACTTCTTGGTCTGTCTGAAGATTCTCTGTAAAGGCTGTTGTTCATAAATGCGTGCATGTCAATAAAACATACTTAACAAGCTGTTGCTAATGGCAAATATTCTCTCTCCTAAAACTGTTTTCTCATCCATGCCCTAACAGAGCCAGGAAATACTAAACCTGCAGATTTCTGTGAAAGATCTACAGACAGAAAGTGATTACGAGCTACATCTCAAGGACATGTATTATGAAGGAAAAATAAAAGCATTGGAAGAGAATTTTGCTCAGGAAATAGACTCCCTTAAAACCAAACACCAGGTATGATTCATGTTGCAGAACCAAATACTAAGAAATCTTTCACTGAAGAGCTGAACTCAAGCTTGTGTTACATATATAGAAATACCGCACAGTATCTGAAATTATTCCTTTCCAGTTAAGATGTTCTTGATATTTGTAAAGCATGAAAGTACCTTTGAGTCAAGTATCTTATAGGTACAAAGGGATGCAAGAATTCTCCTAGGTGGCCTGTAAGTATCTTCACATAAAAATGGCACAATAAATACTGCCTGAGACCGAGGATCAGGAGCAGAAGTGGGACCGTGCCTTAAAAGCTCCTTTGTGTATAAGGTTGCAGCTGATGCAGGATCTAATAATTATTCTCCTTAATGCTGCCTTCTTCATGGCCTGTCTGCTTAGAACTTATTAAGAACATCTGCTGAGGTTTCTTGTATGTATTTTGAAAATAAAAGTAAAATATATATTCCCTAGATGTCTGCTGTTCATGTGTTTATTGACTTCTTTGTGGTCATGAAGCAGGACTCCCCTGAAAAGCAAAGGCTGTGATAATTCTTCCCAGTGTCTTATTTATCTGTGTCTGATAATGCTATTCTGTCCATCTGTCTGGAGCACACACTGGATTTCTGACCTGTAATTTGTTATATTTCTGGACTTCTTTTAGATGTAGAAGGCAAGGGATCCAGTAGTAATTTGTCAGTAAAACAACTTGAAGTAAGAGATTATATATCACATGATTCAATCCAGTCAACCTCGTGTTCTTTTTGAGCTTTTGTGTGAATATTGTCCTGTTCTGGTGATTTGTTACTCTTTATTTTGTTGAGTTGTGCATAGTCCCTTCAAGCAGTATTTCTGTTTGACTCCACATAAAGGAATTCAGTATGAAAACTTGCTTAGTTACTTATTAGTTGCAATATTTTACAGGCTTGTAATTTTCAAGTGCTCTTTTTATGCCTTTCTTGTCTTTTGGTCCTAGAGTTGTTCTAGTCAGTTTTTGATATTTATTTCTTGAGGAGTTTTAATTATTCATTTTAATGTTTTCTTCAGTATTTTTTCAAACTCTTTGGCTTGTCTCACTGTGGTTTTTTCATCTAAATAACCTGAGTTTTAACCTTTCTATTTTTCCTCTCTTTTGTAGAACCTAACCTTGTACAAGAAAGCCATTTCAATTCTTGTGGATCCCTCCACCTCTGTTTTATCTCTGCTGTTTTATTCCTGTGGTTCATCAGGTCTTTTGATAAGTAGTGCTTGGCTATAAAGTTATAATAATCTCAGCTACACTAAAAATTCTTTAGACTTGTTGATTATTGCAAGCAAGTGCCTTTGAAGGTGAATAAAAGTTCTCTGGGCAGGCAAATGGTACTTCCTTGTCCAAGTATCAGTACATATTAAGATTAAACTGAATGACAGCTTTAGACTTGGGGCTAACCTTTCTGGTTGTATCCATCAGACAAATGGAGTATTTCTGCTCATGCAAGACCCGTGCAGTTGTTATGAGAAGAAAGTAAAAATATTGTAACTATGGTACAGTTCCAAGCTTCTCTGGGAAAGTTCTCAGCTGTTTTCTTGCTCCAGTTGTTTGTGCTTTTGTAGAAGATTAAGTAATTTGTAGTGGCAGTCTGACATTCCAAGCAAATGGCATTCAAAATTCACTCATGCTCAGCTTTATGTCATACTATGCAAATGTCAGCATTTTAGGACTTCAAGGTTGCTTCAAGTGAGACAGGGAGCAGCTTGAACTTTAATATCTGGACAATCATTTATGGAACCTCAAATTCTCCTCAAGCAGGCATATATAAAGGAGTGGAGGCTTTTGTAGCTCACAAACTTTTCTTGTTAGATTAGGATCAGTACCCTGTATTATATGAACTTTGTTTGCTGCTTTTCCTTAGCTTTCATTAGCTTAACTTGTCAAACTAATATCTGGGAAAACTTGTTTTAGTGACCTGTGGCATCTCAGTTTTGGTGAGAGATTTCACACATATTTCTGTTGTGTATCTTCATCAGGGGCAAGAGCACAAACATTTTGGACATTACTTTGCCTAGTTTCAAATTAAAATGTATTTTCTTTTTTTCCCCCCAGATTTTACAGGAAGAGAAAGAAAAACAGGAGCTACAACATCAGGTTCAACTGTCTGAGCTGATGGATAAACAGGCTAGGGAGGTGCAACGGCTAGGTTAGACTCTAACAAGTATTTGTGACTAGAAACAGGGGAAATGCTTTATTGATAGCAAATGATGTGTCAGGGAGGCATTACTGCAGTAAAGGTATAAAGAAAAATGAATGTATGTCATGTAGGTATTTGGTGCAGACCAAATGGTTGTCTAAACTGCACCACACGTGCAATGATGAGAACATGCACATGGGCCCTGTATGTTTGAGCTTTGGTTCTTGAGATTAGTAATTTCTTCACTTTTTAATAGCTCACTGTGCAAGAACAGTGCAGTCATTCAATTCAGCAAGGAGGTGCACACAGCCTGAAGAAAACCTGGATTAAAAACTCCAGATTTGTAATCAAGATAAAAATACTGCAAATTAGTACCAAAGAGCAAGTCCCCCCCATAAATGAGTCTGTTGCCTACTCATACTTTATACAGCTCTGCCATGGTTGTCATCCCAAGGAAATGCCTAAATTAGCTGTCAATTTTGTACAGCTACAGAGTCTAAAGCCCCTGTATGTCTGATGAAGAAAGTGATGAAATACTTCTACTTGTAATTTATTGCAACCAGCTGCCAAAAAGACAGTAAAGAAAAAGACAGCCACAGAAGGATAGGATTCACCCCTCTTTTCTGTTAGTTTTGTCCATTCCATATTTCCTGTTTACAGAATCTGACAGTAGTCAGAAGCTCTTAATGGAAAATGAGAAATACCAGGAGCTGCAGGTGAAATCCCAGAAGATGGAGGAGGAATACGAGAAACAATTGCACAGTTTGGAGGAAAGCAAAAGCAAGGCTGTGGCAGAGTTAAAAGAACATTATGAGAAAAAACTTGAACATAAAGCTGTTGTGCTGGAAGAGGTAGGAGGCTTGATTTGCAGTTTGATTTGCTGACCAAGTTTATCTTCAACTGTGATGAAATATTCCCTAGGACAGGAGAGGTTGGCATCTTCCATGCAAACCCTAATCTGCTTGTAACCATGGGAAAATATTTTGACAGGTAGAATAGTAATAAAGAAGACCCAGTTGAGTCACCAATTTCTCAGGGTTTCATCCCTTGAGTAACATGCTAAGATTAATATCCTTGGGCTTTCTCAGTTTCCATTTCTCCTACATCCCAGAATTCCTGTTTATTGGTGTGACTTAGATGATACATTTACTATAAGTGAAGAAAGAAAGATTCAATCATGTTGTTCTAGTGAAGAGATAACATTTTGAAAATGGTGAATTACATTCCTGAGCCCTTGAGGTTCTTACCTGCATAATTTGGGGAACAAAGATAAATGTCCTCAATGCTTCAAAAACTCCTGTGGTCAAAGACTTGGCTTGACAAATGCCAGCCAGATAACTGATACTTACATATTTAGAGTCAGTGAATCCTATCACCATTACTGTTTGCAGCCCTGTGTTGCCATACCAATTTGAAAAGAATGTAAGAAGAGAGGCATACAGAGACTGAGGCAAACCTAACTGTTTATTGGTCCTAATGCATCAGAAAAAGCAATTTTGAAAGATCCTAAGGGATACTGGTTTGTTCTGCAACCAGAACAAGTTTGCTGATGTTAGTATCTGGGCCAGATTCCTAATTTGAAGCCTTCAAGTCTTAAGAATTATATATATTTAAAAAAAGGAGAACTTTTAATGTATGTGTTTTCAGTTTCTAAAGTTACATTAATCTACTAAGAAGTTATCTTAGATGATATTGCTGCAATTGAATATTCCACTAAATATAGATTCTCCCAGAAAAAACACAACTACAAATAACCTTTTATTTGTCTCCTTTATTGGTCGCTTAATATTGTCTTCTCTTAATTATTGTTTTCCTTAATTCCAGGCAAAGGAGAATATAAAGAAGCAGATTCAAGCACAAGAAGAAATGGAGAAACAAATTTATGAAGATGCAGACAAAGAAATCTTGGAAATCAAAGACAAGTATGAGAGAGAGCTCTTGGAAGAAAAGGAGTCCAACATACAACTGAAAGGAGAAATAGGAGTCTTGAATAAAAGGGTATTTTTTATTCTGTGCTAGTATCAGACCTGCACAAGAAGACCTGTGAAGTTTGAATGTGATTAATGGCATGTCAATTTAGTCCATTAATCTAGTCTGTAAATATGTGGCATTTCATATAAGAACAGTAGCCCATTCTTAGATTAGTTTGAGTGTTTAGAATACTTGGGCAGAAGAAGAAGCTGTCTACTGATTGTATTGCTGATATGATTAGAGATAGATGATAAAGGAGGTGTGTTTTTATTAGTACACTTTCTCTTATCAACGTCATTTTAAACTATAAATAATATTGTTCAACCTATGACAGGAAAGAAATGAACCTTTTAATTTTTCTAAGATCTAATACTTTGCTTTATTAGTAAAATTCTTCTACTGCTTCATTTGATGCAATAATCCCCATGTTTTGCGTGCATCATCATTTTTTATTGGTTTTACTAGGATTTTTAGGGAGGCATAAAATCTTTTGCCTCTTTTATTGTCTAGGTATTACATTTGCCTAAGGATATTAGAGGGACATTTTTTCTTTTTTGTTTTCTTCAGTATTTATCTGGAGACAGAGATGTTCTTTTCATACCCTCTTCTATCATGGTACTGTCTTTAGTTTCTTTGTCTTTTAGACTGCAGGAATTTCTTCATGTGTCCTTTGAGTTTGTCCAGCACTATTCATTGGTTCCAAGTTTCTTGGCTTCACAGATCTTAGTACTAAGGCAGGGATTTTGAGGGTACCCAAGAGCTATGAACTGGGCACCCTTCCAGTCTTCCATCTTTAGAGATGTGTGGCAAATGTTCACTGTGTAAGAATTTTCCATGGATTGAGTGTTATTTGCAGGTGATCTCAGGTATTATATCCATACCCTTCTTGCTTCTGGATGCAATTTCCTTGCCTCCTTGTAATGCAGTAGGTATTCTTGTCAGAATATACAGAAAAAGCAAAAATGGATACTGAAACCCTTTTTGAGTTACAGGCATTTCACTGATATGATGCTCCTTCATCATATCTTAGTTTGATATCCTTTATCCCACACTGTGTACAAGGTATCCTACAGAATAGGATGGCCAGATTGTGCACAGCTTTTGAAGTCTGTGAAGTTCTTACTTGTTGGCTTCTCTAGTTGGACAGCCTACAGAAAGAGCTCAAGGACCAAAACAGAGATATTCAGGAAATGAGACTGGAACAGCAGAAGCTGCAAGACATCATTAAATCACTGGAGAAAGAAATCACGGCACTAAAGACAGAGGTTAAAGAGAGAACAGACACTATCCTAGAGAAGGTGAGAAACTGGACAATTTGATGAGGTCAAAATCACCTCCCTTAATTAAAAAGAGATATTTATTTTAATAATATTTGTTGTGGCAATATCACATGACTGGAAATGCAGTTTCAGCTTAAGGAATTTATGATCTCCAGTTTGGGATTTTGGTATTTAATTGGCATTCTAAGCTTTTCTTGGAGAGCTCAAGTTCAGGATGCTGACTTTCTTGTCCCCTGTTCTGGGATCTGTACATGGTTCAGCATTATTTGCTCCCTCCCATCTAATCTGTAGATTTGCAGCTTAAGTTCAGTCTTCCACAAGATCTGTGACTGCTGGTTTTGCCTCTTCCATGTTTGTGCCTTGTCCTAGGGATCTGTTTGAGAGTGCTGGGTCTCATTTGGATCTCTGTACCTATTTCTTCCAGGAGAAGCATACATATGATCTAAAAATTAAAAATCAGGAACTGCAAAATTTCAAGTTTGTGCTGAGTTACAGAATAGAGGAGCTTAAGAAGCAAATAGAGTCACGTGAAAATCATATTGAGACAATGAAGAAACAGATCAATGAGGTGAGTAATGCTCTCATTTGGCCTCTGCTACTGAGCCCACTGTCTGAATACAAAGATGACCCAACAAGTCCATGAAAGATTCCACCCTGTTGGCTCCTTGATTTCATTCAAGGATACACAGTACGGATTCAATATCCATGCAGCTAATAAAAATATCTGCACACAATAGCTATTTCATTTTCTATCACATGCTACCAGTAATCAACATAAAGTTCCTGTATGTAATTCTAGATTTCGCTTAAAAATAAATCTTATCCTTACGTAGTTGCCCTCCATGTGCTCTGTAGCATTTTGCAAGCTACTGCTTTTATTGATCTGGTGGAAGGGAGTAAATTTCTTCTCTCAGAAATGTTGCAGATTTATGCAAACAGAACTCTGGGGGTTAGGTACATGGACAAATTATATTAATCGGTTGATACATGGGAAATCTGAATGTATTCATACTTAGCATGCAGCAAATTCATTGAGGAAACTTATTTATGATAGAAACTTACTATGATCTCTGCATAGATGTATCCTTAGCTCAGCCAAATTAGGACTATGGTGACATAGTCTTTTAAATAAAATGTAAACTAACGAACAATTTGTATGTACTACAGACTAGCAAGATGAAATCCCTGTTGTCTTTTCTGATCACCATCTTGTGCCATAAGTAAATGCTGTAGTACCCTTATTGTTTTTTTCCTGTGTGTTCTACATATGTACCCACAGTTTTCAATCCCTTTCTTTTCAGTATCAGGTTCTAGTTATTGTTGTCCTTACTCTTTCCAGTATTTACTGTTCATTTCAATCTCATCCATTTTTATTCAGATGGAACAGTAGAGCTCCAGTTCAGCTCAAGGAAATGAAGGGGCATCACATAATTTAAATCAATGTGACTCAACAGGGAGTTGCACATTCATTTATGCGGTTTCTGTGTATTCTGACAGAGGGCAGTGTTGTTACAAAATTGACATTTCTCATGTTGTCATTCAACCTGAAGGGGGACCTATTCCTTCATGTCTGTATTTCCAGTTTGTGTTTTTCCTGTTATGTGTTATTTTTTCTCCGTCTCCTTTTAGCCCTGATTTCCTCCTTGTGCTTCCTTTCAGATGGAGGACCAGCTGGAACAATTCTGCAAGGAGAGCACAGAGCTGAAGATGAACATCACACAGCTGCAACAGAAACAGAGAACAACTGCTCGTGAGGTGCACAGAGAGATGGAAAAGGTATGGGATACCCCCATCATGCAGGTCCCACAGAATGACACTGGTGGGGACAGAACACTGGTGAAGCATTCAGTTGAGCTAGCAGTTACTTCGAGGGTGCTGTGTCCAAGGACCAAGAGAGCCTCTGGTCAATGGGGACAAAGAAAGAAAACTCCCAAGCCTGTAGCCAGCTTAGGGTGTTCATATTTAAAAAAAAAAAACATCCAGTTATTTATGTGTCAACACATGTTGTCATGAGTTTAACAGAACAGTGAGGCAAATGCTGAACCACTTGTTCCTGCCAAGCCTGAAATCTGGGGACTCCTGGCCTAAATAGAAGCAGCATGTAAGATACCACCTAGGCATTAGTAGGATGATATAAAGGATGGTCTCACTAATGGAGGAGTCAAGGACCCCTTGTTTGACAACATATCAGACATGAGGGAGGAAAAGGGAGTGCAGGTGAAGGTGGAGGAGCTTAGCAGGCAGTGCATGAGTGAGAAAGCAGATAGAGAGGCATGGCAGAAACCAAGAGAGAATGAGAAGACACTCTTGATGTGAAATTAGCAAGCTGTGCATGTGTCTGATATGTTTTGTCCGTTGCCTTCTCTTCTTAACTGTTGGTGTGTTGTTTCCAAGTAAGAAGGTAGGGCAGCATTTGGACAATGCTCTCAGGCACATGTTGCTCCTGAGCATGTCCTGTGCAGGGCTGAGTTGGACTCAGTGATCCTGGTGGGTCTCTTCCAACTCAGCATATTCTGTGATTGTGTGTATGGGAAAGGACAGTGGGTGATAGCATAACAAGCCACTGGTTTTCAGACGGTTTTCATGTCTGGATGCTGGCACTGATATTACCTAGTGCAAATATCGTGGCTTATTATTACTGCTAAAATCTATTCAACATAGATTCAACTGCTACTGCTATTCAACATGTAGTGCTCACATTCCCAGTGAGTTTTTAGTTAATTTTTTTTTAATGAAGTGGAAGGAAGTATGTGAGAGTTTTCACCAGTTCCACTAGACTTTCTAGAAAATTGCACATGATGGAGTGTTCTGATGAATCAAGTAAGAATGTGACTACATCATTTTTGCAGAAGCAAGATATGGAAACCCTCATCAAACGATTTAAGTCAGATCTACATAATTGTATGAGCTTCATTGACGATTCCAAAAAAATGAAAGATTGCATCCGTGAACTCTACACCAAGTATGTGCATCAATCAGACCTGGTGAGTCAGGACCTCAGCCTTCTCCTTTGTCCATGACCTTGTCTGGTCGTGTAATTACTGAGGCAACATGCTGTGCCCTCTCAGGTGGAGGTTCAAGCAGTGGATGCAGATTTGCAGCAGCAGTACAAGAAACAGCAAGAATGTCATGAGAGGAATTTGGCAGTTCTAAGGAAGAAGGTGACAAAGGATAAGGAAATGCAGCACACTGCTTACAGGCGCATCTTGCAGGTAATAAACCTTTCCTTGTGGTATGGAGGGGGAACAAAGGAAGAGGCTGCACAAAAGAGACTTTAGTAACCTTATTGTAATGGTTTCTTAGGACTTCGAAACAGTTTAGGTTGGCTTTCCTGTCAGAAATTCCTACATTTTTCAAGTGCCTCCATTAAATTTTCTGAACAAAAAGAGCAAGATCTCTGAAGTCAGAAATGGCTGCTGTTTTGTGGATATTTTTCTTTATCTCCCACTCCCTAAAAGAAGATAGGGAACTTCTGCTGCATGGATGTTTTTAAGGAAATTACTGTACTTATTTATTTCAAACAGTATTTATAGTTGCCATCATAGACAACTTGTTTGGGTTTCAAGCTGTATCTGCTATGTAGTAATGTTTACAAATTAATTTTGGAGGAAGAAAATAAGAAAAAACTTTGTCCATATAGTCCCATGCCTACTGGTCTGAATTCAGAAGAACTTTCTGCTTTTCACTTCCAAATTTTTCAAGGAAGTTCAGAAATACATGGGGAATATATCTATTTGGACTAAGATCTCTTGCTCAGAATCCTTGTTTCTTATGAAACAAAGTAATCTCATGACTGCTGGGGTCAAAGATCCAATTTATTTTCATCTGGGGTGGGAGGACCTAGAGCCCCACACCAGACATCCTAGGAGGACAGCTTTTCTAGTCTCTTCTTAGTATGATCTCCTTCTGCTCAGTCAGCATTTCCTTTTCCCCTCACTAGCCCTTTCTCCATTGTTACTTTATTATGCTTCCTCAGGATCACTAAATCTCAGTCCCCTCCTAAGTCATCTGTTGTTTGCTATTTATTCATAATTTGCTTCTTCTTGCTAGACAGCAGCAATCTTCTTCCCTGCCTATTTTACTTTTTTTACTCTTCTGTGAGTTAGATGCTTCCTTTGGCACAAAAGGAGATGGCTTCAGAAAATAACCTGAAGAATTTCCTTGCTGGAATAGGGTGACAGATGGTGTTCATAATGATAATACTTGATGTCTTGGATCAGTAAGCCTAACATGAAATGATGATTAAAACCAAATTAATAAAACATCTGGAAGATGAAGATATCAAAGATCTAACCAGCCTGGTTTCTTCAAAGAAAAAGCAGTTCTCTGAAGT
The DNA here is from genome assembly GCA_020086605.1 of Lanius collurio. NCBI lineage: Eukaryota > Metazoa > Chordata > Aves > Passeriformes > Laniidae > Lanius > Lanius collurio. The sequence goes on from JACBWW010000016.1 coordinate 15,199,095, forward strand.
CCAGTAGATTAATGAGATTTTACAGCCAGCAGGAATTATCATGGTCTTCCAGTCTTTCACAGGGGGCTTTTAAGACTAGTTTAGACAAACTTCTGTCAGGATTTGCTTTGAAAAAGCAAATGACATCTTGACAGTCTTCTAGCGCTGTATTTTCATTATTCCTCAGTTGAGCTTACATTTTCAGAGCTATTCCTTCCTCTCTGAGAGATTATTCATAGGTACACTCCACTAGCAACTGCTGCAACAGATGATTAGAACTGTTGATATAATTTTAATTATTATTAGCAGTTGACAAGTTGCCTTTAACTCAACTAATAGTTTTTCCTCCAGCTTCTGTATTGGTAATGGCTTCTTTGGATACATAAAAACAGAGACACTGAATAACCTTGAAGTAGTGCTGCGTAAACTGAAGCCCATATAGGATGAAATTTTCTATATGTCCTACCTGTCTCTGACAGTCAGCACTGTAGGGACTTCCTAGGCTGTAGATGGCATCCATATTAGGTGCCATTGTACCTGATGGCCTCATCATCCATGCATTTGATCAGTCCTTTTCCTGCAACAATTAGTTCTGTGCCGCCACATCCCGTGACAATGAGTTTTCCCATGAACATTTATTTTAATCCATTCTGTGACATTGCATTGCAGTGCAAGCATTCTGTCAGAATGCAAATATTGAATTAAAGGCTAATCTGTCTGGAGAGAAGGCCTCTTCAGAAAATTATTATCTGTGTCAGCCAACAACCTTTTAGCACCAAGCAAACCAAACAAGACATTTCTACATAGCCCAGATTGCCTCATACAAGATACTCTGTATTATATTTTCTGATAGACCAAAAGCAAGATCTTCATTTGATAGCAGCAGGTAATCACTTGGACCAAACCTATGAAGGTGCTCATGACTAAAGTACACCTAAATGGAAATGCTGTGACCTAACCCTGAAAGCTGGTCAAAAGAAAATTACCTTGACTGATTACTGGAAGTTACCTTCTTAATGTGTTCTTTCAGGATCAAGGTCAGAAATAAATGCATAGGGTTAAATGACGTCTGTATTTAAAGGCTTGAATTAAACAAGTCAGACTCAGCAAAATATTACAGTTCCAGAGCTGCCTGAGCACACCAACTCCTGCTGCATTTATAGTCCAACATAACCACTGCAAGAGCAACTCTTCTTGCCCAACAAGTTCAGATCTTGCTGAATCCCCCACTCCTCCTCCAGTCAGTGATTTTCAGCTGAGGAGAGAGTAAAGCACAGCTGCTGTACTTGCCTTAGTGTGAAGTATTGATAATCTTGCCACATATGTGCCCTGAGCTGTTGCTGCCAACCTGAACTCCTTGAGTGCAGCCACATACAGAGAGGTGCAGTGAGCTTTGTACTTTGCTACTGACCAGTCTGCAGTTGTGTGGTGCCAATACTTTTACAAGTATACTCAAAGGAACTGAGTCATGTGCTTTGCACAATCTTTTATGGCAACATAATTATCTCTATCAACCAAAATTATCATTAAAACAAAAGTAAAAAACAAGATTTGAAGACACCATTTTCATGGAAATATTTCATTAATCCTTGTTCTTATCTCCTGTTGTTTTAGTGGGTTCCATATTGCTTGAGACTGGTATTATGTGAGGTGCCCTTAAGCATGGCTTTTTAAAATATTGCCACTTATGATGAAGTTTCAGGGGTTGGAATGGTGCTGTGTTCCAAAAGTTCTAAAAAACCCACCATGGGTAGCTGAAATAGCTATTCTTAGTTCAGGTGTGATGGCAGGTGTTTAACATTTGTCTTAGTTATAGATGGGGTAAGGTATTCACTGTCCTTGTAAGAGGCAAATATACAATTCCACTTCGCTCTCTTGAAACAGAAAAAAATATTTAGTTAAAGGTGCTCCTGTTTCTGAATCATAAGCAGCAGTTTTATCATCCTTCACCAGTATTAGCCCTTACTGGTTTTGCTGAAGTCTTTGAACCTGTTGCAACAATGGGTAAATTACATTTACTGGCACTTTCACAGCTCTTCAGCAAGATGCTTCATGGTAGGCTACTAAAAACTTAAAGGATTGAACTTTTATGGGCTGAAAAAAGAACAAAAGATTAATACATTGCTAACTTTTCCTTAGAACAGCGTGTTAGCAGTAGGTATCTCAAATCTCCACATGCTTTATATATTTCTCAATTTGAAAGGAGTGTGGAAAAGTGATGTCTGTCAGAACAAATGAAGAGGGCTTTGAATAATTGCAAGGAGATAAAGATAATTTGAGTGAACAAATACATAGTGACAAATGAAAAGCAAAATAATACACACCAGAGGGAGAGATGGGAATTCTTCGCATTAATTCTGAATTAATTGGATCAATTTGGGAAGGCCCTGAGCTTCCCTTTGGAATTGGGAAGGAAGATGATACCCTGGAGTGCCGCTGAAGTGAGAAAAGCAAAACAAATATTAATTTTTTGAGCTAACGTGGTTCAAATACTGTCACGTTCTGTGTCACATCTACTGCGGCCTTACCTGAAATGTTGTGTACTCTACTGATTGCCTGGCACCTTCTGCTTGTGATATTGATCCCATACTGTCCAGTGTCTTTCTCAAAGATATGAAGATAGATATTGCTCAGCCAGATAGTACCTGTGCTCTTCCTTACAGACCATGTTGCTTTTGCAGGAAAACGTGAGTCTGATTAAGGAAATCAATGACTTGCGGCAAGACCTAAGGGTGGCCTACGCCCAGGTGCACGACCTCCAGTCAGCACTGAAATTAAACACGGACAAAAAGATTGAAGACACAGGTGAATAGTTCTTGTATATTTTCCATATTGTCAGTACTCTTTGCAGAAGCCCTTTTTGTCCTTGGTGAACAATTCTATTATTGTCTGTGTTTCATTCTATCTTGTCTGCCTGGTGGTACCTGTTATATTTTAATGTTAACTGTAGAAGCTGCTAAATCCTGCAGATTCTTACTACTTAGATCTTCCCCTTCAGCCCTGAAAGATGCCTTCCCTTGTCCATGTCGAAGAACTGTATGAGCTGGACCTTTGTTACAGTCCTAAGTCCTCTCTATTTTATATTCTAGCTCCTTCCAGTGAACTTCTGCCCAGCCCAGCTGTCCTGAGGTTGAATCCAGAGATGGAAAGTGAAAAAATCATAGAAATGCAGCAGCTAGAAATTCAATATCTGCGAGACCAAATCCAGGAGAAGGGGCAAGTCCTGAACTGTCCAGATTCAATCTCTCTTGGTCAGAAATCTTCCTGAACTGAATCTGGAAAGACACCACAAGACAGAGCAACACTGGCATGGTTCAAGGATGCCTTATGTTGTTATATCCTCCTGGCAAGATCAGAAATGCAACAGCATAGATTAGACTTACATGATCTTATACTCTTTCACTAGAAGCATTTGTGCAACAATGTGCTCTGAACACTTCTTCTACTTTCCTGAAATCTGCCCTTTTTGTGAGACTTAGGAGCCAAGAGAAAAAAAAATAAATTTGTGTTAGTGTAAAGCTAATCTTTGTGCCTTCATGCTAGGTACTCACCTTTCTCTTGAAAACTAATGTGTCCTAATTCAGAAGAGCTGGTCAAATGGTAAGCCTTTTCTGCTAGAATTCTAATTTAGTGTAATTGTGCTGCAAATTCAACATCAGCCTTTTATTTTTCAGTATTAAATTGTCCATGTCCATACAAAGGACTGCTGCTCTTAAGACAGATGTCATTGTTATTCCAAGCAGGTATCCAGTCACAGATTAACAACCCTTGTGAGGGCAACCTTTGACTCAAGTACACCCTGGCTAGAGCCCTTGCTCAGGCATCTGTCTCCTGTCTAGAGATGTGTTGCCTCATCTGCTACAATAATTTCAGCAGGACCAAAAAAAGCAGGCCAGTTTCAGGCTCTCAAAATCTGGAATGAAGTTGAAATCTTACATTATAACTCCTATAACTTTGATAAATTGAGTTTTGTTTGTCTTTTTTCCAACATCCACAATCCCTTTAGTTCAGTTTTTCAGTGAAATTCTCCTAATAAGTCACTCTGCAAAGTACTCATACACAGAAAAAGGTAGGGAGCAATATTTTTTTTTCCATTTTGCATCTTTAAACTGTATGGAGCATAGGCTTCACAGGAGCAAAAGGAAGAAGTTAATGGTTTGTTAATGGGCTAGCTTAACACCCTTTCTTCCTCCTCCCCTCCCCATATAATCATCTTGATACTTCCTGTACAGAAAGAGGATGTAATTAATGTAATTAGTAAATATTTTAGAAACTAGTTCCCTCTAAAGTTTTCAGGACACGCCCATTTTAATTTGCTAGGCTCTCGTGTGGTATAATTTTCCCCTCTCTCTGTCAGGACAAATTGAGTGCTAGAATCATACAACACACAGCTTTAATAGTTGTGGTTTAGAGAAATGCAATCAACCTTTCTGAAAAAGAATCTTTTCCTAATATGCATATACAGGTAGAGAATTATTTCTAAATGGTGACTGGTAAACTTAAAAATATGCCCCTATGTCACTCCTGTTAGAAAAATTTTAAAGGCAATACAAAGCCTGTCAGATGAAGCTGAGATAGCTTCAGCTGTCAGATTAGGCTGAAGAGGATTTTGAGCTTGATCTTAGTGGCAAAAGGGCAGCTAAAACATTCCTTGTATAAGGGAGCATTAAGCATCAGGCACAGCAGTGTTACAACTGAAGTTCATCAGACCTGCTGGAAGCAAAGAGATGTACAAGCCCCTCCTATACTGAGAAAACCAGACCAAGGTCAAACTTCCATGCAAATACTCTATAAATGTTTTAGAATTAAGTTGTAACTGGACTATGGTTTGTGTGCTAATAGTCTTCTGAATTCTCTCAGGGTGCAAAAACATTTTCTCTTTTCATTCTCTCTTGATCTGCATTGTTCTGTTTCTCCTTTTGTTACCTCCCTAAAGGACCTGGTAAGCATCTCATGGTCTTATAAATCTACATCCCACCATTTAAAATGAGTGTACAGCTATCTGAATAAGGTTTCCCCTTAGATGACTTCTTTGCTAACTGGGCCAACCAAAAGACCAGGATTTTCTGGATAGGGTCAACCTCATTGTTCAAAGGTGTTTGTATAGTAAAACCATCACATCCCATTTGTTGTTTTATGTTTGGGACAACAGCCTCTGGACTGATGATATTTTACAAGTCTCAAAAGATCTATCAGATTTTTCTCAGACAAATTCCTGAAGCTGTCACACTACTTGGTTTCTATTTGATTAGCATATCCTAAGCTTCTCTTCTCACAGCCTGATAAAAAACTAGCATGTGATTTAATAACTGAGCCTCCCTTTCCATTAGGCAGGCAAGAGCTGTTGTTCAGTCCCGTTCTCTTCTTCCTGCATTTCCCTGGAGATTTTCCAGCTGCTCAGACTAACGGTAATGATCCCTTCTGCTATCATGAAACCCAGCCAAAAAGGAGAGGACATTTTCCTATGAACTTCAACATTCCTGCTACTCCCTTTTTTAATTCTTCAAGCTCTTAAATGAATTGTTTTCTGTTTCCCTAATTCCTCTCAAAATGGTTACCCTTTTTCTTCCAGTGGACTACCAGGAAATACGCTCTTCTGCAGCATGGTAAACTCTGCTGGTACTGCTGTGTCCCAGTGAGGGGGCTTCTGTAGCTGCCTTTTGATGGGAAGATAGCATCACAATGACATCCTGCCTGACTTGAGTGACTGCCTGAACTACTGCTGTAGAAAGATCCAATATGACTTCATGGCCCTAACCTATACAGTAGAGCAGGAGCTACTTTTCTTAATACCAAATACTTGCTGAATGCATCAAATGTCCCCTAGCACTGCCAGCCTGGCTGCAGGCTTCTTGTCACCTTGCTGCTTAGGAGCTGCTCCCTGGCTCTGGCACCCCTTCACCTCCAGCTGGGAGGAAATGAGCCACCTTCCAGGATCGGTGTGTGGCCAGAGGCCAGATCCTGCCCGAGGAGGGAGGGAGGGGTAGCACCTGCACACCGGCGCGGCTCTGGAGCGTCTCCAAGAGCAGCAGCAGGTTTGCTGAGACGCCACCCAGCTGGGGAATGCACCTGCCCGGGCAGGAGGTGAGGGCTGCAGCTGGACCTCGGTGCTGCCACGGCACCAGGAAAGGAAGCCTCACCTGGGTCTTGGCAGGCACTTGCAGGAGGAAGGGAAGAGATTTTCCCCGTGGGCTCCCTCGTTAGCTGGATCCAGTGGAAGGAAAAACAAGGAAAAACCATTGCTGCCAGCCAGGAGCAGGGAAGTGTGCTGGTTTGTCACGTATGGGCAGCGCCTGCCGCAGGTGAGTGATCCCTCCTCCTTGGGAGCTGTGCGGGAAGGAGCTTCAGCAGTAGCTGCTGACAGGTTTGAGGCTGCTTCAGACTTACTTCCTAAGAGACCCTGCTTCTTGCCTCCATTTCTTCCTTGCACCATTGTTTCCTCTCAGCACATAAGGCTTGGGAGTTTCTTGTTCCCTTGGAACTCCCAGGCCACCCTTGGCAGAGGTGCATCAGGACAGGCTCTGCAGGCTCAGGATAATGGATACCTGTTGTGCACACGGAGAGGAAGGGGAACGTGGCATTTTACAGTGGAGCGTGCCAAAACTGTCTAGATCTGTGTAAAAGGCAGCTGCACACTGACCCTGCTACAACAAGCCCTCCACCATCCTTAACCCCAGAGCCCCTGGGCTTGGGGAAAAGAAAGGACAGTCCACCATCCTCCAGGGCTTCCCTGGGGCTTTCCAAATGGTGTCTCATGGCAGGAGCACTGGTGGGACAGACGCTCACTTCTGGGAAAGCATTATCTATCTGTCAGGGGAGAGAGGGTGGGCTCTCCCCAGAGGGAGATTACACTGTACAGGTTTGCATGGATTTTGAGCATTCCAGGAAAGGAGGAGCATTGGGAATTGGTGGTTGGTGTGGCAGGCAAAGGAGTGTGGATCTCTTGCTAGGATTTTGGGTGAGACAGACAGATGCCACATAAAAGCCCCATTACTTCCATTGCAGGTTCCTCTATCCCCAGTCCTGAGTTCTCAGAGAAGGAACCTTCCCACATGCTCCCAGGGGCACAGACAGGCCTTGAGCACCAGGATATTCAGAGCTTCTGGTTTGTGCATTGGCAGTAATTTAGGCATAAAAAAAGATTCATGAGCTTCGTTTTCTTTGAGCCTATGGGGAGTTAGAACAGAATCAAATATGCTAGGAAGCATTTCTTCACTGAGAAGGTGGTCAAACACTGGAACACACTTCCTAGAGAATTGGTTGATACCCCAAGCCCGTCAGTATTGAAGAGGCTTCTGGGCAATGACGTAAAAAAACGTTCTTGAATTTGTTCAGCCCTGAATTGGTCAGGCAGTTGGACTAGGTGATCACTTTAGGTCCTTTTCTGTTGAAATACAATTGAATAGACAGAATACAATAGACTAGAATACAATAGACAGAATAGAATGTACTGTTTCAGTTGGAAGGGACATACAGCAATTCAAGGCTGACTCTCTTGGTAAAGAAATGCTTCCTAAAGCATTGGAAGTTGAAAAAATTACATGAATTTATGGGAAAATGTTTATGCCTATTCTGGACTAAAGATTTTTGTGAGGCACAGAGTGGTGGCAAGTCCAGTCTATGGCCAGACCAGGCCAAGAAGCAAATAAGCTGTGATGGACTGGGAAAGCAGGGGGCTGAGACAGCTTGGATTTGTTTGAGATTGTGAAGCTCTGTTGGCTCTCATCCACATTGCTCCTGTAAATCATTTCATGTATTGTTATTTTACAGCAAATCTTGTTGGACTCTTCCAGTCTCTGTAATGCTCATGAAGTCCACGTAAAAGCTGCATAAAACCTTTCAAAGGCTGGAAATACAAGGAAGTGCTGCAGGAGCCTGTCTCATCCCCAGACTTCCCCTCCTGAACCCTGTGGGTAAGCACTGTTTCAAGGGGTACCCTGGGTTTGAGGAGAGGAGGGAAGTGAGGAATATTTCAAGAGCTGAATTGTATGTGGCTCTGAAATTAAAGTGTTAATTCATATACAGTCCATGGCCTGTCTGTCAGATACCAGACAGTCAGGCACGAAAAGTTTATTATTAAATAAATATATGCATGTATCATTCTGAGGTGTTCAGCCAGTGTACACATCCCACATCTGCAGCCAGGAGTGACCAGAAGCACACAGATGATGACCCTCAATTTCCAGTTAAAATTGCCAGAGTAGGGGAAAAAAAAAAAAAAGGTACAATGAAAAAGGAAAAACATGAATATTTTTGTTTTCCTGCATTCCTAGTGCTTTCCTGTTCTTCCTCCACAGCTGCCAGCCAGCAGTGAGGAAGGACAGCATGTCATTTTTTTTCCTGAAATGTGCCCTTTGGACTTAAAGCATTGTGTGGCTGGGTCAGTCCTCTCCTCCTTTTTCTCTTGCATACAGAGGTGGGAGCACAGAAGGTGCTGGCTTCAGTAGTGAGTAAATTTAGATATTAATGACCTGTGATCCACACTATCAAATACACCAATCTGATGGGCCAGACCAGGGAGACCAGATAGCCCAAAGAACACCAATTTCAAAGGGGCAACAGCTTTGGATGGCTGTCCTCCCTCATGGCAGAGCAGGCATCTGCATTCCTTCCTTTCTCTCAGTCTGATCTGTGCAAACTGATGTGCTGCACGATGCCAAGAAAGCAGATCAGCAAAGCTGCTGCGAGATCTAGGTTCATCCTTTCTCCAAGGAGTGGTGGGTGACAGCTCAGGATAGGGCTGCTTTGGTTTAACATATAAAGACAGAGTTTTCTGAAGAGGATGGGAGGCAAGGCACCCGGCCTGAGGAATGAGAAACTGTAGCTAGATTTAAGGAGGAATGTTTTCATGGTGCAGGTGATTTAACTCTGGAATGATCCCTGAGGGGCTGTGGATCCGCCATCCTTGGCACCTAAATGAATGGGGCCCTGACCTGCTCAGTCTGACTTTTAGGTGAACTTTGCTTTAAGCAGGCAACTTCACAAGGTCCCATCCCACCTTAATTATTCTGTGATTCTAGGAGTGAAAATACTGTTATTAGCAGCATAAACCCTCATGGTCTAGAGAAGCAAGTGTGGATGGTTTTAGAGCAAAGGTTATATTTCCAGAACACTTTCAAACAGACACAAGGAAACGAGAAAGCACATTTCAGTGGAAGCCTTTGCCTCTCCAAATCATTTGTTTAATAGAGGTTAATGTAATACTGGGAAACTCTCCAAATCGTTTGTTTAATAGAGGTTAATATAACACTGGGAAGTACATGCTTGTAGAGGTGATACCTAATTTTGTTCCTTGGCCAGATGTTCCTAAGGTTTTATTTTGCTCCCTGTCCTCCTTCTGAGTAAATAAAAAACTAAAATTGTTAAATTTTAAAAAGCAACATAAGAATGCAGTGCTGTAGCTTGATTTTTGATCACATTTTCCCTCATTGTGGTTTATGCTGTTGAGATTTTTTTGTTTACTGTTTGACTCGCAACTTGTGTGCCTAACTCGGGTCAAGCAGCAGAAGGACACAGACTTTGCACTTCTCAAAGCTTTACGTTCTCTTAGTCCAAAATCTCAGTCTAATTTACAAACTTGCTATCTGCTAGGTAAGGAGGAGATAAGGCCCCTCTGTGCTTGGAGAAGGAAAGGCAGGAGGGAGCAGTGTTTAGCACCAAACTGATTTGCATAGGCTGAGGAAAGAACTCCAGACTCAATGTCTCCTCGCCCCTCTCTGCTTTAATCGTGCTCCACCTTCCTGGGGACTCGTGTCCTGGGCACACGCGGGCAGCACAAGGTATCTGCTGTCCAGTGCAAAATCACAGTGTGTCCCAGCAGGCACAAACCAACGTGCTCAACCACAGCTCTTCTTTCTTTCTAATTTATTCTTTCTGATTGTTCTGGCTCTAGCCAGGAGCTGTAGGTCTCCCACGGGCCTCCCAGCAAGGGTCGCCCCTGTGGCGGCCGGGTTTCCGTGCCGCAGCCCATGGCTGCCCGGGCACTGCAAGCCGGGCAGGAGCAGCCCTGTGCGGCTCCCAGGGCGGGTGGCTCCCGGGCCTGCAAAGCCGCCGTGGCCACAGACTTCCTGCACACGTGCTGCGGCTGGCAGCAGGCCCTGAGCCACGTCCAGAGTGACCTCATGCTCCATCACAGCCGGGGAGTGACTCAGGAGGAGCTTGGCCTGACACTGTCAGGCGGTGTCTGGTTCGGGCACTCCCCACACAATTGTCCTCCCTCTCCCCCCGGCCCGTGCTGGCTGGGCCCTGAGGGAGGGGGTTATGAGGTGTTGGCTGGCAGCAAAGGCATTGCCATAAGGGGATGCAGTCTGTGGAGAGCAGAGACAGGGAGAGCCATGGAAGGAAAGATCCCTGGAGTGTGGAGGTCATAAATTGTCCCTGCCTGTGTGTAATGACCCCAGGGTCATTACAGGGTACAAACAGAGTGTGTTTGACATGGGCTGACAGGCTCCTGAGAGCCATTTCCAGCAGGCAGGGTGGCTGTCCCCCCACCCAGGAGAAGTGACACAGCCCTGACACAAGGGACCTGAGTCAGCTCCTGTCCCTGACATGGGCTCCTCCAGGACTCAGAACAGATAATGTGTGTGCCTGTGGCGGTCAAGGGTGCATTACCACATGTAGGAGGTGACCAGAGAGGTTGTTCTTGGGTCTTCAGGGTCTGCCCCGTGTCTCCCGGGCTTAGCCAAAACTGACATGCTCCCATGCTGTCCTCCCCAGCACCTCTCCTTGGTTTGGGTACTAGAGGGTCTCTGTGGTGTTGTGGGACCAATTGGGAGCATTCACATGCCAGGGAGGAACATTATATGAGAGAAATGCAAGTGGTTTCCATTCTTGATCTAAAACTGTACCCAAAGAAGCATTGAGGGGGCCAGGATAGTGGGGACACAAGCCTGGGAACCCCAGGCTGTGAACTCATACAAGGTGCTGTGCCCAGGGGAGCCCAGCTAGGCACAGCACCTCGAAGCCGCCACTGCCCTTCCCATGCTCCCCTCCAGTGGCAAAGTGCTTCACAGACCAGCAGTGAGGAGAGCAAAACTCAGGGTGCCAGCTGTCTGAAGGCTCTTTCCAGGAAGTGCTGAGACCACTGGAAATGTAGCTACCATATTTCTGTCAGGAACTTGTGTGGGGAAACCACTGGCAGTGCAGGGATAGGGACAGGGTTGAGAATATGCAATTATGGCAGCTCTCACTCTTCCAGCCACTGGAGTGGAAGGGTTAAAGCCTGGTCCTGACCCCCACCTCCCGTTGAGGGCAGCAGAGCCAGTTGGTGACAAGAGGCTGATGCTGATGAGGGAGCATGTGAAGCCAGAGCTGTGAATGGGGCTTTATCCCAAGAGGGACCTGCCTCTGTTGTATCCCTGCCCTGCTGCCAGCACCAGCTGCAGGCAGAGTCCTGTGGGCAGCAATGTGCCAGCAGCCTCTGAGCAGGGCACACGGTGTTGGGGAGGCAGGAGACTGGCCCTTGGGGCAGGCTGGGGTTCCCCACAGCACGTGGAGGTCTCCTGGGAAGATGAGTGGCTGATTTGTTCTCCAGCACACGCAGCTTTTGTGAGGAAAGTGCAGTAAGGTCTGCAGGCCAGCCTGGAGCAACCACAGCCCAGGGTTTGGCAGAGGATTATTTGGTACAGGGGAGCAGGGTCTCTGTTTAATGGTATCTTCTCTTCTTGGCTATTTCAGATGAAAGACACAGGAAAGGAAGGACACAGCCCTGGCTGTTCGCCTATGGTGCTGCTCTGGGAACGCTCCATCATGCTTCACAGCCCAGCCTGGGTGGTGGGCTCAACCCCAGCACATGGACCATAGCTCTCCAGGTGGCACCACTGCAGAAGGAAACTCCATCAGGATCCAAACAATGAGACAGAGACATCACTGCTGGAGAAATGCTGCTGCCTTCACTATTGCTGCTGCCTTGACCCTCCAGCTGCTGTAAGGATATAAATTCATCTGTGCCACCACTGTGCCCCCCTCACCCAGCTGCCCACCATGCCAGAGCTGGCAGAGCTGAGCAGCCCCCGCACCCCTGCGGATGCAGACCACATCCAGAGGAATATCTTGGAAGAGCATGTGGAGCTCTGGTGGTTCCAGGATCCCAAAAAGTCTATCCTGTGCTATGGGATGGCCGTGGTGCTGATCCTGGCCTGCGGGATTGGGGGCATCATCCTGCTGTACAGCACTAGCAGCCGGTCTGGAGAGTGGCGGCTCGCCGTAGGCACCACACTCTGCCTGCTGGCCCTGCTCGTGCTGCTGAAGCAGCTGCTGAGCTCTGCAATCCAGGACATGAACTGCATCCGCAGCCGGGATCAGATCGAGCTCCTGAAGAGTGGGGGCTTCTCGGACTGCCTGGTGCTGCTGCTGAGCGCCCTGGTGCTGCTGGTCTGTGGGGTGGTGCTCACCATCCTCTCCACCACCACCATGCAGCTCAGCCCCGCACGGCCGCTGGCCAGCATGTTCACCAGCGGGGTTATCCTCCTGACTGCTGGCAGTGCCATCCTCCTCTGCCTGCTGCTATACCTGCTGTGCACCTCTTGCTGCCGGGCTGCCCCTCGGAGCCTGGAGACCGGAGAGATCCGCGTCTTCACCATCTCCGGCCGCCTTGCTGGGAACAGGCGGCTTCCTCCCACCTCCAGCATGGCCAACCTGATCTGACCCAGGACACCTCTGCGTGAGCCTTAGCGGATACAACCTGTCAGTGATGGCCTTTTCCCAAGGAAAGGCGAGAGCTGCAGTGTGCCCTGTGTTTCTGTTGGAGATGACTGGCATTTGCTTTACCCCAGGCTAGTGGCACAGCTGAGACCCGGGGTGCCTGGACAGGCTCTGACCTGGCTGGCATTTTACTTCCACAAAGCCTCCTGTGGCAGCTGCTGCCTGCCTAGCTGTGACCCACGTTACAGAGCGAAGGTGAGCCTGTCCTGTACTCCTGGGGACCCCAGTACTTGCTTGGTTCCTGCAGTTCCTGGAACTGTGTCACACATTCTCCTGGCAGGAGAGGCTGTGAATGTGGGTGGTATAAAACCAGCCTGTGCTCTGTGCCGAGCTTCCTGAGTGAAGTTGAGCCTCTAGCAGCTGGTGAATGGCAGGAAATACTGTGTGTGTCAGCAGGCATGAGGGAGCCTGGTGGGAGGTATGGCTGCAGGAGCTGCTCCCAAGAAATCACCTGTGTGTCTGTGGGAGAGAGTGTGGGATTTGCATGGGATTGCGTATGCCAGAGCCACAGCATGGCTGGACCTCACATGAAATGCTGTTTGTGTTTGCAATGCCAGGATCTGTTCCAGTGTTACATTTCTGCAACCCATCACCACCTGTGGTTTATCAAAGGGGTGATGAAGGGGTGCTGGCATCAAGGCCCTGATGGGTTATTGTGCTGGACTGAATGTTGGGGCTGTTATCATGCCAGGGTGCTCCAGCTACATGAGCCACAAACAGCAATGTGCAGTTGCTGGGGGATGGTGATGGGATGCCTGAATGCTGAGATGCTGGGATGCCTGACTGGGGCTGCTCTCTGCAAAATCTGTGTGAGCAGGGAGTGTTGTGCCCTCCCACAGGAGTTTCCCAGGCAGAGGCACCTCTGCTGCCAGGAGCCCTGCAGCTCATCCCAGTCCCTGCTTGTTCCCATGCTGTTTCTGTCTCTCAAGTGCTGCAGCTGCTGCAGGGCAGAAAAGTTCTTCTACTGTCACCGGGACCTTACCTGGAGCTTTTTTGGTGTTTTATCTCTATGAGGTGTCTTGTTTTTATCACCAAAATGTCTCTCCCAGAGGCAGACTAACAATTAACTCCAGGAACTTTTCCTGTGACTTAAAGCTAATTTACCTGTCAGAATTCTCATTTCCTTCATAAACTCATTAACCCTTTCACTGCTCTTTCCATAGACATAGATCCCAAACCCCTGCTGAAGATGCTCGTGGCATGACCTTCTCTTCCTCTTAGCCCAGTTGGTCAGAGCATGGTGCTAACACTATGGTCATGGGTTTGAACCCCATGTGGGCCATTCCCTTTAGAGTTGGACTCTGTGTTCCTTCTGGGCCCCTTCCAGCTCAGACTATTCTGTGATTCTTCATCTTCCTGTCTGCTCCCATTTCTCCCTTACCTGAGCTGCTCTGCCCCAGATGTTGGTTTTGCTCATTATTTGCCAAACTTTCTCTGCAATGGAACAAGACTGAGCTATTATTTTTTGGACTCTGGTATCAAATTTATTTGGAAGAGGATGGTAGCTGATTCCCTTACTAACAGCACAAATCACTTTCTGTGTTACACCTGGAGGCAGTGTCAGAGTTCACCATCAGTGAGTCCCCCCAGGTATATGCTGGACAGTGAGGGCTTCATCCCTTCACAGCTCCACACCAACCATCCTCAATGCAGTGGGCTCTCAAGAGACCACACCTGTATTCACCTGCTCTTGCACTGCTCCTGCCAACTTGCCTTTGCCTGAAGCCTTGGATTGTTTCCCCCAATGTACAGGTACATCATTTGGGCTTTTCTCTCTGTATCTCTGTTATTTCTACATTTTCCTCTGCCACTTTCACATCATCTGCAGATTTTATTAAACTGCTGTTTCCTCTTCTCTCCGCATCTCCTCCCTTAATCTGAGCCCAAAAGCTCAAACAGTGGTGGTGAGCTGAGATCCTCCTGTACTAAATCTCTTCAAAGCTGAGCTGTTCTTCCCCTCTGGGCTGTTTGGCCCCAGGTCCACCAGGGACCCCTATGCCTACGCAGGAGGGGACAGGCTAGAGCTGAATGGTTTTGCACCATCACCATTGCTGCTGCTCTGCACATCTGTGTCAGTGCATGTGCAGTTATGCCAGGCTGCACCCCCTCTGCCAGCACCAGTGCTCCAGAAGTGACTGCCAGCTCCCCCAGCTCCACAGCTGCCTGCACACCAGCTGTTTTGCACATGTGGGCATTTCTGTGAAGAGGCCTGACTGTGCCCAGCTTGCAGCTCCGTGCTGCCTGCATGTCAATGTGAATCCTGTATCCCTCATAGCCCCTTCAAAATGTGCCCCAAGTGCCTGTGAATTGTACCAGAAAAGGGTGACTGTGGGCCACAACAGCAACCCGAGGAGATAATGGCTGAGAACAGGCTGTGCCTGAAAACGGTGGCTGGGTGTCCAGCTGCCCAGAGGGACAGCCTGTGCTGCCCAGTCACTGACTCCCCTCTGCAGCACAGGTGCTGGTTTGTTTCTTGGTTCCTGTGTTGTGTGTGGAAATACATAATAAAGTGTTAGAGAAGCTGATTGTGTTGAAGGCTGATACTTGAGCACAGGCCTCTCTTCAGAGCGGGAGGTGTCAGGGCTATGCAGAGCAATCACAACAGCCCAGGGTCCCTCGTGTGGCTGTGGTTTCAGATCACCAATTAGTGTGGCAATGCCACCACAGCCCCAAAAATTCATGTACTTCTTTCCTCATACATAACTCCCAGCTCCAGCTGCACGTTAATCTCCCTCTGCTTAAGAACCCTGACATATCCAGATCCCCTTACTACTGCTCTGTGAACCTGAGACCTGGCCGTGCCCCCAAAAGATGCTCATATAGAGCACACAAAGCCTCCTGAATATGTCAGTGCTGGCTGGTTTGTTTACAGAGAAGCTGTTTCACCCTGTGGCAGGGCTGAGCCTTGCAGCAGCAGCTGCTGCCTGTCACAAGCCTGGAACCAGTCTGCCTGCATGCCTGCTCCTGGTCCCAGCCAGCCTCAGCCAGGCCCGCACAGCAGCTTCCTGGGTGGACCCCTGGAGAAGGATCCTCCTTTTCTGCTCTGACCCCTTGTATTCCCAGCTCTGCATGCCAGATGTATTTCCCCCCAAACATGAGTTGCCAGGTTTCTCCCCACTTGCACTGCAGCTGCCTGAGAGAGGGAGCAGAAAAATACACGCACCCACGCGTGCACACACACACAAGAAAACCTGCCATGTCTGCTTGGTTAAAAAATAAATGGGTGGGCCTATCAGCAGGGTCAAAGTAGACAAGCCATCCAACCCCTAAGTGCTGAGGGACTGGTGACATCCTGGACAAATAAGCCTGGACACTTGTATTTTTAATTTCTTTTAAGACATCACCAAGACTAAAAATAAAAGACTGCATCTAGCACAAATTCATGTGATTGAAGAGCATGCTGAAAAGTCCAGAAAATACCCTCCAAAAGATAACTGGAATGCATTTTCCCAGCCCTCAGATTTAAATATCTTACCCTAAAGACATTAGAAATTTCAAGAAATTACAGTATATAATGTATTTTCATGGGTAGCTGATGAGCCCAGAGGGCAAACAATGACACAGTAACTGAAAAAGTAAAGCTCAGTTTAGAAATATGGCATTTAAGAGCAAAAGCTGTCTGACCAGTGAAAGAAGCCAGCAGGTTTTCCTCCGGCTCATGGCTTCAAGTGGCACATTTGCTCCCTGGCCTGTCTCACCCATCCAGTGCCTGACCCATTTGTCCCCTTTGGTTTACATTCTCTGAGGTGTGTTATTTACTTTTTTATACACTGTAAACGTTTTAATGAGTGGAGAAAGGCAGTTAGCAGTGAAAGAGATTTGAAGGAGGTGGGAGAATTAGCTGTGTGTCAGAGCTTTGAGAAATGCTGTCCTGTGTTGATACCTCATGCTCTGGAGCATGACAAAGAGACTCCTGAGCTATCAGAGATGGTAATGACTGGGCTGCACCCTGGGAAATCTTCCCAACCAGTTAGTACCAGCCTTATGAATCACTTATTAAAGGTGAATGCCACTGCTGCTTCCTGCTTTTTAACTCCAGCGTAATCCACGAAGGCACAACTGACTCCAGCAGAAATAACTTGCCAGTTACCTGTGTCTCATGTGCTGTTCATCGTACCAGAAAGATGACAGGAATGTAAAAATTATCGCATTCGTACAACTCCACAGTTAAAGAGGCATGCAGGACTCTGTAATGGGTGCTGGGGGAGAGGGTTGTCGCGCCCCAGCGCACGTGCCAGGCACTGCAACTGGCACCACTGACAGGTTTGCTCAGCTCTGCAGAGCTGACAGGGCAAAGGTATCTTTTAGCTTGTCTTCCTGGAAAGGCAAGAGAGAAACGAAAAAAGGGCTGTGGTGGGACTCAACACTGGTCCGACATGCACAGAAATCCTGTGATATGCACAAGGACTGCCTGCACCACAGCAGGTGAAATATTTTTCTGGACAAGAGCACTCATTGTGCCACAGACGTGGTCTCTCACTACCACACTTAGAGGAATGTATTTATGGTCCTTAAAAGCACATGCAAAAAAAGCCACACCCCAGCTGTGTGGCTGGGGGTCTCCTCCTGGCACTGCCACTGGGAGAGTCCCAACAAACCACTGCAGGCAGAGGCAGGGATAAATCATGCTTTAATCACACCTCAGAATGACAATGCATTGAGGGACTGAGCCGGACTGGGTCTGGCGCCATGGGGCAGTGGGGCCAGCACCCAAGACCCCACAGGCAGCACCAGGGCAGGCTCCTCTTCCCACTGCACCAGGCTCCCTGGGAGTGACAGGCACCACCTCCTTCATCCTCAGCATCTGAGCAAGTCTGGGAAAGCAGCAGCTGGTTTGGTGTCCTTGTGACAGTGCAGCCTACTGGTGTCATGCTGGGACACTCTTGGACCAGCTGCCTTCAGCCTCCATCACCATTCCCAGCCCACTCTCCTCTCCTCTCCTCTCTGCTCCTTTCCTCCTGCCCCAAACATGTGGGGCCAAATACCAAGGGCAGGTGGGAAAGGGGTGGAACTAGGGAGACAACAAGAGGCTGCAGCAGTGAGTTCTTGTAAGCTCAGATGGAACGATGCAACTCCTGCTCCTCTTTTGCTGGCAGCTGCTCACTGGGCTGGATGTAGTTGTCCTCGATGAAGCCATCATCATCCTCAGCTTGCAGGTCAGCAGCATCAGGTATGGAATGGCTCCCGAAGGAGCCCCTTTCCCAGCTGCTGCTATCCTCCATGGGGCTGCCTCCAATGGAGCTGACTTCGGGCAGTGGCCGGTGGTGGTAGCTGGCGAAGTTCTTGTGGACAAGCTTGCACTTGGCAGCCAGCGCAATCAGGATGGAGATACCGATCGCTGCCACTAGGAATCCCACCAGGTATGGCCAGCTCCTTCCCCCCTTCCCAGCAGGCAGTGCAGTGGCTGTGGCACAGGAAAGGCACATGGTCAGCCTTGTGGCACATGCAGTGCTCCCCATCCTCCAGTCCTCTGCCTGCCGGCGTCATGCAGCCAGCACTGGATCCCTTTCATTAGGAGCAACACGAATGCTCTTCACCAAGACCCAGCTACCAAGGGGGTGTGAACACTGGGGGCAAAACTGCCTGACAGCTGGTTGGTACTGCTGCCCATCACTGTGGAGTCTGTGCTCCATGTGGCTTTGTGGCACCTGTTAACTTTCCTGTCACAAAGCCAACAAACACCTCCAGGTGTCGGCCACCCTCCCACCAAGCCACTGCACCAGCGTGGCCCAGCAGCCTGGGCCTCTGGGACTGTGGGGCAGAGCAGGGGGTCTCCATCTGCAGCCCTGTCCAGTATGATGGAGGAGAGGAAGGTGCCTTATGGACACCTCTGAATCTGCACAACTTACTGTTGTTCTCGGTCACTGTGATCTGCCGTGCCGTGCTGAGCTCACGAGCAAACCGCTGCTTAATCTGGCAGCCCAGGTCCCGAGAATCCAGAGCCGTGATCTCCTGGCCCCTCAGCCCCGGGGGCGACACACAGGTCACCTGCACAGCTGGGAGACAAATGCACTAAGGTGGGATAGGAGTGTGCACCCATCCCCTCTCCAGTTTAGGGATGATCCCCACTTGCTCCGGGATTGATGGGATGCATTACAAGACTGGCTCTGCCTTACAGATTCACTGGCCCTTAGCATAGTGTGGAGAACAACCAAAGGGAAAATTCCCTGACCAAGTAATTGTGTGTGACTCTGATTAGCAGGCTCCTTTTAACTGAACATGGACAAATTCATAGATACCTATAGAAACTTCACCGTTCTTACTGGGAGCTGAGCTCAGATGGTTGGAGCCTGACCTGGCTCCAGAGAAGGAGCTGCCAAGCCTTCAGCAGTGAAAATTTGGTTACTCCACAAAGACACATAAAGATGGATTTAGAAGCCAAAGTGTACATGCAGCCCATTTCCCAGAAGGGTGGCTAAATTATCCTGCTGACATTCTTAGAAATCCTTGGTGTATCCTGTATAACTGCAAGCAAGGAACAGACACATCACCTTTTGGTTTGCTGTCCCTCAACAGGTCCCTGGAGAGCCATCTCAGAGCTTGCCCTGGGGTTGGAGCAAGCAGGCTCGGGGTTCCCCCTGCCCGACACCTCCATCCCCTCCGCTCACCTTGCCTGCGCTGCAGCCATTGCTGCAGAGGGTGCGCGCTGCAGTTGCAGACCCAGGGGTTCCCTTCCAGATAGACCTGTGGGACTGTCTCCATCAGCTGCAGGCTCCAAGTGTCCACAGACACCAGTGCGTTATGCTGCAGGTCCAGGTGGAAAAGAGCCTTCAGTGGCAAAAGGAAAGGGACATCGAGCTCTTGCAAGCTGTTGTTTCTTAGAAGCAGTGTGTGCAAGTTTCCCAGGCCCTTGAAAGTGTCCATGTGGATGTAGGTGATGCCACAGCTGCTCAGGTCCAGCAGACGCAGAGCCCTGAGGTTGGAGAAGACTGCTGGGCTCAGCGTGAGTTTGGCATTGCTGGAGAGGTTGAGAGAGTGCAGGGAAGGGAAATGCTTCAAGAGAGTCCTGTGATGGGGCATGACCAAGGAGTTGAAGGAGAGGTCCAAACTGGTGATGTTTCTTGGAAGGGAACTTGGAGCTTGCTGAAGGCTCTTCCCACTGCAGTTGGCCCATCCCTGGGAAAAGAGCTACTGAGATGGGCTATCCATGATGGGGAGCATCTCTAGAGAGAGACTCCCCAAGGGTTCAAACGTTTTAATTAATTACCCTTGAAGAGTTTAAAAAAAGCAAAGACACGTTGCTGTTACCCCCCAGGGACAGTGAGATCCCAACATGAAGCAGGTCAGAGGTGCACAGTCAGAGCATAGCTCCAACCCATTTAATGGAAAGCTTCTATTATAGTGTGGTTCACAAATAAGAAGTTACATTACTGGTCCAGGTTAACCACCCACCAAGACTGACAAGCAAAGTGGCAAATCACCCATTTCTAAATATTATTCTTAGAGTAAAGAAAATAACTTCCTGGTTCTCAAAACAACTCTGCAGGTGCAAGGATAGAGGACACAACTGTCCTTCTCTGTTTTGCCTTGGCTGTGTGTGAAAGAGATAATTCCCACAGAATGTGAGAAAGCTGAAGGATTTGTCAGGAAAACCTTCTCTGCCAGCTTTTTAGCAACCACAGACACACACAAGTTTAAAAAAACACATGAGCTGCCAGATTGGTGTGGGCCTGATAAATGGAGAAAAATGAGCAGGACAGCCCAGGACTGAGAGCAGTTGACTGAAACAGCAAAGGAGGAGCATGAAGGGCTGGGGGAAAAACCCAAACGGATGAGTTGGGTGCAAAGGCAGCAGGTTGTCACCCCCCTGTACTTCCTTACAGGGCAGTTGTCATACAGGGTCAGTTTGCAGAGGGCCTTCCTTTTCCTCCCCTGGATCTCCCACCTCCAGCCCCCTGGGAGCCCTTGTGTGACACAGGGGCATCCTCCCAGCTGGAGCAGGGAAGTGAGCCCTGCCTGTTGCAAGGGCAGGCAGGAAGCTGACTGGGCAGCAGAGCTATAAGCACCTGTACCAGGCACCCGTGTCAGGAGCAGCTCCCTGGGCCCTGTGCAGGACAGTGCACCCATGCTTCCATCTGTCTCACATTCCTCATGATACATGGTGAGTAGCTGTGCCTTACTGCTGGCTGGCTGTATCAGTATTAGGAAATAAAACAGACCAAGGACCATTCACTATCCCAAAAGACCAGCAGTGCAGGATGGAAGGATCAGTCAACCCAAATGGATGTTTTTTGGTTTTTTTTTTACAGTAAAACAGGGGGCCCCAACTCAGCTAGTTTTGGGTTACTCCTGCCTGGGCTTTAAGTGGGAGGGGGGGATCAAACATCCAAACTGAAGCTGCCAGAGAGGAAGTCAGCAATTTAAATTTGGTTGGACAGGCACAAGATCCTGCTTAGTGCTGTCTCTGGACCCTGCAAGCAGAGATGCTGTGCTGTAAGCTTACTGTGGTCCATAGTCCTGGGTTTCTGTGTCTGGCTATGTTTCAGCTAGCTGGGCTTTCCATTTCTTTCACCTCTCCTTTCATCCCCCTGTCCACCTAAATCTCCTATCCAACCCTGCTGTTCCTGCTTGGTAGAGGAAGAGATATGCCCTTAAAAACCTGGGATGCTGAGGACTGGGTTATAATGGGGCCAAGACACAGGGGCACCACATGGGTCTTGTCTCCAACTCAAACACAGCTGGTCTCAGGGAGGCTTTGGAAAACACTGCAAAACTTTGGGTAGAATAACTGAGAGGTCAGTGGAAAGGTCAGTGGCCCATGACAGCCACTTTTCCTTCATCCTCTCAGCTCTTGCCTGATGCAGCCAAGCTGCTGGCTGCAGTGCTTGTTCCAGTGGGTTAGTTGTGTTTCCTGATCCTTGCTGGGCGCTCAGAGATCCTGGCCCCATCCTTGCCATCACTCTGGCTCCAGTCACTGCATCACCGTGCACTGGGGAAGGGAGTGAGGGGCTGGGAACTCCTCAGGGATGTGTCTCACGGCTGCTTGCATGCACCTCTTATGGGGAGCTGTGTTATGACTGCAGCCAAGAGACCCCCACAAGCAGAAATGCCATGGATCAGACTATGCTTTGCTAGGCCATGCTCTGGCGAACAGGCTGGACAAGGTGACATATTCAGCCTAAGGCTGTAAGCAGGGGTGCTGCAGGGCGGGGAGCAGGACAGCCATGTTTTGGGCATGGGTGAACCAACCCTGTGGCTGGTGGCCACTGGCACAGCACATCTCCCAGTTAACTCCACTGGCTCCCATGGGGTTTCATCGCTCATCTTCTCTTAAGCCGTGCAGAGCAGGAGCTGCCTGCCAGGCCCTGCTGCCCCGTGGGCACCCCAGCGGTGCTGGCAGGACCAGGAGCGGGGCCCCTGCCCACCCCCAGCTGCTGACCACACCGCAGTCCCCACGGTCCCCTACCTCGTGGCCCAGGCTGCAGGGGTGTCCCATCACCGCTGACCACACGCAGAGGAGGCTGCAGACCCAGCAGAGCAGGCAGGTAGGAGCCATTTGGCTTCAGGAAACTTCCGGCCAGACAAACAAGTCTCGGGAAAGCTGGGAAGCCGGCAGAGCCGGCCGCGCCGGGCGAGGTGTGGCCGCGGCCGCACGGCTCAGGGCCTCCACCGAGTCCCCACACGCCGGCCCCGCAGACGGCAGCGCCCGGGATCCAGCCTGGCCGCCGTCCTGGCCCCGCTGCCGCCCCGGCCCCGCTCCTCCCGGGCTGGTGAAAGGTGGCGGTGCCAGTTACACATTAACAGCCGCGCCCCATCACCTCCCACCCGTGTGGCCGCCCGTGCTCGGTGACCGGGAGACAGCCAGCATCTGCCTGCCCCTGTGGGGTGCCGTGGGGGCTGCCGGAGTGGCAGCAGGACAGTGGGAGGTGCTGGGGGCCTCCAGAGGAGGAAGAGGAGAGGGCACCCCTGTGGCATCTGCCCTGAGACGCCGCGCTGGAGGACAGCAGCCTGAGCCTGGTCCAGGTGTTGGTCCACGGACCTGGGGCAGGGATACACAGCCAGCCCCAGCCAGGGAAGCTGGGGCTGAGGCGACAGGAAAGTGTCCTACAGGAAAATGAAAGTCTTGCTGGGATTCCGGCAGAAAGCGTTTAAAGCAGGCAGCAAACTGGCAGGTCTCTGGGCCCAGCAGCAGCACCTCAGTGAGCAGCACCTGTCTGTGAAGGCCCCTGAGGATGTGGGTGCCCCACCACCTTTGGCACCCCCCATGCAGACCTGCCACTTATCAGTAGTGCTCCCTGCCAGCCCTGCCATGGAGTCAGTGAAAATCTGAGAAATCATGTCAAAACAGCCTCTCATGGTTGTTTTTGGCACACCAGACCTGCTCCCATGTCCACAGGTGATGGGGCGGGTGAGTGGGCAAGGCTGGCAGAGCCACAGGCCAGGCAGGGAAAGTGCTGGCTGTACCTGCTCCTGGCTTTGCTTCTGCAGCAAGAGGGAGCCTCAAGCTCTCTTCCTTGCTCCCCCTTCCCTGGTCCCACACCTGCTCAACGACAGGAAGCTGATTGCCAGCAAGAGCACTTTGGAGCTGTCGGCAACTGGGACGGTATGCCCCTCTTCCCCTGGCTGCCAAAGGTCTCCTCCACAGCTGTACATCCCAGCCTTTCCTCAGGAAAAGGCCTTCCCAGCAGCCTGTCCTTCATCCTGTGGGCATGTGCTGGATGCCAATGCAGCCATGCAGCTCCTGCTTCCCAGCTGCCTAGGTGGGCTGAGGATGCTCAACCACCTCTCTTCCAGGATGTTCCTATGCCTGGTGGAAGCAGCCCTTAGCCCAGCCTTGTGGGGCCTCTCCAGGACCCACTGAGCATGTAAAACAAAGCAAGCATCCAGAGAAGCAAGGCTAGAAAATATTGCTGAGGCAGCCTAGTCTGTTGGTGTATCTGCAGGGCGTTTGCATTTCCTATCAGGAAATGTATCTGTGCATTATGGTTTCTGGTATGTGGTGCCGTGCATTAGAAAGTACAAATGATAACAAAAAGTGGTATTTTTGTCAGTCTTTGTTTGGTTTTTTTTAGTCTGTTATGATTCAGCAAGAAAGCTGAGGTACATGAAATCAGCAGATATTTAGGTGCTTGGAATGTCCTGTGGATTGGGAACTGGAGGTTTCCACATTGCAGAAGAGCAAGTGTGGGGAGCTGCCTTGGCTGTGCTCAGCTGTACCTATCTCTCTGGTGCCTTCTCTGGAGACAGATAAGCTTTAACTGGAGCTGTAAGGTCCTGGCTGGGCATCCCCACAAAACTTCCCAGAAATGTTTCCTACCCTACCTCCAGCCGAAGGAATCTGCACAGATAGACAGCATAGCTCTTATCCAGGTGCTTCTAGAAAAAACACAAGCGGACAAATCACTTTAGGTCAGATTCCTCAATGGATCCCTGAGATCCCCTGGGTATGGCCGGGTGCAGAGAATGACCCCATATGGCTCCCATTTTGCAAAACTTCTGTGTAAATAATTCCATCCCCAAATGGATCCTCCTGAAAGAGGACATTTCAGGGTGCACTGTAACTCAGGCTCTGTGTGATGCACTCCCCCACAGCTGCCAGGGGAGCACAGAATGAGTTGCATATGATAGCAATTACAGTTCTGAGCCTGACTGGCCTCTACAGCCAGCTTCATTTTCCAGGCAAATGGAGGCAGCTGCACCTGGTGTCCACCTTCTTCAGATCCTCTCCACCTCTTCTGCCGTGGGGTGGCCGGGCAGCTGCACTGTGGGAGCCTCTGCTCACTGCCATCCCTCCCTCAGCATGCCATGGGCACCGCGCGGCCCCAGAGCACTCTGTAAATAGTCGGAAACGATGAATGGATTTCCCTTTCCTTTCCATGTGTGCTTTAGATTTTTGGCCGGATACAGCATGGGCTCAGGACACATCAAAACATGAGACTCACTCCCTGGCAGCCCTGGCTTTCACATGGGAACAGTTTGATTTGTGAGGCAGTATGAGGTTTGGTGTGTGAAGCTTATGGTGATTTCCTGGGGAACACTTTTTGTTTGCCAGGCAAAGAGCCTGGAGCCTGCTGGTGGCCAGCAGCCTGGAATGCTGGGAGCGAGACCCTTTGGGGCTGGGTTGTAGCAAGGCCATGCCATGTCGTGCCCTTGCCAGCACTGGGCATGGGAAAGTGCTCAGGGAAAGCCAGGCTTTCTCCTGCTTCCACTTCCCCCCAGACATATTTACCACAACACGGAGGGTTTTCTCCCTGGGCAGTGGTCACCCTCCCATGTGGGCTGGGCAGCTTGTTGCACAAGCAGCGCTCCCTTTCAACCCAGACAGTGTCCCCACGATGGGCCACTGGAGGATGAGTCAGGCGCTGGCACAACCCGGAGCCCGGGTGGGCCATGCCTCGCACCCCGGCTCGTGGCGGCGGGAGGCTGAGGTGTTACGAGGTGTGCACGGCCTCAGCCTCGCCGCACGCCGCTCCCCGGGGGACAGCCTGTGCAGGGCTGCTCCCGACGGCTCCTGGAGTCAGGGCCGTCTCCAAACAATGGGTGGAGAGCAGGAAACGCCGCATGGGAAACAGGATTTGGCTCCGCCGCCGCCGCCGCCAGCCACGGCCCCTTGGCCCCTTTCCTTTCCCTACTCCAGAGAGCCCTTCCCACCGCCGTCAGCCACGGGGCTGCATCGAGGGGATGGGGATGCCACCGCCCGGGCGGGCTGGGGCATGAGGCTCTCTGAACCTTGGACAAACAGCAGGGTTGGGACACCTCCTGCCTGGGCTAGGGGCTCAGCATGGCTCAGGGAACCCTGAGCACGCAGCCCTAGCGCTGGAGAGGTAGGTGGGTGCATTTTCCTAGAAAATCTGCTGCCAGACAGGGGACCCTAGTGGCCCCTTGGCCAGCAAGCCCTGCTCCTGAGCAGCTGGCTGGCCACTGAACCAGCAGGAACAGGGGCATCTCTCCGTCCGTGCCCAGGCTATGTACCAGAGGAGGTGATCCCAGCTGCCCGGGCAGTCAAGCAGCAGCATGGAGAAGAGATGGGGAGCACGGACAGGGAGCAGGGGTCCTGAGCTGCCGCTCACGTGGAGCTCCTAGGCAGCCACAGCCTCTAGCTCTGATCCTCGTAGCCAGGAAATGCTGGGGATTTTCTGACCTCTACCAGATTCGGAACAAGCTCCAAGGACATGGAACTCCAGGTTTATCTTCTACTTCTCTTCCCACATCTGGCAGGTAAATCGCCCCTTTTTGTCTGCCCCAAGTGAGCAGCCCCTGCCTCAGGGTAGCTTGGTGGGACGAGGCAGCTGTGGAAGCTCAGTGGCGCCATTGGAGCAGGGTTGAGAGGGAGGAAATATCCCTTTGTGATCAGCCATTTGGAGCCCTCAGAGGCCCCTGGCTGCCTCTTCCCAAAATGGAAAGAGACCCCAGTTCTCATGCATGCTTGGCTCGTGCTGGGGAGCTGATCCAGCTGGAGTCTCCAAAAAGAGAGCAGAAATTCCCATTGTGCCGTCCCAAAGGGGCTGCAATGTACCTCGCTTTGCCCTGACTGTGCCTACTGGGATGGGGGTAGCAAAAATGTCCTGGAAAGGGGGAGACATCTGGGTGACAGGATCTGGCCCTGAGGCAGGGCTGGTGTGGCCATGCTCTTGCCCAGCTGTGATGTGCCCTCATGCTCCCCCACCCCAGGGGCCATCTTGGACATCACCCTGATCGCCAACGTGCAGAGCCTGTCCCACTCCGACTTCTTCCTCTCCTGCGTCGTGGGGGAGCGTGACGTGAGCTACTTGCAGATCGAGCGGGAGAACAAGATTGTGATGACACATCCCAAAATGAGCTTCCAAAACTACCGCAACCGCAGCAACCAAGTCCAGGCCAGGGGCTTCTCCAAGGCTGACCTGGTGGGGATCCTCTACTGCCTGGGGCGCACCCCGACTGAGCAGGCCCAGGTGGTCTATGTGCACAACAGCCACAATGGTGAGTGGCTTTTGGAGGCAGCAGGAGGCCCCTGCCTGCTGGCCGGGTGCACAGGGGACCTGCCCACCTTGTGCTTCACAATCCCAGCACCAGCCGGGGTGGGGGGGGGGCAGTGGTGATCCGTAGGCTAGGTTTGGGGTCCACCAGCACCAGTGGGGTGGAGATGGAAGGGATGTTCAGCTGGAGGAGCATGGCTGAGCCCCATGGAGGAGTCATCTGGATTTGTAATGGTGCCTGGGAGAAGGGCAAGGTCCAAGAGGAAGTTAAGTGCCCTTGGAGGAGGTTGTGGAGTCTAGAAATCATCTAGAAATCAGAGCAGGGGGCAGCCCTTCGGAGCTGTGCCACCCCATGCTCCCACCACAGGCTCAAGGGGAAGAGGTAGTTCTGGGGCAGATCTTTGGCAACCTCCCCAGGTGCAGGACAAACACCATCCCAGGGCAGCACATCGCTGCTCTGGCAGTGGGACTTGCTGAGATGGACTGCCAGGCTGCACTGCAGCCAAGAGCAGTGCTGGGCTCATCTCCCACTCCTATTTCAGGCCATAAAAATTGAAAGGGCCTCCCTGGGCTGACTAGCAGCAGGAATACAACCTGGGGCAGCCCTCTCCCACACTGCCCCTCCCTCTGCTTGAGACTTTGCCAAACTATCAGGACTGAAATTTTCTGTGATGTTTGCCTTGGAATGCTTTTTAGCTCTTTTTTAGAAAGTCTAGCTAAAACAGTTGACTTTTTGTGGAGAATAGGAGGGGATACAAATTTCCCTGCCTGTGTTAAGACACAGCTTGAACAAGGAGCTCAAGTGTCTCCAAGCGGGAGCACAGAGGCTGCTGGTGGGGCCCAAGCATCCATTCCCTAGGGAGCAGGGCTCAGCCTGTGTACTTGTAAAGAGGCTCAAGCTGAAGAATGGCAGTGGTCCTATTGGAAATGGAGCTGGATGGTCTGAGCAAGCAGGGCAGCACGAGGGAACGGAGCAAAGGCAAGTGGAGACAGTGTGGAAGGCACAACCAGCAGCAGGGTGTGAGGAGCACGGAGACGTTTCTGTACCCCTAGATGTCCTTGTTTATAAATCATGTATGGAGCTGATGGCTCTGGGGCTCCATCCATGGGACAGTGTTTCCCATGGTGGGGTGTTCTCAGCCAGCCCCCAGTCCTGGGTGCATTTACCCAGGCCAAAATAGTGCTGTGGAGGAGCTGGTTAGTGCCTGGGTTCAAGCCCCTGTGGGAATGATAGGTGCCAAAAGGTTGTCTCTTTCACAAGTTCCAAAGAAGCTGCCATTGCTCTGTTTAGAGGAGAAGTTAAGAAAATAAAGGAAATAGTAAGCAAAAAAATACATGTTTGCAGGAGGGCTGGATACAGAACCCACTGGGGGGGCTTGGTGTGTGTCATCTCTCCTGTTTAGCCTGAGAGCACACCAAAGCAGGCCAGGGCAATGAAACAGTGGGTGGGGAATGCTGTTAGAGGAAAACTGGCAGCTCCCAAAAGGTCATGCATGGGGAAGAACCTAGGAAGTTTGATAAACTTTGGAAGCATTGCTTAAAAAACAAAGTAAAGCAACTCAAAGAGGTCCTGAGGAGTACTTTCAGAAGTATTTAAATCTGTCAGTAAACTATTTTTTACATTACCCAGAGCAGAAAGACACCCAGAAAAACAACTACAGAAAACAATTTTTTTTTAAATTTTTTTTTCTTTTTTTGTTGCATCCATGTGCACAACAGAAAAGTTGGGAGAAATGCCAGTGTTGATAGCAGGAGACAGGCGATACAGCAGAAAGGAGCAGCACGACATTGCCAGGCTGGGCATGCCATGAGCAAGGCTGTGTTGCTGCCCATGTGACACCAGACTTTCCTAAAAGCCTCTGGGTGGGGAGTTATGGGTCTGAAAAATCAGGTCAGAACCCAGAAAATTAGCAGAAACTGTAATAAAGAGCAGAATTTGTGGTTATGTGGTCCCTGAGAAAGAGGCGGCTGTGTTTGCAGTGGGAGAGTCTCTGGGGCAGCAGCAGTGAGGATGCTGTGGAAGACCAAAGCAGTGAGGATGCTATGGAAGACACTGTCTGCTCGGATTCCTGAAGAAAACTGGGAAAACTCCCTTTCAAAGGTTTTTTGAGAGAAACTTTGTACCCAGGGGGTGGCAGGAGAGATCTTTGCATGGGTAAATAACTGACTAAAGGAAGGGAAAGCAGGAATAGGAGTGGTCCTTGTCACACAAGGGAGTTCCCACTGGCATGGCATGAGGTCTCAGCATGGACCTGTGTCACCATCTGTGGGTACAAAGAGCTGAACAAGCAGCTGTGCTGGCTGCTGTCTCCAAGCTGCGTGGTGAGATGATATATGCACTGTGGAGTGACAGAGAGGGGAGAGATACATTCTGGGAGGGCTGCAGTGGTGGAGTGACTTGTAAATCAGTGTGCACAAATGCAAAGTGTTGTGTTTGAAGGTCCCAAGGGAACTGTCGGCTCTCATTCCAGGCAGTGAGGTGGAGTGAGACAGAGCGAGGGCTGTATCTGTGAGCCCTCCACTGGGGGCTGCAAAGTCCATGGAAGAGAGATCCCAGCTAGAAGGATAGGTGGGGAGGCAATTCTGGGATATTACTGTGAAGTATGACCTGCAGTGCCCTTCCCTGGGCGTCTGCAGCTTGTGCTGCTTCCTCCTGGTCCTTGGCCTCAGAGGGGCAGGACGCAGGGCTGGATGTGTTTTAGTTCCAACCCGGTGTGGCTCCTTTTAGTGTGTGCAAGCTGGAGTACTGCCAGGCTCTGAAAGCCAGCAGCCGCCTGTGTCCTCCTTTGTGTCTGTCCTGGCACGCCCAGGGCTTGGTTTCCCAGGCCTTAAGGTATTTATAGACCTATTTGTGCTCAGGCTGGGGTCTGGCTGACTCATATTAATACTCCAGGAGTTCATTGCTGCAGCACCTGGGGAATCAGGAAAACAGCCATGACTGGGCTGCTGCTCCTGGGGGCTGGAGTACAGCCTCCTGCACACTTAATTCCCCTCACCTGCCCCACTGTCCCTGCCTGCAGCACTCCACACCTCCCCAGCTGGCACCAGGCAGGGTGCACCATGCACACTTGTTCCAGATATCACCTCCCCAGACTACTGCCACCAGCATCCTGTGCAGATGGTGGGCTGGTCAGAGGGCAGGGTGCCAAATCCCATTCCTTGGTGTCTGGCTGAAGGGGCTGAAGGGGCCAGAAAGGGAGCCTTGTCCCTGCAGAGGCTTGGGGGGTCCTGGGTCCAGCATGGAGCAGAGAGAGAGATGTGTCATGACATTCCAGCAGAAACACGTGCTGTGCTAGGCTGTGCCAGGGTGTGTCCTGGTGTGGCTGGTCTGAGGGTATCACACTATCCTCGGATGTGAGTGCCCTCAGGGGTGACTGCTGTGCAACCTGTTCCTCCTCCTTCTCCTCCGCAGCCCACCTCTTCCCAGTGAAGGCCACACAGTCTGTGAATGTTGCCGAGACAGCCACTTTCTCTGCCAGGATCCTTAAGAGGAAGGAGACAGATGTTATGTGGAAAAGAAACGGCAAGTAGTTGCAAGAGCAGGCACAGGGCTGGAGCTGCTCCCAGCTGGTGCCTGGTGCTGGTCCTGGGGGCAGGTGAGGTCAGGGATAACCCTCTATCCCCTTGCAGGCACCTACTACCAGACCACGGACCGGGGCGAGGTGCAGGATGACCACGTCATCCTGACACTCCCCAACGTCAGTGTCAGTGAAAACGGTGTCTACAGTGCCACGTTCATGGGGGACAGCCCTCTGTGGAGTGCCTTTTACCGCCTCATCGTGAGAGGTGAGCAGAGCCCTGGCTGCCTGGGGGCTGGGGACAGCCAGCTGTACCCTGCCCTATGGCAGGTGGCACTCTGGCCCCCTCTGCTCTCTCTGCAGCCTGCCCTGCAAAGAAATGGGGACCATCCTGTGAGAAGGACTGTCCCGACTGTCTGAATGGCGGCATCTGCCATGACCACGTTGGCGAATGCATCTGCCCTCCAGGGTTCATGGGCACCCGCTGTGAGAGAGGTGGGTTCCACCTGCCCAGCATTGGGTGCTGTACCCAGGGCATCTGCGGGGGCTCTCTTGCACCCCCAGACTGAAGCACTGTGTCGAGAAACGCCATGGTTGTCCCCAGCACCTCCCCACCCGCAGTGCCCTCTGTTTGCAGGCCAGGGCTGGACCACCCACACGGGTCCCATGTCCTTCAAAGTGGTGATCCAGGGCTTGGGACACCCAAGCCAGCTCTGTGCCATGCACAAGCAGTGCGTGGATGAATGGTGGGTGAGGACAGACCATGCTTTTTTTTCCAGCCTGCCAGGAAGGCCAGTTTGGCCGCAACTGCCAGGAGACGTGCCAGAGAGCCCAGGGCTGCCGGGGGCTGAGCTTCTGCCTGCTCGACCCCTATGGCTGCTCCTGCGCCTCAGGCTGG
This sequence comes from Lanius collurio, assembly GCA_020086605.1. Lineage (NCBI taxonomy): Eukaryota > Metazoa > Chordata > Aves > Passeriformes > Laniidae > Lanius > Lanius collurio. The sequence continues at coordinate 15,230,087 of JACBWW010000016.1, forward strand.
AGTGGCTCCCGCTGTGATCAAGGTACAGGAACATGGGTATCCATCTGCTTTCCCTCCTGGACTGGGCTTTCTCCAGGGCCTGGCTGCTCTGCAGCAGCACCTGTGCAAACCTCTCCCAGTCTGAGGGTTGGCACAGGCTGAGCAGTACTGCTGCCTGCACCAGCTGCTTGCTGTCTCTGTCTCCATGGTCCTGTGCCATGGCCAGGGGTAGCAGCGCACTCTCCTCTCCCCACAGCCTGTCCCCCAGGATTCTATGGCCCTGACTGTGCCCTGGGGTGCACCTGCCAAAATGGAGGCAGCTGTAACCGCTTCAGTGGCTGCGTCTGCCCCACAGGCTGGCATGGGCAGCACTGTGAGAAGTCAGGTGAGACTGGCACAGGGCTGTGATGAGTTTCCATCCCCCAGCCTCAAGTGGGCTCTGGCTCCTTCCTCACTGGTGACTGGGAGGACCATTGGCTATCAGTCTCACCAGCTGGTTCAGCAGGACCCATTGCCTGCGGAAATAGCCTCCAAGTCTGTGGAAACCACAACACTGCATGGGCAACATCTGGTCTGGCATCCCAGCATTATCTGTGCTGAGACTGTTGCTGAGCCCAGCAGGTGGGGTGGGATCAGGGCTGGACCACAGCATCCATCACCTTTCCCTTGGCACCACAGTCTGATGCATCTGGGTCCAAAGAAAGGTGCCAGGCTTTCTTGTGGCTAAGGAGGAGCAGGGCCTGCCCTAATGTTGATTTCTGTGTACCAGACCGGTTCCCCCAGATCATCCAACTGGCCTCAGAGCTGGAGTTCAACCTGGGCTCAGAGCCCATCATCAGCTGCGTGGCCATTGGCAACCCACTGCCCACCAGTGACAGGGTGGAGCTGCGCAAGGCTGATGGCACTGTGCTCAAGGTAGTGCTCCGTGCCCTTGCCCCACCACCATCTCCATGTACTCCCTCAAGAGTACCTGGGGCTGCTGGGCAGCTTCAGACTGGTGGGGGGCTGAGCCAGGGACTGAGTGGAGAGGCTGACAGCACCCTCTGTGCTACAGCTCATCAAAACCATCATCGAGCCAAAGCAGATCACCTGCGAGTTCGAGGCGCGGCACCTGACGAAGGCAGACACGGGTCTCTGGGAGTGCCGGGTCTCCACGACTGGGGGCCAGGACAGCCGGAAAGTCAAGGTCAATATCCGAGGTGAGGAAACTCTGGTGGCATGATCAGAACAAGCCAGGCTTGCTGGGGGAGGCTGCCAGCATGGTGTGGCAATACCACCGCTGCCCCAGGCTGGGTGCCTCCCATCATGGGCTGCAGTGCCAGCTGACAGGTTTGGGTGATTATAAAAGACTCTCCTGACAAAGCTGGAAGGAGCCAAGAGGTGGCAGATGTATCCATGCTCTGCTCCTTGTCACTCCCAGTCCCACCAGTGTCATTTCCTTCTTCCCCCCAAGTGCCACCAGTGCCCTTGAGGGCCCCCCGGCTGTTGGCCAAGCAGAGTCGCCAGCTTGTGGTGTCGCCCGTGGACTACTTCTCTGGTGATGGACCCATCACCTCCATCAAGCTCTTCTACAAGCCCAAGGATGACAATTCAGCATGGTCATCCATTGTGGGTATGTGTCTGCAGGGCTGGGGGGTGCAGTTAGGACCTGTGTGGGAGGATGTGGTCTGGGGTGGGCAGATGTCTCCACACCAGGCCCCCCATGGTGATGCTGAGGAGGGTGCTAGTGGCAGGGCAGACTGTGGATCATGGGCATGATTTTAATGTGTCCTCTTGGCCAACAGTTGACAACAGCGAGAACATCACCCTCATGAACCTCCGGCCAGTGACCGCCTACATTGTCAAGGTGCAGCTGAGCCGGCCAGGGGCTGGTGGGGAGGGCAGAAAAGGGCCCGAAGCCATCATGGTAACCGACTGCCTTGGTGAGCCTCCATCTCCCCCATCCTGACTCTGACCCTGCACAGCACAGAGCCTGTAAAGTCTCACAGCTGATGTGCTGTGAGGTTTTGCTGCCTTTTTGTTTGCAGAGCCCACAGTCAAGCCTGTGATTGAAGGCTGGTCTGTAGAAGAGAAAAACATGCTTCATGTCAACTGGAAGTTGCCAAGTAACCATGAGCCAGCACATGGGTTCATTGTCCACCTCTTTGACTCTGCAAGGCAGTTGGTCTCTGAGAAAAACATCACGTCCATCTCTGTGCTCTCTGCCCGCATTGGGGACTTGGAGTTTAACAAGGAGTACAGGCTGGAGGTGCTGGTGTACCACTGCACCAGCCTGGGGCCACCCTCTGACCCCTATAAGGTCATGATCAACAGCAAAGGTGGGTCCAGCAAAACCCAGGGAACTATAACGGGGAATTACAATGATAAATCAGTTATAACAGCAACCATCCCCAGATCCCACTGCTCCTGTATCCCATCTCTGATAGAACCTGAACAGCTTTTTGGGGAAAAGGTTTCCTCCTTTCCTCGCTAGAGCCTCCAGCACCAAGCAGCTGAGAAACATCCTAAGCTGAATATAACATTCAGGCCATCACAAGTGATGCTCACAAACAGATCTGTTCTCTGCACCCTTGCCCAAACTCTGATAGACCTGTTTATACTTGCAGCCTTTACAATATCCTGTAGCAACAAGTTCATCGATATAATTATTCTCTACATAAAAAAAAATATTTCCCTTTGATTTGCTTTAATCCTGCTGCCAGATAGTTTTGCTGGGTGGTCACTAGGGCCTGGGGAGCCCTGCAGTTCCACCTGTGGGCACACACAGACACAGCTTCTGAAGTAGGTGGAAGACCATGGGGAGGTGGAGCACCAGCCTGACCAAGCTTTCCGACAACCAAGGGGAAAGGCATGCACAAGGCCTTTGGGGAGGCTTGGCACCAGCCTCTACACATTGAGAGGACTGGTAGGCATCAGGCTTGATGGATTAGAGGTTTCCTCTGCTCTCTGCTTGTAAGAGCTATGTATGATTTGGGTATTTGGGTATTTGGGGTTAGGGATGTGGGCAAGCAGGAGAGGGTGTTGGGAACTCAGTGTGTGAGGGAGGCCTGAAGAAATAAAATGTCACAAGAGCTAGTCAACACACAGGCATATGGACCTCAGATGTTCTCTGTGGCTGGGAACAATTGGGGGTACAGTCCTGCTTCACTGTGGTACATGGAGAGCAGCTCCACCTCCTCCAAGCAGGGGCTGGGGGTCCCTGGAGGTTCCTCAAAGCTGGCCTGGCTCTGGTTGCCGTTGCCACAGGGTCCAGTCCTCCCAGCAGCATTGAGCCCCTGCAGCACCAGGAGCCTGGTCCTAGGACTGACATTCTCCCCTCTCTGTCCCAGGGCCCTCCTCCCCGCAGTTGCTCTCGGCAGAGCCCGTGTCCGACACCGCCGTCAAGCTCTCCTGGCAAGTGCCCGAGTACCCCAACGGGGGCATCACCAAGTACATCGTGGAGCTGCAGCAGCTGGGGGGCACCAGTGAACCCCAGTGGATCGACACCGACAGCGGTGCCGAGACCACCAAGATCATTGGGGGCCTCAACACCAGCACCAGCTACCAGTTTCGTGTCCGTGCCAACTCCCATGTCCCAGGGGAATGGAGCCAGCCTGTGAAAGCCAAGACCCTTGGGGATGGTGAGAGGGGTGTCCCAGCAGGCAAGGGGTTCACAACTGTGCTGCAGCTTGGGCTCAGATTCTGCGTCAACAAAGAATGATTGGGGTGGCAGTGGCTCTGGAGCAGCAGCCCAGGACCAAAACACTTGGTGTCTTAAAACCTGTTCCTCCTAGTCCTAAAGGGGCAGGCATGGCATGATGACAGCATGGCACCTACAGAGTGGCTCTGCCTTGGCCAGAGGGGAATGGGAATCAAGGGGCTAGAGGAGAGAGCCAGCATGGGAGGAGATCATGGCTTGACCCAAAGCTGGTTGGAGGTCCAGAAACCAGTGGTTCAATGTCAGGAGCTGGGCTGTGACACTCTCCTCTCTGTGCCACTGTGGCACTCGGGATGTGGTTATGGTATCCTCATTAGGGGCCTGGGTGCTGGGAGAGGGCTGCTGTCATGGTGCTTGGCCACTAGTGTGGGCTGGGCAGGGCTCGACCATGGACCACAACCCTCCATCCCTCCTTTTGGCAGGAGCGCTGAGCGTGCCGCCCAGCCTGGGCAGTCAGAGCACTGAGCAGGCGGGAACAGACCAGCAGCTGCTCTTGGCCATTGTTGGCTCTGTGTCCGTCACTTGCTTCACCATCCTCTTTGCTCTCCTGGCGCTTTTCCTCATCAAGAAGAACTTTTTTCACCGGCGCCGCACCTTTACGTACCAGTCTGGCTCGGTGAGTGCTGCCTGCCCCACCAGGACTGTGTCCCCTGCTCCCCACGTCCCAGCCCGATCCAGGTCACGTTCCATAGCCTCCAGTCCGGATGCAGCCAGACCTCACTTCCACACGGAGAGGGTGCGGAGCCCGCCCTTGCCCATGACTCCTGTCCTGCTGGGACTGCCACATGGGCAGAGAGGTGCCCAGTGCCTCTAACCTCACCTGCTCCCATCTGCCAGGGGGAAGAGACCATCCTACAGTTCAACTCGGGGACCCTGACCCTGACACGCCGGCCCAAGCCACAGCCTGAGCCCCTCAGCTACCCCATCCTGGAGTGGGAAGACATCAAATTTGAGGACATGATTGGAGAGGGCAACTTCGGGCAGGTAATCAGGGCCATGATCAAAAAGGACGGCCTGAAAATGAATGCGGCCATCAAAATGCTGAAAGGTGAGTGCTGGGGGAGGCAGGCAGGGTGGGCTGAGGGCTGCAGCTGTGTCCTGGGCCATGCTTGTGCTGGGGAGCATCAGGAGTCATTTGCAAAGAAGAAAAGGCCCTTGTTGTAGGCCTGAGGTGTCCATCCCTTCTTTGTTTCCAGAGTTTGCTTCAGAGAATGACCATCGGGACTTTGCTGGGGAGCTGGAGGTGCTGTGCAAACTGGGCCATCACCCCAACATCATCAACTTGCTGGGTGCCTGCGAGAACAAGGGTGAGGGCTGTCCCATTCTACCCTCTCCCCAGCCCCACAGCCTCTGCCCAGCTGTGTATTCCTGGAGAGCCCCAGTAGCCCAACCTCCTCCTGCCCCCCAGGCTACCTGTATATCGCCATTGAGTATGCTCCATATGGAAACCTCCTCGACTTCCTTCGCAAAAGCCGAGTCTTGGAGACAGACCCAGCCTTTGCCAAGGAGCACGGCACTGCCTCCACCCTCACATCCCAGCAGCTTCTCCAGTTTGCTTCAGATGTGGCCAAGGGGATGCAGTATTTGAGTGAGAAGCAGGTACATCCCAGCAAGCCCCTCAGAGCACCCTTCCCCGGGGGCCTGGGGGTTACCCATTGGGGCATGAGGTACCTGGGGCCAGCAGCAGTGTGTGGCTCCTGCTAACTGCTCTTCCCTTTCAGTTCATTCACAGGGACCTGGCAGCAAGGAACATCCTGGTGGGAGAAAACTTGGCCTCCAAAATTGCTGACTTTGGCCTCTCCAGAGGGGAGGAGGTCTATGTGAAGAAGACAATGGTGAGGCAAGAGTGAAACATCTCCATGGGGCCTGCACCAATGTGGTGGGCAGGATGCCCACCATCAGTGTGACCAACCCACCATGGTGGGACTGGCTGGATCACAGCTGTCTTCCAGCCAGGGGGCAGCCCCCAGCTCTGATGGTGACTCTTTTTTTTCCCAGGGCCGTTTGCCGGTTCGCTGGATGGCCATTGAGTCCCTCAACTACAGCGTGTACACCACCAAGAGTGATGTGTAAGTCCTGCAGGCGAGGGCACCAGGCTGGGGCAGGGCTGTGGCCCCTCCACCCCTCTCTGGCACAGTCAGAAAGGCAATCCTGTTGCTCTGGGTGCTGCAAGGGCAGGGGCTGATGCTGGTGCATCTCCCTGGGGAGCTGCTGGCTCAGCCCAACCTCTGGCTGCCTGTTCCACCCTGGGCTTTGCACTGTGCCCATCAGCGGGGCACAGCTGGGCACTCTGTCATAGCCTCGGTTCCTCCCCTTTCAGGTGGTCATTCGGTGTCCTGCTCTGGGAGATTGTCAGCTTGGGTAAGGTTCTTCTCCCTCCCCTGCCTTCACTCAGGCCCCTGTAGGTCTGGTTATCCTGGAGCCCCGGGGGAACACCCTAGGGACTGTCGCTTCCTCAGCCCCTGCGTGTCTCTGGCTGCAGGGGGCACACCGTACTGCGGGATGACGTGCGCCGAGCTCTACGAGAAGCTGCCCCAGGGATACCGCATGGAGAAGCCGCGCAACTGCGACGACGAGGTGTAAGTGGATGGAGCCTCATACAGAGCCCCGGCTGATGGTGGCACCCATGTCCTGCCAACCCCACCGCCCCAAAGGGCTCACACCAACTTTTAGTAGCTTCTGCCTGGTTGCCTCTGCATTGTGGCTGAGGGATGGGCTGGGGTCCCACACCCTAAACACCTTTCCTGAGCTTTAGTTTCTCGCCTGCTTCCCCCATCTCCCTCAAAGAGCTTTTCTGTCCCCTCTCCTCCTGTGTGCCCTGAGCCGCCTGCGACTCCCCGCCCCCAGGTACGAGCTGATGCGGCAGTGCTGGCGCGACCGTCCCTACGAGCGCCCTCCCTTTGCCCAGATCTCCATGCAGCTCATCCGCATGCTAGAGGCCAGGAAGGTGAGTGCTAGCGGCTCACTAGGAGGGATGCCCACGGGGCACAGGGCTTTTCCACATCCTGGAGCATCCTTTGGACTCGAGGATGGACAGCCGGCAGCAGAACCATGTCTGGGGGTTAACCCCTGCATTGCTTTTTGGGTGTGGGGAGGCAACAGGGCACAGTGCCTGGGAGCATGCTAGTGGGGACAGGAGGTAGATGTGGACATGCTCACAACGGGCTCCTAACTGGGGTTCCCCACAGGCCTACGTGAACATGGCCCTGTTTGAGAACTTCACCTATGCGGGGATCGATGCCACCGCCGAGGAGGCGTGAGGCCACGCTGGCACTGCTCAGAGGGGCAACGCTGGCCCCAGCCTGCTGCAACAGTGCTCTGGGGACACAGGGCAGCTCATCCCGCTCCAGAGCCAAGCAGCCAAATGCTGGTGCTTCTCCCCAAGAGCGCCTTACCCACAGCAGGACTGTGCCATCCCCTCCCTGGCATGGTGCCAGCCACTGACAGCCCCACACCGCTGCGGACACACTGGGATGGCCCCCAAGGATAAGCAGCACCAGGGTGCTTGCAGCAGAGCAGGCAGGAGGGGGCCTCCCTTGGAGCCAGGGTGCTGCCTAAGCCCACAGACACAAATGCTCAAGCTTTGGGGCGAGAGGAAGAAGCAGCAACCCAACAGCTGCCCACCCTGAAGCTCTCAGCATGCTCTGGGCCTGAAGTGGTGCCAGGGGACTGTGAGCAGCGCTGCTGGCATGGCATGGAGCCATGCTGGCAGGTGCAAAGGGACAGTATTGGCTGTGCACAGCCTCCAGCTCTGCAGCAGCCCTTCGGAGGTGTCAGCTCTGCCTTACGGACAATAAAGATCATGCAACAGCCGGGTCCAGAGGAGTGTTGGTGGGGACCCAGCTCTGCTCCACTGACAGCACTGGGGAACAGGATGTGGGGGCCCAGTGATCTGCTGCTGTGGTGGGCACTCCTTGGAATCCTGTTCTCATTGGGGTCCTCTGATAATCCCCAAGAGTGTCCCAGCATTCCCAGACAAGTCCCAGGTCTCATCACGCCATGGAGATGGGTTCCAGCTGGGATCTTTTCCCACAGAAACAATTTAAGACTTGGTCCTGTCCCCAAAGGGATATGGAGAACAGACTATGTCCTTCTTTTGCACAGCTGCCTCTTGCACACTTGAAAATTGTTCCTGCAGCTTCCCTTCGGCTGCCTGCTCTTCAAAGGGATGGCCCTGCTCCCCCAGCTGGGTCTCGTGGAGCTGTGCACTCTACACCCTTCCCACCCTGGCCAGCTGGCACCTCCCAGCACTGTGCCGAGCCATCAAGTAACTTCCCCCATCTGGCAAAGTGACGGAGGGGTTTGACCAGCCTGCTCAAACATGTGCTGCCGGGGTGACCCTCACGTGCCCGTCCCTCGAGGGTCGCCTGGGCTCTGAGCTGAACCTCCTGCAGCAGCTCCTGTCCCAGGCTTTGGTTCCCCACCTGCACTGCTGCTGTTTGTTACCCTGACATTGGGTGGCTTCACCTCTGCTGGCTTCAGCTTGCTCAGCCCTGGACATGCAATCCAGCTGCCTGTCCATCCATCTTCTGCAGTCCCACGAGAAGCAAGAGCAGCTCCTGCAGAGCCTGGTATCCCAGCTGGAGATGGGCATTTGCATTGTCCTTCTAGGCAAGAGTCTTTTATCCCCAGAAGATCTCTGAACCCAGTCAATACCATTCTGATTTTCCATTCTGGCCACCAGTGCTCTTTGGTGACAACTGCAGCTGTTAGTGAGCAGCCTCTCTGCCCCATCCCTGAGGTCCCCAGTGAACCAGTGATGGGGACTGGCCCTCACAAACAGCCTGACATGTGCCCTGAGAATTGTGTCTGGGGCAGTGTCACCAGTCCTGCTCACACTTAGGTCTTTCTGGTTTTTTTGACAAAATTTGTCTGCAGCAAGTTGGGGCTGGCTGCTCCTGTCTCCCCTGAGTGCCTCTGGTGCTGTCCCCAGCTGCTGGCCTTGGTGCACTGTGGACACATGTGCAAGTGACTCCTTGTGCCCTGGCTGGTGCCCCTCAGGGCTGTGCAACAGTGCTGTGCTCTGGCAGGGTGGAAGACCCTCCAGCCCCCCGTGCCAAGCAGAGGTAGTGGACTGGCATGAGGCTGAGCACGACTGTGGGACCTCACTGTGGTGGCCCTGCTCCTGCACCACCAGCATCTCTGTGGGCTCTGCCAGTGCCCCCTGTGCCTGCAGCTCTGCTCCCAGCACAGCCACAGAGACAGTGCCGCTGGCAGAGCAGACCTGGAGTATACCAGTGCCAGGTGGCACAGAACACAAGGGAGACAGATCAGCTGTCCCATATCCCATGCTCCCATGTGGCAGCAGCCCCAACAGGGGCCTCCCTAGTTTCTCAGGGGTTGTTTTTCTTCCTGCCCCATCCTCCCAGCATGCCAGTAGCCACAAGGGCAGGACATGCCGCCTATCTGATAGGAGCAGTCTCTCTTGGCGCTGCGGCTGGCGGCAGAGGGGCTGTGGCATAGTGGTTTCAGGCACAGGGAAGTGCTGGTGGTGGGGAGGGGGGAGCCCCCAGCCAGGCTTCCTGAGCTGCACAGCCACCACTTCCCAGATAAAGGTATCGCCTGGAGGAGCCACAGCTGCTCCCAGGACACTGGCAAGGGCCAAGTGCGGCACATGTGGCCCCGGCACGCAGGTTGCAGGATGGCAGCCTGCCTGTGCCAGGTCTGGCAGCTCTCACTACTCCCTGCCATCCTGCTCAGCCTCCACAGCCCACCACCAGCCCCCGAGCCAGTGACATCCCAAGGTAGGTCCTTGGGGCTATTTTTTCCCCCAGAGGATGGGCCAGGGAGGGGCTAGAATGCCGGGTGTGGGCAAGGAGCACATCACACCAGCCAAAATCTACAGGATTGGGAAGGGGGCATTCCAGGAGGGTGTGCAGGGGGTGTTCAGAGTGAGCAATGGAGTGCCCTTCTCACCTGTAGGACACCCCATGATGTTAGGAGTAAAGAAACATCCACGCTCACTGCAAGCATGCAGAGCCTGGGGATGGCAGCCTGGTGCTCCCAGTCCTGCTCAGGTAGAAGAGGGGCTCTCCACTCATCAGAAGTTCTTGGAGTTATGACACGATGAGGGTTTGAGAGATTTAACATCTGATGGCACAGCTCTGCACCACGGGCAATGCAGTGGCACTTCCAGGCTAACCCCAGTGCTCCTGCGCCAGCCTTGCCATAATGTTACTGTCCCGCCGGGCACCCTCAGCTGATAGCTGGCCTCAGTCTGGCTAACTGCACCTGCCAGAGCCATTCCCCATCTTTGTCTCATTTCAGGCTTCTCCATGCATTCCTTGAGAGCCTCATTAGCCCCTTTAGAACTTTCTGTAACACCATAAAAAGCATTAACTGAATAAAAGCCTGTTATCTCCTGCTTGTGTCTCCAGCCCCACTCCAGGTCTCTGGCCAGGACAGGCTTGGGAGCAGATTTTGAGTCCCCCCTATAGGGGCAGCGGGACTCAGGGAGGCAGAGGGTCAGGGTTGGGCTCATCCTCTTTCTGCCCATAGCCTCTGCAAAATCGTTGTGCCCTGAGCCCTCCACTGGCTTGGCAGAACTGCCCAGGCATGGCTGCTGTGGGCTGCAGAGTTGGGCATCTGCCCTTCCTAAGAAATGGCCTGTGCTCAGCAAAGATGCTCTGGTAGCCCACAGGACCAGGGTGGCCTCCCACCAGTGCCATGGGTCCCTGTGCCACCAAGCTGCTGGGACCTGGCCCCTTCATCTCCTGGTGCTTGGAGAGTGGGTGAGGTCATGGAGCCAGCATGAGGCCTGGGGTGGGGTAATGGGGGGCAAAAAGGAAAGGACAGGTGTGGGGGCAGTGGGGTAGATGGGACAGTGGGCAGGGGGAAGAAGGCAACACAGGGCTGGGAAATGAGTAACAGGGCTGGGGGGATCCAGGAAAGAGAAGAGACAGGGCAAGAAGGGTATCAAGAAGGTGGCGAGGACATTTGGGAACTGTGCCCATTCTTTACCCAGAGTAGGCTCAGCTGGCAGTGCAGTGGGTGTGTAGCAGAGAATGGATACGCTCAGCAAATGGAGCAGACATTGGCAGCAGGCTTGTGGGGTCCTGAAGCTGGGGGCAACCCCTGGGAAGGCAGCAAATGCCAGTAGTGGAAGAGCAGGAAGAAGAGGGCTGGAGCAGGTCCCAGGGCAGAGGGAGTGGGAGAGAAGGGAGTGCGGAAGCAATGCTGGGGGCAGCAAGACCATCCCTGTGCATCACACATCTGCATCTTGGGGCTGTCCCCTCTTCCGTGACAACAGGAGCAGGCACCCATGTGTCAGCAGAGCCACCGGTGCTTTGTACGGAGATCCTGCAGGGTGCGATGCTCCAGTTTGTCCATGCAATGACAAGGAGCCTGGTTTTCTGAGGGGGCAGAGAAACCCACAGGCCCCCAGGACAGTCCCTGGGCAGGGGTTTGGCCCATCCGCTCCGTTCAGGACCACATGCCCCTACACCAGCCCCCAGACCTTTTCCCTTTCCCTGGGGTGCTGCTCCTTCTTATCTCACTTCCGCACACCTTCCGGCATGAGCAGGGCAGGGGTGCTTCCCCCTGATCGCTGGGCCCTGAGCTCCCCTCCGACCGCAGGGCTATTTCAGGATGTTTGTTTGTCCTCAAGGACCTCGTGTACTGAGGAGGGGGGCATGGTGGGGCCGGGGGGAGCCCTGCACCAGGCAGGACCCCAGTGCAGGCCAGCAGCCAGCATGTGTGCCGTGTCCCTCCCCAGTGTGCCAAGCTGGTGGGGAGCACCTGTGCCCCAGCCATGCTCAGGCTGCCCCGGATGCCAGTGGGCATGGGGCGGGAGGAAGCAGGTGGGATGGGGACAGGTTTGTGCGGGGGCTCCTTCATGCCCACACTCTTCCCAGATGCTGCACTGCTAGCAGGTGTGTCCGAGCACATCCTCTGTTTCTCCCGCTCCTTCGAGGACCTCACCTGCTTCTGGGACGAGAAGGAGGAGACAACAACTGGGATGTACCACTTCTACTACCAGTACAGCAGGTAGGAGATGGCGGGGACACAGCCCAGCCTCCTCCTAGCTGCACAGAGAGCAGCAGGGTTGGGGTGTCACAGCAATCTGTGCCATCCCAGTGGCTCCTAGCTGCAAGGGGAGATAGAGAGCCTATGGGAGCTACACAGCAGCTACTGCACGTCCTGCAGCAGGGCTGGGGCCTTGGAGGTCCCTCAGTCCCATGGGGATGGTGCCCTGCAGTGGATGGTGGCACAGGAAAGGAGATGGTGACACCAAGGTCTCAGTGCTTTGCCCCACATCCCCTCTCCTCAAGCTTGGCCCGAGGCAAGACCCTGCTCTCCATTCCTCAGGGGTATGTCCACAGCATGTGTGGTCTCTACGTGGCACCACGAGGCTGGTGGGAAGCGACATGTCTGCGTCTTCCCCAGCCAGGACGTGCGGCTTTTCACCCAGCTCCACCTCCGTGTGCTGGATGCCACCACAAACCAGACCAAGTACTGGCGGAAGCTCAATGTGGATGCAGTGGGTGAGTCCCTCTGACTGGACAATGCCTTGTGACAACAGGACAGTCCCCAGACCTGGGTCCCCTGACCTCCTGCCTGCCATGGGGGTCAGCAACACCCTGAGCCCTGCATGCTGGGCACAGAGGCAGCCTTGGGGGGCACTTTCAGGCATCCCCCAGCAGGACCAGGCATTGCCCAGACCAGGGCTGCAACAGGAGGGCAAACACCCTGGCATGTTCCCTGCAGGTCTCATTGCCCCCCCAGCAAACATCACGGCCCGCTGGGCTGGGGCTGCAGGGCAGCTCTGCGTGTCGTGGCAGCCACCACTCGCTGACTTCCCGAACTTCTTCCTCTATGAGGTGCAGTGCTGCCCTGCCAGCTCCCCAGGGATGCCCTGCAGCACCACACTGAACGCCAGTGACCCTTCCATCCAGTCAACTGTCAGCACTCATACACCCAGGGCCGGGGCAGCCTCCCCAGGAGTGGGGCAGGTACATAGAGGGGTCAGGGATGGGCAGGGGGGGCTGCGGGCTGCAGTTGCTCCTCAGCCTGGCTTCTCTCTACAGAGGCTGGTCCAAGCCAACACCTGGGTGGTCCTCCAGGGCCTGCTGCCAGGGATGAGGTACTACATCCAGGTGCGCAGCAAGCCTGATGGCACGTCCCTGGATGGCATCTGGGGGCCCTGGTCACAGGCAGTGGCTGCGGAGACACCCCACTCCTCCGGTGAGCAGCCATCCCCTCTGCCGGGGTGCTGGCAGGAACAGCAGGGAGGCACCCTGGGGCTGCAGGCGGTGGGGGTCCTGTTGTAGGCAAGGTGCAACACCCAAGTTTTGGGGAAGCAGCTCCCTTCCTTCCCTGGCTCTTGCCTGCCCAGGAGACATCGGGCTGTGCTGCAGTACTCCTGACCTGCGGCATGTGCACTGCGAATGGAGCTGGGACCCTGCAGAGCCCCACAGCTCCCACCAGCTCTTCTACCGGCCACCTCCACGTGGGACTGGCAAAAGGTAAGGGGCATGGCAGGCATATGGCACTCAGGCAGGCACATCCCAGGGACCACTGGTCCTGCAGTGTCCCAATATCCCACACTGGGCCACCCGCCTATGCCCTGCTCTGTCCTGCCTTACCACCACCAACCTCATATCTCCTCACCACCTCTCCCTGGCCACATTACACCTCCGACTTCAGGCAGCAGTAGCTTTCCTGGGCAAGTGCAGGAGGAATGCTGGCTGTGGGAATGTTTTGGTGGGACTGACTGGCTCCCCACTTCTCCCACAGGGAAGATGCATGGCAACAGTGTGAGGAGGTGAGCAGGGGGACGCAGGCCACCCATGCCTGCATGTTCCAGCCCAGGGCTGGCAGTGCCATCTCTGTCCTGGTGAATGTCACCCGGAACAACACGCTGCCCACACTCAGCTACTTCAAGGAGCCCTTCTGGCTGCACCAGGCTGGTGAGTCTCAATGCCACCACAGTCCCTGCCTGGCTCCTTGGTGTCCCATGTCCCGTTTCACAGGACTGACACATGCCTGTCCCCAAAACCAACAGTGCTCACAGATGCCCCACAGCTTGTGCAGGCAACAGTGTCGCAGGGCCGGCTGAGCCTGCAGTGGCTGCCACCCCTGGAGGTGCTGGCAGAGCAGCTGGACTACCAGATCCGCTATGCCATGGAGAACAGCCATGACTGGAAGGTAAGGCCAGGCCAGGACACCCCAAGCAGCCCTGCCCGCCTCTGCTGCTGACACATGCCAGGCACGGGGTCAGGCAAGCCAGACCCTCCCCTTGGCTGCTCGGCCACCCCACAGCAGCCATGCCCCGCAGGTCCTGCAGGTTCCACGAGCAGCTAGGAGAGAAGTCCTGGACCTACGGCCAGGCACCCGCTACCACGCCCAGGTGCGGGCCCAGCCCGGTGGGCCGTGGTACCAGGGCAGCTGGAGCGCCTGGTCCAAACCTGTTGTGGTTGATGCCACGGATGATGCAGGTAAGGGACGGAGCAGGGGTGGAGGCTGTGGCCAGAAGAGCCACATGGCCGACAGCCAGACGGAGAGTCTGGAAATGGGGAGCACCGGGCAGACGGTGGCAGGGCTGTGAAGGGCTCAGCGTTGGTGGGTCCGGGAAGGGATACAGTTCCAGCGTTCCTCCTCCGATGCAGGCTGGCTCATCCCCAGTGTTACGGTGGTACCGCTGCTCTTCTTAGCAGTGCTCCTGGGTCTGCGGTGCACCTTCCCCTCCCTCTACAGGTAAAGGGCTGTGCCGGGGGCAGGCCTAGCACCAAGCCTGGGCACCTTGCCCGGGGGCATCAGGGGACCCCAAGTCTGGGGTTATCTGCGATGCCCCTTCCCCCGTAACCAGCAACGTGAAGCAGAAACTCTGGCCGCCCGTTCCTGACCTGCACCGTGCCCTGGGCAACTTCCTCCAGGAGAGCAGCAAGCACGGCCAGGTGAGGGGCTGCGGCAGGGCGGCTCAGCTCCCCCCGGGGCAGCTGGAAGGGCAGCCCCCATCGCGTCCACTCCGTGTCCCCCCAGGCCAGCGCCTTCGAAAAGCAGCTGCCGGAGGAGGCCGTCCTGCCCTGCCTACTGGAGGTGCTGCCCGGTCCGCGGGGCGAGGCAGGCGCGCCGCCGGAGCACGCTGGGAGCCGCCTGTCCAGCACCGACATCGCCAACCAGTCCTACCTGCTCATGAGCGACTGGGAGCCGCGGGGAGCCGCGGGGACCGCCCCCGCCCCGCCATAAACGCGCATCCCCACTCAAACACCCGCCTGGTCCCTCCTTCGCCGGCCCGCCCCTGCTCCTGGATCACCCCGCCCCTTACCCGGCACCGCTCCGCCCCTGCTCCGGGACCGGCCCTGCTCCGGGACCGCCCCGCCCCTTACCCGGAACCGTCCCGCCCCTGCTCCGGGACC